>JAECXW010000800.1:1707870-2915740 GCA_018153365.1 Drosophila fuyamai | reverse complement strand
CGACTATAGTTTTTTGTAAAATATTGAAATTAAAAATGAAGAGCAAATAGAGCTAAATTTGTTAAAAAAATTGGGGGGGGGTTGGGGTATACTTTCACTTTTCCAACAGGTGTGTATGGGTATGAAGAACCCTATAAAAAAAACATCACTGAAATATGTTACATAGTTCGCGAGTTATTAATTTATTCCAAAAAAACGGGCAAATACCCCATAGTGCAGCGGTGGCTCAAACCCCTAGTTCAGTGAGGGATTCTGTTATTGCCGTGGGGAGCACGTTGTTGAAAGCTCCTTCTATGTCAAGAAAGGCGATCAAGGTGTATTCTTGTATACTGAGTGATTTCTCGATGTTGCTTACTACCAAGTGTAGCGCCGATTCGGTCGACTTACCTTTGGTGTATGCGTGTTGCGCCTCTGATATCTGCGTCGGGTCAATGATGTCTCTAATGTGTAGACCTATCAGTCTTTCTAGGATTTTTAGCAGGAATGATGTCAGACTTATCGGTCTGAAATCCTTCGCTGTAGTATGGGTGGCTTTCCCTGCCTTAGGGATGAAAACGACTTTCGTTTCCCGCCATGCTGTTGGTAGTTCTGCAAGAATGGTCTGGAAGATTTTTCTCAGCCAGTTTATAGCTAGTTCTCCTGCTTGCTGAATATGTGCCGGTGTTATATTGTCCGGTCCCGGCGATTTGTTTGGCTTAAAACTACGAATGGACCAGTTTATATTACGGTCTGATAGTAGGAGATTTAAGTTTATTCCTTCTCCAGTGTGTCTTCCTGGGGGATGTCCTGTTTGCAGGCTCCCTGGGAAGTGAGCGTCTAGGAGTAGATTTAGAGATTCTTCACTAGAGTCCGACCATGATCCGTCAGCCTTTTGGAGATAGCCCAAGGATACGGCTGTCTTGGAAAGTATTTTTCTGAGCCTTGCGGCATCAGTTGTCTTTTCAATATCCGAGGAGAAGTTCTGCCACGCAGTTCTCTTCTCTCTTCTGATGGTCTTTTTGTATGTGGCTAGTTCCTTTTTGTAGCTTTGCCAGTTTATGTCCTCATTTGCAGCTTTCGCTTTGTTGAACATGTTTCTGCATTTGGCTCTGAGGATTGATAATTGCTGGGTCCACCAAGGAGGTTTTTTCCTTCCTCTTGGTTTCCCTAACGGGCATGCAGCTGTGAATGCCGCGTTGCATGCTTCTGTGAATTTGTTTACTATATTATCTAGCTCCTGAGTGCAAAGAGTGCTTTCTGGTGGCTCCCTGGGGAGGAAGTTCGATAGAATTTCTTTGTATTTATTCCAGTTTGCCCGCCTGGGGTTGGCAAAGCTGACCGTCGCAGGTGAACTAGGGACAAAGTTATTTTTATAAACCTGTGATCTGAAAATGATTGCTCGTCGGAGACAGCCCAGTTTGTGACTGTGCTTATGAGTGAATCTGATGCCAGGGTTAGAAATATGATCGTTTGGCACGTTTTTGTTATAAAAGTAGGGGTATTGCCCCTATTACAAAGAAATAAGTTCGAATTTAGAATGAAATCAAATAAAGACTCACCTCTGTCGTTGTTGATAGGGCAGCCCCACTGAGTATGGTGGGCATTTGCATCGCATCCTATCACCAAACCTTTCTTAAGCTCTTCACATTCCTGTACCAGTCCTCTGACTAGCGCGTCTGGGGGGTCTACCTTTCCAAAAGCCATGTAGGCCGATAGCATCCTAAAAGAGCCGCTTTGCAGCTCCAGGCTTATTGCTGTGTTGTCTCCGTTGCTGTAGTTGCGAAGCAGAAATGTACTAAGATGCCGTTTGGCTAAAATGCAGGTTCGAATTTTACCTTGTTTGGGGTCAAGCATAAGCTTGTAATCTTTTGTTCCTAGTCCAGCAACCCTGCCTCCTGCTACCCAGGGTTCCTGAACTAAGACCACGTCGGATCCGCCTTTGGCCAGGCGAAGCAAAAGATCTGCAGGAGTCTTAGCGACATCTCCAGCTGCAACCTCCACCACAGTAACGTCGGCCTCCGAATCGCTCAGGTATACTTCACCGATTGCCGGTCCCATCGCACGCATCTCTCTGCTCAGCGACGAGTCGGTTGAGTAGCCGTCCTCCGGCACACCAGGGGCCTCCACTTCCTCCGCAAGCACCTGCTCAGCTGGGTTGCCGGCAGGACTACCCGAGGAATTAGAGTCCCCTTTATATATCTTGATATGTATGGCACTGAACCCATAGTTGAGCGTTCCCCGAGCAGCCTCTATGGGAGCGACCGACTCCTTATTTAGTACCACGATCGCTTGGTTCACGTCACCTACGTGCTCCTCCACCTTAACTACTTTCCAGTCTTTTGTGGGGAGAAGTGAGTTGCATTCTTGCAACATATAGAGGATGTCCTCCGGTGATGCGATTGCTGCTGGGAGCCAAATTCTGGCTCGCGGTCTACTGGGGACGTCACACCAATCTAGTGCGACTATGTTCGCCCCTACGTAAACTGCTCCGAGCTGAGCTACCGCATGTTTATATAGGTCAGCTGATCGCTGATTATCGCAGGCCACCACTTTTACACTGCCCTGGTACCAGGCAAATGAGAGACAGCTTGGACTCAACCGCCTTCTATTTATTTCTGGGGATCCTGTTCTCCGGATTTCCCCTATCTATAAGTCCAAGTAGAACCCGTTCTTTGGTGATCTCGGCAAAGGAGACCGCTGGCTGGATCTTCGATCTCTTCGCCGACGGACCGGGCAGCTCTATGGAACGTTGCCTCTTCGCCTGAGCACCTTCTTGCTGGGGCTTATCTTGCCCATAGTTGGGAAACACCGTCCTTGCCCACTCTACCTTCTTTAGCCATTCGGGCGAAGTCGTGGCGACATTGCTTCTGGCATGGGAGCGCAGGGTTTGGGCCAGCGGGTGACCCGATCGACTTTGCTGCGCCTACCGCTGGTTTTGGCGCAGATGCGCACATAGCGGAGGCGTTAGCGACAGTCTTTCTGTCCCCCGACATCCCTAGTTTGGGATGGGGCCCTTTCTGAGCCCTACTGGTGCTTGCAGTGGAACCATCGTTCATCTTTGCAGCGCCGGGTTTTTGTGGAGTTCCCGTTTCGGTTTTTTTGTATGTGTTTTTATTTGTTGCTTCCATAATTGGTCCCATGAGCTGCGGAGAAGGGGAAAGTTCCGTCCGGGCAGAGATCCGCGGTACCCGGGTAAGGCGGTAGATAGAACAGGGGGTCGCCATCTCCCTGAGCCCACCGTTTGAGACTGAGCTAGTTGTTGATCCGGGCCCCCAGCCAGTCTGACTCTTGGCACGGTCCGAATTACACCGTAGTCCGGCCCGGAGTGAGATGTTGTTTGGGAGAGGAAGTGGGTAGGTGGTGTGTGGGGGATATTGGATTTGTGTAAAGCAACTGTTTAGATGCGGCTGAACAAATCGCATCGTCAGTACTGCCTCGTTGCAAGATACCAGCAGGGGACTGCTTATTTGCTGGGGTTTCCGTCCACGATTCCGTGTTTGACTTCCACCGCCAGCTTATTCGCAGTTGGCCTCGAGTGAGGTCGTCCGCTATCCGCAACCTGCGACCCGCTCTGTCGCCCCAGCTAGGCGGCTTCAGAACCATTTCACAAGTTCCTCAGACCAAGTATATACAATAACTTTATTTTCTCTAATCAAATCTGAAAAATCTGGTTTACGAAGCGTTGAAAAACGGCTGAAGCATTTTTTATTCCCATTGGCTTCCTCAAAAATTCAAACTGTGCTAAAGGAGTCACAAAAGACGTATACTTTATAGAATCATTGCTCACAAATACGTGGAAATATCCATTTTTCAGATTGAGCTTTGAAAATACACTTTTATCCAAGAGGTCATCTATTAAAGGCAGAGGATAGTTGTCTTTTTTTATAACTTTATTAAGCTTGCGATAGTCTATGCATAATCTATGATCACCAGTTTTCTTCTTTACCAACACACTGCCCTGGTACCAGCCCGCGTCCATACAGCAAGGCGCTGAACCGGGCTTCTCGCGTACCATACGCAGGCAAATGAGAGGCAGCTTGGACTCAACCGCCTTCCATTTATTTCTGGGGATCCTGTTCTCCGGATTTCCCCTATCTATAAGTCCAAGTAGGACCCGATCTTTGGTGATCTCGGCAAAGGAGACCGCTGGCTGGATCTTCGATCTCTTCGCCGACGGACCGGGCAGCTCTATGGAGCGTTGCCTCTTCGCCTGAGCACCTTCTTGCTGGGGCTTCTCTTGCCCATAGTTGGGAAACACCGTCCTTGCCCACTCTACCTTCTTTAGCCATTCGGGCGAAGTCGTGGCGACATTGCTTCTGGCATGGGAGCGCAGGGTTTGGGCCAGCGGGTGACCCGATCGACTTTGCTGCGCCTACCGCGGGTTTTGGCGCAGATGCGCACATAGCGCATTCTGTCCTCCGACATCCCTAGTTTAGGATGGGGCCCTTTCTGAGCCCTACTGGTGCTTGCAGTGGAACCATCGTTCATCTTTGCAGCGCCGGGTTTTTGTGGAGTTCCCGTCTCGGTTTTTTTGTATGTGTTTTTATTTGTTGCTTCCATAATTGGTCCCACGAGCTGCGGAGAAGGGGAAAGCTCCGCCCGGGCAGAGATCCGCGGTACCCGGGTAAGGCGGTAGATAGAACAGGGGGTCGCCATCTCCTTGAGCCCACCGTTTGAGACTGAGCTAGTTGTTGATCCGGGCCCCCAGTTGTTTGGGAGAGGAAGTGGGTAGGTGGTGTGTGGGGGATATTGGGTTTGTGTAAAGCAACTGTTTAGATGCGGCTGAACAAATCGCATCGTCGGTACTGCCTCGTTGCAAGATACCCGCTGGGGACTGCTTATTTGCTGGCGTTTCCGTCCACGATTCCATGTTTGACTTCCACCGCCAGCTTATTCGCAGTTGGCCTCGAGTAAGGTCGTCCGCTATCCGCAACCTGCGACCCGCTCTGTCGCCCCAGCGAGGCGGCTTCAGAACAATCTCACAAGTTCCTCAATAATATACATATAATATACAATAACTTTATTTTCTCCAATTAAATCTGAAAAATCTTGTTTACGAAGCGTTGAAAAACGGCTGAAGCATTTTTTATTCCCATGGGCATCCTCAAAAATTCAAACTGTGCTAAAGGAGTCACAAAAGACGTATACTTTATAGAATCATTGCTCACAAATACGTGGAAATATCCATTTTTCAGATTGAGCTTTGAAAATACACTTTTATCCAAGAGGTCATCTATTAAAGGCAGAGGATAGTTGTCTTTTATTATAACTTTATTAAGCTTGCGATAGTCTATGCATAATCTATGATCACCAGTTTTCTTCTTTACCAACACGATTGGGGAAGCATGTTCCGAGTCGCTTTTTCTTATAATACCTTTATCTAGGTATTCGTCTAACATTTTTTGAAGCTGATCCTTTTCACTATATGATAGCCGCCTCGGTGAACAACTAAACGGCTTAGATTTTCCTATGATAAAAGTAATTTCTGGTCTTTTCCCAGTACCGTATAATGTTTTAAACCTGCACTTGGTTTCGTAATCGATTTCACTACCAATGCTATAATCCGGGAGTTGATCATCAACTACTTTGATGCTTAACATATTCTTATCAAACGTTTCTCCTAAGACGTTCTTTGTCAGATTTTCGGTTTGTAATCCTAACAGTTCCTTCTTAAAAGTTTTATTTTCTAATAGTTGCTTCTTAACAGTCTCTTCTCCTACCAGTTGCTTCTTAACAGTATCTCCTTCCACCAATTGTTCCCTAACAGTCTCATTTCCTAACATTTGCTCTTTAACAGTTTCATTTCCTAACAGTTGCTCCTTATCAGTTTCATTTCCTAACAGTTGCTCCTTAACAGTTTCATTTCCTAACAGTTGCTCCTTAACAGTTTAATTTCTTATCTTTTGCGAAATACCCCTTGGAGTTACAGTTTCTGCAGCGCAATTCGTTGTTTCCAGAGACCTCCATCGATATTTTCTTCGCTGCGTTAGTCTCGTTTATCTGCGGGAGGCAGATATTTGCGAAGGCTTGCTGCATCTGCTCCGGGTTGCGAATCGTTGAATGCGTGCTTGATCCCTTAAGTTTGCTGATGGCACTCCTTCGACGATTTGTTCCAAAAGCTCATCTGTCTCCAGGTTGATGGGTTGAGCCAACATCATCTTGTCTTCAAAGTACATGGAAAAACGCTCGGTTTGCTGCCATTTGCGTTGCTCGAATTTGCGACGCTGCTCGGACTTCGAAGACATTTTCCCGAAGGCCATAATCAGCTGCTCGCATAGTCTTTCGAAAGGTTCCAGCATTCTAGTGGAGTTGGCATGTAACCAGCGCTGTGCCTTTCCCTTCATCTTGGTAATGAACAGCATCCCTAGACAGTCGTCGGCCAAAACATACACCTGACCAATGCTCTTAAGGTGCTCCACCCAGTTGCGAACACACATGTTTTCGTCAAAGTCTATGGCTGCTTCTTTGGCGAAAGACAACGATGTTGCAGCTCGGCTGGCAGCTCTTTCGGCGTTGAAAACGGCGGTGTTGTTATCTATTAAAGCGAATACTGCCAAACCGCTGCTGTTGCCACTCGATGCAATGCCTTGCAGGGCTGGCGAAACGTTCGGGCTTGTAGTGCCGCCACCCGATGCGTTGTTGTCTGAGGTCGGTAGCACGATCAGACTGGCAGGGTTGACAGGGTTGACAGACGATGCATGCACTTGCGACTGCGGTAGAATGTTCGAGTCTCCGGCATTGCCACTAATGCCAACTGCTTGTTGTTGTTGTGCGACGCCACGGGTCTGAGCTGGTTGCCACAAATTGCGAAGCGCACTAACTGATGATGGCAAGGAGTTCATGTTGCTCAAGGGCATCTCGGGCAAACACCCTCTGTGAAGCCGCCGGTGCGCCCTGAAGTTGATGGGCGGAGGTGTCGCCTTGAACTTCTTCGGACTCTTCGTTAGCGGGTTGATTTTCTTCAGAATTCTCGTTAACGGGCTGATCTTCTCCAGGGTTTGGGTTTACGTGGTGCCTGGCCGCGCTCCTCGGGAGGAGCGCAAGACGAGCCATCAATTCGGCCTTAAGGCCTTGAGTTCGCATTCCCAACGCGGAAAGCCATCTTTTTGGTTGGACAAAAAAAAAGCAATCCGTAACAGAATGCATACAACCAGGGACTTCTAAGAATTCCGATTTGTCCGTAGTGGATTCAGAATTAGCGGATCCACCTATCTCTCTGAATGTAGCATCACCACCACAAAGGACTACTGAGTCCGGACAACCGGCTCAAGTTGGTTTAGCAGAAACAATGTCTGCTCCACCAAAATCCCTTTCAGTGGTTCCACTAAAGAAACAAATTTTCGTTTCTCGGCTTTCCCCTGATCAAACATCTTCTAATGTATTGTCTTATATACAAGACAAGACTAAAGCCGATTGTAATAGTGTAAAGGTGGAAAAGTTTAAGTTTTCTTATGCTAGAGACATTTCATCTTTCAAGATAACTGTCCCTGACGAGCTTTTTGAAGCCATATGCTCGGGCGACTTTTGGCCGGATAATATGGTTGTAAAAGAGTTTGAGGCTAGGATAAAGAAGAAGGGGCCCGTGGGAGTAAAACTTCCTAGTCGAGGCCAAACCAGTGCACCAATTTCAAAAACTAACTTCTAACCTCCTTCTTTCCTATCAGAATGCAAAAGGTTTGCGTAGCAAGCTCACTAAATTGTATTCCGATAGCCTTTCCTTTGCATCTCATATTATTGTGTTCACAGAAATCTGGTTAAAGCCGGAGATCTTTAGCTCCGAAGTTTTTCCAGGTAAGTACACAATATATAGGTATGACCGTCCTTCTAGACGGGGAGTTGGAGTCTTAATTGGAGTTGATTCAAACCTCCTGTCAGAGCAGTTATTTTTTGAGGAATCCAATACCATTGAATTTATTTGTGTAAAGTTATTGCTTCCTGGTAGCTCTATATACATAACTTGCTCATATATTCCGCCGTTGTATGAACTTTCTTATTATTTAAATCACGTTTTCGTTATTAAGTCGGTTGCAAATAAGATTTCCGATAAAGATCGGTTGGTAGTTCTAGGTGATTTTAATATGCCTGGTGTTACCTGGTTCATTGAGGATGGATCGAATGTCTTACTACCTATAGCACAGCATGATTTTATTGACGGCCTGCTTGACATATCCTTATCTCAAGTAAACCATGTTCGAAGGCGACCTACCTTCTTGATTTTTGTTTTGTATCAAATCCTGAAGGTGTGTTTCTGTCCAGAGTAGCACTACTCACGCAACCTGAAGAACCATATCATCCTACAATCGAACTTTCATTTGACACGGGTACCTACCAAAAATAAAATTATTTAGCCTCAGAAAGTCTGCCTTGCGAAAACAATGTATTCGCTTGGATGATTTTTCTGATTTAGCCTCAGAAAGTCTGCCTTGCGAAAACAATGTATTCGCTTGGATGATTTTTCTGATTTTTCTTCTATAACCTTATAAAATCAGAAAAATCATCCAAGCGAATACATTGTTTTCGCAAGGCAGACTTTCTGAGGCTAAATAATTTTATTTTTGGTATATATAAGGTTATAGAAGAAAAATCAGAAAAATCATCCAAGCGAATACATTGTTTTCGCAAGGCAGACTTTCTGAGGCTAAATAATTTTATTTTTGGCTTTGATTGGTCTGATCTTTACTTATGCAATAGTATGTCCGATGCAGTTAATGTCTTTTACACTGCAATAAACACATTTTTTAATTCCTGTGTTCCGTGGCAATATCTGTCAATTTCCAATAAATCACCTTGGTTTAGCAAAGAGTTGACACACTTAAGAAACATAAAGTCCAGACTTTTAAGGAAATATAAAAATACCGGTTCTCAATCTGTTTTTAGTAGATATTTAAGTGCTCGGTCAACATTTACCGTGCTTAATGCTCAGTGTTATAATAGCTACTTAGACCGTTGTAAGGTCCAGTTCTCTCAGGACCCGAAACAGTTTTATAACTTCGTTAACACCAAGCGTAAATCTAATTCTTATCCTTCCTCGCTGTCGTTTGAAAACATGACGGCAACCACAGATAAGGCAAAAGCCGATTTATTTACCCAACTCTACTTTAGATTATTCATCACAGCCTTATTCTTACACCATATCCAAGTCAAACCTCATATTCTGTCCCACTTTAACAGAAAGCTCTCTTCTTTTGGATCTTCTTCGTATAGTGTTCGAAGGTAGAATAATTTTATACATTTTTAAGATGTGTATACATCAGTTGTCTTCATTCAATTGATTCGGCTTACATCTAACAAAGTACTTTAAAGTTAAGGCCGCGCCACTTCGCTGCCGGGAATGCCGGCAGCGGAGTGGCCGCATTTATATTTTTCTAATATATAAATATGCTGCTCGCTGTTGACAGCGGCTAGCTCGAGAGAGATAGTATGTACTTGCAGTCAATGCATGGGAATCTGCTGACTTATGGACTTAAGCCTAGTATCCAGATCGACAAACGATGACGCTAGCGTAAAAACTTTAATCTTTGCAGTGTGACCAAAAGTTTAAAAGTTCATCAGATTTAAGCGTGCTACGGTCGTACTGTTAATCAGCTGGGTTTGTTGACAAGCAGTTAAAATTCAAATATCGTATTTGCGGGAAAGAGCCTTTAAAAGATATTATCAAATACCTTCGCAAGACAAGTCTGCCGGTGTACAAAGAAATAAAAAAAACAATACCATTTAAATTGAACAGTTGTTTTTATGTTTTTTTAATTTACTGATAATTATTTGCTAATTTAAAGTTCATAGCTGCATTTTTATTGTGTTTTTTTGTACATTCTGGACCTAAAAAACATTTTGCTCTGACAAGGGGCACCCCACATGTAAACACCTGCAATCGAGTTTTGTGAGTTTTTCCCTCCATTTCTTATAATGTTCAGTGAGAAGCGCACGCCAAAAGATTACATTTTTTAATCTTTTCGCTAGGACTCACCCAAAGTTCATTTCCGCAGACTGGCAACGCTGTGGAGTTTTCTGGTATTTTTGTCGTCGATCAGGAGACCGACGTGAAAAAAAGGCCCATCTCTCTCATGACTGGCGTACGGTTTTCGTCGATCTGGATACTAGGCTTTATGGTCTTCGAGGCAGAGTTGGGCTGATCGTATAACGGTCAACTCGAACCATGCCTTGTGTTTATGTAAACACATGCAAAAAGTGTTACAGTGCGTATCCCTTAAATACTCTTGGTACAGTGGGTATTGGTTATATGTGTACATACTACATCTCCCTCCTTTTAAAAATTAACGTAATGAAATGAAATTATTTTAAAGTTTAAACATTTTGAATATTTGGAAAAATTTAGAAATGTATAAATTATTTATTATTATGTATAAATTTTTTTTTTTAATGTTCTTATATATTATATGTGTATGATATATATATATTGGGTAAAAATTAGAAAAAATGTATGCGATTGTTAATAATAATTTTTTTTGGTTTGTTAATTGAAGAATTTTGTTTTAATAATTTTATGTGAGTATGGTCATACTACAAATATCTATTCTACAAAAATTTTTAATCTATTCTTATGAACAGTTTGTTTTTTATTTCTGCTGCTAGTAAATGTAATATTTTCTTTTTCCCCTATATACGTAATTGTGTACGGACCTGTACATTTGGAATCTGATTTATGCCCTGTTTCGTTTTTAATAAAACTTTTTCTCCTATTGCTATGTCTATGTCGTTAGCCGTATGGTCATAAAATTCTTTATTCCTCTTTTTATTTTCATAATTCATAATTCTTGCTCTTTTATATTCTATTTCTAATCTGTATTTACTTTCTTTAGCGTAATTTTCTATATTATAGATTACTTCTATTGAATGAATTATTATTTATGCTATTAAAATGTTTTGGCAAATTATTAGTTTTCCCAAAGACTAATTCATATGGACAATAATTGTGTGCCATAGAAGGGGCCGTGTTGAAACAGTATACAAAATATTGAAGCCAAACGTCCCAGTCAGTTTTATCAACTGATATTTATGAACGTATATACTCGTTGAAAGTTCTATGACTTCTCTCTACTGTTCCAACTGTCTGGTGATGGTGGGCTGTTGAAGTTAAATTTTTGATTTTCAGGTATTTACATATGTAGGTCTTGTATAATTGAATTTTTTTATTCTGTTCCCATGTCCGAAATGAACGTCTTTATTGAACCGTACATTAGAATAAAATCTTCGAATATAGCCTTTGCAACAGTGTTTGCACTTTTATTGACAATTGGAATGGCAACTAAATATTTTGTTAAATCGCATATAAGCGTAACTGCGTATTCGTTACCATTATCTGATTTTGGTAGTGGGCCAATTATGTCTACTATCACTCTGTCGAAAGCATTTATTGGATGGATTTATTGGATATATCTGTGATTGTCATAGGAGTCTTTGTATGTGTTGTCACTTTTGATTTCTGGCATGTTTGACATTTTCGTATGTACTCTGTAATATATCGAGTCATACCTTTCCAGAAGTAATGTCTTTTTACCTTGGCCAAGGTTTTGGAAATGCCTGTGTGACCTCCTTGTACTGGATCGTTGTGGAATCTAGACAGTATAGCTTCTTTTTCATTTTCTATTAGGGTCACTGGGTTGATTATCAATTGAAACTTGTTTAAAAATATTTTCCCACGTGCCATTTTTAGTTGGCTGATTTTATATATACCGGCTTGCATTTCAAGCCTTTGGAAGAAGAGACCTAAGTCAAGAATTCCAATGGTAAATAAATCGCTAACATTATATCTTGCAGTAATTTTTTTCTACGTTTGAAAAAACAGGTCATATTTTTTACTTGCAAGGTCACTACTTTGCGTACCTCGTCATTATTAATGATTTAGAATAAGTTGGGCTTTAAAGCTTTTTCTATAGATTACCTAGGCAATTCTATTTGTTTTTCTCCTGCGCAGGATTTCTGTCTACTTTGATATCTTGTAGTGACTTTATTTATATTTCTGGTAATGTTTTTTAATTCCTCGATGGTTATTCTTGATAACGCATCTGCTACGTAATTATCTTTACCCTTTAGATACTCTACGGTGAAGTTATATTCTTCTAATTCAAGTCTCATGCGTGTCAGTTTTCAATTAGGATTTGCTATTGAAAACAAGTACGTGAGTGGTCTGTGATCTGTTTTGACAGTAAAGTGTCTGCCATAAATATATGGTCTGAAGTATGTTATTGCCCAATGAATTGCTGCCAGTTCTTGTTCTGTTGTGCTTTTGTTACTTTCACCCTTTTTAAATGCTCTTGATGCGTATGCTACTGGGAGTTGGAGCCCATTTTTGTTTTGAGTTAAAACCAGAGCTCGCAAATAACTGTCAACCGTTACTCGTTGTCTTCAAATAAGTGTCTTCTCCTGACTCTTTACGAAAAGACTCAGAGAGCAACCGATTTATGGGTTCTTGAATGAGCTCGCTCGCGCTCAGAGCGAAACCGTTTATTTCTATACTGTTTTGTTCTGGTTGTTCAAAGACCGTTTTGTTGTGTTGAGTGAAGCAAAAGGTCTTTTGGTCTTTTAAATTAAAAACATTTTCTGAAACTTTTTTTTTACTTTTGAAATATGTATAAGAAATATGAAATCAAAATGTAACTTTATAACAAAAATATTTGAAAATAAATTTAAATTAAACAAATCATATTATTTCTTTTTCACAACAACGAGAGTAAATGTGAAGACCGTTTGCGTTGAGTTTTTCGGTCAATCGGTCTTTTGCTGACTCTCATTTTGCGACCGTTTCTCGTTCCGCTCTTTACGCACTGCTCATTGAAAGAGCGATATACAAAAATCTCAACGAAAAGCGCTCAACAGAAAACATAAATGAAGACAGCAAGAGTCTCTTGCTCAGAGCGAGAGCGAGACAGTATGAACTTTTTCGGTTGTGCTCGCAACGAGAGCGCAGGAAGAAAAACGGTCAACAGTTATTTGCGAGCTATGGTTAAAACTGCTCCACACGCTTGCTTACTTGCATCTGTAATTATGCAAAAAATTTTTCTGAAATCTGTATTTTGTAGCAAAGTAGGGCTTATTAGAGCCGATTTTAAATGTTCGAAGGCAGTTTGGCAGTCGGCTGTCCATTCGAATTTTACATTCTTTTTACATAATCTTGTTATGTGACGAGAGTAGTCGGGGAAATTTTGTATAAAGCGTCTGTAATAATTGCAGAATGCAACGAATCTTCTGGCGCTGTCCGCATCATGTGGGACTGGGTAATTTTTAATGACGTCGTATTTTTTGTCGTCGGGCAAGATTTCTTTATCTGTGCATTTGTGTCCTATGAAAGTGACTTCATGCATGAAAAATGAGCATTTTTCAGGATGTAACTTAAGTTTGTATTTCCTACATTTCTCAAAAACACCTGTTAAGTTTTTAAGCATATGTTTTTCGGAACAACCAATGACTATTAGATTATCCATTTAAAGGAATACTTGAGAAGGTTTTAGTTCAGAGAATGCTATAGTCATCATTCTCTGAAAAGAGTTTGGCGATATTTAAAAACCGAATGGTAATCGCGTGAAGCGATACGAACCATTGTTTGTTGAGAAGGACGTTATGTCTCTTGAGCTTTTTTCAAGCTCGATTTGGTGAAAACCTGACATTAAGTCGAGGCATGAAAAATATTTTGCTCTACCTAGTTGATTCAAAATGTCATCAATTTTAGGGAGTGGGAATTTATCGGACAATAGTTTTTTATTAATCTGGCGATAGTCAATTACTAATCGCCATTTTTTCTTGTCAGAATTCGGAAGTGACTTCTTTGGTACCAACAAGAGTGGGCTATTATAAGCAGATACAGAAGGTTCCACTATGTTGTTATTAATTAGTTTTTGTATTTGGGCTTGAATTTCGTCCTTTTGGCTATGAGGACTTCTATAATTTTTTATATATACTGGTTCATCGTCCTTCAATCTCAATTTTTGCTTATAAAAATTGTTTTGTTGTTATCGATTCGGTATCTAGTCCGAATACGTCGCTATATTTGGTGCAAATATTTGTTAGCTGTTTATAGAATTGTGGTGGAAAGTTTCTTGAAAGTTGTGTAAGAACTGATTTTTCCCTGTTTTCTAAATCTGTTTTTATTACTTCGTATATATATATATATATTTATACTGACTACTTGATCGGTATTTGTCGTATTAAGTAGTCTTATGAATGTATTTTGGGATGTTGCTATGGTAATTGCTATATAAATACCATGCTGAATTTCCTGGTTTGAAATCAACACGCTGTCTTCTATTGAATCTATTTTAATTTTTCGGACAACTTGGGATATTGCTGGCAGAATTATGGAGTTATTTTCAGAACATTATGTTATTGGAACATAAATTGGGAATTTTAAATTATTTGGTCTAATTATAATCTTCTGATGGCTTGAAGTCTAACTGGCAGTTGTATTTTTTGATGAAATCTATGCCTATTACTCCATCACAAGGAATTACAAATTTTGGACTTACGATATGAAAATCATGTGGAATTATATATTTGTCTGTTTGTATTTCAATAGAAGTTAATCCTTTTGATTTGGTAACTTCTTTGCTTATTCCCTGTATATTTATTTTATGGTCTGTTTGGATGAACTCAAAATTATCGGAATTCTTTAAAATGGATATATCTGCACCAGTATCTATTAAGAAGACAAGTTGCTTTTCTGTTGTCACACTTTTAAAAGAAACAAATGCATTTAAAATGAGTGTTCGGTCATGCCGCAGCCTAAATAAATTCTTAAAGTTTCAAATCTTAACGTAAATTAAATTCTCGATGTTTGCTTTTGCCTTTGCTATTTGCCCTGCGTGGCAACTCTTTCAATTACGGAAATTGCTACTCCTTTTGAATTCCTTTGCCGATCGCTTTGGTTTCCCGCCCCGCGCATTGGTTTCCTCTTTGTGCCTTCGTTCCCGCTTTGAAACGTTTTACAGCGGCGACCAAACGTTTTTGTTCGCGAGTTCCTTGCACCCCCTTCCACCGCTATATTGCCATAAAAAACTGAAAATAATAAAATAAATATATTAAAATGTCAACCGAAACAACTTTAGATGCTCCAGTTCAGGTAGTGAAGCATCTTAAATTGAAGGCTGAATCAATGCTTTCTAAGGCGAAATCCTTGACAGGCCTTGACTGTTGAGAAGCTCCAGGCGATGAGTGAGGAAGAATTAGAGCTTCGTGTTAAGCTCTCAGAGGAGAATAAGGCTGCGTTTGGCCAGGTCCATGACAGTCTTGAGGAGCTGGATTTTAATGAAATCGGCAGCCAGGTTCGCGATGATTTTGAAAAGCTCATCATATCAATACAAATCATTCTAAATCGAGAATTGGGTAAGCGTCAACGTCCAGCACTTCGAAGTTCTACGCTCAGGCCAGAGCCACCTCTGGATTTCCATTCCGTGCCGGCTAAAAGATCTCATTTGCCTGAATTAAGATTGCGTGAATTTTCTGGTGGCTATACTAAATTTGCCGATTTTCAATCCATGTTTAAGGCTATCATCGACAATGACGTAGAGCTCACTAACATTGAGAAGCTGCAGCATTTAAAGTCTTGCCTGAAGGGTTCCGCCTTGGATACAGTGCGCTTATTAGAAATTTGTGATAGCAACTATGCTGTAGCCTTGGATTTATTGAATGTCCGTTTCAATAATAAGCGTCTAATTTTCCACTCCCATATAACTGCAATTTTGGGTCTCCCTAAAGTGGACATGCGGTTCGCAGCGAAGCTGACAGATATCTCTGATAAAATAAATGCTAATCTACGTGCTCCTCAGTCAATGGGCTCGGTTGAGCAAATTTCAAATTGTATTCTGGTTCATGTTTTACTCTAAAAATTAGATAGCAAAACTCAGGCCAATTGGGAAGAATCTGTGGCTACTGATGAAATTCCTTCGATTGATCAATTTACTACAATTTTGTCCAAGCGTTGTCGAAAATTGGAAAATGTAGAGCATACTGCAGCATCGTACTCATACACAATCAGGAAGAAGCCGCAACAAAAGCATTTTAATTGCCACTAACACTTTTGGAAATGGATGTGTTGTGTGCGACAACAGTGGCCATTCAATTTATAGCTGTATCAATTCGCCAATTTGTCAGTAGAAGAGCGTATTCGAAAGGTAAAGGAATTAGCGCTCTGTCTTAATTGCTTAAAGAAGGGCCATCAAATGCGCAGTTGTAAGTCAGGCTGCTGTCGAACTTGCAGGTCCAAGCATCACACCCTTCCGCACCTTGGCACTCAGTCTTCGACCCAGGTTCTGCGAGCTCCAGCTGCAGAACAAAGTACGCCAATTGCAATTACTTCAAGCCCTTCTACTTCTTTGCTGGCTCTGAATGTGGATTCTGATGTTGTCTTTCTTGCGACTGCAGTCATAGGCGTTCAAAGACGATCAGGTGCTTGGATCCCATGCCGAGCGCTGCTAGACTCGGGATCTCAAGTTCATTGTGACTTCTCGACTCGCTCACCAGTTGCAGTTGCATAAAACGAAGTCTACCTTATCAGTTGCAGGTCTTGGAGATGCTCGATTTGACTCTGAAGGAGTTTCCGTTTGCATAAAGTTAAAATCGCATACCTCTGATTACTTCGCATGCCTATCTGCTCTTGTTGCTCCAGCGATTACCGACAATCAACCCAGTTTGACCGTTAAACCCGATGGTTGGAAAATTCCCTCGAATATTCAATTGGCCGATCCTGGCGCATAGATCTCCTTATTGGCGCAAGCATGTTCTTTGAGCTATTATTTGTAGGGCAGATTAAGTTGGTTGCTGGGTTACCCCTATTGCAAAAAACAAGGCTTGGTTGGATCGTTACAGGAGGTGGATCTTCTACTCTCAAGGCAACTGCATTACACGGCCAAGCTGTGCATCGTGAATTGATTGCTGCTGAAGTTCATATGGATGAATTAGTCCGTCGCTTTTGGGAAGTTGAGAGCTGTGGTGAAGGCGTCGTCACAGCCACCAAAGAAGAACTGGAGTGCGAAACTCATTTCAAGACCAACTTTAGTCGTTTAGACTCTGGTGAATATTCCGTACGATTACCTGCGAAGAACACTCTAGAATTACTTGATAAATCGTACAATCAAGCTTATCGTCGATTTCTCAATTTGGAGAACAAGCTAGAGCGCAAGCCAGAAGTCAAGGTCCAATATTCGGCATTCATTCGTGAATATTTGCATTTGAAGCACATGTCCGTCGTGCCAAGAAACTCCTTGAGTCTTTGCAAATATTTTCTGCCTCACCACTGCGTTTTCAAAGAAGACAGCACCACGACTAAATTGCGAGACGTTTTTGATGGGTCTGCCAAAACTTCAAGTGGACATTCGCTGAACGAGGTTCTCATGGCAGGGCCTACCATTCAACAGAAGCTGTTCAACACGCAGTTACAGTTTCGAACTTTCCCTGTTGCATTGACTGGTGACATCTGCAAGATGTATTGGTGTGTTCGCGTTGCTGAACCCGATAGCTATTTTCAATGTATTCCTTTCCGTGACTCACCGGACCAGGAGGTGCAGGTATTCGAGCTTGATACCGTAACTTATGGAACTAAGCCTGCAGCCTTTTTATCCGTTCGAGCGATGCATCAATTGGCAAATGATGAGAAGAGCACATTTCCAATCGGTTCTAAAATCATTTTGCGGGACTTTTACGTTGATGATCTGGTCACAGGAGGCCAATCAACACAGGAAGTCCTCGAAATCATGTCTCAAACAACAAACTTGATTGCACGAGGTGGCTTTATGTTCAGGAAATGGTGTTCCAACGAGAGCGATGTCCATGATAAAGTTCCTGACTCGGAAAAAGAAACATTCCTGAAGTTTGACGATGGCAGCGACTTTACTAAGACACTGGGTCTTACTTGGGATCCTGCAGCGGATGTTTTTCTCTTTTCTTTTTCTCCCATACGGGTCTCTCCAAAGCCATGTAAACGACTGGTGCTTTCCACAATTGCTCGTGTGTATGATCCGCTTGGTCTTATTGGTCCTGTGGTTGCCAAGGCCAAGATCTTTCTGCAACAAGTCTGGAGAGAGAAGTTGGAGTGGGACGAGAGCTTTCCTGAGGCACTCAACACATCATGCCTGAAGTTGTCATCTGACTTGGGTCGTACTCAGTAAATGAAGTTTCCTCGGCGTGCGCTGCATCCAAATGGTGCTATTGAGATCTACGGATTCTCTGACGCTAGCATCGACGCATATGGAGGATGTATCTATCTCGTTTCAATAGCTGATGGCAAACGAGAAGTGCATCTATTATGCTCAAAATCTCGTGTGGCACCTTTGAAGACTCTTACGGTTCCCAAATTAGAGTTGTGCGTGAATCTCTTCGATTGCCCGTTTTATTGCTGGTCGGATTCTGCTGTAGCTTTATCATGGATAAGCGATGAACCTTCACGTTTTCAAGTTTTTATTGCTAATCGAATATCTTTAATTCAAGAGCTATCCAGTGGCATGAATTGGCGCTATGTACCGACCGACTGCAATCCAGCCGACATCTTGTCACGAGGTGCTTCCCCGAGCGAGCTTCTGGAATCTGCCCTTTGGTTCAGAGGCCCGGAATTTCTTCTTAAGGATCAGCACATTTGGCCTGAATCTTGTATGCCTGTGAAGACTCTTCCCGACCTCAGAAAGCGGTTTTTGGTTGGCGTTGCTAAAGAAGTAGACCTATCCTCAAAATGCAAATTCGTGAATCCTTGGCAAAAGATCACCCACACTTTTGGATACGTATACAAATTTGTTCACCGCATAAGACGTCCTGGTCTCGACGTCGAAGATGTTAAAATGGGCACTCAAATGCTTATCAGATAAATGCTAAATGAGCAGCCTGGCTGATGACTACTGGAGGTTGCATTCTAAGCGACAAATTAAATCATCCAGCTCAGCACGTTGCCCTCACTTTCTCCATTCATTGATAGCTCTGGGTCTGATGAAGTTGCTCGTGTGGCAGTAATACGAACATCAACTGGAACCACTCGAAGAGCTGTCCGCAAGTTGTGCGTCCTGCCGAAGCAAGATCTGGTTGAAAGCCCTGGTCTTCCAACGGGGGGAGAATGTTCGGTCATGCCGCGGCCTAAATAAATTCTTAAAGTTTCTAATCTTAACGTAAATTGAATTCTCGATGTTTGCTTTTACCTTTGCTATTTGCCCTGCGTGGCAACTCTTTCAATTACGGTAATTGCTACTCCTTTTGAATTCCTTTGCCGATCGCTGCCTGGCCCATTGTCTACGGCAAGCATCTACTTACGTTCAGTTCGATTTTGTACTCGCTCGGTGAAGGCACGGTCGCAGATCGCCTGCCTATTCCTCTTCGTCTTTTACTTCGCTAATTAAAAGGCACAGACAAATCGGTCTGCCTGCCCAATCAATTAATCTTAAACATAAACATTTAACTTTGAAATTAAGACCTTGTTGTCATTTAGAATAAATTTAGTACATATTCAATCGAAATCTTGTGCGGTTTATTTTAATTGGGCACCATAAAAGGTTAGCGTTAGTGAAAAAGCTCACTGACCCAACACTGAGATTGATAGTGTGAACTTTCGCGTTATCGATTGCTGAGTATATAAAGGTTCTTGGGAGTTTCCCGAATTATTGTGGGTTGTCCTGACAAAGCTATTATTATTATTATTATAATTATTAGAGTTATAACCTCCATTTAGTTGGTTATTTCCCCTGAAGTTCCTCTGAAGTTGCCTCTATTATTTCCTCTATAGTTATTATTATAGGGGTAATAGTTATTGTTTTGGCCGTTATTGTGATTATAATTATTATTATAATAACCACGACCATTGCCTCTGCCGCGATAATTACCTCTATTGTTATTACCACGGTAACCCTGGCCTCTGTGACTATAAAAAAAATGGTGCTCGCATTTCCAGTCATTTCTGTGCTGCAATTAATGTATTTGCTCACAGCTTCGTTCATTGTTGTGAACGTTCCAGCCTCGAGTATTGTTTTTAGCTTTTGCTGGTCACAATTTTTCGTCATGACCCGTATGGCTTCCTTCGTGCTAAACTTATCTGCATGCTCGTGTGATAATCCCTCATCGATATATGCAGATTCCAACAATTTTCGAAGATTGTTAACGTCTGTTGTGATTTGCGTGGCCGTTTTACCTTTTTGGTAAACATTGGCCATTTTTGCTTTAATTACATCAGAGGTTTCACCTACAATAGTATCTTTTAACTTTCTGATAATGGCATCTATAGTGGTTTCATTACTCACTTTGTGTAGGGTTGATCCACTTATTTTTGATTTAATAACCTCTACAGCAAATTGTTCGTATTGTCCTTTTTTCATGCTCACCAGGTTTATTGCCGTAATGAATCATTGAAGATTTATTTTTCTTCCGTCAAATTCAGGCACCGCGTGAGCAATTTCTTTTATATATGCCCTCTGGGCAGCTGATTCGTCGGCCATGATGTAGGGCTTTTGATCTATTACACTATTAAGGGTATCAAAATCTGACTGTTCTTAATCTGATGATTCAGATTGAATAAGAACAGCGGGGACAGTTACGTTATTTATGTCTTTTTCTTCTATTTCTTGACCTACAGTGTCAGAATCTTCTGCCTCTGCTGAGTCGTCTTCAGATTCTAGGGTCGCCGGAGAATTTAGGATGGTCGGTACAGAAATTGTTAAGTTGTACCTTAGTTTTATTGTTATTAATCTCGATCGCTGTCTGTTTAAAAACTTAGATACTTGAGTCCAATGCTCTTTATCTAATTTTTCTCTGTTGCAGTATATTAGCGTACGTGTTGCATTAAAGCGGGTCAGTAATATTTCTGCGTGTTTACTTAATGTTCAGAGGAGAATTCCGACCGCCCGAGTGTACATTAAATAAGGAAACGTTGGTTTTTAATTAATAAAAATAATTATTTATTAATCGCGACTCTGCGTGGTGATCTACTTGCGATGGCTAGCTTTACTCGACTCCCGCAGTGTAACATAACCGCTTGTTCTCTCAAAGTTCGCTCCTCAGATGTTATTCTTATATTCTGTTATGTACATATGTTAATATACGGGAACATTGGAACTAGTTTCAACACCTCTCCTCAATGTTACCATGTTTATATTTCTTGGTACAATATTTACATAATATTCATAAGTTTAACAAATTTCTCATGTCTTAGTTTTAACAAATTCTTAGTTAACAATCAGCTATCATATCGTTGGTTGATACATACTTCAATTTTACATCGCCTTGCTGGATAACTTCCCTAACAAAATGATAACTGATATCAATATGCTTCGAACGTGCATAATAAACTGGATTTTTTGCCAAATTCTGTGCGCTAAGATTGTCTCCGTAGATAATTGTGGGTGTATCCTCTCGTCCACAACCGATCTCGATGATTAAACGTTGTAGCGCCTCTTTTACAGCTGACGACAGCGCCATGTATTCAGCCTCCGTTCTGCTCAAGGCAACACTGTCTTGCTTCTCCGACTTCCAAGAAATGGGTCCTCCTGCCATAAGGAAAACAAATCCTGTATACGACCGTCGGTGGCTGACGTCCCCGGCCCAGTCGGCATCCACGTAACCCACTAGTGGCAAGTCTCTTGCGCAATAGCTTAACTTGTTGGTGGCCGTTCCTGCCAAGTACCGCATAACATGCTTCATGGCCAAGACATGTTCGCCATGAGGGTCCTTATTTCGTTGCGCCAACTTAACCACAGAGTGGTAAATATCTGGCCTTGAGATTAATGCAAGCCATATTAATTCTCCTATCGCTGACTGATATGCAGTTGGATCCTGAGCAACACAACGCTCGTCGTTGCAGACCACCTGAAATCCTGCGTCTAACGGTGTTTTTGTCTGCCTGCACTGCTCCAGACCATGTCGCTGCAGCATATCCTTGATGTACAACGTCTGGTTCATCGTTATACTGCCCAACTCGCCTTCACGTTCAATATGCATGCCCAAAAACATATTCAGCTGGCCTTTGTCCACGCATTCAAATCTCGAAGCTATCATCGATTTGATCTGCACTAGATCTGCTTTGTTTTGGCAGGCTACAAGAAGATCGTCGACATAAATTAGTACAAGACACAAGTTACCGTTTATGTCCTGCTTATACAAGCATGCTTCATATTGACAGGGCACGAATCCAATCTCCCGAAGTGCTGCATCCAAAATAGCGTTCCACTCTCGGCCTGCCTGTTTCAGACCATATATCGCCTTGTTGAGCCTTAGCACCTTGCCCATGCACGCTTCGTCCTCGAAACCCTTCGGCTGCTTCATGTACACACACTCGCTCAAATCACTATTGAGATAAGCTGTGCACACATCCATCTGGTGTAGGTACATCTTTAGCTCCACTGACAGCGCCAAAACTAGATGGATTGTCTCATATCGGCACACTAGTAAGAAAGTTTCTCCATAATTAACTCCGAATTTTTGGGACCAACCCTTTGCTACCAAACGGGACTTACATCGCTCGGGATTCCCTTCGCTGTCTCTTTTTATGGTAAAAACCCATCGGCATCCTATCGCCTTCTGTCCCTTGGGCAACTCGGTAAGGGTCCATGTATTATTTGCCACGAGCGAGTCATACTCCGACTTCATGGTTGCCTTTTAAAATGTAGCCTGCTGGCTACTTAGCGCTTCAGTACAGCTTTGCGGAAGTTGAATTTCTGCTTTGGTCATTGCGTTGATCACGTTATATTCCTTCCTTGGTCGCCCTGACTTGCCGGTTCGAATAATTCTAGGCCTCCCTGGCCCAATTCTGACGGCCTCTCCTTCAGGGTGTGCCGGTTCCTCATCCTGCTGATCACGATCTGTGTCTCCTTCAGATTCGTCCTGCTGCTCATATATATCGCGCTGCAACTCTGCTTTGAGTACGTTTGTTGGTTCCCTCGACGATGCTTGTGCTACTGGGAATTCAAAAATCTTAGGCTCATCTTGCTGTATCTCATTAAATTGTACGTCGCGTTTCACAACGACCTGTTGTGTCACCGGATCGTACAACCTGTACCCTTTGGACTCCAGTGAATACCCGACGAACCGATACTCCTTGCCTTTGGCCTTGAATTTACCGCGGTGACATTTGTTTATTCCTACGGCTGACGATCCAAAAACTCTCAAGTGGCTCACATTGGGTTTTTTCTCACTCCAAGCCTCATACGGAGTGATTCCAACAAGAGCTGCAGTGGGTGATCGATTTCTGATGTAACTAGCTGTCATCATCGCCTCTGCCCATAGACTCTCTGGCATTCCTGAGTGTACAAGCAAACTCCTGGCCATTTCCACAAGCGTTCTGTTGGCTCGCTCTGCCACGCCGTTTTGCTGCGGACTATATGGCACAGTCAACTGCCTTATAATGCCATTTTCCTGGAACAATTTGTCAAAACGAGTATTAACAAACTCACGCCCATTATCACTGCGTACTGCTTTTATCATGTGTCCAAGCTGACTCTCTGCCATGTTTTTAAACAGAAGAAATTTGTCGTATACTTCATCTTTGGATTTTATAAAATAAACAAACACACGGCGGGTCATATCGTCAATAAATGTGACAAAATATGATGCTCCTCCAATAGACCTTTTTTCCATTGGCCCGCACACATCTGTATGAATCAGCTCCAGCTGATGTTTGGCTCTGTTCTCGGACACTGGATACGGCTGTGTGTGTATCTTGCTCTTCATACATGACAGGCACTGGCTTCTTTCTGCAAAATTTACACCATTAATGCCTAGAACCATTGAATGTCTTACCAAATCGTTTAAACTCGAATAGTTTAAATGTCCATATAGGTTATGCCATAGACTGGCACTAGTCTGCATGGGGCCGAAACAAGTATTTATTTTGCTCTCAAAAACAAACAATTTGTTTTTCCTGCGCGCTTTAAAAAGTAACTGTACAACCACAGGAAACTGCACAATTAATGGACATGAAATTTCCTTTCATTGCTGGTACGTGCAAAACATTCTGCAGTGTCAAATTGCAATAATCTGTTTTCACTGTCACGTCACCTTTTCCAACTGCTCTCATTACGTTGTTATCGGCCAAAATAATATCCTCCACTCGCGGCACATAATTAATAAAAAGACTTCGAACGCAGCACATATGAGCTGTAGCCCCACTATCAAGGCACCAGCTAGAAACTTCTAACTCTTGCACGTCACTTGCAGGTACTACTGTATACGATCTGTTGTGGCTCCTTTGCCAATTCGTTCTTGCCTTGCTTTTTACACTGATTCTTATAGTGGCCTCGCTGTCCGCAATTATAGCACTCCACGTTGGATTTGTCTTTTCTCTTATTCCTTGTGTTCTCCGGCTGCGACTTTGCATGAAAAGCTAACTGTTCATATTCTGCTCTTTCTTTGACTTCGCTGCATCTTCTCTCTCCTTCTGCAAGAAGTTTAACCTTCAACCCATCCAACAAGGGCAAAGTATCCCGCGTTTCCATGGCTATGACGAAATTCTCGAACTCTTTGCTTAAACTCGACAATAATATTATTGCTGTTAGTTCGTCACCTAACTGGCCCGCTTGGCTGTTGAACATCTTTAAGTTTTTGCCAAGCGCTGCTGGCCGTTGCACAGCTTTTAAGGTAACCCAATTGAGTTTGCTTCACGCTCAACGTAATCATAGCTAAAGCCTTTTGATCGAGTCCGTCCCATGTTCCGTCATCTCCATCTGGCCGCTGTCCCTGGACCACCTTCCAGACCTCTGCATGGACCAGCACACTGCGCATTTGGATTATCCAGGTGTCATAATTTCCTGTATCCAGTTTATCTATCTGGTACATGGCGCTCATGATGACCGGAAAAAATATGTATTCCACGTAACTCCCGTTATCCCGCGGTGTAGACCGAACTACCTTTTTTTTAATGCACTACGCAGCAAAACTATGCTCTGGGCCCATAACCTGTTCAGAAGAGAATTCCGACCGCCCGAGTGTACATTAAATAAGGAAACGTTGGTTTTTAATTAATAAAAATAATTATTTATTAATCGCGACTCTGCGTGGTGATCTACTTGCGATGGCTAGCTTTACTCGACTCCCGCAGTGTAACATAACCGCTTGTTCTCTCAAAGTTCGCTCCTCAGATGTTATTCTTATATTCTGTTATGTACATATGTTAATATACGGGGACATTGGAACTAGTTTCAACACTTATTGTGGCTTGTTGGATTGGTCGATTTTGTGTTAGCGACTTATACGATTTTTCGAAGTCACTTTTTAAGATATTTAATTCCTTATATAATTCACTCCAATCCATTATTGTATGGATATGAATTATTTTCTATATGCTACCATTACTAGATTCCTACCCAATGTGGCGTGTTCCTCTATTACTGATTTCACCAGAACGCCCGGTATAGTGCTTACTACAATTGACTTTTGCGTAGTTGAGCAATGTATTAGGGGTGAAATGTCCACATTAAAAATGTCCAAAAATGTTACTTTCTAATTCGTAAATGCTAATTGGAACGGTGGAGACAAGTGTTTGGACACGTCCCCTAAAATATAAGGATCCCTCTGATAAACTTTCTGAATTATCTCCTGGGTACTCATAATGGCTATTTTAGGCATGAAAGAAAAATAATATTGATGGCATTAAATTTTAAATTATTGTTTTACGTTTACGTTTAACCGATTCGTTCCAAATTGTCCGCTCTGCTAATATATCTCTTCTTAATTATCTTGTTGTGTTTCACATACAAGGTAAGTAGGAATTGAGCGACTGTAGCTATCGTCAATATTAGAAGCAGTAACGTTATGGTTTCGAGTTTCTCGGTGTGATCTACGATTTTTACGTAATTGACCACATTGGCCGTATTGTCTTTTGTTTGGCTATCATCTGAGCCGAACCAACCCATTTTTAGGCAGTTAAAATTCTATATCTGTATATAAGAAAAATATTTTATGGAAATTTATTGAAAAAAAAAGAAATCTGAATATTAAATTCGAATCAGGAAATATAATCGCATACTTTTTTTTTTGTTTTTTTTTTTTTTAAATGAAAGGAAAAATTTTTTTTTTAAAGGGTTGTTATTGTTTTACATGTATCTGATTTACAATGGTTTGCTCTATATAAATATCAATATCAATTACATGTTTTTAGTATAAAGCCTATCAGTGGTTAGTATTTTCCAAGCAGCGCTTTCGCGCATCGGCTTGAGTTAGAGGTTGTTTAAAATTAAAGGCAACTTAGGCATTGGCATAAATACAGCCCTTGTTGCGATACTTTGCTCTTCTGCAAAGTTCTCGTTCGATGACGGCCAGATTTTCTTTGTGCGTGTTAATTTTGCGATCCATCTTTGTAACAGTGTCCTGTCACGGTTGCCAAATAGTGTTCGAGGGTATAATAATTTTATACATTTTTAATACGTCAGTTGTCTTTATTCAATTATCTTATATCTAACAAAGTACTTTAAAGTTAAGGCCGCGCAACTTCGCTGCCGGGAATGCCGGCTGCGGAGTGGCCGCATTTATGTATTTCTTATATATGAATATGCTGCTCGCTGTTGACAGCGGCTAGCTCGAGAGAGATAGTATGTACTTACAGTCAAGGCATGGGAATCTGCGGATTTATGCACTTATGGTCTTCGAGGCAGAGTTGGGCTGAGTGTGTTACGGTCAACTCAAACCATGCCTTGTGTTTATGTAAACACATGCAACAAAGTGTTACAGTGCGTATCCCTTAAATACTCTTGGTACAGTGGGTATTGGTTATATGTGTACATACTACACTGTTTATTCGCCAGGGCACGATGGTATTCCAGAGTGCGTGCTCAGGTATTGCGCTAAGGCCCTGTGCAAACCTCTTCTCAAGTTGTTTACCTTATCTCAAGAAACTTCCCAATTCCCAAATATTTGGAAGGAATCATTTGTTATTCCTCTTTTCAAAAATGGTAACAAGTTAGAAGCCAGTAACTATAGAGGTATTTCTAAGTTGTCAGCTATTCCTAAGCTCTTTGAAAAGATCATTACTCCTCATCTGCAGCACCTTTGTAGATCAATCATTTCTCCGTGTCAACCCGGTTTTATTAAACGTAGATCAACAATCACAAACCTACTAGAGCTCACTACATTTGTGATAAAGGGCTTCAATAGTAGTTTTCAAACAGACGTCATTTACACTGACTTTAGTAAAGTATTTGACTCTGTAAATCACTTACTTCTTGTAAAAAAAACTTGACTTGATAGGATTTCCAGTCGATCTACTTAAATGGATCTTAAGTTATCTGAATGGCAGGTCACAAAGGGTCTTTTTTAAAAATTCAATTTCTAAAATTCTCCGTGTTACCTTCGGTGTCCCACAAGGAAGCCATTTTGGTCCGTTACTTTCTACATTATTTATTAAAGATCTTCCATCAATTATAAGTCATTCTCACGTACTTATGTACGCAGATGATGTTAAGTTATGCCTGTAGTATAAGGATATTTCCTGCCATTTAGACTTACAAACCGATCTAGATAATTTTAAAAACTGGTGCCGAGATAATTTACTAAATTTAAACGGTTCCAAGTGCAAGCTGATGACTTTTTATCGGGCCAATCCGATATACGCGACTTACACGTTAAGTGGCAGCTCTTTGGATAGAATAACTCTTATAACTGATCTTGGCGTTCTCTTGGACCCTAAACTAAAATGTTCTAATCACATTTCGTCCATGGTTAATAAAGCCAGAGGAGTGCTTGAATTTATTAAAAGGTGGTCAAAAAAATTCAATGATTCTTAATTGTCTAAAACTTTATTTATTTCGCTAGTCCGTCTGATTCTGGATTATGGGTCCCCCGTCTGGAGTCCACAATACGGAATACATATTGGTCGTATTGAATCTGTACAAAAAAACTAGGATGCAAATCTTAACTTACCTTCTTATTCTAGTCGACTTCTGTTGATTAATTTACCCTCCCTTGCCAACCGTAGAACGATGCTTGGTACTATCTTTATTTATAACCTTATACATGGTGATATTGACTGCCCCGACTTGATAAGTCGGCTAAACTTTTCTGTGCCAGATTAGCTAGAAATTATATTCCCCTAATATTAAATCATAGTAGCTCTAACTATGCCTTGCATGAGCCTTTCAGAGTATTATGTTCTGACTATAATAGACTTTTTCCTGTAATCTCAAATCTTGACTCTCTGCTGCTCCTAAAACGATTAATACTTGATTCATTGGCACAAGATTGATCTAACTATTACTTTTTTCCCCGGACTTTTACCTTTATTTTCTTATCTCGCGTCTATCTTCTCGCGAATCGTGTCGTACGATACACGGCTGCGGTCGGTTGAGCGGGTAAGTGGGCCGTGGGACTCCGCGCGAAAAACAAAAAAAAACAACCGAGAAATTTGTTAAAGTTGATGTCCTCCATTGCGTAGATTTATCCCACTTTTGATATACATAAAAATTCAGTCCTTATAAAATTTGATATAAATTAAAGTTGTTTTTGCAATTAATTATATCTTTCTTGTATAAAAAAATTTTTTTAATACAACCATAAAGTAATTTTTATAATATTGTTGTAATTCAAATTACTGCAATTGAAATAAAAAATTAAAATAAATATGAATACCGCAACCCATATAAAATTGCCAGCTTTTAACTTAAATGTTTAATTCTTTTTCATGACAGTGAAAATTTAAACATTTACTACGAAACAGTAAAAAGCATTTTTTTTTTTTTTTTTTTATTAACGTATGGCTTAGTATTTAATACTGTCCTTTGTGGACAATCAATAAATGTGGTGGTGTGGTAGGCTTGCCAGGCTTAGGTATCATAACCACTTCCGCACGCTTCCATGGTGTCGGGAAGTGACCCAAAAGCAAGCACTTATTAAAAATAAGCGTGACGAGCTTCTTGCTGTTGGGAGGGAGAAGTTTTAATGCAATTGAATTGATACCATCATCGCCTGGGGCCTTATTATTGGCCATTGCGGAAATCAGTTCGGCGGTCTCCTCCTCCGAGACCTGGCGGATGGGCTCAGCATGTTCTAAAGGTTCCGCTAGTAGCCTGGTCGTTACCTCTGCTTCGTCGGCTGTGCATCGGAGGATAGGGGTGAAAACCTCTTCCAGGTGGTCGGCAAAGGCGTTGGCCCTCTCAGACTCGGTTCTGCACCAAGATTCGTCCGCTCTCCTGACTGGTGTAATCCTCCTTAGAGGCCGCTTCATGCGCCTGGTTACGTTCCACAGGTTGTGGTGAGGATCACCCGGATCAAGCTGCCCTAGGAAGGTGTCGAGGGACTCCCTTCGCAGCCGTGCCAAGGTCTCTTTCAGCTCCTTTGTTACTCTGTTGAGAGCAGTCTTATCCCGTAAGTTTTTGGAAAGAAACCATACGCGTCGAAGGCGCAGCTTCTCCGTCTTGAGCTCGATTTACTGCGGATTCCAGAAGTGAAGATCCCTGCTACTTCCTCTCGCCTGGCTTGAGAGCCTGGGTGCAGCATATGCCGCTGCTTCCTGAATTCCAGCGGTCAGATTCGCTACGGCCGCCTCGATGTCTTCCACGGTGTCCATAGGAGGGTTGGGGTCCAGATTGCTGTTCAGCCAGTGGTGGTATCGGCTGATATTCGTTGTCTTGTAAATCAGCTTTTTACGTGCTGATCGATGGAAGGCTGAGGTGAAGAGCGAGATGGCGATGGCGCTGTGGTCTGATAGCAGGTCCTCAACCTCTCGGACGTGGATGTTGGCTGTGTCTAGGCCACCGGAGATTGCGATGTCAAGTATATCCGGGATTTTACGTAGATCAGTAGGCCAGTAGTTCGGTGCACCGGTCCCATGACAGTCCAGATTGCGGGCCTGAACTTGCCTGTACAGTACTTGGCCTTTTGGATTGTTAACCCTTGATCCCCACCAGGAGTGCTTGGCATTGAAGTCGCCACCGATCAGGAATTTAGTGCCCAGACTGTTGAGGAGCATGTTGAAGTCCTCATCTCTGACGATATGCCTTGGGGGGCAGTATGCAGCAGCGACTGTGATGTCTCCGTGTGTGGTGCTAATGGAGATTTGGGCGCACTGTACCCAGTTCTCCTCGATGGCAGGAAGGGTCACAAACTTGATGCTGCTTCGGATGAGTATGACTGCACCGCCGCGGGCTGAGCCATTGGGATGGTTGGCAGAAATCACCTCATACCCACTCAGGGTGAAGAATGATCTTGCGGAGAAATGGTTTTCTGAAATGAGAATGATGTCGGCTTGATGGGTTTTGCAGTACAGTTCAACCTGATGCCTGTTGAAAATCAGGCCGTTTGCATTCCAAATTATGATATCTAAACCCGCTTGCATAGTGACTTGCAAATGGTCGCCATCATCTGAGTCATCTGGGTCATCATTTTGTCTATCATCCGCTCGAACATGGACTCCATCTTGGCCATCATCGCTTCCATAACAGTGTCAATATTGGCTTTTGGTTGCGGTGGGATATGAGCCCCATCAGTTGCCTGTTTGGCTGCGTTGGCATAACTCATGCCCGGGTTAACCCTGCTGGTGTTCATGGGTTGGAACTGTGCTCGTGGAGTTGACTGTTTGGGGGCAGTCAAGCTGGTTTTCGCTTTTTTGTAGGCTGGGCAGCCTTTGTAGGAGGCCGTGTGAGGGCCGCCACAGTGACGCCACAAGACATAGGGCCGGTTCATTTGGGTTCTTCGTGCACTCCGAGGTCGGGTGGGCATCTCCGCATTTTACACATCGCTGTTCCAAATTGCAGTACCTCTGCGTGTGCCCGAAGCCCTGGCAACGAAAGCACTGGGGAAAATTGTTAAATCGGCGACTCGACAGACATTACCGAGAAGCAGAGCCGTTTAATGTTATACACCTCTTTATTGTTCTTGGCTGGTTCCAGGTTCGCAAAGAATACATTCAGTGGTTTCTTCGTGCGTTTCTGAGTGGGATTGTAGATGTCTCTGGCAATATGTCCATGTTGTCTTAGTTCTACACAGATTTCATCAGGGTCCGTTGAGTGGTGGAGCCCTTTCAGAACAACCCGGTAGGCGCGTTCATCTCGTGGTTGGAATGTTTGGAATCTTTTCTTAGTGTCTGTCAGGTAAGCTTTGAGGGCAGAGAAACTCTCTTTGTTTGGAGTCATTACACGGACGTTGTTGTTGCTCGTTGCCTTGTAGGTGAAGACGACGCCCTTGCCGAGCACGGCAGTGATGTTGCTGATTAGGGTCTTGATATTTGTCACGTCTGGGATAAAAATTGGCGGCGGCTTGATTGCCTTCTTCTCCTTCTCCTTTGGAGAGGTTTTGACTGGAATTTCATTCAGAGGCTCCTCAAACTCGTCTTCTTCGTCCGATGACAAGGATCCAAACCTGTTACTCAGCAGCTTCTGTTGAGCTATGGCTGCGGCTTTGCTGGTGCTGGGTCCGTCATTGGCCTTGCGCGTCGGCTTCCTCTTTACTTCCCCCAGTTCAAATGAGGATTCGAAATCCGATGTGGGGACAATTGTCTTCGTTCGCTTGTTGGTGGTCTTCTTAACGGTCTTCTTACTATTTGCGTCTTGCCAGTCCATCATGCGCTCTCTTTCGTTGAGATTTAGTATGCTTTAAATATTGTATGAAATATCTCCACACGGTGTTTAGACGCCCCGCCAAGGGGTAGTCTCAGTCGGCTGTGATTTAGCTGTCACAATTAATTGTTTTGTTTGACAATATGTAAAATGTATTTATTCTTGCTGGTAACTAAAATGCAACCTGCAGCTCAAATACTACTTCGCACTCATCCGCGTCCATAAACAGCGCGTACCGCAGGGGTTCTCCCAGCTGCCTGTATGTTTTTTAGTGTTCAGGAATGAGTATATACAGCAAAAATCACGTTTTTAGTGGAGCACTCCGAAAACACGTCCGTTCAGTTTTAGATGTCAATGACTGTGTGAAGGCTCAAGAAGTGGACCAGATGACATAGAAGCCTCTGCAGCGGAAGTCAACGCTCATTCAACTCCTCGGCCCCTGCAAAGCGCCCAATGGTGGACCACAAGGCCGAGCTTGTGGAGATTGCGCATGAGAAAGGCTGAACATTAATAATAATAGTGAAATATACGAGGGTGGTCCGATTAATACTTAGCCTCCAAAAGAAAAACGAAAATTTTGGAAAAGTGGCGATTTATTTCTCAACATAATCTCCTTTTAGCTCGATACACTTCACCCAGAGAAGCTCAAACTTCTTTAACCCGTTTGAAAAATACGTTTTCTCGAGGTCTGCAAAATAGGCCTCTGTAGCGGCGACGACCTCCTCATTCGACGCAAATTTCTGTCCAGCTAGTGACTTTTTCAACAAATAGAAGTCACACGGGGCCAAATCTGCAGAATATGGTGGATGGAGTAGCAGTTCGTAGCCCAATTCGACAAATTTGTCCTTGGCGAGGGCCGTGTGACCGTTTTTACACCTTGTGAATCCCAAAAAACGGTGGACATCACTTTTCCGGCCGATGGGTGAAGTCCACTGTTTCGACTGTTCTTTGGCCTCTGGTGTGTACCAATGGATCCATGTTGCGTCGACGGTCACGAAACGACACAGAAACTCCTTCGGATTGCGCTTAAACAGCGTAACGGTTGCTTTTGTTGTCCGGAGCGAGCAAACGCGACACCCATCGCGTCGACAGCTTTCTCATGCCCATTATTTCATGCAGGATATGACCCACGCGGTCTTTTGACATGCCTACTGTCTCAGCTTATCGCTGAGCGATATCGGCGGTCTACCAATAAGAGATCGTGCATTTTTGTCACGTTATCCTCCGCGGACAAGTCCGATTCCACACGCAGTCAAAACCACAGGTAAGAAACTATATAGAGGTTTCATTTGCTCTGCCCGGGCCTCTGCCAAAGCTTTGCTGAGAGCTATGTTCGAAACTAACTTCTTCTAACTTCGGTTTCTCACCACTTCTAACATGTGCGAAGCACAAGCAATAGTATGGGGAGTTTTCGCACCTATCCTTAGGAATAAGAGCGAGCAGTGCAGCAATAAGAACTCACCATGGGCATGGATTCAAGCTCGATTCGAACAAATGAAAAACTCTCTTTTTTTCCGTTTTTCCCCTACGTGGCATCACTGCCAAAGTCACTCGAGAGCGCGGCCAGAGCAAACGAAACCTCTATATAGTTTCTTACTCTATGTCAAAACAAAACTACTAGTCCGATTCGGCTGAATTTCGAAGTTTGGATGCGAAACCCGAAGCTCGCACTGTGGAGCGCGGACGTTGCGAGAAGCGAGCGAGGGAGCGCAAGAGGTGCGATATCGAGAGCTCGGAGAGCTCAGTGAACAGCGCCGATGCAGTGGGCCACTGACCTAAACATTCCGCCCTCCCTTGCAACTACTCGGGTTTCTACATAGCCTGGTTGCTCTTCTCACGGCTGGTGGCAGGCACCGGACACGACCCACCCAAATATGGTGCTCTGGGCTACTGGCAGTCCATCCTGAATTTTCAGGAAGCCCACAGCATCACACTCGGATACATATCCGCGCCCAGGATGATGGAAATCGTCGCGGGGAGATAAAACCGCTCATCAGCCAGCGTAATGTCCCGGAACTGGGTCCTTACTGCGTCGCTCAGCTACCGGATTGGAGTGCGGATGCGCACGTGAGGCTCTATTTTAAAAATTGCGTCGAGCCGGACAGCGCTGTCGATTCTGGACCCCACGGATGACCGAACAGATTCATGAAGAGCCTTCAGGTGCTGCCAGCGGTTTATAATAGATGTGGTGTCCCCCCAACAAGAAAGTGCCCAGGCGTAAGTGCCAACAGGTCAGTGGGGTCTTCGGACATCAGCGCGAGCATGCTTCGATCCTAGCTAGAAGCCGTAGACTTGTAGAACAGGGTCTTGAAGCTCTTTACACCTGTTTCCCACAAGCCCCCCATGTGGGGTGCTCCCGGAGAAATAAATTGCCAGAGCAGCTGCTGGTGACTATAGGCACCTGTCACAGCTTCCTTGAGAGCTTGGAGAAACTCGCGGGAGAGTAGTGCAGCCGCACACACAAAGGTCTCCCCATTGTCCGACTGAACTTGACGGGGGCATCCTTTTCGTTACACGAAACGGGCGAAGGCGGCGAGAAAATTCTCAGTCGTAAGGTCGGAAGTAGGCTCTAAATGGATGGCCTTAGTGGCGAAGCACAACCTTTTCGTAATGAGACAGGCTCGTCCCGTGTAGTTTTTGATGTCGAAGGGACCGGCATAGTCCACACTGGTGTATGTGTAAGGGCGCGAGAAGGACGTTCGTTCTTTGGGTAAGTCTCCCATCAGTTGCGTTTACAACCTCTTTTTGTGGATGATGCAGACCTTGCATGAATAGATGACGGACTTGACCAAATTCCTCACCCTCGGGATCCAGAACTTGGAACGGATCAGACGGATCATCAGCTGATTGCCACCGTGCAGCGTTATGCGATGCTTAAAATGGACGAGGAGTCGAGACAGATGGCAGTCGTATGGAAGGATGACAGGGCTCTTATGAGCCCTTGGGAATCAATGAAAGGGTTCAGGTTTTGGACAAAGCTGGATGATGGCACTGGCCGTTTTTGGCTTAAGCAGCCAATCTCAAGGGCAAAGTGCCTGCGTTGCGTGACGGAAATAAGGAGCCGCTCGGCCGACGCAATTTCCGGAGCTGTCAAGGGATCCTCAAACGGGGACATGAGCTTTCGCGAATGCTGGATGAACCGATGAGCGTAAGCGAGGACTCGCAACGCCTTGTCGAGTGTGGAAAAACGTTCCAAAACGTCTTCAGGGGGGCCTTCGCAACATGGACCTTGGCTGGATGAACCGATGAGCGTAAGCGAGGACTCGCAACGCCTAGTCGAGTGTGGAAAAACGTTTCAGAACGTCTTCAGGGGGCCTTCGCAACATGGACCTTGACTGCTCGCTTCTCGAGTTCAGTCACAGGGGGTTCATAGCCTTGAGTGGGCCACTCGCAGCGAGGACACTGCAGCCAGGCAGGACAATGCAACCACAGCTGGCTGTCCGCAAGGTCTTAAAGCGCCACCCCCGGCTAGCGAGATCTGCCGGGTTATGCTCGGAGCGGACGTGTGCCCATTTCTCCACCTCGGTGAGCTGGGTGATCTTGGTCGCACGATTTGCACGAACGTTGTCCAGTGGCACGCTGGCTTATGCAACCAGGCGAGAACAATCGTAGAGTCCGTCCAACAGTGCAGGGCGGACGCCTGCCCGGTCATCTTCGGAAGAACGGCGTTGGCCATTTTGGACAATAACAAGGCTCCGCACAACTCGAGCCGCGGGAGCGACACCGTTTTTACTGGGGTCACCCGCGTCTTTGCCGTGAGCAAGTTCACCATTACCGCGGACCCAGCCTCAACTCAGACGTAGATGGCGTACGGCGCACGCCTTCTGCGAGGCGTCGCAGAACCCATGATGCTCAATTTTCAAATGTGGTCGGAAATCGACCCATCGGGGAATGTGGATCTGATCAAAAGCGGAGTAATTTTCCAGGAAGTCAACCCATCTTTGGCAAAAATCTCGAGGGAGGGCTTCGTCCCATCCTAGATTTTGGAGCCAAAAGTCCTGCATAAACATCTTTGCCCGGACTATGAAGGGGGCGAGCCAACCCGCTGGATCAAATAGTTTGGCGATTTGGGATAGGACTTGACGCTTTGTGAACGTTGAACCCAAGGTCAGTTCGGGCGGAATGAAGAAAAACTCGTCAGACGTCGCCCTCCACCGCACTCCGAGAGTTTTAGCCGTGCTCTCTGCATCGATTTCAAGGAAGTCCGCGCGAAGGAGATGGTCACTCTAAATGACCAGATGTCCATTTTCTAAGGAGGAATCCTGCTGAATCCAGGGCCCCCTGGAGCTCGCGGATAGCCGCTTGCGCTTCGGTTTGGGAGTCTGCCCCCGCGAGTACTTCGTCGACTTACATGTACTGTCGGATAATCCGACTCGCCTGCGGATACCTCGACTCTTCGTCGTCGGCGAGCTGTTGCAGGACACGGATCAGAGGATCTCTTTTTAGGCGCTGCTCGTTACGCAGAAATTGAACCAAAGCAAAGGATCGTGAAGATGCGAGCTCGGAACCACTATGCTCGAGATCGCGCAAGGGGGGCATCACAACGTATTTGCCACGATTGTCCCTTCTTGTAGTGTGGACAAAATTGTATTCACAGACGGAATCAGACTCGGAGACTATCTGTGTGGGCACTTCCTCCACCTCCCAGAATTTGGTAAGGAGATGATCCAACGAGTCGTCGAGTCCGCTGGTAACTCGAGTGGAGAAGGCGGAAAAATTGCTGGGGGCCGCTGGAGATATGGGGCCTGTCAACACCCATCCAAAAATGGTTTCCTGGCCGAGAAGTGAACCGCAAATGTGAGCCCTGGCGTTGCCGAGGAGGATGGACGGAAGAATGTCGGCTCCTATCAAGACATCGATTTGGGAGCTCTCGAAGAACTTGGGATCCGCAAGGGGGATGTCAGAAATTCCCTTAAGAAGATTTTGAGGGACTGGATACGAAGGCAGATTCCCGGCCAGCTGCGGAAGAACGTAAGCTGAAGTTTCTAAATGCAACCCGGGTCTGGAAGGCGATCGAATAGAAAAATGACAGAGTTTCGTGGACTGAGCGGCAAAGGTTTGATTAAGACCAGAGACTTGGGCCTGGATAGTCTTGAATGGAAGTTTGACGAGGTTGAAAAGTCTCTCCGTAATAAAGGTTGCCTCGGGAGCAGAGTCGATTAGGGCTCGCGCCTGGAAATTGCACCCTAAATGGCAAATGTTAATGAGGGCTGTGCCCAGTAAGACGACGAAGCGAAGCACACTTGCACATCAGAGTGATCCTCTGTGGGGCTCGTGCCTCTTGTAGTAGGCGCGGGTCGAGACCTGGATGGCACAGATGGACTTGGAGCGGCCGCGAATGGATTACCGCGGTGCAGGAGGGTGTGATGACGGCTGTGGCACGTGAAGCAGCTATGGGCGCTAGTGCAATCCCGTGCAAAACAGTTCAAGCAAAGCTGCTTTTTCTTAATGTAGTCGGAGCGACCATTTACATCTATCTCAAGGAAGCGCGGACATAAGTGAACAGGATGATTCTCTCTGGAGCAGAGATCGCACCCTCTTGGGACTAGAGTCACTCTGGCTTCGTAGGAATTAAACCTACGCGCTGGGGCGCTCGCAGGTGTCGACCTTGGCGAAAACTGACCCGAACTGCTAGGCCTGATGTCATCGATAGCCTCCGAAATGCGATGACGCTCTGTCAAGAACGAGTCTAACTCATTCCATGTTGGAATCTCAGCCTTGTTGTGAATGGATTGCTCCCACATCGAAAGGAGACAATCCCAAGTCTCGACTTGAATAGAGGACATCTCTAAGGCTGTCATGCAACTTTGGATTGTGCCTTGCAGCACCTTCAGAGCGGCTCCGGGCTCTTGGGGCACTGCCTGAATGTTGAAGAGGATTTTTAACTGGCTATTGACTAATAACCGCCGATTTTCGAAGCGGTCGGTGAGGCTTCGCCACGCGGAGATAAACCCTTCGTTGGTCAGCGGGGCTTTGGAAACAATGGCGTGCGCATCGCCACTTGTTTTGGACAATAGGTGGAATAACTTCTCTACCGGTGTAAGACGCGAGTTGTGTATGTATATCGCGGTAAAAAGATCTCTGAAGGTGGGCCAACGCAGGTAATCACCAGCGAAAACTTCGGTGTCAACTGGTGGCAAACGACAGCCCGTAGACGGCGGTGTTGGAACACTGACAGCAGCCTGAATGTGCTGGGAGACAGCCTTGTCTATTATGTCCTGAAGCTGGACCAAACACCTGGAATATACGGAGTAGCAGTAACTGTTCTTGGATTCAATCACTGTCGAGGTGGCCATACTGTCGGTGGACGCGGACAGAAGATCGGAGCAACTTTCATAGCTCTTTTCCCACAAAGCCCGGATTTGGTCCCGATGGACTTGGCACATGCCAGGAGTCGTTCTGGTTCAGCGGCGCTCGGACGTGGTCGTCGTGGTAAATGAACGCACGCAAAAGAAAAAAAAAACACGGAGAACAGTCAAACTGTTAATTTGTGCGGAATAGAAAGCCCAGTGCCACAAACAACGGGAAGAATCGGAAGAAAATATTTTGAAATCGATGAGACTGTATTGATTATATATCTTGTTTATCTATTTGTATCTCGTTACTCTCTTTGTTGACTTATGTTGTTTTTTTTTTTAAATTTTTTACCTTAGTTATTGTTGCCAAATAATTTTATTGTATTCAGTTATTTATTTATTTTTTTTGGGTCTGGAAAATATCTTTAATCGCAAAAAAATCCGGAAAAACTCAATAAAAAATAAATTAATTAATCCATTAAATAAATTAATTACTTTGCCGCAAATAATTAAATAATAATTATAATTAAATAGTAATTATAATTAAATAATAATTATAATTATAAATACTTATTTTTGAGCGGAGCCGGAACGGTGGAATTAAAAACCTTGGATTTGGTTCGGGAGAAATATTCACTGGGTTATGCCGTCGGCAGCGCAGTGAATGCGGAGAGAGAGAAGTAAAAAAAAATTAGCAACAATAATAACAAAGCCGTCGGGGCGGTTAATTGCGGCTATTAGGAGAAAAAACAATCACGGTCGCACCCGTGTGGATTTGAATTTATTTTATTTTATGTTCCTGTATGTGGAGGCAGAAAATATATTTATGTAGATATGGGCATGCATAGGTTTACGGATATGTGTATGTTCCTGTATGTGGAGGCAGAAAATAAATTTATGTAGATATGGGCTTGCATGCGTTTATGGATATGTGTATGTGTATATCGGTACAGTAGAGCGTCGAGGAGTGGACTGTATTTGAAGTGACGGAACAGATGAAATTATGTGGAGAGAAAAAAACACAAGACAAAAAATATCTCGACAGCGGCGGACTGTACGGTGAAATTACTTCACACCGAGTGGCTGATATTAGTAATGCCTTTTTATGTGTATGTCTGGATACACATATGCCTTGACCCTTGGCAAGTTGATGTACAACGGGGAACGAAAAGGAAAACGGCAAGGAGTATGGCGACGCACACAAAGCGGAGACGGATAGAAAATTTTTTGCAATTGAAGGAATGTTAAATTTCTCGACTGCCGTTGTGTCGGGAAAACTCGGACGTGGAGTTGACACGAAAAAAAATTTATCTTACTGCAGTGTGAACGAAATTAAATGTTCGAACCACTGCTAAAGACCGGTAGCGAGAGGAAGTCGGAAAATGCTCGTACTTATCTTTTTTGCGGAAAAATCACAGGAGCTGCTGGTCGAATGGCAGAAGGATATCCTTATCCGGCTCGAGTAGACCAAAATGTTGTAGGGGGGCGATCCTTCCACAAAAAAAAAGAATTAAAGGCACAAAAATTCCCACGGCGCAAACGCAAAGTAAGACGAAAATGGAGAAGTCGGGGGCGTCGTGGTGTACTTTAGTGTCTTTTATTCAGCTGCATACACGAGACTAACTAAACTAAAAACTAAAACCGCGCTCCCGCCCGCTTTACTCCGTTGAAGCGGAAGCGGGAGATCGGCAACGGCCGTCCGAGGAGTTCGGATGCAAAACCTGAAGCTCGCACTCTGGAGCGCGGACGTTGCGAGAAGCGAGCAAGGGACGGGCGAGAGCGAAAGTTCGGAGAGCTCAGTGAACAGCGCCGATGCAGTGGGCCACTGACCTAAACACCTGGTACAAGCATTTCGGCGAGACGCCTCGAGTGTGCATGTGTCGTGCGGCGGAAAATATGCAGGTCGCAATTTCCATTAGAAAAAAATCCAAAATATTTTCTTCTTTCAATACTATAGCTTCCGGTTAAACCAAGAGAAATTTAACAAAAGGGGAAAAATATAAAATTTTATCGCAAATTAAAAAAATATTATTTATTTAGAAAAAAAAAATTCACGTTAGATTGTTTAAAAAGTGTGTTAATCATAACTTTTTTAAGGTTTTTAAAATCAATAAACTTTGTCTCGTTTCGATGGGATGTTTAATTTTTCCCAATCTCTCGCGCCATTTAGGAGAAATCGCACTTCAAAGTTTTCGTATAAAAAAAATCGGATGACAAGAATCGTAACGCTTGCTCACCATTTCTCCCGTAACTTTAAAACTATTTTGAATTTGCTTCTGAAATTTTAGGAACACATACTTGGATAGTTCTGGGTAGACATATATGCAAATAAAAATCGATTTTTTGAAAACTCTAAAAAAGGCTCCCCTAATAAACTTGATTTTTTACCATTTAGACAACATTGGGCAATAATATTAGTCCAATTTAGTTGTTCACTTAGATCAATTTTGTGCGTCTTCACAGAGAACGGTCGTGTTTTTGTTTTGCGCTCCGAATTTTCATTTTTCTTATTGAAACCACCGGGGTGTATGTACTTAAATCTCTTTAACGTTTCTACACCTTTAAGTGTTTTCTAACAACTCTCCGTTCGCTTCGCGAGTGCATCGTGATTAACTTGTGTTTAGTAAAAATTTGTATCATAATTTAATTCGGTGCTGGTTTGTTGTTATTGTTTTCCATTGCCCCTCTCTTCAGTCTTTCTCTTCGTCGTTGGAACGGCACGCACTCCAACGATAATATCTCTCTGAGGTGTTTTATACCGGAGTTAATCGGTTAATATTCCCGCTCTCTCTCATATCGTTTTCAATTTCGTTTCGTGGTGCCTAACATCAAAGTTATTCGGTGTTTCGCTCCCGCTCTGTCGCTCTGATCGATCTCTCATTAAAAAGGTAAAAGGCTTTTTTTTCATTAAAAAATTGTAAGAAAGTTATCTCGGCTGGACAGCAAAGTATTCCCTGCCATACATGTGATAAAATTTATAACGCAAAGTGTCTTGGCTATTCTGGCCTGGTTCGTGATGCCATCGATAAGAGGAGTGGCCTACGCTACTACTTCGATGAATGCATTGTATATGAGAACCAGGCAATAACTATTAGGCGGCTCACGAAAAGCAGTGTTACGGAATTAATCCAGAACTGCCGTAAAAATACGGACCTGCTCGTGGCGCTTGAATCGCAGCTCACTAGTCGCATGCTAGCTGAGCCCCAAGGCGCAAAAAAGTCGCGGTCGGTGGGCATTCTATGGCAGGTGCCGTGCGACCTACTGCCCGCGATTCGATTCCAGCTCAGCTGCCAATCTTAGGCGCCACTCAAATGGTACTAAGATCGGGGGCAAAAAGTGATTCGGTATCCGAAGTCGCCGGAATCGATGTGGCTCCGCTATGTACTTCCGCTCTGTCCGATCAAAATACAGTAGTGGCCCCAACACCTCATGCAGATACTGGTAGTACAGATACAAATTCTGTAGTACCAAAAAGGGTTGCATGTGTTGTACCAAAAACGGTGCCCCAGCTAAAACATGTATTTGTTTCACGGCTCGCCCAGACCTCTCATCACTGGATATTACGGCTTATATCCGCAACAAAGTCCAAGTTGACGATTTGAAGGTCGAACAATTTAAATTTTTTTATGCTAGGAAAGTATCATCATTTAAGATTGGTATTCCTTGTGCTCTTTTTGCATCTGTGTGTTCTATCAGTTTCTGGACGGAGGGCATATTTGTAAAAGAGTACGAAGCTAAGAGAAAAAATAATAGTTCAGGGGAAATGGAAAATATCATTAAATAACCATCCCCAGCCCCATCCACATCCTCTTCTGTCCCAAACAACTAGCCTCCCCTTTTCTACTTTGCTTTCAGAATACAAGAGGCTTACTTAGTAAGCTGACTAAATTGTATTCGGATAGTTTTTCTTTCCCATATAATATTATGGTATGTACAGAGACCTGGTTAAGGACGGATATTCTTAGCTCCGAAATTCTCCCGGGTAAGTACACTATTTATAGACTTGATCGACAGTCCAGACGGGGAGGTGGAGTCCTGATTGCTGTCGACTCCACCTTTTCCTCTGAATTACTAACTTTCGACGAACTTTATGACATCGAATTCCTAGGTATAAAATTATCGTTTCCCGGTAGTTTTTTATACATTACTTGTTCATAGATCCCACCATCATCTGAGTTCCCTAGTTACGCAAATCACCTTACCTGTATTTAGTCAAATTCCAAAAAACTGTCAAATCAAGGTCAGTTAATAGTATTGGGTGATTTTAATATACCTAGTGCGACATGGTCCCCTGACGAAAACTCTAACATGTTGCTTCCTTTAGCGCAGCATGACTTCATTGACGGCTTGCTAGACATTGCGCTATCCCAAGTGAACCATGTTAAAAACTCATTAGGCCGTCTACTGGACTTGTGTTTTTTGTTTCAAATTCAGAAGGAAGATCCTTATCATCCAACTCTAGAGCTGACTGTAGACGTAAGAACAGAGCTGAAAAAATAATCCGAAAAGTCGGTTAAACGAATCCGCTGCTTTCGTAAGGCAAACTTTCATCTTTTAAATACTTTTATATCCGGCTATGACTGGTCCGAATTTTATTCATGCACTAAGGGCTCGGTCAAATTTTATCGTGCTCAACGCCCGGTTTTATAAAAGCTATTTGACTCGTTGTAGGGTCCAATTTTCACAAGGTCCAAAACAGTTTTATAATTTTGTTAACACTGAGCGTAAATCAGCCTGTTAACCTTCATCGCTATCATTTGAAAACTCTACGGCAAACTCTGATCAGGAAATTGCCGATCTATTTGCCCAGTTTTTCCAGACAACATATTCTGTTTCATCCCGTCCAAATCCGTCTTATTCAAATGCCATACCCAAGTCGAACTTGATTTTTTGTCCGAGATTAAGCGAAAGCTCCCTTCATTTGGATCTCCATAAAGTTAAGCCAGTCTATTCACCGGGTCCGGACGGAGTTCCAGGCTGCGTGCTTAAATACTGTGCTGAAACTCTGTGTAGACCTCTGTACAAATTGTTTACTTTGTCTTTAAAAACATCTCATTTCCCACTTATTTGGAAGGATTCATTTGTCATTCCCCTTCATAAGAAAGGAAATAAATGCCATGCAAGTAATTACAGAGGCATATCCAAATTATCGAAAATACTATTACACCCCATTTGCAACATCTTTGTAGATCGATTATATCTCCATGTCAACATGGATTTATAAGGCGAAGATCTACGACGACAAACCTCTTGGAGCTAACGTCTTTTGTAATAAATGGCTTTAGAAAGAACATGAAGACTGACGTAGTTTACACTGATTTTAGTAAAGCGTTTGATTCAGTAAATCACTCGCTTCTTGTATTAAAGCTAGAACTATTAGGGTTTCCATGTGATCTTCTAACATGAATCTCAAGTTATCTGAGTGCTAGGACTCAATGAGTCCTCTTTAAAAAATCGATCTCGGATTTGATCCGAGTTACTTCAGGGGTCCCACAAGGAAGCCACCTTGGCCCACTTCTTTTTACTTTATTTAAAAACGATCTCCCTCTAGTCTTGACAAAGTCGCGTGTCCTTATGTACGCAGATGACGTTAAGTTATGCCTGCAATATAACGAAATTTCTAGCAGTTCCGACTTACAATCTGACCTAAATGCTTTTCAAACATGGTGTTGTGAAAATCTTTTGGATTTAAATAGCGCTAAGTGCAAAGTAATGACATTTTTTCGGGTGAACCCACAATACGCAACGTATACGCTGGGTGGTTGCGCGTTGTCTAGAATTACGCACGTTGATGACCTTGGCCATGATACAATAACATAAGGTAGTCTCGTCGGCTGTCTAAACGTTCGGGTTTTGGTCAGTGCGTGTTCGGCTTTTGAAGGGAAAGGTTGTCTGCGGACGAATTTTTTACGAAATTAACCCTTGAGCAACATGACATTTTGCAATGTGTGCCGCAAACACGTCGATGGCGTCAAATTTGTAAAGGCACCGAAATGTTTAGAAAAAGATTAGAATATATTTTAGAATTAAGAATCTTAACAAAAGACTCAGTATTCAGAGACAAAAACAACGCCTAATTTCAAATTCAAAATTATTAAATATTAAATTATAAAAAAAAATGTAACTCCTTTTATTATAAAAGGCAAAAAAACCCCCCTGAACCATCTAAGGGTTAATCCACACATTCTATTGTCGCGCTGCTCGCACTTACTAAAAAGTTCCCATTTCACTCGCACTCATTGCTTTAATAGTAGGGTACCAAAAATTGCCGACGAGACTACCTTATGTTATTGTATCATGACCTTGGCGTCCTCCTTGACCCAAAACTTAAGTTTTGTGACCATATTACTTCTATGGTGAATAAAGCCAGGGGAGTACTTGGATTTATTAAAAGGTGGTCAAAGGAATTCAATGACTCTTATCTGGAATGCAAGCCTTATTTTACCATCCTACTCTAGTAGACTTCTCCTAATTAATCTACCATCCTTAGTAAACCGTAGAACGATGCTTGGCATAACTTTTATCTATAAACATATTCACGGGGATGTGGAGAGTTCCGAGTTACTGGGTCTCATAATCTTCCCCGTGCCTAATAGAATTACCAGAAACTATGTTCCTTATACATTAAATATTTGTAGATCTAACTTTGATATGCATGAACCGATTAGAGAACTGTGTTACGACTATAATGGGCTATACCACATTATTTCTACTACCGACTCTTTGCCAAGCTTAAAAGCATTAATTTTATCTTACTTAGCACAAAATTAGTATTAGTATTTAGTCTCGTACGTATTTCTGAACTTAGTCTGTCCGCTTCTACATTGTGCCTTTTAACTTCTCGCGATCTCGTTTTTACGCCTATAAGGCTCCGCGCGTAACAAGCACTGCTTGGTGTCGTAAAGGCCACTTGTTGCTGATCTTAGTGCATCAACGTCCGAAAGAAACAAATCACCATGCAGTCTGTTACCAAGTATCATTAATAGCGCTGTTGTGCTCATTTTAAATGTTTTCAAAATGAAACAGGCTAGAATGATTAGCCACAGCTGTTCTGATCAGCTGTTTTCGGATGATGGATGTGCTCTGTTGATATTGGAGGATCATATACTTGTATGTCAAAAATCCCAACCGATTCGAACGGATGGACCCTATGGGAAGAGGGTATTAAGCGATGTTGATAGGAAACTTGCGTTAGTGTAATTCGGCTATAAGTTAACACGATTGTCTGCTAATATTCCCACAGATGTGAATCTCCTGATCTGAAACGTCCATAGTTGCTAATGAAGAATTTATAGAGTTTTCTGATGGTGTTTTCTTATTCCATCAAACTTTTTTAAAATGCTTATTATTGCTTTTGTTTTATTAGATAATGGTTTAAAACGTATCTGAACTTTAATAAATTAGCTTGCAAGTATTCGGTATACAAAATAAGTGTGAACTCTAGTTCACAGAAATATATATGGCATTTAATATTAATTGCTTGGTAACAAGGGTTGCTCGGAAAAATACCGACTAAATATTTCTTAGAAACGTTCGATTCAAGGCATTTTTAGACTTTTTCTGCTTGTAGAATAACTTAAACCATAAATAACATGGTTCATAATAATATTAACCCTTTTAGACACCCGCTTTAGGTCGCAAAAGTAAAAATCTGATGGCGAAGTGTTCGAGCAAACCGTGGAGAGGAAGAAATTATAAAAAATCTTAATGGTCGCTATAAAAACATATTCAAATACAATTCACGGGACGGCCAACATTTTATTTTGTGTGGAAAGGAATCGATTTTAATATGCAAACAAAATTAATGGTTTTTAAGGGAAAATATATATAAATTAAATCTTGCCGTGGGTGTACCTTATTACTGCTGTTGCAGTTGCGTCCCCTGTCTGAACAGGCTTTATAAATGTTCGTAGTCATCGCACAATAATATGTTGTACCGATATATAAATTGTCTTACCAACATTGCTCATCTCTGGTTGTTGCTTATCGCATCTTAATATCGATAACGTTTGCATACAATAATGTGTAATATAATGTGTAGTGTGATACAAAAATAAAAAAAAATCATGTGTAGTGCTTTGCGATTTCATGAATTGGTACTTCTTGAATGTTTAATTAAAAAGAAAATTGTAAGCAGTGTTTCCAAAATTTGAATTAATAAGTGTTCTCCGCCCAATGGCTCAGATATACATACAAAATTAAAACTGTCCCCGCTATAAAAATGTTAGAGACGGCTTCTATGTTGAATAATATAATAAATATGTAATTAAATTATTATAATCCTTTATTAACACACAACTTTAACTTTCTTTAAAATTTTTATGATTGCTGCATTAATTATCCTGAATTCAAACGAATATAATGCGATTTGTGCATATTACATATATGTAGTATATAGTATAATATGAATTCAAAAAATGAACTATTTGAACTAATAATATTTAACCTTGTTTGTTTCTAATGCATTTGGTACGATTTAAAAATATTATTGTAAGGGGCGTGGTATTCGCTAAAGAAATATGTGTGCACTGTGGTTGCTGCAAAACAGGAATATGTACATATTTATGTGGGTGCACCAACATGTACTGACACAAGCAAATGCAAAATGAACAAATAGATACTATATTTGAAAAACACCCATCTATAACTTACAAAAAGCTTAAAATTGTGCCTTAGAGGTTTCATCGCGAGTGCACTTAAAGTTTGATTTGTATTGCGATCTATTCCTCTTAATAAACCAGCAACAGTCTTCCACAAAAGTGATGTTGGGCGCTGGCCGCCACCCTTCACTTGATACTCTTAAAGTACAAGAGTAGCAAATAATTGTGCAAATGTACATACATATTTATGTATATAGAAGGGAAAATAAAGCGGGTCCGACAATGGAAAAACATCAAAACATACACATTTGGTTTTGTGTTGAAACAGATTCGTATTTGTGCTAACGGGAATAAATAGTTGCAAACCGTATGAAACATACAACATTTACGATAGGTTTAGTATTTCACAATTTTTATGACGCAGAACCATATCAAGGTTTAGCATTTGTTATAGCTATTAATTACACTTAAAATATAACTGTGCATGTTTTGGTTTCGTAGAAAAAATAGTTCTTTTTTGCAGATGTTTTGTTTTAATTTTTTTAAATTGTTATGTGGCTTGTTAGCTGTAAAATTTAGTAATACTATCCGCTTCAGTTAGAAGTTGTTAGTTGAGTGAAATAAGTTAAAAATATGTCTAGTTTAAAGAAGTCTGCTGCGTACTATATGAATACGATAACAATCAAGTAGATAGGAAAATTACTGTTAATAACAGGGACCGTAACGGTTACAATTTAAAACCAGAAAGGAAAGCTAACTTCGGGCGGAGCCGAAGTTGATATACCCTTGCAGAATATTCTGTAAATTATATTCTCCAGAATTATTCATATGATGCACTCTTAATACGAATAGAAAATCCCAACTTCCTAATTTTAAAAACACCAAAGTTATGGCATTTCCAATCGTTCAGTTATATGGCAGCTATAGGACATAGTCGGCCGATCCTTATAAAATTTGGTAAGTCGGATTCATTGGCAAAAAATAAAAAAAAATAAAATCCCGGCCGGTCCGACTTATATACTGCGTGCAAAGGAAAGAAGGGTGTGTGCAAGTTTTTAATTCGATATCTTTAAAACTGAGAGACTAGTTCGCGTAGAAACAGACAGACGGACAGACCGAAATGGTTATATCAACGCAGGATCAGGATCCTGATCAAGAATATATATACTTTATAGGGCCGGGGGTATAAAACATTCAAGATTTTATCTATTTATACCCTTGCAGAGGGTATTATAATTTTGGTCAGAATTTTGTAACGCATTGAAGGGGACGTTTCCGACCCCATAAAGTATATATTCTTAATCAGGATCACCTCCTGAGTTGATATAAGCATGTCCGTCTGTCTGTCCGTCTGTTTCTACGCGAACTAGTCTCTCAGTTTTAAAGATATCGAATTGAAGCTTTGCACACACCCTTCTTTCCTTTGCACGCAGTATATAAGTCGGAACTGCCATATAACTGAACGATCGGAAATGCCATAACTTTGGTGTTTGTTAAGTTAGAAAATTGGGATTTTCTATCAGTATTATTTTTGGCCAATCAATCCGACATACTAAATTTCATAAGGATCGGCCGACTATATCCTGTAGCCGCCATATAGCTGATTGACCGGAAATGCCATAACTTTGGTGTTTTAAAGTTAGGAAGTTGGATATTTTTATTTTATTTTTGGCCAACCAATATAATTTACAGAATATTCTGCAAGGGTATATCAACTTCGGCTCCGCCCGAAGTTAGCTTTCTTTTCTTGTTTTTATTTTTTTTTTTTAGAAAGTAAATGAAACAAATTTTTCCCCAGGAATTCTTATTTCATTGTTAAGAAGTGATCTTAAGTGTTTCACAATGTAATAAGAAATGCGAAAGTTATAAACAAAAAACAAAAACAATTGTCATGTACTCAATTTTGCACCTTACATAAAAAAATCAAAAGAAATTCCGTATTAATATTTAGACCAAAGACCCTTATTATCTATAAAAATTGTTTATTCGTTTTGCTGTAGTCTCATCCCAGCTTTCAACAATTCTTTTCGGAATTTGATTCAATTCTAGCTCCACACGTATCAAGAGATTTTCAAGGTTGGATGGGGCTGATTGATACCGCCCGATCCGTCGCTTCACTTTTGACCACAGGTTTTTAATAGGATTTAGGTCGGGACTTTGAGCTGGCCACTCCATTAACTAAAAATGTTGTTGTCCTTTCCATTCACTTTCAATTTTCGCTGTGTGTTTCTGACCCCATCCTGTTGTCGAGAAAATTGGAAAGCCGGGTTTTCAAAATTTTCAAATAGTCCTCTTTTCCCATTATGCCATCAATTTTGTGCAACGGTCCAACGCACCACGACGTGAAGCATCCCCAAGCCATTACATTTCTTCATCCATGCCATACGGTTTGTTTCACATGATGTCTATAGTCCAGCTTTTGTGTGCCCTTGCAAATTTTAACCGAGCTTTAACATTTTTCTTGGATAACGCTGCTTTAATTTTTTTAAAGATGCGACTTGTCCAATGCTAGCCAGTGCTCTTCTAGCTGTCCGTCGACTTACGGTTTTATTTATTTCCGTAGAAGCTTATAAGCTCATTCTTCCTTATTGTGAACATCATATGTCGAGCGTCAGAAGGTTAGAAGGCCACAGGCGATCCAATTTAACCGTTTTGGCCACCTTTTCAGCAATAGTGCGTGTCGAACAGTCACTTTTAGTTAGGCAAACAAAACTCTTTTCGGTTTTGTGCGATAACTTCTTCATTTTACATCAGTAAATGGGAGAAAAATATTTGAATTCAATAAATTTAGTTTTCGATCTATTATAAAACCTAAAGCGAAAAACGAAAGGTGCAAAACCTAGTACATGCCTTTTGTTATACCCGTTACTCGTAGAGTAAAAGGGTATATTGTATTCGTGCAAAAGTATGTAACAGGTAGAAGGAAGCGTTTCCGACCCTATAAAGTATATATATTCTTGTTCAGGATCACTAGCCGAGTCGATCTAGCCATGTCCGTCTGTCCGTCTGTCCGTCCGTATGAACGCTGAGATCTCGGAAACTATAAAAGCTAGAGGATTGGTATTTTGCATGTAGATTTTAGGAGTTCCTACGCAGTGCAAATTTGTTTCAAAATGGTGCCACGCCCCCTCTGACGCCCACAAGCCACAAGATGTGGCCACAGTTTTGATGCTATTATGAATTTTTTTTTTGATATGTATTTGTTTCGTCAATACCTTTCGATTGGCCAAATAAAAGTTTGCCACGCCCACTCTAACGCCCAAAAACCCATTAAACGCTTAAGCCTGGCTAGCGCCTACATTTCCGCCTTTCATGGCGTATACAATAGCGCCATCTAACGGATGACTTTGGAACAGCTGGCCAAGGCGCTAACAGAGTCAACGTTAATTCTCGATAAGGATTATTAAAGGAAATTGCGATGGCTTTCATTTGTCAATACCGAACTATATCCCAAGAACTATGCAAATCAAGTCAAGTTAGCCATAATGGAGGTCTGAGTCAAACAATGGCGTATGTGTGTATGTTTGTAAGCATATACATATATGTATTAACATATATTTATATTAAGTTGTTTAGCTGAGTAACGGGTATCTAATAGTCGAGGCACTCGACTATAGCGTTCTCTCTTGTTTTTGTTTTATATTTCTGACAATTACATTGCTTCTTATATTATTTTACAAATTACACCCGTTTGTTACAAATCGAGAAATCGAGGAAAAAACAAGAAGGGAAGAAAACTTCGACAAGCCGAAGTTTATATACCCTTGCAGTTGTTACAAATCGGCTACATTTCGTTTTCTATGCCTATATTAATAGAAACAAGAAAGTAAGCAAACCTCGCCAAGCCGAAGTATATATGTATACCCTTGCAGTTGTTACAAATCTTCTATATTACTAAAAACGATGAAGCTATTTAGATTTTGCGCTGCATATTGCCATCGTTTCTATAGCAGTCATATAGCTGCTGCTTGTAGTCAGATTTTAATATAATTTAAACCGTAATTCCGTAATATTTAAATATTACCAAATCCCAAAGAATAAAAAAAATTAAAAACAAAGCTATCTTTTTATATTATTTTTTCCGATATAGGCGCCCGATCCGGCTCCTTCCGACATATATAGAAAGACGACTTTTAGGAAAGTTTCAAGCAGATAGCTTTAAAACTGAGAGACTAGTGCGTAGGAATTTTATTTTCCTACAAGTTGTTTTTCTATTAATTAATTTAATTTATAATTAATTGTCTTTAATTTTCAGATTCAATGACGTTGGAGATCAAATCAGTAAATAAATTATCACAATTCTGTAAATTTAGTGCTGTACTGGAAAATGTATAAAGGCCACATAAAAGTAGTCGGATATTAAAAATTGCATGAATGCTATCAATTTAAACCAAATATTGAGTTATTGGATTCATAGAAAAGGGACTTACAATCAACTGCGAATAAACTGTAAATTCATTAAGTGGATCGGATCGCCCTTTTGAAGGAGCGATAGTGGAGATGATTTTAATTCTTAGTTTGCTGCTAATAGCAACTCTGGGAGATAAACATGACTACTGGTTGCACTCGAGAACAGGCTCTCAGACACTGGCAGCCAATATTTGGTCAGACAAGCCGGCTAATCAAAATGAACCGATTAATTTGACTGACGCAAATGTGACCATAAAGGATGCAAAAAACCTTAGTACTACTATCACAAATGTAGCTAAGTTTGACACGAAATTAAATCACCTTTTAGTAGATTCTATTACTGGACGAGTCTTTGTTGGTGGTGTTAACAGGTTGTATCAATTGTCGCCCGACTTGGAGCTCACCGAAACGGTGAAAACAGGACCTCAAAATGATTCGGTAGAGTGCAGCATACTCGACTGCCCCTTAAATGCTGTCCGCAGCCCGACGGATAATTATAACAAGGTCTTGCTCATAGATCGTGCGACTTCTCGATTAATTGCGTGTGGATCACTATTCCAGGGAACATGCACAGTACGTAATCTTCAGAATGTCAGCATAATTGAGCATGAAGTGCCAGATGCGGTTGTTGCAAACGATGCCAATTCTTCAACCGTGGCATTTATAGCGCCAGGGCCTCCACAGCATCCGGTGACAAATGTTATGTACGTTGGAGTTACTTATACGAATAATTCACCATACCGTAGTGAAATACCAGCAGTTGCATCACGCTCTCTTGAAAAGACAAAGATGTTTCAGATTGCTTCTTCGGCGGTTACGACTGGAACGAGAACCTTTATTAATTCTTACGCACGGGAAACATACTTTGTGAACTATGTTTACGGATTCAGTTCCGAGAGATTTTCATACTTTCTTACTACACAGTTGAAGCACAGTCACCATTCTTCACCAAAGGAGTATATAACTAAACTTGTCCGAATATGCCAGGAAGATTCAAACTATTATTCATACACTGAAATTCCAGTCGAATGTATTAGTGATGCTCAGGGCGGCACTAAATTCAATTTGGTCCAGGCCGGTTACTTGGGTAAACCCAGCTCAGATCTGGCTCAAAGCTTGGGTATATCAATTCAGGATGATGTCCTCTTTGCTGTTTTTTCAAAAGGCGACGGTAACTCACCAACCAATAATTCTGCACTCTGCATTTACTCTTTGAAATCCATTCGTCGAAAATTTATGCAAAACATAAAATCCTGTTTCAACGGCAATGGGATGAGGGGACTGGACTTTATATCACCCAGTATGCCATGTGTTTTAACGGTAAGTATAGAAAAAATATCCCTATAGATCCCTATATCGTACAAAGCTCTTTAATTAATGGGTCCGCCTTTATTCTCGATTTCGACAGGTCAATTAAGACAAATTATGTTTGATATATTTATACATATATTTGCAGAGGGTATTATAATTTTGGTCAAAAGTGTGCAACGCAGTGAAGGAGACATCTCCGATCCTATAAAGTATATATATTCTTGATCAGGATCACCTCCTGAGTTGATATAAGCATGTCCGTCTGTCCGTCTGTCTGTTTCTACGCGAACTAGTCTCTCAGTTTTAAAGATATCGAATTGAAACTTTGCACACACCCTTCTTTCCTTTGCACGCAGTATATAAGTCGGAACGGCCGGATCGGCCGACTATATCCTAAAGCTGCTATATAACTGATTGATAGGAAATGCCATAACTCTGGTGTTTGTAAAGTTAGGAAGTTGGGATTTTCTATGGCTTTTTTAATATGGCCAATCAATTTGACTTACCAAATTTCATAAGGATCGGCCGACTATATCCTATAGCTCCCATATAACGATAGGAAATACCATAACTTTGGTGTTTTTAAAGTTAGGAAGTTGGGATTTTTATTAAGTATTGGGATATTGTATTAAGAATGCATGATATGAACAGAATTTTCTGCAAGGGTATATCAACTTCGGCTCCGCCCGAAGCTAGCTTTCCTTTCTTGTTGTTAATAGTTTTGTATAATTTATTTGTTTATTCTTATCCTGGTGCGAAATGTTTAAACTTATATTTAAAACGCTTAAAATCTCGACTTATTAATTTTAGAAACTCCAAACTATTGGAGAAGATTTCTGTGGACTAGATGTAAATTCGCCTTTAGGAGGAGAAAATCCCATTACTTCAGTGCCAGTGGCCATGTTTAACAAAAAGTTAACGTCAGTTGCTGCTACGAGCACAAGTGGATATACCGTTGTCTTTGTAGGCACGATAGATGGACACCTTAAGAAAGTTGTCGTCGAATCTTCATCCGTTGCCAATGAATATGCCAGTTTTTCTGTGGACTTGGGTTCGGCAATAAATCAGGATATGCAGTTTGACAACCAAAATCTTTATATGTATGTGATGTCCGAAACTAAAGTGTCCAAAGTTAAGGTTTTTGATTGCTCCGATTACAAGACATGTGGAGAGTGCTTGGGAGCTAGAGATCCATATTGTGGCTGGTGCTCATTGGAGAACAAATGTAGCCCACGTTCAAACTGCCAGGATGACGCCAACGACCCTCTTTATTGGGTCAGCTATAAAACTGGAAAATGCACTACAATAACAAGTGTTGTGCCACACCAGTTGCAACGCACAACCGCTCGAACCTTAGAACTTATCATAGATCACTTGCCACAACTAAAGGAGAATTTAATATGTGCTTTTACCACAGAGGATAAGGCTCTGTTCACTAATGCTACGAAAAAAAGAAATGGCGTGAACTGTACAACACCGCGAACAGATATGCTACCCCAAATTGAACAAGGAAAACATCATTTCACAGCAAAACTATCTGTGCGCACCAGAAATGGACCCGACCTAGTGTCCACGGATTTTACGTTCTTTGATTGCAGTACTCACTCATCTTGTACACGTTGTGTGTCCTCGGAGTTTCCGTGCGATTGGTGTGTTGAGGCTCACCGTTGCACTCACGACACTGCTGAGAATTGCCGCAATGATATTTTGGTCACAGGCGTTAGCCGGATAGGTCCAAGTTATAGATCGGGTCCTGGATTTTGTCCAACTATCAACGCTACAGGGGATGGAAGTGAAGTACTTGTGGCTGGTGGTACAAGCAAATCTATAAAAGTTAAAGTTCATATTATTGGGCAGTTTATAGTTCAAACTCGATTCGTTTGCCAATTTAATATTGAGGGACGTGTAACGAGTTTAAACGCCCAGTTGTTGGGTGACACAATTTACTGCGATAGCATGGAATTTCAGTATACTTCAAGATCACCCAACTTGACGGCCACTTTCGCTGTTATATGGGGCGGATCCAAGCCTCTAGATAATCCTCATAACATACATGGTAAGTTTGATTTATAAAGCACGCTCCTTATAAATTAATATTTTTAATTTTATGTATTATAGTTGTTATTTATCGATGCCGAGAAATGGCCGACAGTTGTGGTATTTGCTTGGCCCTAGCCGAAAAGTACAATTGCGGATGGTGTTCTTCTACCAATACCTGCGAAGTTGAGGAACAATGTAACAAAAACAAAGAGGGAAAAACCGATTGGCTAAATCGAAGTGAAATTTGTCCCAACCCTGAGATTCATACTTTTGAACCTAAAACGGGTCCCTGGGAAGGAGGAACAAACATTACAATACGTGGTATCAACTTAGGCAAAAATTATAATGACATTTATTCCGGCGTTCGAATAGCTGGCATAAATTGTATGCCATTTCCGCAATTTTATATCGACACAAAGCAAATCGTATGTACAGTGGATAGCCCTGGGGAACAAATGTATAGAAATGGTAAAATAGTCGTACAAATAGGGGACTATCGCGGTGAGTCTAAGGAAGACTATGAATTTGTTGATCCTAAAATTCTGGATTTTAATCCAAAGTTCGGTCCAACTTCGGGTGGAACAGAAATACATATAACTGGAAAGCATTTAAATGCCGGTTCTCGCATACAAGCGTCCATAAATGACCATTTACCTTGCAAAATTCTAAGCACCGATACCTCACAAGCTATATGCCGTACGTCCCCTTCACCTGGTATCATTGAAGGAAGGCTAAAAATGTCATTTGATAATGGTCCCCGAGAATTCAATGATTACAATTTTAAATATGTTCTGGATCCTACAGTTGAACACGTCAGTTCAGGACCAAGTGGTCAAATAAAAGTGCCGAAAGGAATACCAGCTGGCGGCATTCGAATTTCCGTTATTGGTACCCAATTTACCAGCATACAAACTCCAAACATTTACGTAGTATATAATGGTGAGATATATGCCAGTCAATGTCGAGTCCAGTCAGATACAGAAATGGAATGTGCATCTCCAGTTATTGAAGTAGACAGCGAAATTATTGAAGCGGAGAGGCCAATGCTTTTGGAGTACGGCTTCCTAATGGATAATGTTTTGCGAGTACAAAATTTATCAAAAATTCATAACAACCATTTTGAACTTTATCCAAACCCCGAGTATTTTATATTTGAAGAAAGAGTAAAGTATTTCAAGAGCGAGTATTTAACAATAAATGGTCGAAACTTAGATCGCGCTTGCAAGGAGACTGACGTGGAAGTAAAAATTGGAAATGGATTTTGCAATATTACTTCTCTTTCAAGACAGCAACTTACATGTAGACCTCCTCCTGAAGCAACAGCAACTAAAAGCATAAATGGACCTGAGGTTATTGTTCGTATTGGTACTTCGCTGGAGTACCGTATTGGTATACTCAGCTACGAATCATCAAACATAATTTTGGATTGGGGAGAAAATGTAATTTTTGCTGTAATAGCCACAATTGTCATCTTACTCCTTATTTTTGTTGCTTTGCTTGTAGCATATAAAAAGAAAAGCTCTGAATCAAACAGGGTACTTCGAAATATGCAGGAACAGATGGACATTTTAGAGCTGCGTGTCGCAGCTGAATGTAAAGAAGCATTTGCCGAACTTCAAACAGAGATGACTGACCTCACAGGAGATCTTACATCTGGAGGCATTCCATTTTTGGATTACCGGTCATATGCAATGAAAATTCTTTTTCCCAACAACGAAGATCATATTGTGCTGCAATGGGAACGACCTGAGCTTCTCCGAAAAGAAAAAGGGTTGCGTATTTTTGGTCAACTTATTATGAATAAAACTTTCCTGCTACTTTTTATTCGAACCTTAGAATCGAATCGATATTTTTCTATGCGAGAACGAGTTAACGTGGCATCATTAATTATGGTCACACTACAATCAAAATTAGAATATTGTACAGATATACTAAAAACTTTATTGGGAGACTTGATTGAAAAATGCATAGAAGGAAAAAGTCATCCGAAACTTTTGTTACGAAGAACAGAAAGTGTGGCAGAAAAAATGTTAAGTGCTTGGTTTACATTCCTTCTTTACAAGTTTTTAAAAGAGTGTGCTGGAGAGCCCTTATATATGCTTTTCCGCGCTGTAAAAGGACAAGTAGACAAGGGTCCTGTTGACGCTTGCACTCATGAGGCGAGATACTCACTTAGTGAAGAAAAACTTATACGCCAGTCCATTGATTTCCGGCCAATGAATGTCTATGCAAGCATTATACAGCAGCCAATATTTTGCAACAACTTAGATATGTTGCCTTCTCACACCGAAAACGTACCTGTAAAAGTTTTGGACTGCGATACAATTGGACAAGTAAAAGAAAAGTGTTTAGAAACAATTTATAGAAACATTCCATCAAGCCAAAGACCTCGGAAAGATGACTTGGATTTAGGTAAGTTAATATAAAATCATAAAAAGCTTTTTATACCCGTCATTCGCAGATTAAAATTTATTTGAAAGGTTGTATTAGGTAGAAAGAAGCGTTTGCGACCCTATATAGTAAATATATTGTTGATGAAGATCACATATGTCCGTCTGTCTGTCCGTCCGTATCAAAGTCACAATCTCGAAAATTACAAGGGCTAGAGATTTGAATACGTTTTTTTACGCAGCGCGAGTTTCTTGTTCTTTGTATATTAAAAATCATGTCCGAAGGGGTTTTTAAAAATACACTACTGGCCAAAATAATAAGTACATCCGTGTACGGTTTCTTTAACTTCTCGTAAAACTTTTTTAATGATCATAAAGAAAAACTCCAATTTACTTATACTTATTAGATTATAAAAATAGTTAACATAGGCATTTTTCAATTCATTAATAAAGTTTGTGGTTGATTATATCTAAAAACATAAAAAGGGTTGGTCAAAATAATAAGTACACCAATTCTACAAACTCAAAACTTAACAAAAATTTTTCAACATTTCCTTGATTCGTTTTTGCATACTAGCAATAAGCTTGCGACAAGTATCCATTGGAATGTCATACCAGGTTTTTTGGACAAATGTCCACAATTCGTCGGCATTTCGAAAAGTATTTGTGCTGATACGACGTTTTAAGTGCTCCCATAGGAGACTGGCTTGGCCAACTCATAAGATTTACTTCGTTTTCGGTAAACCAAGCCTTGAAACGAGGTGTGTTTTGGGTCGTTGTCTTGTTGAAAGACCCATCTCAAAGGCATGTTTTCCTCAGAATATGGTAGCATCACGTCAGCGAGTATACTTTTATATCCAAATCGGGTCATAATATTAGTTATGCGATGTATCGGAGCAACGCCATGCCAAGAAAAACAGCCCCAAACCATTATGGATCCGCCTCCGTGCTTAACGGTCTTCTTTGTGTACCGGGGGTTCGAGTTCTTTACCTTTTGGGCGTCGTACATAACGTCTAGAGTCGTTACCAAAAAGTTTTATTTTTGATTCGTCGCTCCATAACACATTGTTCCATTTTTTAGAACCTTCTGCTCCAGACCATGCCAAATGATTTTGTGCAAACTGGAGCCTCATCTGTAAATTTTTTTTCCGAAGTAAAGGAACTTTTCTGGCTATATATTCTGTTAGGCCGGCACTTTTAAATCTGCGCCGAACCGTTCGAGATGATATTTCATTGCCGATTTCAGCGGCAATGGACTTGGAAGACATAAAGGGATCCTTTTTTGCCAGACTGACGATGCGGGTGTCCGTCGTTTGGGAAGATTTCTTCTTCTTTCGATTTTAAGGCATTCTGAACAAAACACACCGAGCGTCCAAGGCTTGTCGCAATTTCTCGTAGACTTGTCTTTCTTGTTGAAGATTCAAAGCAATCTTCTTTTCTTCCAGGGTACAATGCTTTTTCGGCCCATCTAAAGAATTTTTTGTAACCCGAATATACTTAAAATGCAAGAAATCATTAAAAATCAACATACCGTAGTCCAATTCTAAACTTAATCCTTTCAAATTTGTGAATAATGGAAGTGTACTTTTTATTTTGACCAGACCAAAAACGACCATCCAGAACAAATTTAGGATTAGCAATGTATAAATGAGGTTCCCCATTTTCATTTTTGATTTAAATGTTTTACAACACTATAACCTTTCAAAATATAATCAACTAGCAGCCCTGCATTCGATAGCTTTCGAGCTATGTCTCAAGAAATGATACCTATACCTATGTATGTATATGTTCATTGATGAGTCTAAAACGTCAGTGTTCTCTAAAATATTTTCATGAATACAGTATTACGTCAAAATTTTAGTTGTTTGATTAACATCGATTTCTATTTCGATAATATGTAATACAACATTTTAAATTTAGAGTGGCGTACAGGTGCTACAGGTAGAGTAATTCTGTACGACGAGGATGTTACGTCTAAAACGGAGAGCGAATGGAAGAAACTGAACACTCTGCAGCACTATAATGTTCCAGACGGCGCTGGTCTAAGCTTAGTACCAAAGCAAAGTTCGATTTATAACTTCAGTATATTGTCGGATAAAAATGAAAAATCACACAAGTAAGATATTTTCGATAGGAAACAATACATTTTATAACGTAACATTTTAATATTTTATTGTCAATCTTAGGTATGAAACTCTTAATATATCGAAATACACCTCCTCCTCTCCGACATTTAGCCGCGCCGGCAGCCCTCTTAATAATGATATGCATGATAACGGTCTAAGATACTGGCATCTAGTGAAACACCATGATAGTGATATGCAGAAAGAAGGGGAACGGGTTAACAAATTGGTATCTGAGATATACTTAACCAGACTATTGTCTACTAAAGGCACACTTCAGAAATTCGTAGATGATTTATTTGAAACGATATTTAGCACCGCTCATCGTGGATCGGCACTGCCATTAGCTATAAAATACATGTTTGACTTTCTAGACGATCAAGCTCAGTTGCATGGGATAACTGATCCAGAGGTTGTGCATACTTGGAAAAGTAATAGCTTACCATTGCGGTTAGTATGTTTAGTTTTTAGCTAAACAACTATAATAATAAGGGTTTTAATTAATTTTTAGATTTTGGGTAAACTTAATAAAAAATCCCAATTTTGTCTTTGACATACATAAGTCGAACATAGTGGATTCCTGCTTGTCAGTTGTAGCTCAAACATTTATGGACTCTTGTTCAACTTCTGATCACCGTTTGGGTAAGTAAGGTAATGCTCAATTAAAACTATTTGACTATATTATTATTATTTCAGGTAAAGACTCACCAAGCTCGAAACTACTATATGCAAAAGATATACCAGAGTATCGCAAATGGGTAGATCGCTATTATAGAGATATTCGCGATATGTCCCCAATATCAGATCAGGACATGAATGCCATGCTTGCAGAAGAATCAAGGGTTAGTCCCAAATATTACCTAAATATATTTTATGAAATATATGATTTCAAATTCTTTAATTTCAGCTTCACACAACTGAATTTAATACAAATTGTGCTCTCCATGAGCTATACACATATGCTGTAAAGTACAATGAGCAGCTTACTGTAACACTTGAAGAGGATGAATTTTCGCAAAAGCAGCGATTGGCTTTTAAATTGGAGCAAGTTCACAACATAATGTCGGCAGAATAAGAAATGTCTCTAACCTATCAAGCTGACAAATAAAATACAAAAAGTGAGCTTACATATAAGCTTCTAGTTGATAAAACCATGGTTCATTAAACAGGAATGTCTTCATATACCAGCTACTGAAATGTATTTATTTCGAATGTAAACATTCTTGCTTAAAGCTGTACGTAAATTTTATCATGTTAAAAATTTAATTTAATTATAATATTAATGAAAACCGCATAATCCATTTTAAAAATATTTCTTGACGACCAAAACTTTTACACGAATTTACTGTGAAACTGCGTGAAACATTTCTTAAACCTTATCAAACGATCAAATTTGTTTTTATACTCTTGCAGGTATTATAATTTCAGTCAACAGTTTACAACGCAGTGAAGGAGACATTACCGACCCTATAAAGTATATATATTCTTGATCAGCATCACCAGGAGAGTGGATCTAGGTATGTCCGTCCGTCCGTTTTTACCCAAACTAGTCGCTCAGCTTTAAAGCTATCTACTTGAAACTTTCCCAAAAGTTGTCTTTCAATTGCAGGTATGTCGTAGCGAGCCGGATCGGGCGACTATATCATATAGCTCCCATAGGAAAAATCGGAAAATAATTTAAAAAAATAAGAACTTTGTTGTTTTTATTGTTTTGTTGTTCTGTGGGATTTGGTATAATTTAAATATTATGAAATTACGGTTTTAATTAAATTAAAATCGAACAACAATATCATATAGCTGTCATAGAAGTGATGGCAAAATGCAGCGCAAAATGGAGCTCCATTGTTTTGGGTAATATTGGCATAGAAATCGAAATTTAGTCGATTTGCAATAACTGCATGGGTATATAAACTTCGGCTTGCCGATAAAAAGATAAAAAAAATAGATTCATGATACTGTCTAACTCGTTATTTTCGGTCTCGTCGTGGGCAAACAAAAATTATTTCTTTTTAGAAGACTGCAAGGGTATTAAAACTTTGACCGAAGTTATCTTTCGCACTTGTTTTTTCCTTTTTTTAATTTTTTCAACTAAAATAAATTCAGACTAATTATTTTTGCACTTTTTCTTAACAATTCACTTCTGGTTAATCTAATGACTTAAGAAAAAGCACAGTAAAATATAAAAGAGACTAAATAAGGAAAACAGCGAAAGTATAAATAAGGTTAACGAAAAATTTCTAGCCTCTAAATTATAAGTATTTATACTTATATCGTGTTACAGTTTTGGTCTTAGGTGTATATTTATATAACTATAATAATATATATAATTTTTCGTGAAAGTTTAAATTAAGTGGTGCAAAGTTGTTTTGCTTTTATTGTTTCAATTATTCATCGCTAGCCACTTTATAGTGGCTTTTTGGCAAATGACGTATCACATTGTGAAACAAATGAAAGCTATAATTTATTTGTATTCCTCATATGTACGTCAACATCGCTTTAAAGAAAAATATTTTGTGAGCAATTGGCTTTGATTATAACGATCTTTCAACTTGTTATACCCTTGCAGAGGGTATTATAATTTTGGTCAAAAGTGTGCAACGCAGTAAAGGAGACATCTCCGATCCTATAAAGTATATATATTCTTGATCAGGATCACTTCCTGAGTTGATATAAGCATGTCCGTCTGTCCGTCTGTCTGTTTCTACGCGAACTAGTCTCTTAGTTTTTAAGATATCGAATTGCACACACCCTTCTTTTCTTTGCACGCAGTATATAAGTCGGAACGGCCCGGATCGGCCGACTATATTCTATACCTGTCATATAACTGATCGATCGGAAATGCCATAACTTTGATGTTTGTAAAGTTAGGAAGCTGGGATTTTCTACGGGTTTTATATTTGGCCAATCAATCCGACCTACCAAATTTCATAAGGATCGGCCGATTATATCTTATAGCTGCCATATAACTGATTGATAGGAAATGCCATAACTTTAGTATTTGTAAAGTTAGGAAGTTTGGATTTTCTATGAGTATTAATGCATCATATGAATAATTTTGGAGAATATAAATAATAGACTATTCTGCAAGGGTATATCAACTTCGCCTCCGCCCGAAGTTAGCTTTCCTTTCTTGTTTTATTATGGTTTAATCAGTATCAAATCAATATTTATTGTAAATATTTGCGTCAAAATATTGTTCAACAGCGATTTTTTTATTAACTTTCTGAAAGTTTATATGGCTTTATGGTATTAATATAGACGTCAGATCTCAGCGTTTCCGATATACAGCCCACTATCGGTACTATCGTTGATGACTAGTTTGTAGTCTAAAACATTTTCCAAATTACTTTAGGACAAAAGACAACACGGTATTAAAATGAAATACCAGGCAGATGGGTTGTTTAAATTACCGAACATTTAAAAATATTACTACTTGCGAAAAAAAAATATTCTCATAAGAAAGCCATCGAATAATAATTCAAAAAAATTCTTTTTTTTCAGATTATAAAAATCATTTGTAAATGTCGTATTTGCTCATGTAATGCTTAATATAATGGTATTGTATGTATGTATGTATTTGATATAAGTATACCAATGTAAGATTAAAAAAGATTAATTCATGATAAAGTAATCTAAATAAAAAATCGACTGACTTTAATTTTAACTTAATATAAAGTGAATGACTTATATTTATACAATTTCGAACCTATGTTGAAAAATAAGGATATTCATGTATTGCGTTTTTTATCTGCAGTTTATGGTACTAAGTCACATTCCTAATAGCACGACATTCTTTCAATTTCTGTGATTTAATCTTCACAAAAAATAATGTCGAAGTTAAGAAGAAGGTTAAAAATTATATGTGCATTAACGAAAACGCAATGTCGGTCATCTTTTATATTAGTTCAGAGGATATTGTAAACCAACACGTAATACACACACAAACATTTCGAAAACCATTTAACTTGGTCCCCGGGCTTGTAAAATGTTTGCAAGTTTTTTATGCTTTGTGATATTTTTACAGAAATAATAGACAATACTGATTGATATGTGTTTCGTTTTTATTGATTTCTTTAAAACGCGATCAAAAGATATAAATTAAACAAATTTTAAACTGAGAGGGTTTATAGTAACTTATAAAAAAAAGGAGAACTAACGCAATAAGTTCAGTGCTCAATTATATGATACCCGGATACTCTGTCCTCTTTACGAAAGTATTTCATTTCGGTAAAAGGCTTTAATTGTTCCCGTCATCTATGGTAGCTTTTTTTTTAATTATCCGATTTGTGCTGTGAACAATTCAAATAGATTCCGACAAAATTACAGTTCACGTGATTTTGAATAGGAAAAAAGCTACAGAACTTAAAGAACAGTATCGTGATCTATTAAAGCAAATTTCAACACTCTTAATTATTTAATCGATGATATTCCAACTCGAATATAAGAAATATTTGATCACGTGATTTAAAACGTTTCTAATAGTAATAACAAAATGGCTACCGAGCCTATCCCTATAAAACGGAATGATACTAAAATGACATTAAACCGGAGTGCAGTTTAAATGTTTTTCTGTTTATTTTATTGACTTTTTGAACTTCATTATTTTATTTGTCTTTGTAATATTACAACTTTTGTTTAATAGGCATTATTTTTTAGGCTAATCCAAGTATAATTTATAAAGAAAACCCTTATTTCAATTTCTGTAAACATGTTTATTCATTGTACTAATGTATATTACTATAAAATAAAAATCAAATTGTTTTGTAACATTTTTTTAATATTAAAATGATTTCTATATTTTTTAACATTAAAAAGTCGATAGAGAAATGATAAATAGTTGATATTTCATCTGGTCAATTTATCGCTATTATGGAAGTTACTTATGATATTAAGATAATACAATTGTAGTACGTAAATGTTTTAGAATATATATTTCGTGTATTTGTGTATGTATGTATAAATGAAGATTTAATATTAATGAATGCATAATAATCATAGTTTAATAATGTATGTACATATTTACTAAATCGCGCAAAAGTTATGGCGGTTTAAGATCACACTATAACAACAATTTGAACCAACTTATGTAAGTTGGCAATTCCAAATTAACATATTCAAATATGCACAAAAAAAATTCCCACCAAATCGATATCCCAATAAAATTATGTGTAATCAATTGAAATATAAATTCGAGAAGCCGAGGATTACATACCCTTGCAAATATTTATTCATTAAAAATGTATTATTAAATGGTTTTTAATATGCGAATACTATGTTAATGAATACAACAATACAAGTAAGAGAACTAGCCATTGGAAAGTTGAAGGTCAAGCACTTATCAACAATTACAAAAGGCTGACTTGGTAAAATTAAAATTTTTAAAATGGAAACGTTAAAAATTGTATTAAATATTATTTATTTGTCACCCATCGCGGTAATGTCCCTTTTTCGATCCAAATATTTATTTAATTAAATTAAGGCATCGCAATGCTTCTTGACCATAATATGGCTGACCGGATTTGTACAAATCAAATATGCAACTTTAATTAATTATTTTGAACAAATTACTTATTTCCATCTCCAGTGATATTTAACATTATCTTTAATACAAAACCTCAATTGATCCTGAATTTAACCAAAATAACGAATTCTAAGCCCCTTAAAATTAATAAGGGGGATATTAATAATTTTGTTTGATTTCGATAATGATATTTATCTATTATATACTTAACGGGACTATTAAAAACGTTTTCATTTTTTCCATTAAATTCATATATATTACTAAAAACTATAAAGTAAGTTTACTATTATTGGTCAAAATCACAATGTAATCGACTTTCAATACATGAAAAAAAACAAATCAATATGTTAAAAGAAGAAGTTTCACTATAATTTTTTTGAATGTCGTTAAACATTTTATCTATATTCTTGATCAAGATCAATAGGGGAGTCGATATACCCATGTCCGTCTGTCCGCCTGTTTCAATACCGTTTGCGAGCTTAGTTTAAAAGCTAGCGGTCTGAAACTTTCACACTCGTCCTAAAACATGTGTACGCAGATCAAGTTTGAAAATCGCCCCGATCGGACGTCTATATCCTATAGCTCCCATAGGAACAATCGGATATATCTTGCAAGAATTGATGATATTTCGCGCAGTGTAAAAGCTATTGACATGAATCTTTCCAAATCCTATTTTTTTATGCATACCTTGATCAGGGTAAAAGCGCGTGGCGATCGGACGACTATATCCTATAGCTTCCATAGGAACAATAGGGTAAAATCGGTCCAAATTTGATGTTTTTCAGAATATTTCGCGCTGTGTAAAAGCTATTGCTATAAATTTTTTCAAATCGTATTTTTTATGCATTTTTTCATCAAGGTAAAAGCGCGTGCCGATCGGACGTCTATATCCTATAGCTCCCACAGGAACAATAGGGTAAAATCGGTCCAAATTTGATGTTTTTCAGAATATTTCGCGCTGTGTAAGACCTATTGCTATAAATTTATTCAAATCGTATTTTTTTATGCATTCCTTCATCAAGGTAAAAGCGCGTGCTGATCGGACTTCTATATCCTATAGTTTTTTAGAATATTTTGCGCAGTGTATAAGCTATTGACATACATTTTTCCAAGTCTTAATTATTTACGGCTACCTTGATCAGGGTAAAGCGCTTGCCGATCGGACGTCTATATTTTATAGCTTCCGTAGGACAAATTGTTAAAGGCTGCGAAAATATCCCTTTTTTTCCTATTTGTATATGACAATTTTGCAGTATAAAAGCTATTGACATGAAACTATGCAATTTATCTAATTTATTTATGTATACCTTGCTCAGGGTAAAAGTTGCTGCCAATCAGACAAGTACATACTACAGCCGCTATTTAAAAATGAAATTGATTACGTATAGCTAATCATTTTTTATGTATAATTACAAAATTTCGGATAAGTCTGCAAGGGTATTAAAACTTCGGCTTGCCGAAGTTAGCTTCCGTCCTCGTTATAAATATAATTCTTCCATTTTTTTTATGAGAATAGTTTTTTACCAACCAAAAAAACTAATTACGGGATTTGTAAGAAAATCTTTTTCAACCGAAATAAAAATATAGATAGTTGGTTGTGTAAATAGTCAAAACTCCTTTCTTTGACTAGCCCTTTTATAACCAGCTAGAGTCGATATAAATTTGGCGTAAACTCCCGACCACATGCTTTGCTCATTTGCTATGCTCAATGAGCGTTTTTACTAAAAAGTTATTTTTTGTGTTCGGCCAAATTCCGTATGAAACATTATAAAATATAAATTTATTAAAAAGACTTTAAATGGACTGGTATTCGGAAGACTGAATCTGAGATTTTTGGATAGCCTAACCTGTTTTACGAAACATTGTTTTACAAAAAGACCTATAGAGGCCCCCATGTAGAGATTTTTGTTGAACCCTTTTTTTCAAAACATGGCCAATGGCACAACAACCAAATACAAAATAGAAAATTGTTCTGCTATTTCCAAGCTAATAAATCTCAATTTTCAATCTTTTTAAAAAAATATAAATACACAAATTGGAAAATGACAATACGGATTCATCTTAAAGCATCTTAACCATCCATAATAGAATTAGAAATTTACATATCTTTGTGTTATAGTCCTTTCTGATTTTAACGAACTTCATCGGAGATAACTTACTATCTAGTTTTATTTTATAAGGCAATAAAAGTAGTCCTCAAAGTATTTACTCAAATAAATATATTGACTTTTTTATAAATGTATGTTCTTTTTGTTCGAAATGTTTTTAAACATGTTTCCTTTAAACATATAATACATATATTTTATGTTGCCAAAATTTAAATACATAAACATAACAATACACAAACTTAAAACACTGGTGACTTAAAAGCAGAACTATTTGTATAAAATTATGGTAATATAAACCATGTAAGCTCTGTAGCACGATTAGTTATCGGTATTATGATCACGTTAATAGGGTAAATTAGTACCCTCTAAGTTCAATCGATAAATGAAAAAAAAAATTTTGTATGGACTTCAATTTTTTTTTTTAATTTTTATAATAAGTTTTAATTAAATAAAATCTGGAAATTCAAAATAAAATTTCTTTAATTTTTGTACACCAAAACGGGAATAGGAAACCGGAAATGCTGTTTTTTAGCAGCCCATTAAGGCTTAACCATTCACATATCGCGCAAAATGCTCTAATAAAAACCATTAACTCCAAAACGAATTCGAAGTTAAAAAATATATATATTAAGAATTGATAATTTTTATTGTTCATATACAGAAAAGCAGAAAGTTCGGCAAGTCGAATTTTACAAAAAAAATTAAAATTATAATGGAATGTCTCATGGTAGCATCATACGTATCCTACCATGAGACATTCCATTATAATTATATATATGTATATTGTGTTGAAAGCAACCGGAAATGTATTTACATAATAAACAGAGTGGAACAATAAAGTAAAGTAAAAACTGTACTAAGAATAAAAGCATAAAAAAAATAACTTTTCATTATTTCTGTTATGGCTTTAAATATTTTGCAAGGGTATAAAAACGTATCTGTATTAAGTAATCCGAGGCAACTATTGTGTATATGTATGTACCTACATATAAACATAAGAATGTCTGACTAACTCTGGTAACGAAACGTTGCTCCAGTCTTACTACTTGTATTCTCTAAGTCACATTTATATTGATAATTATGGTATTTTAATCTATGTGTGTATACGTGCGTGTAATATATTTGAACAAATATACAATTGTAAACTGTGTAAAACTCTCTTTACTGTAAAGGATATTAATACCTCGGGACCACGGAAAATCTCTACTTTGTCGTAACGTACCACGGTTAGTGTGTCGCTTTTCTGGCATGGGCGGGAATCATAATAGAGCCCTGCACGAATTTACTTTATTAACCAAATTAGTTAAATAGAGTCAAAGTTGTTCCTTGTAACACCAAATTAAAAATCCGAAGATATAAAGACTTTTTGGTTACTATTTATTGATTGGTTTTTTACATCCTGGATAAGTTGTCAAATTAATATAATTTCATGTGTTCATCACGCAAAAGTAGTTGGCTTTTGGTAACTTAACAAACAAATAAAATAATGAAAAAGTGAGAAAAATAAATTAAATATTTCGGATAATGAAGGAATGAGAACCAAATCAAAAAAACTGTCTTAAATTGGAAGAACTAATTTACTCAATGTCAGCTCGGTAGAAGAACAGAAGATCAAAATGTACATTGTTGCAGAGGCACCTGAAATTAAAACATAAGATCCATTCTGTGCGGACTCTGCTGAATGCAGAGTTATTAGAATAGAATAAAACTTTCGACTTGTTTCGGTCTCTAATATGCACTGATTTTTAATGTTCGATTTCGAGATTACAAAGAGAGATATGTATGTATGTATGTATGTACATGTGTGAGCTGCATGTATAAAAGAGCGTAAGGCGAATTCAAAACATAAGCATATGATTACAGTGTGGGGTATAACAAGTTGGCAAAGAATTCAAATTATTAATCAGCTTGAGCGAAGTTATTCATAACAATAATAATAATTAAATCAAAATTAATGTTGACTTATGATGTCATCGAACATTCTTCGCCCGTTGAATGATCCAAGGAGTATTCAAGCACCAGTTTGCTCAGGCAGGGGCGCTATCTTACAGATGGGTCTTTGAATGGTTCCATTTTTCACCTTGATCTCGGCCACTCGTACTCGTCCATCAGCTCCGACATGCGTGTTGGTGATGCGACCAAGGATCCATTCCTGGGGAGGTGTATTATCCTCCTGAACTATCACCATTTGGCCAATTCGAATGTTGGCGTGGGGTTTGAGCCATTTGGAGCGCTCCTGAAGCGTGTGTAAATAATTACGCCTCCATAGCTCCCAGAACTGCTGCTTCAAATACGTTTCGCGCTGCCACCGAGTAAGATAAGATTGTCTGCTCTCGTCATTTGAAGGCTCCGGTACGGACATCAAAGAGGACCCAATCAGCAAGTGCGCTGGGCTAAGCGCCACTCCATCGTTTGGGTATTCGGAAAGGGGTGCCAGTGGTCTTGAGTTCAAGATTGCCTCCGACTCGATTGCAATCGGTTGAAGCTCCTCGTACGTTAGCCTAGTGTTGCCCAAGTTTATCATCATTAGGCTCTTCATGGACTTCACTGCGGCCTCCCACAAGCCGCCAAAGTGGGGAGCACGCGGAGGGATGAACTGGAACTCGAATCCCACGATGCTGCTGAACTTCTGCAAATTTAATGTGTTGGCTTCGTCGAATAGCTGCTGCTTAAAGTCCTCGAGCTGCGATCGTGCACCAACGAAATTAGTTGCATTGTCACAATAAATGAGTAGTGGGATGCCTCTGCGACTGACGAAGCGCTTTAAACAGAGAATAAAATTATTAGTAGATAGATCGGAAATGACTTCTATGTGGATTGCTTTTGACGAAAAGCATATAAACACGGCCATGTATGTTTTATATGGCACCTTGCTTCGAATGCGGTATGATGTGGAAAATGGTCCACATAGGTCGACTCCAGTTACAAAAAAAGGTCGTTGTGAATGAAAGCGATCAACTGGAAGTGATCCCATCATTAGTTCCATTAAACGAGGCTTATAATGGTAACAGTGTGTGCAGCGCCGTACAATCTTTCGCATAACTTCTCTGGCGTTTACAATCCATGCCTGAAGTCGCAGGATTCCAATGAGAGCCTTTGGTCCAGCGTGCATGTGATGCCGGTGGAGATACTCAACAAATTTCAACGTGAAGCAATGATTCTTTGGTAGAAGAACAGGAAATTTGCATCGAGTGAAATGGGCGCCTTGGCTAAGCGGCCTCCTACACGTAATAGTGTTATCGAACCGTTTGATCCGTTAGTCGCTGCTAGGAACAGATTTAGTTTCTGAAATTCGGGTTTTAAAATCCTGTTTTCCTTTTGCTGCTGGATTTCGTTGGAAAAGGTCTTCTGCTGAATATGTGATACGATGTGCTTGAACGCGTATTGCAATTCAGTGGCTGGTGTATGAATTACATCGGCTAAGTTCACCTTTTTGTTGACCTTGATTCTATTAAAGATGCGTAACACAAAAGCTATGAATCGCAAAATGCGCCGGTAGGATGAGAATTTGTTGATAACATCATCGAATACATCTTCCTTGCTTCCACTATCGGTACATGTGAGGACTGTTGCTTTTTGCAGCTCCAACTCTTCATTGGTGTCCTGAGAATTTGGTACTGGTTGAGGCCATCCAGATGAGTCATGACGTAAGAAGCTTGGTCCACGAAACCATATAGTTTCCATAAGCTCGGACCCTGCGCAGCCTCTTGAAACTATGTCCGCGGGATTGTCCTTTCCCGGAACGTGCCTCCAAGTGATGTTTGACGTGGTTGATTGCATCTCAGAAATCCGGTTAGCGACGAAACAGTTTAGCCTGGACGAGTGCATGGTAAGCCACTGTAGAACGATTCTTGAATCTGTCCAAAAGAAAATACTATCAATGTATTTTTCGAATTTATGCTTAATCTTGGCCCATGTTTGACACAATAAATATGCGGCGCACAATTCTAGCCGCGGCAATGAAATTGCTTTTATTGGAGCCACCTTAGACTTGGCGATGATTAGCATTGATTTGAACTCTCCGTTTATGTATGTTCGTAGATATAGGCAACAGCCATAAGCTCGCTGCGATGCATCTGAAAATCCGTGTATTTCCGATAGATTTATAGGTGACGAGTTAATGAATCTTGGAACTTCGATGCTTTGAAGATTGTGCAAATCTTCTTCTATTCGCTTCCACTGAGATTGAAGCTCAAGGGGAAGTGGATCGTCCCATCCACAACTCTTGGACCAATATTTTGCATCGAATAACGACTGGTGATACGAGCCCTAGCAAATCGTACAGGTGAGCTACAAGTGAAACGATGCTCCGCTTGGTGACGACAGAGATTGTAGGTAGGGTATACCTGCAACAAAACACATCTAGTTTTGGTTGCCACGACATGCCCAAAGTCTTCGTAACATCTTTGGTATCAACCTTAAATTGAAACTCTGCTCCGTTGCCTTCTATTTTGCTTGTGTTCCACTTTGCAAGCTTTAATCCAGCCTTAGAAAGTATGCTGGTGACCTCTGTAGCCTTGAGATGAAGCTCTTCGACACTGTCTGCTCCAGTAAGGAGGTCATCGACGTACATATCTTCTTTAAGTACGTCTGCTCCGATGGGAAACTGATTTGAGAACTTATCTGCAATATATTTCAAGCTCCTGATTGCTAGAAATGGTGCGCAGGACATGCCGTACGTGACAGTGTTGAGCTGAAACAATTCTAAAGGCGCAGCTGAGGATTCTCTCCAGAGAACAAGTTGATACATATGATCGTCTGGTGATACTTCAAACTGGCGATACATCTTGCAGATATCAGCTACAAGTGCATGACGATGTAAGCGAAAGGCAAGAAGTGTTAGGATAAGATTCTGCTGGATGCTTGGGCCAATCATCAACAACTCATTCAGAGAAAGGTTCGACGTTGTTTTGCACGATGCATCAAACACAACACGCAGCTTGGTAGTCTTGTTGCTGATCTCAGGACTCCATGATGCGGGATTACATAATGGGTCTTTTGAGAGTCGAAATCAGATGCCAATTGCATGTGATTCAAATCTAGGTATTCCCTCATGAATTGAACGTACATCTCCTTTAACAACGGGTTGCGGCTCAACCTCCGTTCATTTTGCAAAAACCGGGATTTGGCAATTTCAAAAGATTTACCTAACATGTGAGGATTCTCGTTAAATGGCAAGCAAACTTGGACTCGTCCAGATGTGAGAAACCTTGTTTTTGCCAAAAAATGTCGTTCGCATTCCTGCTCTTCTGCGGTGAAACCTTGATCGTGCGAATCAAACTCCTCGATTAGCCAAAACCTTTCTAATGCACCTTGCAGCTCCGTAGAACGTGCCATGTTACATGTTACGACTTGGGATTGCGGAATATCAGAAACCTTTCCGCCAACGATCCAACCAAGTGCAGTATTGACCAGGCAAGGAAGGCCTGGACCCAAAGAAATTTTGCCATGTGAAAGTAAATCAAAAAACTCTTGTGTGCTGATGAGTAGGTCAATCCGGTGAGGCATGTAGAAGCCTGGATCTGCAAGGTCAATCTCTGAGGGTATGTACCATTGTGAAGTGTCAACGAATCGCTTTGGCTGATTAAGCGATATTGTCTTGGCTACAGCGAATTGTAAATGCCATTCATTTACAGATAATCGTGATCGAATAGTTGTTGAGACCGAGAATCTTATCTGCGTTCTGACATCGCCTATGCCAGAAATGTCATACTTCTGTCTTTCGAATCTGAACTGAAGGAGCTTGGCCAACTCTTCAGAGATGAAATTTATTTCAAGCAAAGCTCTGGCTGGCTGAAATATTCCGACTTATCCCTAATCAATACGCCTCGAATGACGCGAAAGCATGGAAACAGCATGTGTGGGTTCCCGCTGCTGCTGAGATGTGTGGGAGACAATTTGTGTTGGTATGATGTAAGCCTTGACAAACGCGGCAACGAGAGCTACTTGGACATCTGCTCGCCAAATGGCCGGTGCGCAAACAATTTATGCACCGAGCGGATTGCTTAACGAAATTCAATTTATCCTGCCAGTCTAGTAAACCAAATGAAGGGCACTGATTGAGAGAGTGATCAGTAACAGAACATTTTTTACAACCACCCTGTGCCATAACAAATGCTCTTCTATTCTGCGTGGGCCTTTCCTTTGGCTTCTCTTCAGATGTTCGTTTAACGTTGCTCTCCAAAAATTGACAATGACGGCTTAAACTGCGATAACAATCCTCCCAAGTAGGCAACACCTCGTATTCTTGAACCCGATCGTACGATAATTTCGAATCTGCATAACATCTGCTTCTGTTCCTAACGACAACAACGATTCACGCAGCGCGGAGACGGTATCCAAGATACAACGAAGAGCTGCGGGATCAGATCTTTTGATAATTTGAATATAAAATAAGCTAGATATGTGCTCTATGAAAATCAAAACCTTTTTATCGTAACGCTCTCTTAACTGCTTTAATAATTGATTTCGGACACTTGAAAAGGGGCCACAACAAACAGCTAAGCAAGTAGTTAAATTTGTCAACAGCTGATATAGAAGCGTCATCATGTACCATGCTAGTAAAGGCAGTAATAAACTTCATATAGTCACCATACTTCGAACTTAGGCAGCTTTAACGAAGGCAAACGATTATGGTGCCCAGTTGCGCAATTCGCCGATGAATTAAAGAAACTTGCATCTTCTGGCCGGTCCTTCTTTGACGCCCCAATACGAGTGATGATAATTGCCTTGGTTTCTATGAATACGTCCTCTAATTCTTGCCGGCCGTCGTCAGCCGCATCCAGCCGTTCGATCTGTGATTGAATTTGAAGAATTTGTTTAAAATACGATTCCAAAATTTGTGACTGGCATTCAAGGGCAGCAAGGTCGTTCTGCAGTTCGATGCGAACTTTGAGATTAACTATATTTCGCTGAATTGTATTCCTTTGTTGTCTTAAAGACACGAGTTGAGTATCAGTCATTTTTGCAACGAGTTATTTAGCGAAAACTAATTGTGGAGTAATTATTGAGTGAAGCAATTCCAAATATGTTGGCAATGCCCTTTGGTTCAGAGGGAGAAAACAAAACACTCCGATGCTTGGGAGAATAACTCAATTTTTGGCTTATTTATTTGCAGACCAGCTTCACAAGTATGTATGTGTGTATATGGACAAAGCCCTTTGGTTCAGAGTGGAATGACAAAAACAGCACTGCGTGCCGAAATACACCAATTATTCTGGCGTAGATGGAATCTATTTCTCCGCCGAATGCAGAGGGAATGATTCGAAGTGGTTTATGGTGGGACTTGCCGAATGCAGAGTCCTGTCATGGTCGCCAAAATGTGCGGACTCTGTCGAATGCAGAGTTATTAGAATAGAATTAAACGTTCGACTTGTTTCGGTCTCTAATATGCACTGATTTTTAATGTTCGATTTCGAGATTACAAAGGGAGATATTTATGTATGTACATGTGTGAGCTGCATGTATAAAAGAGCGTAAGGCGAATTCAAAACATAAGCATATGATTACAGTGTGGGGTAATTAAATATAACAAGTTGGCAAAGAATTCAAATTATTAATCAGCTTGAACGAAGTTATTCATAACAATAATAATAATTAAATCAAAATTAATGTTGACTTATGATGTCATCGAACACATTCAAATGAATTATCATAATAATGACTGAGATTGTTCTGATTTATATTATGCAGTGTAGCGAAAACAAGGAAATACAAATAACGAAAATGCGCAATTCCAACAATACAACAATTTTAAAAGGTGGGAAGGAGTGCATTTTTATTAATATACCCTTGCAGAAGGTATTATATCTGATGGACGTTGATGCACTACGAGCAGTACAAACAAGTGGCCCAACGACACCAAGCACGTGCTTGTTACGCGCGGGCCCTATTATCAATTTGGGCAAAAAATGCGAGTTCGCGAGGAAAATACATAAATTAAATAGAGACAAGACACAAGTGAAAATAAAAGGCACAATTAAGAGAAACGCAAATGAGTCAAAAATATTAGTTTTTAATAACGGGATAGAAGTGGAAATGCAAATTAGATGATAAAGGTTGTTATAAGTATTACATAGAACGCAAAAGGGCTCGTGTAGACAAAAATTTGATGAACATCGTGGCAAATTTAGAGGGATATAATTTCGTGTTAGTCTAACAGGAACATTGAAAGCTAGGCGGTTTACAAGTTCTGCAGAATCAATATCACCTCTTATAAGATTATGCATAAAAATAGTACCAAGCATTTTTCTACGATTTACAAGTGTAGGTAAATTAAGCAACAGTAATCTACTCTGGTAGGAAGGTAGCCTTACGTTTTGATCCCAGTTCAAACTACGAAGGGCAAAAAGAAGAAATTTTTTTTGTACCGACTCAATACGGTCAATGTGCACTTGATATTGTGGACTCCAAACCGACGAACAATATTCCAAAATAGGACGGACAAGGGAGGTAAATAATAATTTGGTCGTATAAGGGTCATCAAATTCTTTTGACCAACGCTTTATAAAGCCAAGAACACTCATGGCTTTATTAACAGTGGACATTATGTGGCAGTCAAATTTAAGTTTAGGGTCAAGAAGAACACCTAAATCGTTAACTGAATATATACGGTCGAGTGACGTATTGTCAAGAAAATAACTAATAAACGTAGGAGTACCCCTATAAAAAGTCATGACGTTGCATTTAAGGTAGTTCAACTTTAAAAGGTTGTACTCACACCATTCATGAAAACAATCAATATCTGACTGTAAGTTAAATCCCGACGCTATATCATTATATGATAAACAAAGCTTAACATCTTCAGCATACATTAGAACACGAGAATGTGTTATGATAGAGGGAAGATCGTTGATAAACAAAGTAAACAGCAAAGGGCCCAGATGACTTCCCTGAGGGACTCCAGATGTCACGTAGATCAATTTTGAAACAGAATTCTTGAATATAACCCTCTGAGTCCTACCATTCAAGTAACTTGAAATCCAAGTTAATAGATTACCAGGAAACCCAAGCAGATCTAATTTGAATAAGAGAAGAGAGTGGTTGACGGAGTCAAAGGCCTTACTAAAATCTGTATATATAACCACTAACCATACAACATATAGACTGGTCATTTCATACAACGAATTTGGTCACAAAATTTTTCAATCGGGGGGCCCCAATGCTGGAATCGGCAGGCCCCGACACTTCGTGTGCCTTCGGGTTTTTTCGCTCTCGTTCTAATTCTTATTTTGACGCTCGCGCTCGAGTTCGGTCGTTCAGTCGCAGAGACGCGCATTTTGAAGAAGGTTGCGCCTGCGCTTGAATTAGTCTTTATATGTATGCGTGTTCATGCATTCTCATACAGGGGTGCATGTGTAAGTTTATTTCAATTCGATGCGGCAAGAATATTTTGTCTTTTGCTACTTTTCAGACTTGGTACCCTAACAATATGGGCGTATTCACTATTTGGTTAATGATCAAAATAAGAATATTATATGTTATAGTATATTTTTTAATATTTCAGCATAAATTTAATTTTGGTTTGCAAATTCATATCAGTAGTAGCTGTAAAATGTTTTGCATATATACATATATGTATTCCGATAAATAGAAATCAATCTACTGATATACGAACAGGGCATATCGCAGTCGGAGTCACAAAAAACACCGACTGCTTTTAAGTGGATCAGAAAACTTCAAACCAAATCAGCTTTGGTTGTTGTTCTGCGAGCGGATGGTGCCTGCATACCCTACCGACGATTGAATTTTAGGGGTAGGGACAGAAACAAGAACGGCTGTTTGGCTTTTGTTTGTTTTTTTTTCTTGTTTCTGTCCCCTCCCTAAAATTCAATCGTCGGTAGGGTATGCAGGCACCATCCGCTCGCAGAACAACAACCAAAGCTGATTTGGTTTGAAGTTTTCTGATCCACTTAAAAGCAGTCGGTGTTTTTTGTGACCCGACTGCGATATGCCCTGTTCGTATCTCAGTAGATTGATTTCTATTTATCGGAATACATATATATATGCAAAACATTTTACAGCTACTACTGATATGAATTTGCAAACCAAAATTAAATTTATGCTGAAATATTAAAAAATATACTATAACATATAATATTCTTATTTTGATCATTAACCAAATAGTGAATACGCCCATATTGTTAGGGTACCAAGTCTGAAAAGTAGCAAAAGACAAAATATTCTTGCCGCATCGAATTGAAATAAACTTACACATGCACCCCTGTATGAGAATGCATGAACACGCATACATATAAAGACTAATTCAAGCGCAGGCGCAACCTTCTTCAAAATGCGCGTCTCTGCGACTGAACGACCGAACTCGAGCGCGAGCGTCAAAATAAGAATTAGAACGAGAGCGAAAAAACCCGAAGGCACACGAAGTGTCGGGGCCTGCCGATTCCAGCATTGGGGCCCCCCGATTGAAAAATTTTGTGACCAAATTCGTTGTATGAAATGACCAGTCTATATGTTGTATGGTTAGTGATATAACGTCAGTCTGCATTTTTTTCTGAAATCCATTTATTACAATAGATGACAATTCAAGAAGGTTGGAGGTGGTCGATCTTCGCTTAACAAAACCATGCTGACACGGTGATATAAGCGAGGAACATAAATGTTGCAAATGAGAAGTGATAATACGTTCAAATACTTTAGGAATTGGCGACAATTTGGAAATACCTCTATAATTCTTGGCATCAGCCTTCGCACCCTTTTTTATAAAGAATATATATTCTTGATCAGCATCACCCGGACAGTCGATCAAGCCATGTCCTTCCGACCGTTGAAACTTTCCCAAAAGTTGTCTTTCTATTGCAGGTAGTATATAAGTCGGAACGAGCCGGATCGGGCGATTGTATAATATATCTCCCATAGGAACAATCGGAAAACAAAATTCAAAAAAATTATCACTTTGTTGTTTTTAATTTTTTTGTTGTTCTTTGGGATTTAGTAATGTTTAAATATTATGGAATTCTATTATAGTTGCTATAGAAACGATAGCCAAAAACAGCGCAAAAACGACATATCGCAAAACGACATTTCGCAATAGCTGCAAGGGTATATAAACTTTGGCTTGCCGAAGTTGGCTTCCTTTCTTGTTTTTTAAATTATCGATAAATTCTGTCATCCGACCAATCAATTAGGTGTAAGATGGTGTGGAGGAACCTTTCAACCATTTTAAAATCTGTTGAAAAATAAATTTTTTAAATTAAGAACCCAATTATTGTTTCTATCCCTATGCCTGCATTAAGTTCTTTTTGTATTTATTGACAATTTTGGCACTTAGCTTTTGCCGTACACGACCTCGCCCGTCCTTTTAAAGCACGTGCTGGTCCCGTTATTTTATACAAATTGTATCCCCTGTTTTTAGGAGTCGCATTACATTGGATGGAGTTCAAAGGGAATTAAAGGGAACGGCATCGACCAAATTTTAAAAAATTCCTACTCCGTTCACAAAGCGTGTTCCAATAAAAAAATCTTACTAGCTTTGGGAAAGTATCTGTTTATTTACAATCAGACTTTTGTATTGTAAAATGAGTAAAGTAAGAATGTGAGTTAGTCGCTCATACACTCTGAAGCTGCATATGTTAATCACATGCCTGAGGTTGGCAGGTAGTCAGACAATGACCGGCAGTATAAGTGTTTTTATTAAAATCTTAGATCAACTCGATCAGCCATCTCAAAATTCATTGCAGTGGCGCTAGACAAATGCGTCTAGAGAAAGTTCCAGCCAAAGGGTACCGGAAAATACCGCATGGTAGGGTATTCGAGGACAGCCAAAGTGTTCTGGCTTTATAACCTTCGGAAGGGGTACGTACTTTCTAGGAGAGTGACTGTGGTGCGCAGCACTCTGCAGATTAGACTATTTCGATTGATATGCAGTTGACTGAAGAAACCCCAAACAGTTATGAGGGATATATCCTACAAAAATCCTCTGAGCGGGATGAGGGCATCACTGATGGAAAAGGCAGCAAAAAATGATTTCGGCGACGACAGTGAAAACTGCGAAGGTTTGGGTATGAAGGATAAAGGCGGTTTTGAACTGAATATGAAACATGACATGAATATGACATACCGAAGAAACAGTACAACTTACTTGATACTTAGAGATATACAAATACCGTCAGAGGTTAATGCCATATACAGATTGAAGCAGGCTTGAAGAGAATGGAATATAAAACTCGATGGCGTTCCAAGGAGCATAAGTGTTAAGCGAGTTGGCGTTGGTAATATTGCGGTTCTCCTTGTTTACGTTGATAAACTAAAATAACGGGCAGATTGTTGTGAAATATGCTTCTACAAAGGCAATGATTGACTAAGAATATTGGAAAGAAGAAACACCATGAATTTGTTAAATGTTTTTTAGTAATACTTATGTTGTAAAGCATTAGCAATATCAAATTATGTTCAGTCATTTGAGTTTATCCCTCATCAATAGACAGTTTAATAATTCAATACCACAGACACTCCGACTCTAAGTCTTAGAATGGCGGATAGACAGATAATAAACGGCTACATACAGTATGTCAATAAAGTGTTTTGACATTGGACAAAAATGCAATTTTTCAAGTTTCTATGTTATAAAAAGTAAGTTGGCAGTGTTTTTTCATTTATTTTAAATTTTATTATGATTATAGTGATATCTAAGAACTAATATTTAAAAAAAAATTCTTTAGTTTATTTATATAGTATTAACAAAAAACAAAAAAGAAATACTACTCAATTTACACACTGTCAAGAAAGTGTTTTGACATTAACTGAAAATAAAGTTTTAGATCGCTTTAGTAAAGATCCCGTTAGAATTGAGCTTTGATGTTCAGCTATGCTCTTTGCCCAATGCGTCCGTTGTCATTTGTGTAGTAATTTTCGGCGCGACAAGTTTTAACTGAGTAAAAGAAAATGCCTGGCAAAAGAATTTCTCTCGATGTCGTTCAGCTGATATATTATAACCTCCAGATCGGCAAAACCGTCGAGGAACTTTCTGAAATGTTTTCAGTTTCAAGACAATCTATTTACAATGTAATAAATAGAGCGAACAAGGAAGAAAGACTGGGTCCTAAGCCAGCAACAGGACGGCCTCGCAAAGTTTCAGACAGAGATGAGCGAAAATTATTGAGGCAGGTGGCCAAAAACCCTCAAGTTTCACTCAGATCCATTGCATGCGGTCTTAAGGAGACTATTAATGTCGATGTTTCCCACGAAACCGTCCGAAAGCTGCTAAAACGGAACGACTACACATCCCGCGTAGCCCGTAAGAAACCATTGCTCTCGCAAGTAAACATCGAAGAGAGGCTTTTGTTTGCCAGAATGCACGTATAGAAGCCAATGGATTTTTGGAATAATGTCATATTCTGTGACGAAACGCAAATGATGTTATACTACAATGATGGACCATCCCGAGTCTGGCGGAAGCCTTTAACAGCCTCACAGACGAAAAATATTATTCCGACTGTTAAGTTTGGAAATCTGTCCATCATGGTGTGGGGCTGCATTTCTAGCAAAGGAATGGGAGAGTTAGCTTTCATTGAAAACACAATGGATGCTAAGCAGTATTTGGATATTTTAAAGTTTCATCTTTGGAGCAGTGCAAAGAAATTTGGATTTTTTGATGGAAACCAACCGAAATTCACCTTTTATCAAGATAATGACCCTAAACATAAGCCGAATACAGTGAGAATGTGGTTGTTATATAATTGTGGAAAAGTTGTGGATACACCAGCGCAGAGTCCAGACTTAAATCCGATCGAGAATGTTTGGGCATATTTAAAGAAGAAAGTGGCAAAGCGAAGCCCCAAAAACAAAAATGAACTGAAAACCTCCATACTGGAGGAATGGGCGAAGATTCCGGAGAAATTGGATATGGAAAAACTTATATATTCAATGAAATCGCGATTGGAGGATGTTTGCGCTGCCAAAGGTGGCCACACAAAATATTAATATGCTTCTCTTAAGAAAAAAAGAAAAATTTAAGGTTTTGTCAAAACACTTTCTTGACAGTATTAAAACTTAAGTTATTTGTTTTGTTTTATTTTTAAGAAAGTTGACTGAAGAAATTTGTTATTTTTGTTCATAAATTAGCTTAATATCACCATAATCATAATAAAATTTAAAATAAATGAAAAAACGCTGCAAACTTACTTTTTATAATATAGAAACTTGAAAAATTTCATTTTTTTCCAATGTCAAAACACTTTATTGACATACTGTACGTGTTTTTTATAGAAGTCTTAGATCAACTTGCAAGTATGTTCATTGATTTGCATCAAGAGCTACGAGCCGTCATTTTGGTTCCGGTCTCCCAGAGGAATATGAAGATTTTGTTAATGTCTTAATTTGGGACTCGGTGATAATGGCCTGTTAAGAGCAGAGTGTAGTGTAAACCAAGTTTAAGTAATAGTCTTTATGTGCCAAAATTAAAAAGCAATTTTATGGTTTAATAGACACTTTAAATCGGAACATTTCGATGTGTACGATTCATTTGGTACAAGTGAGCTAGTACTTTTTTAAATTTGTGTTCATATATTTTTTGAAGCGCAAAGGCGAAGTTTTTAATAAATAGTTTTAAATGTAAAAACATGGCCGAGGTCCAAACGGGAAATAAACTCATGTTCATCCGAATAAAGCTTATCTTAGAGTATATATGTACAATAGGATCCTTAGTACTTAATGTAGCTAAGTATGTATGTACATGTGTGTATGACTGCTACAATTCGGCCATCCTGACCGGAGAGCGAGCTCCTCATCTCTCTACTATTCGATATTGCCCAAACTCCCTTGTAAGGAAGTCGGGACTGTTGAAAACCTTCAACATCCTCCAACATACATATATCTATCACTACGTAGTACTTTAGTTACTCTAAAAGCACCTCTAAACTTTGGTATTGGTTTTTTTGAAGCTCCTATGTGAGAGTCGAAATTTGTAATCATTATTAAATCCTTTTGCTCATACCTGTGAGGCTGTTTTCTATTAGAATCTGTTCGCAACTTGTTGTACTCTTGTAACTTTTCAATGCTCTTACTGGCCTTTTGTCTATTTTTTTCGAAGTTTCTAATTTCACTATCCTTATTTAATTCTTCTAGACTTTCCTTCAAGCTATCTATGACTTTTCCCCCTTTCAGACACTCCGAGCAAAACCTGACTTGGATGTTGATTTTATCGATCTTTGAACTGTATTATTAAGACCATGTTCAACCGTTCCTAAAACTGTATCCCAGTAACATCCTTTCATCGATTCGGTCTTTCTGCTTGACCATTTGGATAAAGTCTTACAAATTTCGTAAACGCATCTATAATTACTAGCACGTGCTTGTTAGATCTACTTTTATCTACAGGACCATATTAGTCAATGTATATTACGTCAAAGGGAGTAGTTTCTTTGGGGATGTTGTAAAAAAACCCTTCTTTTTTTTAGACATTTCTGAATAGGCAATACATTTCAGGCAATTGTAAATATATATCTTGCATTTTTCTCTAACTTTTGCGAACCATTAGCTTTTTGAAATCACTTCTACCATTTTATCTATACCAACGTGTCCTAACTGATCATGATAACTAAACAATACTTTCCATTTCGCTTGATAAATGAAATAAATGAGCTTCCTTATCCTTTTTCCTGTAAACTATTCTATTACGCATTTCATAATTTTTGAGTTCTTCTCTATACAACTTTTCAACAATACTTTTTGTTTTCTTATCTCTACTCTGATAAATAATTCAGGTTTCTTCAAATAAGTTAGCATCCACTTGTTGCATGCGCTTTCAAGCTCTATGATTTAGACTATAGTCGTAATTCTGAAAATCCTAATTAAGGTTTCTTCAAATGAGTTAGAATCTAGCGTGAGTATGTGTGTGTTTCTACTCAGTGCATCCACGTGTTGCATCCGCTTTCCAGCTCTATGTTATAGACTATAGTCGTAATCCTGAAGAAATAGCGCCACCTTGCTATCCTCGGGCATAGTTCCTTTTTGTTTAACGCCAGGGTAAATGCACTACAGTCTGTAACTATTTTGAACAATATTCCCTGAAGATAAATCCTAATCCGTTGAAAGGAGTAAACTACTGCGAGAGTTTCTAGCTCGAAACTACTGTATTTCGCTTTTACGTCTGTCGTGCGTTTAGAAAAATCGGTATTCCGTGAAATTTATCCTCGGATTATTCAATGCCATAGGGGCTTCTAAAATATTTCTTTTTAACATGTTCGTCATGTTATTCTAGCTCTGTCCCACCAAAATTTAATTTCCTATCCTTTTTTACCAGATCGTATAATGGCTTTGCTTTTGTTGAAAAATTTTTTACAAATCGTCTAAAATAAGAACACAGTCCTAGAAAGCTATACACTTCATGCATTTTTGTTGGTACAGGAAAATCTCTTACCGCTTTCATATGTTTGGAATCAGGTTTAATACCCTTTCCTAAAATTATGTATCCTAAAGCCTAGTACTCAGTTCGACAAACAAGTACGCTGGCGTAAAAACTTTAATCTCTCCAGTGTGACCAAAACTTCGAAAGTTCATCTGATTTAAGCGTGCTACGGTCGTACTGTCAATCAGCTGGGTTTGTTGACAAGCAGTTAAAATTAAAATATCGTATTTGCGGGAAATAAAACAAATCTGCCGCTATACAAAGAAATTAAAAACAATACAATATAAATTTACCAGTTGTTTTTTAAATTTATAATTAAATAATTATTTGCTAATTTAAAGTTCATGGCTGCACTTTTATTGTGTTTTTTCGTACAATTTTGACATAAGAAACATTTTGCTCTGACAAGAGGTACCCCAGATATCATTTTTTCCTCACATATAAACTCCTGCAATCGACTTTTGCGGTTTTTTTTTTAATTTTTGGCGAGGACCGAGGTTAAAAAAAAACGTTGACGAAAAGTGAACGCCAGCTGTTTGCCTCTCGCTCTCTCTCATGACTGGCGTACAGTTTTCGTCGATCTGAGGCTTAAATACTTAATTTTACTTTGAAGAAATTCACACTTATCTACCAATCGCTTAAATACTTCTATTAATATTTTTAAATGACTCTTACTATCTTTCGTAGCTATCAAAATGTCTTCAATGTAAACAAGAACCTTATCTTCTCTAACCAAATCCGCAAACATTTTATTTACAAATCTTTGGAACACCGCAGGGTCGTTTTGTAATTCAAACGGCATTCTTTATGCATATGCACGTGGAAAAACCCTTTATTGAGATCTAACTTAGTAAAAAGGATTTTTTTCTGAAAGTTCACCAATTGGGTCGTCTATTAAGGGGGTGGGTTAATTATCTTTAAACATATATATTGCGCACTGCTCCCTAATTTACCATTAACTTTACTCTTACACTTTTTAATTTTATCTATCTTACTATCATTATACCCTTGCATAGGGTATTATAATTTTGGACAAAAGTGTGCAACGCACATCTCCGACCCTATAAAGTATATATATTCTTTATCAGGATCACCATAACTTTGGTGATTTTAAAGTTAGGAAGTTGGGATTTTTATGAGTGTTAAGAATGCATCATATGAATAATTTTGGAGAATAAATTTACAGAATATTCTGCAAGGGCATTTCAACTTCGGCTCCTTTCTTGTTTTTAATTCTATCACCAGACCGATCCATTCTTGTAATTACATTCTTAAATTTTTTTATCAAATTTAGTTCTAATTTAGTTCTTCTAAATTATTTTCAGTAATCCTATCATTTGAGCAATCATTTCAATATATCTATCATTTGAGCTATCATTTTCAATACTTCTATCATTTGAGCAATCATTTTCAGTAATCCTATCATTTGAGCAATCATTTTCCAACACGAAATTGAAGTTACATATGATGATAAAGTATCTTCTTAGAACACCGCAATATACCATTGAATTGTTCGCCACAATCAGTAATTCAAAATTATACTTTTCTTTATTCATAACAACAAAGCATGTTAATTTTCCATATATTATATATCTAAAGGGTTTTTCTTTAAGCCAAAGTAATTATACCCTTCCAGAGGGTATTATAATTTTGGCTAGAAGTTTGTATAAAGTATATATATATTCTTGATCAGGGTCACCTCCTGAGTTGATATAAGCATGTCCGTCTGTCCATCCGTCTTTCCGTCTGTCTGTTTCTACGCGAACTAGTCTCTCAGTTTTAAAGATATCGAATTGAAACTTTGCACACACCCTTCTTTTCTTTGCACACAGTATATAAGTCGGAACTGCCGGGATCAGCCGACTATATCCTATAGCTGCCATATAACTTAACGATAGGAAATGCCATAACTTTGGTGTTTGTAAAGTTAGGAAATTGGGATTTTCTATCGGTTTTATTTTTGGCCAATCAATCGGACATACCAAATTTCATAAGGATCGGCCGACTATATTCTATAGCGAACGATTGGAATTTCCATAACTTGGTGTTTTTAAAGTTAGGAGTTGGGATTTTTATAAGTGCTAAGAATGCATCATAAGAATATTTTTGGAGAATATAATTTACAGAATATTCTGCAAGAGTATTAACTTGTTTTCTATTTTTATATGACGTTTTTGTAATATAAAAGCTATTGACATGAAAGTATGCAAATCTAACTTAATAATGTATACCTTATTTTTTTGCTACTTTTTCAATTTTAACAATTTCGGTAAAGTCTGCAAGGTTATTTCCGTCCTCTTTTTTAAGATTATTTTCACTTATATTGATAGATTTACTTTGTATTATTTCTTCAACGCATGATATCTTTATAAAACTAATTGGGCTCCCAGAATCAATTAGGCATTCTACAAACAAATACTGACTAGGAAATGTCATAAAGTAAATTTTAAACGGTCTTGCGTATTCGTTGTTCGGTATGATTTTTTTCTCGGTGTACTGAGCCACTATGTGCTCCAGACTTTCACATCCGTAGCAGGATCCGTACTTACGCTTGAGCTTTCGGCATACGGCTACGAAATGTCCAACAGAATTGCAGTTGAAACATCTATTAGTGGTGCCAAACCAGGTCCATTCCCGGCAGCGTAAATAGTTTTTTGCGTAAAGAAACTTTCGTAAATGCCTGCAAAAGTTGTGCAGACGAGTTGAAGCAGTGCATGGAATTCCTTCGATTATATTATCAATCAGCTCCTCGTCGTTCATCTGAATGTGCGCAGCTAAACGTGTTTTTCCATTAAAAACATCGACAGTTGCGGCAGCAGAAATAGCTGAAGGCCTCACGGAAAAAGGCTTCGACGTTAAGCACATCGTGAACATAGTAAACAGGGATAAAATTCCTCAACCACTGTTTAAGATTGAGCTGGCCCCAGAGACTAAACCTCTAAAGAAAAATGCAGTGCATCCTATTTACAATCTGCAATATCTCCTTCACCGAAGAATCACCGTAGAGTGTATAAACTGCCAGGAGTTTGGGCATACAAGAACCTACTGCACCCTGCGACCAGTTTGTGTCGCCTGTGGATTTACCAAACCTAAATGATTTTCCGCTCTTAAGCCAAAATGACCAAACAATAAATCAACCTTCTACGCAGCAAAACCAAACTCATCCCCCACAAACACTTAGCGGTCTAGAATCTACACTAGCTACTCTTGCAAACGTCATGATGACGATTCAACGTTCCCTTTAAGAACTACTGCGAAACCAGAGCCTTCTAATGGAACTGCTGATCAAAAAAAAGTCTGTATAAATGGACTCCTTAAGAATATGCTTCTGGTACGCAAACGGCGTTTCCCTTTACAAAAACGAACTCCTACAGTTCCTAAACAGCCACAATATCGATATCATGCTACTTTCTGAAACCCATCTAACTAATAAAAACTACTTCCATATCATCGGATATATATTCCACGCGACCAACCACCCGGACGGTAAAGCACACGGAGGTACCGGTATACTCATAAAACAACGCATAAAACATCATCCCTTGGAGACATTCGCTTCTAACTACCTGAAGGGCACATCCCTACGTATAAACCTAATTGGCGGCCCACTTACTCTATCGCCATATATTGCCCCCACGCTTCAGTATTGCAGAAAATGAGTTTATGAATTTCTACAACTCACTAGGACGCTGCTTTATAGCTGTCGGTGATTATAACGCAAAGCATCCCCACTGGGGATCTCGTCTTATCAACCCCAAAGGCCGCCAATTATACAACGCTATCATCACTCCTGGTAATAAGCTTGACTTTGTCTCACCAGCTAGGCCTACATACTGGCCCACAGATCCAAATAAACAACCTGACATTATCGATTTCGCTGTTATTAGAAGAGTTTCGCACAGGCTGATAAACGTAAAAACCTTAGAAGATCTTACATCGGACCATCGCAGCTTCTGGAACGCCCCCAACATCTAACATCAAACAAAACAAACTGGCTGAAGTTCAAAAAATATGTAGGTGCACACATCGATCCTGAAATTTCCTCTGAATCTGACATTGATAAGTCGCTTAAACACAAACATTCTACGCCAGAACCCTCAGCCACAATTCCTCTAAGAACTGGACGCTCAAGTATCCAGATCGAGTCCCTCCTACTTGAAAAACGTAGACTTCGCAGAGACTGGCAGACTCATCGGTCCCCAGCTACTAAGAAAAGACTTAATGAAGCATCTCGAAAATTGTCGAAGGCCCTCTCTACCAAAAAGAACCAGGCCCAACGGGCCTACATTGCGAAACTATCCCCGACGGGTAATAAATTCTCACTATGGAAAGCTCACCCAATAGATCCCGATTGGCCAATTCGATCACAAACAGGTGCCTGGGCGCGCAGTGACGAAGAAAGAGCTAACACCTTTGCCAACCCAAAACGTCTTTAAGCCTCACCCACCATCCAACCAATTCACTCTACCGAATGTCTCGCCAGCGTCGCCGTCCTCCCAAGTTACCCTTGAAAGCAGCACAATACTTAAGGCCATTAAAGAACACAGAAACCCAAAAAAGCTCCTGGTCACGATTTTATTTCTCCAAAAAAATGATAATTGAATTACCTGCATGCGCAGTCAGATGCATCACATTTATATTTAACTCAATATTGAAATGGGGCTACTTTCCTGACCAATGGAAAAAGTCTGTTCTTACAATGATCCCGAAGCCAGGAAAAGACAAATCCCAGCCTTCCTCGTACCGGCCCATCAGTCTGCTCCCATGTCTATCAAAGCTATTTTAAAAACTGCTTATTGTTCATCTAGTAACACATCTTCAAAACAACAGAACGATCCCTCTGCACCAATTCGGATTTAGGGAAAAGCATGGAATTATCGAACAGGTAAACCGCTTAACATCTGAAATTCGCACGGCTTTCGAACACAAGCAATATTGCAGTGCCTTATTTCTAGAAGTATCACAAGCATTTAATCGCGTCTGGATCGACGGTCTGGTATACAAAATTAAAACCCTCCTACCGGAAAACACCCACAAGTTGCTTGAGTCATACCTCAGAAAAAGAGTTTTCACCGTGAGAATTAAAACCTTTACTTCAACAATCCGTAACATCGAAGCTGGAGTACCCCAAGGCAGTGTGCTTGGACCAATCTTGTACATCCTTTACACGGCAGACATTCCAACAAGCCGCCAGACCCTCACCTCAACCTTCGCTGACGACACTGCCATTATCAGCCGCTCGAAATGCCAAAAAACAGCAACAGCCCATTTAAAAGAACACCTGGTAGTTGTAGAAAAATGGCTCGCAGACTGGCGTATCAAAGTCAACCAGCAAAAGTGTAAGCACATTACATTTACACTAAACTTGTGGAAATGTGCACCAATGGCGCTAAACAACAAGCCGGTTCCACAAGTAGACGAAGTCACCTATCTTGACATACACTTAGACAGGAGGCTTACCTGGAGAAAGCATATAGAAGCAAAGAAGACCCATTTAAAACTAAAGGCCAGCAGCCTTCACTGGCTCATGAACTACCGCTCTCCCCTTCCATTCGAATATAAAGTACTACTGTATAACTCGTGCTTAACTCAAGCTCTGGGGAAACGCAAGCAGGAGCAATACATATAGAAATTATTCAAAGAGTACAATCAAAGACCCTACGAACAATAACTGGAGCCCCCTGGTACATCCGCAACGCTAACATTCAGAGAAACCTGGATATAAATCCCGTAAAAGAATAAATGGTTTTCAGAAAACTTATATATGAAGCCAGACTATTAAATCATCCAAACCTGCTAGCCAGACAACTCAACGTCTACGTTCCCATCCCTTTTCAATAACATAAATTAACGTAACATAGATTAAGATTTGAAAACTTATTGTTAGTCTCTTAAGTAATAGAGAAGATCCAATAAATAAGAACCACCATGGTAATCAAATAATCCGTTTTCAGCAGCTTGTTTTCCAATTGGGGAGATTCCAACTGACGCTTCATGAATTACAAAGAAAATTCTGGAACATTCACGCTGTTTGGAATTACGCCGTTGTTTTGGCAAGTAAGCGTCGTAGCCCCGGCTTCATTGTTCTCGTTGCCACGGTCTGCTGACGAATTTGGCCTTTCCTCGGACCCAGCTGCCCCGGAATTGTCCTTGGGACCCAATGTTGGACAAACTCCACGGGATGCGAGCTCCACCTTCTTCCCGCTTTTCTGCATTTCGAGGTTCTTCAACCATCTTCGAAGTTCTGCTGTACTGAAGTCGTTTACACCGATGGTTTCCATTCTTCAGTCATGAGAAAAAGCGAATGGCAAACAGCTGGCGTTTACTTTTCGTCTTGCTGTTTTTTCACCTCGGTACTCAGACCGACGAAAAAATACCAGAAAATTACTTCACGTTGCCAACCACCTTAAATACACTATTGTTAAACCGTAGATTAAAAACTGTAATCTTTGGGTGTGCGCTTCTTACTGAACATTTTAAAAAATGAAGTGGAAAATCTGTGCCTCTTACAGAGAAAAATGTTTCTTAGGTCAAAAATGTAATGTATAAAAGTGCAGCTATGAATTAGCAAATAATTATCAGTAAATTAAAAAAAAAACAACTGTTAAATTTGAATTGGATTTTTTTAATTTCTTTGTACAGCGGCAAACTTGTCTTGCGAAGATACTTAGTTGATAATATCTTTTAAAGGCTTTTTTCCACGAATACGATATTTGAATTTTAACTGACTGTGAACAAACTCAGCTGATTGACAATACGACCGTAGAACGCTTAATTTTGATGAACTCTCGAAATTTTGGTCACACTGGAAAGATTAAGGTTTTTAGCGTACTCGTTTGTCGATCTGAGTACTAGGCTTTACTCACTAAATTTGATTTATGTTTTACTCGTAGGCTGAGTATAGAGCAAAAAATTTTTTTTTGCAATATTCCCACTTCTGAAATTGTAAGTAGTGCAAATACATGTTGTTTATTCGGGGGTCCAGCAAAATGGTTTTAATTAAATTAAAATCGGCCATCTTTATCATAAAGCTCCCATAGGAAAATTGAAAAATTTAAAAATAAACATGAAAAAATTGTTTTAATTTCTTGTTTTTTTGTTTATCAAAATATTTGTTTTATATTGCGTTCCAATTTTGGACCAAATTGCATCGATCAGCATAATTTAATTTTAAAATGGGATGTTTCAGCATAAGCTTTTATTCTAAACAAAAATGACAGTTCTAGAAACTGAAAAAGAGGGTTCTGGCCGAGGTTCGTGGGATACCATTTTTTATACCCTTGCAGAGGGTATTATAATTTTGGTCAGAAGTTTGTAACGCAGTAAAGGAGACGTTTCCGACCCCATAAAGTATATATATTCTTGATCAGGATCAATAGGGGAGTCGATATAGCCATGTCCGTCTGTCCGTCTGTTTTAATACCGTTTGCGAGCTCAGTTTAAAAGCTAGCGATCTGAAACTTTCACAATCGTCCTAAAACATGTGTATGCAGATCAAGTTTGAAAATCGCCCCGATCGGACGTCTATATCCTATAGCTCCCATAGGAACAATCGGATATAACTTGCAAGAATTGATGATATTTCGCGCAGTGTAAAAGCTATTGACATGAATCTTTCCAAATCCTATTTTTTTATGCATACCTTGATCAGGGTAAAAGCGCGTGGCGATCGGATGTCTATATCCTATAGCTCCCATAGGAACAATAGGGTAAAATCGGTTAAAATTTAATGAATTTTAGGATATTTCGTGCAGTGTAATTGACATAAATCTTTCCAAATCTTATTTTTTTATGCGTACCTTGATCAGGGTAAAAGCGCGTGACGATCGGACGTCTATATCCTATAGCTCCCATAGGAACAATAGGGTAAAATCGGTCCAAATTTGATGTTTTTCAGAATATTTCGCGATGTGTTAAAGCTATTGCTATACATTTTTTCAAATCGTATTTTTTTATGCATTCCTTCATCAAGGTAAAAGCGCGTGCTGATCGGACGTCTATATACTATAGCTCCCATAAGAACAATACGGTGAAATCGGTCAAAATTTCATTATTTTTAGAATATTTCGCGCAGTGTATAAGCTATTGACATAAATTTTTCCAAGTCTTATTTATTTACGCATACCTTGATCAGGGTAAAAGCGCTTGCCGATCGGACGTCTATATACTATTGCTCTTGGCATTTGTATTAAGAAGACTTCGGGTTTATTTTACACATTTCGGCTAAGTCTGCAAGGGTATTAAAACTTCGGCTTGCCGAAGTTAGCTTCCGTCCTCGTTAATTAAGGAAATTAGTCTTTGACGGATTGAGACCGTGATTCAATAAGTACAAAATAAAATAGTCTTGAGCTTAATGTGAGATAAGTAATAAAGGTTTATCTCCAATAAAATAAATTACAAATTTTATTTCTGTTAAATCAACAACAAATTATAAAATTACTTTGCACGGCGTACGTCAACATCGACCTGGATGATTAAGGGTCCATGCCAAAACTTAAAGGTTAACATAATATGCGGTACTAAAACAAAAGAATATATGTGTTCCTTTAAGTTACATAATACAAATTTAGACTTCAATAAGCAAATTAAAATTCATACAATTAACGAGTCAAATTATATAATAAAACTAAAAGCTCAATTATCCGAGAATGTGGATGAAATTTTTGCTCACATAATACTTCGAAAATTTAATAAAGATTCTAAAGATTCTTGCAAGTCAAGATGGCAGAGGCTCATTTCCATCTTCTCTTTTGTACAAAAAATTCTTGTGAAAAAAGTATGTAATACCAAAATTATCAAAGAAAACTGTCCATGTTGTAATTTACCAAACCTTAACACAAACCAGTGTTATAAAATTAAAGGAATGAGCCCAGGAGAATTAATTGACTGAGCAAGGAAAATGCAAATTTGCTCAAGGTGTAGGCATTCAAGCAATTAAAAATACCCAAATAAAGTGAATTGCATTAGACCTCACTATACTAGCCAAAATAAAGAAAAACAAGAAAGGAAAGCTAACTTCGGGCGGAGCCGAAGTTGATATACCCTTGCAGAATATTCTGTAAATAATATTCTCCAAAATTATTCATATGATGCATTCTTAATACTAATAAAAATCCCAACTTCCTAACTTTAAAAACACCAAAGTTATGGCAATTTCAATCGTTCAGTTATATGGCAGCTATAGGATATAGTCGGCCAATCCTTATTTGCTAGGTCGGATTGATTGGCCAAATATAAAACCCATAGAAAATCCCAACTTCCTAACTCTAAAAACACCAAAGTTATGCTATTTCCTATCGTTATATGGGAGCTATAGGATATAGTCGATCCTTATGAAATTTGGTAGGTCGAATTGATTGGCCAAATAAAGAAGCCATAGAAAATCCCAACTTCCTAACTTTAAAAACAGCAGAGTTATGGCATTTCCTATCGTTCAGGTATATGGCAGCTATAGGATATAGTCGGCCGATCCCGGCCGTTCCGACTTATATACTGCGTGCAAAGGAAAGAAGGGTGTGTGCAAAGTTTCAATTCGATAACTTTAAAAATGAGAGACTAGTTTGCGTAGAAACAGACAGACGGACAGACGGACATGGCTATATCAACTCAGGAGGTGATCCTGATCAAGAATATATATACTTTATAGGGTCGGAGATGTCCAAAATTATAATACCCTCGCAAGGGTATAATGAATACGTGTAGAACAACAGAACAAACCTTATTGGACGCAGCACTGAACCAAGTAAAATCAGTGGTTTGGACATAATTTTGGCATGTCTTGTGGATAGGGTGCTAGCTGACATAGGAGATAAATGTAACAATCCACTAGTTAAGGAATAATCAATAATAACATTGATTTGATGACTAAGTCAGACAGCGTTAAAGAGTGTAGATATGAATTTGAGAAAGTGGATCCGAAATCTGAAAGAAATTATTGTTATTGTCGAAAATGCTTTGGTAAACAGAACATTGAGCATTGAAGAAAATGAGTGTAAAAACTTAAAGAAACCTATTTGTGAACAGCGCCTAATTTAGTATATCGTCATCAGCCCTAGAAAAGTATCGATAAGTCCCTTTTAGTAGTGTTACCAGACTTATAATTATAGGCAGTCGAAGTAGAGTCGTACTCCTGGGCAGAACGTGTTAAGACGCTTTAAGTTACAATTTTAATATGTAATATATATTCAACCTAATTATCCCTAAATAAACCTACACCACTTGAAAAGCCACCCTTTACAGTTCAGAAGTGGGATTAGTGTAGTTGGATATGTGTGAAGCAGAGGAGTTGTGCCAAAAACTCTAGGAAAAGTAGCGAGAATCGTCGGCGTGGAAAGTTTGTAATGGGATGTGTTCCCAAAGGTCTATGTGACAACGGAAATTGCAGATTACGGATGTTCCAGTTCTACGTGGCAGGCGGTTTCAAGCGAAACAGATCGGGAGTCTTAGTGAACCCGTGGACTCAAGCAAAGGAGTAAGATCAGGATTCTTAGTGAGCCTGTGGCCGCAGAAGTCTCAAGAGCAGCAGAAGTCTCAAGAGAAGCCAGAGCACATACACACAAACCAGTTGGGAGTATTGGTGAATTTCACAATTCGAAGAAAATAAGAATTCTCTAGAAGCCGGAGTTCTCTAGAAGCATACAAGGAGTTTGTGTCTATTCGTAGAGTGAGCAAGCAGATGCACAACTTTGTGAGGTACATATAGTTGTCTCGCTTGCACCTAGTAGTCAAAATACCAATAATTGCCAGAAATGCCGAAGATAGCAGAACTTAAGTGCGACGTATTAAGATTCCTGCTAAGATCTAGAAACGCGTCAGTTTCGGGCACGAGAGCCGAATTGGTTCAAAGATTAATAGAATTTGAACAATCAGAGGACGTCGAGCTACCAGCATCAGTGGGGCTCACCATGCAGCAAGAAGAAGCGATGTCAGCTCAGTCAGCGGCCATTTCTCAATTGCAACATGAAATGAAGGAACTAAAGGACATGCTAGCTCAATTAGTTACCGTTCAAATGGGAAACGCAGCACCTGCACAGGCAGAAAATTATCAGCAGCAACGGCAGCCAATGATCGATTTGGATATCGACGAGATCAGCAACGAGAGGAACATTCCTGTACAGGCTACCAACAACGTGAGGCAAGCTTCAGTCAAGGAAAAGCTTCAGTCAAGGAAATTGCCAACACCTTGCCAGAATATGATCCCAGCGACGACAGCGCCATTTCAGTCGATCAGTTCATCGATCGTGTCAACAAAGTGGTTGATGCCTACCAGTGGGACGAGAAGTTCCTGTTACTTGCCATTTATACCAGGCTAAAAGGTCCAGCCAAGATGTGGCTAGATTCATCACCCGTTCTACATACTACGTGGAAGAACTTCGCCGATGCTATACAGGACGAGTTCGGCGCCAATCCAGACGAAGCAGAAGTGCATTTCACCATGGCCAATGCAACCAGGCGATCAAAGGAGAAGGTAAAGGAGTACTGTTTCAGGATGTCAGCCCTTGGGGTGCGGTACAAGCTCAGCGAGGCAGCGATCATCAGATATGTTCGCTCAGGTCTACAGCATCGAGAATTGCAAAATAGTATTGCAGCTATTCATTTCTCAACAATGAAACAACTTCGTGATGCAGCCGAGTCTTATTTTCTTTACAGAGGTAGGCCGAGTACAACCCAGAAACAATATTCAACGAAAGCCAGCAACTTTGAGCAGAAGCAGGACACCGAAATAAAACCGCCAAAGTCGAAGGAATCCCTGAAGTGTTACAATTGCGGAGAAATGGGGCACTTTGCTAATTCGTGTCCAAAGGAGAGGAAAAAGTCACGCTGTACCAAATGCAACAAGTTCCACGAGCCAAACGGACGTTGCCAAGCTACGAATGTCATGCGTTTAGGAGCCGCAAATCAGGACAATCTGTTCACCCGGAAAATCTGCGTACACTCGCACGATTACAGCGCTTTCATCGACACAGGTAGTCAAGCCAGTCTCATCCGACAAGCAGTTGCCGAGCAAATCAACGCCAAGCGCCACAAGTGCTCTATGAAGATAACAGGCATTTGCGGAGGTTCACGAATCCTTACAGAAGCGATGACTGTGGATATAGGAATCGATGGGAAGACGATCACAGCAAAGGTGTATATAGCGGACGACGATCTATTGCTAGAGGATTTTCTATTGGGACAGGACGTCATCATCTCCGCTCATCTCGAGCTCAACTTTGAGTCAGGCGATTCAAAAATCCAACGAGCAGTCCATCAGCCGACAACCCCTGTAAATGCTACCAAGATCGCGAAACTTCTGGAACATTTTCAGAACGACAAGGAAAGTGAGCAAATGCACAGCTTACTGGAGAAGTTCGCCGAAGTTCGACAGGATTTGAAGGCATAGGAAAGACAAGCGTGGTCAAAGCACACATCACCGTCGAAAGCAATCAGGTAGTAGCACAAGCCCCATACCGAGTTTCCGAGCCAAAGAAGGAAGTCGTTAGCAGAATGGTCGACGAGCTGCTAAAACAGGATGTGATCACGATGTCAAGGTCAGAGTACGCCAGCCCGGTGGTGCTCATCAAGAAGCCGAATGGTAGCGATCGAATGTGCGTCGATTACCGCCGCCTGAATAAGCTGATAAAGAAGGAGAATTTCCCAGTGCCGAACATCGAAGAGCGTCTGCAGGAGGCGAAAAGATTTAAGTACTTCTCATCCCTGGATCTCAACAGTGAATACTATCAGATAAAGGTAGCACCAGAGAGCCGAAAGTATACAGCCTTCATCACCACAGAGGGATTGTACGAGTTCAAGCGACTTCCGTTCGGATTGAAGAACGCACCTGCAGTTTTCAATCGACTCATGGCAGAGTTACAGAAGAGGGTGCAGAAAGGCGATATGATACACTACATGGACGACATCCTTATTGGCAGCCAAACATTTGATGAGATGTACGAGAAGCTTGCTAGGATCCTGAAAGTCTTAAAGGAGTGCGGATTAACTTTAAACCTGGGCAAATGTGAGTTATATAAGCAGTCAATCACATTCCTTGGTCACCAGATACACGCAGAAGGAATCAGTCCTGGAGAAATTAAGACGAACGCCATCAGAATGTTTCCGAAACCAGCAAATGTTACCGATGTGAGAAGGTTTTTGGGTCTCACTGGTTATTTCCGAAAATTTGTTGCTGGGTATGCTATAATATCAGCGCCATTGAGAAGTCTATTGCTCAAGGATAAGATGTTTACTTGGAAAAGGCCACAAGAAGAAGCCTTCGACGAGTTGAAGAATTGCCTAATCTCAAATCCAGTTGTCATTAGTTATCGCCTAGACGCAGAGCATGAACTACATACGGATGCCAGTGCCGTTGGTTTAGCCGGAGTATTGCTGCAGCGTGAGTTGGATCAGCTGAAACCAATCGCTTATTATAGCCGAGCTACTTCCAAACCGGAAAAGAACTATCACAGCTACGAACTTGAGGCTCTAGCCGTCGTGGAGTCATTGGAGCGATTTAAATATTACATTTATGGCAAGAAGATAAAGGTTGTCACCGACTGTAATGCCCTTAAGACGTCGATGGAAAAGAGAGAACTGATACCGCGGATCGCAAGATGGTGGTTGCGTATTCAGGAATTCGACATAGACATCGTTCATCGAGCAGGAACCCATATGAACCATGTAGACGCACTCAGTCGAGCTCCATTCGAAGATGCTCGAGAGATGGATACTGCATGTCTGAAGATAGCAAAGACCATAATCGACGAAGAGGATTGGCTATTTTCTATACAACTACAAGACGAGAAGATTCAGAAAATTGTTGCAGACATGAAGTTGAAAAAGAAAGCTGAAACCGACGAGTACGTGATTGAGCAAGATCGCTTGTTTCGAAAACATAACGACAATTTGTTATGGGTTGTGCCGAAGCAGTTAAGATTCCACATTCTACATGAATGTCACGATAAGGCCGGACATATGAGCACAGATAAGACAATGGCACGAATTCTAAATATGTTTTGGTTTCCCCGAATGCGAAACTATGTAAAAAGCTACATCAAGTCATGTGTGGGCTGTGCGCTTTATAAAACACCAGGTGGACGTCAGGAAGGACAATATCACTACGATGACATCAAGCCGATCCCCTTTTCCACGATACATATGGACCACCTGGGACCATTTCCAAAGAGTTCCAAGAGAAACGAGCATATTCTCGTGATAGTCGACGCATTCACCAAATTCACCATCGTACGAGCAGTGAAATGTACAGCAACAAAACATGTCCTGGATGTCCTGCAAGAGGTAACCAGCTACCTGGGAATGCCAGATCGCATTGTCACCGATCGTGGAACAGCTTTTACATCCAAAGACTTCGAGAAGTACTGCAAATCAAACAATGTAAACATATCTTAAATGCTGTAAGGACACCCAGAGCCAATGGTCACGCAGAGCGAACAAACCGAATCATCTTGTCAATGTTGTTGCCATCGAATGACATCGATAAGCGTTGGGATGACAACAATCGATCAATCCAGTGGAGCATCAATACCATGGTAAATAGTACTACTAAATGCTCCCCATTTCAGCTCCTGTACGGGTATGAACGCCGAGATATCTTGAAGAACGCCATTACCAACATCATTCAAAGCCAGGACCAAAATATGCTGACAGATGCGGAATTGAAGCAGCTTAGAGCAGATGCTGCGAAAACTATCAACGATCATCGAGCTACTGCCAAGAAACGATACGACGCCAAACATGCGAAGCCAACTGTTTACAGCCTTGGAGACCTTGTGTTGGTCGAGAATGAGCCATTCAGCACGGGCACATCTCGCAAATTGGAGCCTCGCTATAAAGGTCCTTTTATAGTCAACAAGGTCCTGCCGAACGACAGATATCTTGTTGAAGATATCCCTCAAGCACAACGGAAGCAAAGACACTACAAATCGGTGTATTCGTCCGACAAGATGAAACGCTGGTGTTAGCTGCCACCAGAGGAGCCGGATGAAGATGACGATTTGGAAGATGATCAGCCCCCTGAATCTTGCGAGGGCGCAGAGATTTGTCAGGAGAGGCCGACTGTGAACAGCGCCTAATTTAGTATATCGTCATCAGCCCTAGAAAAGTATCGATAAGTCCCTTTTAGTAGTGTTACCAGACTTATAATTATAGGCAGTCGAAGTAGAGTCGTACTCCTGGGCAGAACGTGTTAAGACGCTTTAAGTTACAATTTTAATATGTAATATATATTCAACCTAATTATCCCTAAATAAACCTACACCACTTGAAAAGCCACCCTTTACATATTGAATAGCACAATAAAAATCCATTAGGATAGTAATCACCAGTAACTTTAGCTGGGTAGTTATTATTTGGTTAGAGAGAGTGATTGGGTCCAAAAACTTCTTCATTATAAAAAAAAACAAGTGAAAACGCTATAGTCGAGTGCCTCGACTATTAGATACCCGTTACTCAGCTAAACAACTTAATATAGATATGCCTTCTTTGCAGGGCAATTGCAACTGTGTACAATGTAAATACATACATATGTATATGCTTACATACATACACTCATACGCCATTGTTTGACTCAGACCTCCAATTTGGCTATCTTGATTTGATTTGCATAGTTCTTGGGCAAGCGATTACGCTAGCGTAAAAACTTTAATCTTTCCAGTGTGACCAAAATTTTGAGAGTTCATCAGATTTAAGCGTACTACGGACGTACTGTAAATCAGCCGGGTTTGTTGAAAAGCAGTTAAAATTCAAATATCGTATTTGCGGGAAAGAGCCTTTAAAAGATTATCAAATACCTTGGAAAAACAAGTCCGCCGGTGTACAAAGAAATTAAAAAACAATACAATTTAAAGTGAACAGTTGCTTTTATGTTTTTTAATTTACTGATAATTATTTGCTAATTTAAAGTTCATAGCTGCACTTTTATTGTGTTTTTTTTCGTACATTCTGGACCCAAAAAACATTTTGCTCTGACAAGAGGCACCCCAGATAGTATTAATGTTATTTTGTCCTCACATGTAAACACCTGCAATCGACTTTTGTGAGTTTTTCTCTCCATATCTTATAATGTTCAGTGAGAAGCGCACGCCAAAAGATTACATTTTAAAATCTTTTCGCTAGGGTTCACCCAAAGTTCATTTCCGCAGACTGGCAACACTATGGAATTTTGTGGTATTTACTTCGTCGATCAGGGGAACGACGTGAAAAAAAGGCCCGACGAAAAGTGAACGCCAGCTGTTTGCCTCTCGCTCTCTCTCATGACTGGCGTACGGTTTTCGTCGATCTGGATAATAGGCTTAACAAATGAAAACCATCGCAATTTCCTTTAATAGAAATCCTTATCGAGAATTAACGTTGACTCTGTTAAGCACCTTGGCCAGCTGTTCCAAAGTCATCCGTTATCTATTGTGCCATGAAAGGCGGAAATGTAGGCGCTAGCCAGGCTTAAGCGTTTAACGGGTTTTTGGGCGTTAGAGTGGGCGTGGCAATCTTTTATTAGGCCAATCGATAGGTATTGACGAACAAGAATATATATACTTTATAGGGTCGGAAACGCTTCCTTCTACCTGTTACATACTTTTGCACGAATATAATATACCCTTTTACTCTACGAGTAACGGGTATAAACACCAAAGTTATGGCATGTTCAATCGTTCAGTTATATGGCAGCTATAGGATGTAGTCGGCCGATCCCTATAAAATTGGTAGGTCGGATTGATTGTCCAAATATAAAACCCATAGAAAATCCCAACTTCCTAACTTTACAAACACCAAAGTTATGGCATTTCCGATCAATCAGTTATATGACAGCTATAGGATATAGTCGCCCGATCCCTTATATACTGCGTGCAAAGGAAGGAAGAGTGTGTGCAAAGTTTCAATTTGATATCTTTAAAACTGAGAGACTAGTTCGCGTAGAAACAGACAGACGGACAGACGGACATGCTTATATAAACTCAGGAGGTGATCCTGATCAAGAATATATAATTCAAAAAATCAATATAATTGGCAGCAGAGGAAGCAGTCAAATGCTGAGTATCAGGAACAATATCAGTGGCTTTTGCTGAGTTTAAGTCGTGGTAGGGCCCGAAATCCAATGAATTATCCGCAACAAGACAAGTCTAATAACCAAACTAAATAATAATCAACAACAACCACATGGAGTAAGCCAAATGGCAAATCAACCCATGAAAAAGCAAGGGGCAGCTCTAGCAATCTAAGATGGAGGTAGAAAATTTTCATCAAGGTGCCTCGGAATCGGAAAAAGGAAATCAAGAAATCCGTTCATCAGAATAATGTTGAACGACCTCTTCTTGATGTGTGTAATTGACATGAAACGCTCTATAAATTACACACTAAATTACACAATTAAAAGAAGCAGTACAATTTTCTAAAAGTAAACTTTGTCGATAGAACAAAAATTTTACTTTCATAATTTCTTAGAAAAGAGAGAGATTACCTGATGCATGTAATGCCATCAGTGATTACAGATTACTCGTTTCGATTGGACTTTTAATTTTTCCCTTATTTTTCCCGCCAGTTAGGAGAAATCATAAAAATGAAAAAAACGAGAAAACGCACTTAAAAGTTTTCGTGTATAAAAAATCGTAACGCTTGCTCACTATTTCTCATGTAAATTAAAAAATATTTTGAATTTGCTTCTGAAACTTTAAAGGCACCTTCTTGGACAGATTAGTAAAGACATTTTGCAAAAAATTTCGATTTTTTGAAGACTCTAAAGCAGGCTCGCCCCTTAAGTATTTATACGTTCAAAATCAGGTATGATTTTAAACCAAATGATTTCGACGAACAAACAGATTATTACGTCCCTCCAAAAACAGAGGATTTCTCGATTGAGAGTGAATTAGGTCGAAATCTTCAGTGATAATCGACCACTGCAGTGGCTTAACAATCTTAAAGAACTCAACATGAATCTTCAGATATGGAAAATAAAACTGAATGAATATGACGTAAAATAAAAGGTAGCTACCAGTTAAAGAAAACCAAGTAGCAGATGCTCTTTCAAGAGTAAGAATATAATAAAAAACTATTAGAAAATATCAATAGTGAGCATTCGCTTCCAACGCAATAGGGGACAAACAGATAATGAAATTGGATCTATCACAGAATGACCCCTAAGTTATTTTTAAAGGCAAATCGAATTTGTTAGAAAAGAATCTAGTAATGCACAAACTATAAAGTAATTTCATAAACTGAAAATAAAAATAATATAATAGTGTAGGAGTATGATAAGATGTCCCTCAAAGATATAATTTAATACCGTTGAATATATGATTTTATAGTTAATAGCTTTTATTTCATTTTAAGTCCTGCTCACAATCACTTCTGGTTATCAACTGATCTCGCTCTCCGCTCAGAACTCGCACCAACCCCATTCTCCCTGATAGAGTTTGAGAGCGATGAGAGCACAAGAGTGAGAGGGAGCCCAGCGAGAGCAAGCTCTACAACAATAACAACTAAGGAATACAGTAGCTTATACAAATTAGTAGGTAGCAATCCTGCTACAATTCAGCCGTCCTGACATTTCAAGATCCCCTGATCTTGGTTTAATTTACAATTGATTTTATCTTATATTATCTTACATACTATCAGCCTTTACATTTACAATTCTGTATCTAAAGAACAGTTATTTTCAGTTATTTTCTTTTCCCAATCCAATGTTTAATATTTTGACTACTCCAGACAGCTTGATAAGGGCAAGGTGACAGTTGAAAACCTTCCACATCTTTTATCACATACCTATCATTTCTCAAAACTTGTGTGTGTTTGGGTATTAGCTTTCTTGCGACTCCTACTGCATTATCAAAATTTTTCACATAATATAATCTCCTACTTCGTACTCCGAACTATCTTTCTTTTTCTCAGTATATCTTCTTTCGTTGTCATTTTGTAATTTTGTCTGGGATTCCGCTCCATTTTTCCTAATTTTGTCTAAATCTCTAACATGCTAACATTATCTAATTCTTCTAACCTTTGCCTCAATTCATCAATAACTTTTCCTTTCTGCTCAATTCCAAACAAACATTTTACTTGGCATTTGTGCAATGCTCCTTTGCTTCGTGTTGTTCAATGAAAATTCAACATCCTCAACAACTGTATCCCAATGCAGTCCTTTTTCCTGTTTAATATTATATTTTTCCACAAATTTTCCAAAATCTTCCGATGTAAAACAGCTTCCTCGATCCGAAACGATACAGGATGGCCTGCTGTACGACCTAAAACAATCTCTATGTATTGTTGTATGTGAATATTGTAGTAGGCCACCTTACGCCCGATAAACTATCGATGGTTAATGTTAAGCTAACATTAAGGATAACATAATCTTTAAGCAAGCCCAATGTTAATCATTCTTGGTATATGCATTGAATAAAGCAGACGTGTTTTAATAAAAAGTGCCTAAAGATATATATATACCGGTCTTCTCACAATATGTATTTAGTGAACCCGTCTATAACCACAAACAGATATTTCTTTGATAATATACATGTATAATTTCGAAAGGCACATTTCCTTTCGGTATGCTATGTAACATTCCTTCCCCTTTTCCTGACTTCGGCGAATATGCCACACATCTCAAGCAATTATCAATATGTTTAAAAACTTTCTCTTTCATATTGGAAAACCAGTACGTCCTAACAATGGCATCCATAACCTTATCTTTTCCTAAGTGACCTAATTCATTGTGATATTTGTATAATATCTTGTCCTCCATTTCTCCTGGCACACATAATAATTTTCCATCATTTGATTTTCCATAAATAACTCCATTCCTCATTTCAAACATTTTATCTTCCTCTTTTTCTTATTTTTTCCTATCATCTTCTAACTTTTCATCTTTCGCTTGACAGATAATTAAATTGTCTTCAAAACTATTCGTTTCTACTACTAGTATATTCGTATTCCTACTTAACGCGTTGCATAAGTTTACCCGATTTATGAACGAACTCAAAGTCAACGTGCAATTCGAGGGTTCAACTCAATCCTATTTAATATTAACGTCAGTGAGTTACAATCAATAACTATTCTAAATCGTCTACCTTGCACATAAATTCGAAATCTTTTTAGAGCATAAATTATCGCTAACGTTTCAAGTTCAAAACTGTGATATTTTGCTTCGCCTTTTATTGTGGCCTTTAAAAATAAAAACAAGAAAGAACGCTATATTCGAGTGCCTCGACTATTAGATACCCGTTACTCAGCTAAACAACTTAATATAAATATGCCTTCTTTGCCGGGCAATTGCAACTGTATACAATGTAAATACATACATATGCATGTATATGCTTACATACATACACACATACGCCATAGTTTGACTCAGACATCCAATTTGGCTAACTTGATTTGATTTGCATAGTTCTTGGGATATAGTTCGGTATTAAAGCCTAGTATCCAGATCAACAAACGATTACGCTAGCGTAAAAACTTTAATCTTTTCAGTGTGACCAAAATTTTGAGAGTTCAGATTTAAGCGTACTACGGTCGTACTGTCAATCAGCCGGGTTTGTTGACAAGCAGTTAAAATTCAAATATCGTATTTGCGGGAAAGAGCCTTTAAAAGATATTATCAAATACCTTGGCAAGACAAGTCTGCAGGTGTAGAAAGAAATTAAAAAACAATACAATTTAAAGTGAACAGTTGTTTTTATGTTTTTTTTTAATTTACTGATAATTATTTGCTAATTTAAAGTTCATAGCTGCACTTTTATTGTGTTTTTTCGTTCATTCTGGACCTAAAAAACCTTTTGCTCTGACAAGAGGCACCCCAGATAGTATTAATGTTATTTTGTCCTTAAAGCCTAATATCCAGATCGGCAAACGATTACGCTAGCGTAAAAACCTTAATCTTTGCAGTGTGACCAAAAGTTTGAGAGTTCATCAGATTTAAACGTGCTACGGTCGTACTGTCAATCAGCTGGGTTTGTTGACAAGCAGTTAAAATTCAAATACAGTATTTGCGGGAAAGAGCCTTTAAAAGATATTATCAAATACCTTGCCAAGACAAGTCTGCCGCTACACAAAGAAGTTAAAAAACAATTCAATTTAAATTTAACAGTTGCTTATTTTAATTTACTGATAATTATTTGCTAATTTAAAGTTCATAGCTGCACTTTTATTGTATTCTTCGTAAATTTTTGACATATGAAACATTTTGCTATGACAAGAGGCACCCCAGAAGTATTAATGTTATTTTGTCCTCACACGTAAACTCCTGCAATCGACTTTTGCGGGTTTTTTTATTTTTTCCCTCCATTTTTTAATATGTTCAGTGAGAAGCGCACGCCGAAAGATTAAATTTTTTAATCTTTGCGCTAGGGTTCACCCATACTAGGCTTAAGCCTAGTATCCTGATCGAGGAAAACCGTACGCCAGTCATGAGAGAGAGCGAGAGGCAAACAGCTGGCGTTCACTTTTCGTCGGGCCTTTTCTTCACGTCGGTCTCCTGTTCGACGAAAAAAATACCAGAAAATTCCATAGCGTTGCCAGTCTGCGGAAATGAACTTTGGGTGAACCCTAGCGCAAAGATTAAAAAATTTAATCTTTCGGCGTGCGCTTCTCACTGAACATACGTACGGTTTGCCTCGGCAAACAGCTGGCGTTCACTTTTCGTCGCGCCTTTTTTCACGTTGGTTTCCTGTTCGACGAAAAAAATACCAGAAAATTCCATAGCGTTGCCAGTCTGCGGAAATGAACTTTGGGTGAACCCTAGCGCAAAGATTAAAAAATTTAATCTTTCGGCGTGCGCTTCTCAATGAACATATTAAAAAATGGAGGGAAAAATCAAAAAACCCGCAAAAGTCGATTGCAGGAGTTTACATGTGAGGACAAAATAACATTAATACTTCTGGGATGCCTCTTGTCAGAGCAAAATGTTTTATATGTCAAAAACTTACGAAAAAACACAATAAAAGTGCAGCTATGAACATTAAATTAGCAAATAATTATCAGTAAATTAAAATAAGCAACTGTTTAATTGCAAGCAATTGTTTTTTTATTTCTTTGTATAGCGGCAGACTTGTCTTGCCAAGGTATTTGATAATATCTTTTAAAGGCTCTTTCCCGCAAATACGATATTTAAATTTTAACTGCTTGTCAACAAACCCAGCTGATTGACAGTACGACCGTAGCACGCTTAAATCTGATGAACTCTCAAACTTTTGGTCACACTGCAAAGATTAAAGTTTTTACGCTAGCGTAATCGTTTGTCGATCTGGATACTAGGCTTTACATGTAAACACCTGCAATCGACTTTTGTGAGTTTTTCCCTCAATATCTTATGATGTTCAGTGAGAAGCGCACGCCAAAAGATTACATTTTTTAATTTTAGCTAGGGTTCACCCAAAGTTCATTTCCACAGACTGGCAACGCTATGGAATTTTGTGGTATTTTTTTCGTCGATCTTGGGAACGACGTGAAAAAAAGGCCCGACGAAAAGTGAACGCCAGCTGTTTGCCTCTCGCTCTCTCTCATGACTTGCGTACGGTTTTCGTCGATCTGAAATCCTTATCGAGATTTAACGTTGACTCTGTTAAGCACCTTGGCCAGCTGTTCCAAAGTCATCTGTTAGATGGCGCTATTGCGCCATGAAAGGCGGAAATGTAGGCGCTAGCCAGGCTTAAGCGTTTAACGGGTTTTTGGGCGTTAGAGTGGGCGTTGCAAATTTTTATTAGGCCAATCGATAGGTATTGACGAAACAAATACATATCAATTAATATTTTCATAATAGCATCAAAAGTGTGGCCACAGATTGTGGCTTGTGGGCGTCAGAGGGGGCGTGGCACCATTTTGAAACAAACTTGCTCTGCGTAGGAACTCCTAAAATCTACATGCAAAATGCCAATCTGCTAGCTTTTATAGTTTCCGAAATCTTAGCGTTCATACGGACGGACAGACAGACGGACATGGCTAGATCGACTCGGCTAGTGATCCTGAACAAGAATATATATATATATATATATATATATATATATATACTTTATAGGGTCGGAAACGCTTCCTTCTACCTGTTACATAGTTTTGCACGAATACAATATACCCTTTTACTCTACGAGTAACGGGTATAAACAGGGTGCAACTTTTTATCCTCTTTTCTTTGTAAAAGTACCGCTCCAAAATCTTGTGCGCTTGCATCTGCATGCAATTCTATCTCGTCTTTCTAATAATATAATCCTAGCACTGGCGCTTCCACTAACATTTTCTTAAGCATAGCATTGTAATTCCTTCTTTTTGAATACAAACTCTTTCTCTTTCTTTAACAGGTCATATAATGGTTTTGCGATCATTGAAAAATTCTTTATGAACCTTCTAAAATACGATAATAAACCTAAAAAGCTTCTGACAACATTGAACTTTATCTGGAACGGGAAAATCTCTTATAGCTTCTATTCCTTTGTCATTAGCTTTTATTTTTTTACTGGTTACTAAAAATCATAAATACTGCACACTTGCTTGTAGAAACTCATTCGTATTCCATTTGTTCTTTGCTAAAGCCTAGTATCCAGATCGACAAACGATTACGCTAGCGTAAAAACTTTAATCTTTGCAGTGTGACCAAAACTTTGAAAATTCATCAGATTTAAGCGTGCTACGGTCGTACTGTCAATCAGCTGGGTTTGTTGACAAGCAGATAAAATTCAAATATCGTATTTGCGGGAAAGAGCCTTTAAAAGATATTATCAAATACCTTGGCAAGACAAGTCTGCCGCTATACAAAGAAATTAAAAAACAATTCAATTTAAATTTAACAGTTGCTTATTTTAATTTACTGATAATTATTTGCTAATTTAAAGTTCATAGCTGCACTTTTATTGTGTTTTTCGTAAATTTTTGACATATGAAACATTTTGCTCTGACAAGAGGCATCCCAGAAGTATTAATGTTAGTTTGTCCTCACATGTAAACTCCTGCAATTGACTTTTGCGGGTTTTTTGATTTTTTTTCCTCCATTTTTTAATATGTTCAGTGAGAAGCGCACGCCGAAAGATTAAATTTTTTAATCTTTGCGCTAGGGTTCACCCAAAGTTCATTTCCGCAGACTGGCAACGCTATGGAATTTTCTGGTATTTTTTTCGTCGAACAGGAGACCAACGTGAAAAAAAGGCCCGACGAAAAGTGAACGCCAGCTGTTTGCCTCTCGCTCTCTCTCATGACTGGCGTACGGTTTTCGTCGATCAGGATACTAGGCTTTAACGATCAAAAAATTCCCTAAGAACATTTAGATGTTCTTGTATCTTTTTACTGGCGATCATGATATCGTCCATATATATTACTACCTTACCATCCCTTATCATGTCTGCAAAAATTGTATTAATAAATCATTGAAACACCGCCGGAGCATTTTTAGCCCCATCGGCATCCGCATAAATTCAAACTGTCCTAATGGCGTTATAAATGAAGTATACTTTATTGAGTCACTGTCCACGAACACATGAAAGTAGCCATGTTTTTAATCTAATTTTGCATAATTGTTCTTGCCACCCGGCTTATTTTTGTTCTTCACGCATGTAGCCACGAAATGTCCCATCTCGCCGCACGCATAGCACGACCCTTTCTCCCGTTTCGCCTTCCTGCATTCGGATGTCCAGTGCCTTTGGCAGTGTAATTATAGCAGCGCGTCTCTTTGTTGTCCTTGAAATTTAGTGCTGTCTACGTCCTTCCAACACTAAGTGATTTGGGCAAGCTATCGTCCGCAAATGCTCGCTTTATGTGCCCAACATATACATAGCATTGAATGTGCGCCTGGTTACGCAGCCCTTGATTTGGGATTCCTTCGATAATGTAGCCTAATGTCGTAATTAGAATACTCAGTTTAATTCTTTATTCCCTTGCAGAGGGTATTATAATTTTGGTCAAAAGTGTGCAACGCAGTGAAGGAGACATCTCCGACCCTATAAAGTATATATATTCTTGATCAGGATCACCTCCTGAGTTGATATAAGCATGTCCGTCTGTCCGTCTGTCTGTTTCTACGCGAACTAGTCTCTCAGTTTTTAAGATATCGAATTGAAACTTTGCACACACCCTTCCTTCTATATAAGTCGGAACGGCCGGGATCGGCCGACTATATCCTATAGCTGCCATATAACTGAACGATAGGAAATGCCATAACTCTGGTGTTTTTAAAGTTAGGGAGTTGGGATTTTTATGAGTATTTAGAATGCATTATATGAATAATTTTGGAGAATATTATTTACAGAATATTCTGCAAGGGTATATCAACTTCGGCTCCACCCGAAGTTAGCTTTCCTTTCTTGTTTTATTGAAAGTTCTTTATTTAAAAGGGTGGAGCAACATTAGTGCCGCTACCAACGTCGAGTTGTGTCTGATTTTTACAATTTCCCTTAGGTTCTAAGTAAGCCTAAGTCTCGTAGCTGCGCTGCCTACACTTGGACGGCAGAGAGACGGCTATGTAAATCTATATGTTATATGTATTAATTTATGCTCTCTTAAGCTGGAGCGCGATGGTATTTGCATGCACTTGAGCGCGCCGATCGACTCGTGTTCGGCCACATAGGTTTTTGACCGGGCCTTTATGAATGCACTGCACCAAAGTGTTACAGTGTGTTTGCGTAAAGTACTCTTGGTACAGTAGATATTCAATATATGCGCATATTAGACTAATATTTCTTCTGCATCCATATCAATGATCTGAGCAAGCATAACTTTGTCATCAGCATAACTCCCGAAAGTCTCGCCAGTACTCCATTTGTGATTCTCAAATTTGCGCCTTATTTTCAGCTTCGATGTTTTTTCGTCAAACATTGAGATCAGTTCGGTAGCAAATTCCTCAAGTGGTAGCAAAACTCGCCCTGCATTTGCGTGCAACCAAACATTAGCTTTACCTTTTATCTTGCTAACCATCAACATTTTGATGTAGTGTCTGGTTATACCATAGATGCTTGCGATGTTGTACATCTGAGTGATCCATTTGCAGGTACACGATTCCCCAGCAAATACTTGCATTGCCATTCCCAACGAAATATCAACACTCTGATTAAAAGTGCTCTCCATCTTTTCTTTCGCGCCGTTGACCTTTTTCACCACACGCACGCTGCTTATTGTGCGTTGAATCTCTCTCCAGCTTGGTTTTGCATGTTGTCTTCTGTATGCTTTTGATTTCTGCTTCTGCCTTCCTTCTGTTCGCTGCCTTTTTCATTCTCATTACCATAGCTTCTTCGTTCTCTTCAGCAACTTCGCCTTCGTTTTCTCAATCCTCGTAATCCTCGATGCCGCCGTCTTTATCGTTACCTTCGACGTCGCCGTCTTCTTGGAAATTTCCGATGCCGCCATCTTCACCGTTACTTTTGTCGTTCTCTTTTTATACCCTTGCAGAGGGTATTATAATTTTGGTCAAAAGTGTTCAACGCAGTAAAGGAGACATCTCCGACCCTATATCACCTCCTGAGTTGATATAAGCATGTCCGTCTGTCCGTCTGTCTGTTTCTACGCGAACTAGTCTCTCAGTTTTAAGATATCGAATTAAAACTTTGCACACACCCTTCTTTCCTTTGCACGCAGTATATAAGACGGAACGGCCGGGATCGGCCGACTATATCCTACAGCTGCCATATAACTGATTGATCGGAAATGCCATAACTTTGGTGATTGTTAAGTTAGGAAGTTGGGATTTTCTGTGGGTTTTATATTTGGCCAATCAATCCGAACTATTAAGTTTCATAAGGATCGGGCTACTATATTCTATAGCTGCCATATAACTGAACGATTGGAATTGCCATAATTTTGGGGTTTTTAAAGTTGGAATTTTCTACATATCTTATATTCGGCCAAATAATCCGACCTACCAGATTTCAAAAGGATCGGCCGACTATATTCATAACTGAACGATTGGAATTGACATAACTTTGGTGTTTTTAAAGTTAGGAAGTTGGGATTTTTATGAGTGTTAAGAATGCATCATATGAATAATTTTGGAGAATATAATTTACAGAATATTCTGCAAGGGTATTTCAACCTCGGTTCCGCCCGAAGTTAGCTTTCCTTTCTTGTTATATAACCATTTCGTCAATTTTATTGCGTATTTTGGTTGGTAATTTGTTTAAACGAAAATTAATTCTCGTTTTGTACCAGTCGTTGATAACTTTAATACCATCAATACCATTGTTCAATCGATGCTTCGTTTAAATCCATTTTTGTTTGTTGGGTTTTAATTTTCTAAGCTTCTTTTAATTTATTTGGCTTGTGATCGGCCCACTTCTGATTTTGTAGGAGTATGATAAGATGACCCCAAATATATAATTTAACACCGTTGAATATATGATTTTATAGTTAATAGCTTTTATTTTATTTAAAGTCCTGATCACAATCACTGCTGGCTATCAACCTCCGCTCAGAATTCGCACCAACCCCCAACACTCTGATAGAGTTTGAGAGCGATGAGAGCACAAGAGAGAGAGAGCCCAGCAAGAGCAAGCTCTACAACAACAACAACTAAGGAATACAGTAGCTTATACATATTAATAGGTAGCAATCCTGTTACACAAGCTCTAAGAAAACCGTTATATATTTTCCAAATGAAGCAGATCTTGTAATATTTTAAACCTATTACCTAGAAATAATTATTCCATATAACTTTACAAAAACAATGAAATCAAATGCAATCGTGACCGACGTACATATGTACAAAACTTTGCAGATGTCAAAGAAATATAGAAATTCTAAGCCCAGGAATCGAAAAACAAATACAACTCCTTAAGGAAAAGTATTAATACCCTGACTGTCAAAAAAGTGTGAGGTTTGTAAAATTGCCAAGACCGAACACAGAAAAACTAAACTATCATTTGAAGTTACCTCAGAAACATTTGATCCAAGAGATAAATTCATTATTGATTTTATATAAACGATATCAAACAATACCAAACATGTATTGACGTATACTTTAAATGTGCCGCATTGATTGATGTAGAACCACAAATAGCTCTACTCAGAGTATTTAATGGGTAAACCGAAAGAAGGTAAAGCTGATAAAAAGATTCCGCAATTATGTGCGCAGCTTTGCACCTCTGGTTAGATGGGAGATTTCAAAAAACAATAAACGAAAAATTAACAAGAGAGAACGCTCGAATTAGCTCCCGATTTTTATGTTAAAATTGGTACCCAGAGAACACCACGTGGAGGCCGTTAATTTGTAAAGGACAAAAAGTTCAAATTATCAATTTTAATTCGACGATCTCTTAAAACTGGCAGCTTTACAGCACGAGCATCAGCACCAGCGCTGCTTTAGCGCAGGCAGCTTTTGTCCTGCACCAGCAGCTGTGTTTATGTTTATGTTTTTGAGTGCAATAAATTGACTAGAAATATTATATTTAACATATATACTTATATTGGCTAAACACATACATTCTTAAATAGTGTTATGTATATTAAAGTCTAAATGTTTGCACAACACGAGTAACGGGTATAGCGAATAACTTTCTTTGAAAGGAGTTATCTTTGCAGGGCAATTGCAACTGTGTACAATGTAAATACATACATATGTATATACTTACCTACATACACACATACGCCATTGTTTGACTAAGCCCTCCAATTTGGCTAACTTGATTTGATTTGCATAGTTCTTGGGATATAGTTCGGTATTGACAAATGAAAACCATCGCAATTTCCTTTAATAGAAATCCTTATCGAGAATTAACGTTGACTCTGTTGAGCACCTTGGCCAGCTGTTCCAAAGTCATCCGTTAGATGGCGCTATTGTGCCATGAAAGGCGGAAATGTGGGCGCTAGCCAGGCTTAAGCGTTTAATGGTTTTTTGGGCGTGGCAATCTTTTATTAGGCCAATCGATAGGTATTGACGAAACAAATACATATCAATTAAAATTTTCATAATAGCATCAAAACTGTGGCCATAGCTTGTGGCTTGTGGGCGTCAGAGGGGGCGTGGCACCATTTTGAAACAAACTGCGTAGGAACTCTAAAATCTCCTAATTGGCAAAATGCCAATCTTCTAGCTTTTATAGTTTCCGAGATCTCAGCGTTCATACGGACGGACAGACAGACGGACATGGCTAGATCGACTCGGCTAGTGATTTTGAACAAGAATATATATACTTTATAGTTACATACTTTTGCACGAATACAATATACCCTTTTACTCTACGAGTAACGGTTATAAAAATAAATTCAAAGGGACAACACAAAAAATAAAATGATAAAATTTGAAACAATACTCTGCACTAAAATACTAAACAAGAACAAGAAAGGAAAGATAACTTCGGGCGGAGCCGAAGTTGATATACCCTTGCAGAATATTCTGTAAATTATATTCTCCAAAATAATTCATATGATGCATTCTTAATACTCATAAAAAATTCAAACTTCCTAACTTTAAAAACACCAAGTTAGGGCAATTTTAATAGTTCGGTTATATGGAAGCTATAGGATATAGTCGGCCGATCCTTATGAAATTTGGTAGGTCGAATTAATTGGCTAAAAAGAAAACTCATAGAAATCAAATATAAATCAAATCAAATCCAATTTCCAAACTTTAAAAACACCTAAGTTATGGCATTTCCGAGCTTTCAGATATATGGCAGCTATAGGATATAGTCGTCTTATATACTGCGTGCAAAGGAACAAACGGTGTGTGCAAAGTTTCAATTCTATATCTTTAAAACTGAGAGACTAGTTCGCGTAGAAACAGACAGTTTGGACAATTCCAAGTGTATCAGGAATTCTGACAAACCACAACTTTACCACGTATCATCGCGTCGGTACCGTTCCGTCTGGTATCTTCAGTATGTAGATTGGGTGGAGCAGAATTGTCCACGTGACGTTAACCACTTTTTAGACTTTCTCCAAGAGCTGAACTCAGTAAGAATGGCATCCACGCAAGAAGTTCCGCCGGGACACAACACAAACCCACCGGTTATAATACACTGCCTGGAGGGAGGCGGACGATCGGGCGTAACCCTTACTGCAGATCTTCTACTTTATACCCTGGACCACAACGAGGACTTAGATATACCTCGTGTCATTGGCCAGCTTCGGCATCAGCGGGACAGAATTATACCTTCTCTGGCGCAATACAAGTTTATTTATAACCTGCTTATCACCTATTTAAAGCGCACGAGGTTGATTAAGTGTTGAGGTTAAACAAAAAAATCTTTGCTTAAAGTGTTGTTTTCATCGTAGAAGCAATTTAACTTTAAACCTCGTTCATAGCCACCAAAATACTTTTAAATATGTATATCTCCATTCAAACAAATCGATTGGCAGATGTTTGTCCCTAAAATAGTTACATTTTTATAACTGCTTGATTATACCCGTTACTCGTAGAGTAAAAGGGTATATTGTATTCGTGCAAAAGTATGTAACAGGTAGAAGGAAGCGTTTCCGACCCTATAAAGTATATATATTCTTGATCAGGGTCACTAGCCGAGTCGATATAGCCATGTCCGTCTGTCCGTCTGTCTGTCTGTCCGTATGAACGCTGAGATCTCGGAAACTATAAAAGCTAGAAGATTGACATTTTGCATGCAGATTCTAGGAGTTCCTACGCAGCGCAAGTTTGTTTCAAAAAGGTGCCACGCCCCCTTTAACGCCCACAATCGCTTATATACGATTTTAAAAATTTAAATATTTCGGAAAAATAAAAATGCAGTTTTATTGTGTTTATCAATACCTATCGATGCTATCAATTTTTCAAATCGGAGCATTCGTTAAAAAGTTATGCGTGATCAAAGTTTCTATCTCCATCTCCCTCACACTCCCTTTACCTGAGTAACGGGTATCTGATAGTCGGGGCACCCGACTATAGCGTTCTCTCTTGTTTTAACTTAGATTTGTTATATAAACCCCTTATAACGGCTTCTTCATATAAATAAATAAATAAATAAATATAGGGTCGGAGATGTCCCCTTCACTGCGTTGCCCACTTTTTACCAAAATTATAATACCCTCTGCAAGGGTGTAAAAAGTGAAAAGATAATTAAATCATTTTAATTTCCCTGAAGAAAACACATCTGTCCTTGTTTTTTCTGCAGTGTACCCGTTGTAAACCTTGGTTTAGTTATTAATTGGTTTTCAGTCTTCTGGCAAAATTCGTAGAATAAGGATTAAATGCAAAACAATAGTACATTGATTTACGATTTTATTAAACCTTTCTTAAGAACATCCGACTTAATGTTTATTCTGAAATGTTACATTTATTTGTTTTAAATATAAATTTGAACCATACATTATATATATACGACTTTTATTATATAAACCTGAAGGCTCTTTTTGGGGAGGTGTGTTTATCTGGATGAGATGTAGGTGTATTTCCTTAACTGGAATCAAGTTCGTTGCAATACTCTTCGATCTTAAGTTGTTATAAGTAATAGTGCAGTAACTAAAGTTTTCTTATACAAATGGTATTTAACTTTATATATACGAATAAATAATATTCTGACATTACTCGAAGCGAACATTTTTCTGAAATCTATAATTATGTAAATTTGTTGATAAACGCGTTTGTAAGAAATAATAATTCCAAAATATTAAAATATCCAGGAGGCTTGAAGTTTTTTGAGTTTTTAGAGTAATAAGCAATTAATATTACTTTAGTAAAATTTGTTAAAATTGGAAATAATGTTTAATACACATGTGTTTTTACTTATTTACAGTAGAGATAAATATTTGTATCTGCATATATGTTCATGTATTACGATTTTTCAATATAGGCTATTTTTATACACTTGCAGTTTTATAATTTATGGCCTATTTTTTTAAGGCGGCAAAGAATATAGGCTCCTTTTAAAGTATACATATTTTAAATTATTTTCACTTGGCTAGTCTATTTTGACATCTCCATCGAAAGAAGCATTAGATTTAATGGCGTTGTTTTTAATCCGTCGTTAAGTTTAAAATTTTAAAGGAATATATTTGATAGTTGCCTTATTGCCTAGTTTGTTATAGCTGCAAGGGTATAAAACATCAGCTTAACAAAGAAGATTTTTTTTTGATAAAGATTAAGAAAATAAGATTAATAAAAAATATCATAATTAAATATATATTTTTCAGATTTATTGAAAATGTTTTTTAAATAAAAATGTTTAAAGGATAAAACAAAATAATTATATGTTTAACCATTCAACTGTCCGTATCCGCTTGGACGTTTATTTGTGCTATTTTTATCGTTAACTCAGTTTGGATGGTAATAACACTATTGCACAGTAAGCTAAGTTATGATGAACATTTTAAATATGTTTAATATACCCCTAACATCGTTTTAGAAATTATGAGCTGTTCCTGACTTATTTTTTGATCTTTACAAATTGTTCTGATTTTTTTACTCTGTTTGTATACGAGAATGTAGTTTCATATAAAATAATTCTTGATTATATTTTTTATTACCATGTTGAAATCTCACATCGAATTTATAACGATTAAAAGAAATAGCACAGCTAACTTGATTTAAAAGATTTTCTGTAAAAGTCTTAGATTTGTTCTTTGTTTTAATTTAATGTGGTCCAATTTATAATGAAACTGAGTACATTGACCTATAGATGTATTTGTTTACTTAACAAAAAAAAAAAACATTTTAAAAGTTTAACTTCCTGACGTAAGATACTCGTGACTCCCTTTTTATAGGTGGTAACTTTATTTCAAACGGCTTGATTGTCTAAATTTTTGAAGTGAGAAATAGCAAAACAACTGGAAAAGATACCTGTTTGCATCGAACCATACAGCCGGCAGCTTGTATATATACGCCCATTGCATGTCACAATCTAGCAGATACGGAAAAAAAAATTTGGTTTTGGCTTAGTTAAAGATGTAAAAGAGGTACAAAGACATGTTGAATTTTTATTTGCTTAGTAACAACAGTATCATTAAAAAAATGATATATTTTGAACGATTTTGCACTCAATGTAGTCTATAAAAAATTATTTATTTAATGTAATTAAATAATATGAAAATCCCTATGGTAGCTCGCTTTTGGGCTACCAAACAATTCAAATTTAGGTGAATTACGTGATAATATGGGAACTATAGAACCGTGGACAACATCTACATCCTTCCCCTCTCCCACGTTCATTTTTAAATGTCTTAATGTGTTCATCAAACTAGGTGGGTTTTTGTTGCTATTTGTAGTTTGCATGCTATCAACTGAATGAGCTTTTTGGTGTTGATTATTTTCTTCAGCTGCATGTGCGGCAGCAATTGCAGCGGCAGTCGCCTTTGACAGAATATCTGATGGCAAATTGAAAATTGACGATCACTGGAGACGTGGCCAGTAATTACTTCCCGTCAGGTCAGATACATTTTGCGTAGAAATCTGCACAGGCACCGAAACGCCTGCAGAAATGACACCTGCAAAAGGTTTACTATTATTATACTTGATTCAATAACTATTCACAATTATACCTGTATTCGATGATGGCATTGGAGAACTGTTCCCATAAACACCATGCTGAGGTGGCTGTTGATGCGCAGCTGCTGGATTGCAAGCTGTGTTTCGGTGGTGGGGTGGTACATACGGAGATCCTAGTGATAACGGATCGTGAAACATGTAAGGATAGGCGTCTCGTTGTTGTAAGCATGACGGCGTCATCGATCCTAATGATGAGCTGTTGCATAGGCAATTACATTAGAAATATAATAGATAAACATATATATCCTGACATTATTTTATGATAGTTAAAACTAAGCACCAAGGTCAGGAAAAAATGAGTACTTTAATTCAACATTCCTAAAACACCATTTAAGGTTATTAATTTTGTTTTAATACAAAAATGTGGCTGTAAATACTTTTTTTGTGGAGATCAAATGATTTATTTTGAAATTAAAAAGCCCTACGACATTTTAACAGAGACTGTTTAGCCTTACAAATTAAATTCAACAAGAAAGCAAAGTTCAACAAGCCGGAAAAAAAATATTGCCCAAAATGCAGGCCAAAATCGAAACAGCTTCATTGTGTTTAGTAATATAGTCATGGAAACCGAAATGTAGCTGCAAGGGTATATAAATGTCGGCTTGCCGAAGTTTGCTTCCTTTCATGTTTTTTTTTTCGTTGCTCCTATGGAAGCTATATGATATATTCCGATATAGTCCGATCCGGCTCGTTCCGACTTATATACTAACTGCAATAGGAAGACAACTTTTAGGACGGTTTCTTGCAGAAAGCTTTAAAACTGAGGGTGTAGTTTTCGTATAAACGGACGGACTGACAGACGGTCATGACCTGATCGACTCTCCTGGTGATGCTGATGTATATATTGCGTTGCAAACTTTTGACTGAAATTAGCCTCTCCAAGGGTAGAAAAATAACGAATAGGCACAAACAATCAATAATTTTTGGAAGCCTACTTGTAATTTTCAGCCATTGTTGCTATAGGTTGCGGGATGGATGAGTACATAGTGTTGAAGCCAGTGTTCAAGGGTAACCGCGGTGTGACTGCCTGGAGCGGTGGACTTTCTGAGCTCGTGTGCGCAGCATTAGCGTCTCCGCCTAGAACCTTTAAAAACAATTTTTGTAAATAAAAAATCATTTTAATCAACAATAGAATTTTTTACAGTTGATCCATTCGGTGTCTCGGGTAAGCTATTGCTAATTATAGCGGATGAAGCTCGTTCTGACACGTTGATTGCTGAGCTGGCAATGCCGGGAGTCGAGTTATTCGAGGTTGCAACGGAAGAAGATGCAGCTGTTCCTGAAGGATTGTTAGCTGTGCTGGCTCGACCACTTCCGCCTACGTTATCAGCTGACCGTCTTTGAGTCCGCATTTTTTCTTCTCGGCGCCATTTGGCCCGTCTGTTTGAGAACCAAACCTAATTAAAATAATCCATAAACAAATTAATAAAGACCTTTAAATATGTGCTTTGACTTTGGGATGCAACAGAAAAACATATTAAACTAAAAAAGGTGGTCATAAAAATAGGAATAAATAAGAAAAATATTGATATAATGTTAAATATTAGGATAAGAGGACGCTGAAGAGATCTGTAGATCATGATGTCTCGATTAGTAAATTTTTAAATGTAATCATTTCTGCAATTAATGACACTTTGTATTTAAAAGATATGTGTGTTGTTTATTGTTTTTCAGCTTGGAATTTTTGCATATCTTTTCATTTTATTTTATACAATAAAAAAAGGAAACACTCTTGATTTTAATTTTTTATGACAAAGAAAATAGTGATTCCCGATGGTCCCGAGATCGACCCATTCGAATTTTATATAACATTCATTTTTATACTCTTGCAGAACGTATTATAAGTACTTTTCGAATGCAATTATAAATATGTGCTTTAGAAAATAGACAGGCCAAATTAGTAAAATTGCGCTTGTTTGTTTATATATGCTATTGAATAGTATTTTGTACCTGTCTCTTGAATTTTATCAAGAAAACTTAACTTAATAATCACCAAAAAATCCCAACTTCCTAACTTTACAAACACCAAATGCGATAACTTTTCTATAGGTTTTATTTTTGACCAGTTATATCCTATACCGATTATATCCTATATAACTTTTAAGCTATATCACAAAGCTCCTATAAAAACAATCGGAAAAAATTTTTTACAAAATTATAATTTTTTTTATTATACCCTTGCAGAGGGTATTATAATTTTGGTCAAAAGTGTGCAACGCAGTTAAGGAGACATCTCCGACCCTATAAAGTATATATATTCTTGATCAGGATCACCTCCTGAGTTGATATAAGCAAGTCCGTCAGTCTGTCTGTCTGTTACTACGCGAACTAGTCTCTTAGTTTTTAAAGATATGGAATTGAAACTTTGCACACACCCTTCTTTCCTTTGCACGCAGTATATAAGTCGGTACGACTTGACCGGAAATGCCATAACTTTGGTGTTTGTTAAGTTAGGAAGTTGGGATTTTCTATCGGTTTTATTTTTGGCCGACTATATTCTATAGCTGCCATATAACTGAACGAATGTAATTGCCATAACTTTGGTGTTTTTAAAGTTAGGAAGTTGGGATTTTTATGAGTGTTAAGAATGCATCATATGAATAATTTTGGAGAATATAATTTACAGAATATTCTGCAAGGGTATTTCAACTTCGGCTCCGCCCGAAGTTAGCTTTCCTTTCTTGTTTTTAATTTTTTTTGTTGTCCTTTGGATTTGGTAATATTTAAATATTATGGAATTACGGTTTTAATTGAATTAAAATAGATGATGCTAAGCCGAGTTCCCGATAAATAAAATATGATATAGTCGTCCGATTTTTATAAAACCTTTCCTTAAAAATTGCTATATCGGGTTGTATGGGTATTAAGAAACATCGAAGTTATAATTTGTTTAGCTTTAAACTAAGAGACTAGTTTTTAAAGGGTCGGAAATGTGTCCTTATAATACCCTCTGCAAGAGTATAAAACTATTTAAGTTATCCGGATTGTTCCTATGCTAACATAAATCCTAAATGTAATCTTTAAAAAAAAATAATAAAATACGGGCCAAATCAGCAAAGCATTTTACGTTGTAATTATTTGTAACATATTTTATTTTTGATCCCCCCGTGTCTAATTGACATGATTAAATTTATCAATCAAGTGATTCGGGTAAGGTGAAGTTCATATTAAAAACAAAATTTGTTATTAACAATAAAACACTCACAGTCTAATGAACCTATTACTTTGGTCACGCACTAGAGTTTGAAACGACAGACACCCTTTGTATGCGGTTTTTTGCAACATCACAGAAATGGAATAAAGCGAACATAAACTTCACCGTGAAGACAAAGGGGTGAAAACGGATTACAATACTTTTATACTTTAATATTTTTTCACCATGACATTTATTGCTCAGCGTTATTGTTACGGCTCCCACTCCAGCTGACAAGTTTCCCCGTTGAGTCCTTGAGACTTCGTATATTTGAATTCGCCCCCGTCATTACTACTCAATGAGAAAAATAGCAAGGAGTTTCAAGTATTTTTACAGTCAAATTGTTTTTATTCACTTAAACAAATAATCAAGAGCGTAACGATGAATATTTCAGCTCACTCTGACGACAAACATTTGTTATATTCGGCACAGTAGCAATAGGGGTGAATAGAAAGTTCGAGGGATGAGTTCTAAATCGTTCACTCCATAGCTTACATTTGACTCCTGGAGTTAAAATGCTTCGCAATTACGTTACAAAATACAGTTACGAAAATCACGCACCGAAAAAAATTATTACACTAAGCAAAAACAATCGTGAAACAATGATAATGCTGTTCAGCAGATGGCCCTATCTGCAGTCCGATCGATAGCCGCGCCGAAAGAAATCTGAAGGCATATTTTTCGCAATTACGTTACAAAATAAAGTTACGAAAACCACGCACCGAAAAAAAAAACATCACACTGAGCAAAAAAGTTGGTAAGCGTTCCTTGTTTGATTATTAATATATGTATATTTATTTATCAGAATGTGAAAACATGTGTGAAATCAGTCAAAAAACAAGAAAGGAAAGCTAACTTCGGGCGGAGCCGAAGTTGATATACCCTTGCAGAATATTCTGTAAATAATATTCTCCAAAATTATTATTATTATGATGCATTCTAAATACTCATAAAAATCCCAACTTCCTAACTTTAAAAACATCAAAGTTATGGCATTTTCAATCGTTTTGTTATATGGCAGCTATAGGATATAGTCGGCCGATCCCTATAAAATTTGGTAGGTTGGATTGATTGGCCAAATATAAAACTCATAGAAAATCCCAACTTCCTAACTTTAAAAACACCAAAGTTATGGTATTTCCTATCGTTATATGGGAGCTATAGGATATAGTCGGCCGATCCTTATGAAATTTGGTAGGTCGAATTGATTGGCCAAATAAAAAAGCTATAGAAAATCCCAACTTCCTAACTTTACAAACACCAGAGTTATGGCATTTCCTATCGTTCAGTTATATGGCAGCTATAGGATATAGTCGGCCGATCCCGGCCGTTGCGACTTATATACTGCGTGCAAAGGAAAGGGTGTGTGCAAAGTTTCAATTTGATAGCTTTAAAACTGAGAGACTAGTTTGCGTAGAAACAGACAGACGGACAGACGGAGAGACGGACATGGCTATATCAACTCAGGAGGTGATCCTGATCAAGAATATATATACTTTATAGGGTCGGAGATGTCTCCTTGACTGCGTTGCACACTTTTGACCAAAATTATAATACCCTCTGCAAGGGTATAAAAAAGAATATAAATAAAGTATAAATGTATACTGAAGTTCTCAGAAAAAAGTATAAGTTTTATATAAAATTACAAGTTAGTTGATTACTTTCCATTATAAAATATAATTTATTAAATATAATTTGATTTTAATTTATTGTTTATTTTAATCCTTGTTTAACTCCTTTTTATTTTTTACAGTACAAAAATTGATGTGGAACATTTGGAATTTTCCAAATTGCTCAACATAATTTGAAGTGTTAGAAATTGTTTATGATTCTTTAACTTAAGTCATGTGATTTTTGCACCTCAATATTGCATATTTAATTTTTAATTCTTATCTTTAAATTTCTAAGATTTAGTTTAAAGTTAGTTTTAGTTTATTTTAGGTTTTGTAGTTTAATTTAAAACAGGTTAAAAAACTATTAACTAATTAAAATTGTTTAAAAATTGCAAAAAATTATGAAAATAAAGTCCACAAAAAAGGGCTTCAAACAGAATATAATTAAACAAAACTGAAAGACAAACCTGAATACGTGCCTCTGGCAAACCAATTTTATCTGCAAGTCTTTCTCGCGCAAAAACATCCGGATAATGTGTTCGTTCAAATTCTGTAATGCAGTCCAAATAAAGATACAGATAAAAGTTTTATTTAAATCAAGTTATATTTAATACCAAAATGGGCTGTGAAGGTGTTAATTAATAATTAATTTTATATATTACTATTGGTTTTATGTTTAAAACATATATGATAAATCGGGATTTTAATATATATTTCAGTTTCAAATTGTATTAAAGAAATCAAATATGGAAGATGTTGGATACTACGCTTATGAAAAACATTGTTTTCAATTTATGAGTTAAAAAAAATAATTTTTTTATAATTAGGCTTTATTTGCTTGGCTACTGTCTATATAAAATAATATATACAATATATCAAAAAAAAAGACACGGGTTATACCCGTTAATATCAAGAAAGAATATTGTGCCAGTCCAAATAGTGGGAGGATCATACCCCATAAGAAAATGTATTCTTGATCAGCCATGTCTTTCCATCTGTCTGTCCGTTTCTACGCAAACTATTCTTTCAATTTTAAAACTATTTGGAAGAAGCTTAGACACAAGTTTTCTCTCTTTTACAGGTAGTATAAAAATCGGAGCGGGCCAGATCGGCTTACTATATCATTTAAGTCCCATAGGAACAATCGAGAAAAAGGGAAATAAAATTACAACTTCATTGCTCTGAGATATGGTAATATCCTATAGCTTGCATGGAAACGATCGGAAAATCGAAATACATTTTGTAAAAGGTACAGGGTATTTCAACTTCGGCTTGCCGAAGATTGCTTTCCTTCTTGTTATTATTCTTTTTTTTGCGACTTTTTTTGAGTTTTGGTTCTGTTTAAAATCTAGTGATATATAATTTTGATATTCACGAAGCTTAAGTTACTTTGTGAAAAAAAATTGACGAATATAAAAAATATTTTTGAAACTGGTTGGTTACAAATATTGTGAATAAATAAAAACATGGATTTTTTTTATCAAAATGAAAATTGACGACAAGAAATAAGAAAACATTTTGTGACCATGAAAGAAAATAATATTCGTTTCAAAAAAATCACCTAAGTTTTCCAGATTCCCTAATAAAACAATTAAGGTATGAGTATGTATATATTCACAAATTTAATCTAAAGGTATCTCAAAGTAGTGGCACTTCAGTCATACTGGTACTAGTATGGACCACAAGAGCCAAGCAAAATGCATTTTGGTATTAAAACCTGACTTAAATATAAATTACCTTTTTCGAGACTTTCAATTTGCTCATTAGAAAAAGAAGTACGATTGCGCTGCAATTTTCTTTTTAGCCGCAAACGCATTTGTGAGTCTTCGTCTCCAGATGAATTATGTTCAGAGTTCCCATCCGAAGTACTATCGTGAGAGTTTGGATGCGAAACGTCGGCTGAATATTGTAAGTCTAAAACGAATAAAAAAAATAACCACATGAAAATATATTATAGAATGTGAATCACGATCTGGAAAAAACATAAACTTAAGAGACATGAGAACTTAATATCTTATTATACCCTTGCAGAGCATATTATAATTTCAGTCAGAAGGAGACATTTCCGACCCGAACAAGTATATATATTCTTGATCAGCATTACCAGGAGGGTCGATCTGGTTTGACCGTCCGTCCGTTTATGCGCAAACTAGTCCCTCCGTTTTAAAGCTATCTGCTTGAAACTACTCCAAACTATTCTATTCTAGTAGTGTCCGTCTGTCCATCTGTTTCTACGCAAACTAGTCCCTCAGCTTTAAAGCTATCTGCTTGAAACGTTCCCAAAAGTTGTCTTTCTATTGCAGCTTGTAAATAAGTCGGCACGAGCCGGATAGGGCCACTAAATCATATAGTTAACATAGGAACAATCGGAAATACAAATTTTAAAAAGTATACTTTTGTTGTTATACCCTTGCAGAGGGTATTATAATTTTGGTGAAAAGTGTGCAACGCAGTGAAGGAGACATCTCCGACCCTATAAAGTATATATATTCTTGATCAGGATCACCTCCTGACTTGGTATAAGACTGTCCGTCTGTCTGTTTCTGTTTTAAAGATATCGAATTGCAACTTTGCACACATCCTTCTTTTTTTTGCCGCAGTATATAAGTCGGAACGGCCAGGATCGGCCGACTATATCCTATAGCTGCCATATAACTGAACGATTGGAATTGCAATAACTTTGATGTTTTTAAAGTGAGGAAGTTGAGATTTTTATGAGTGTTAAGAATGCATCATATGAATAATTTTGGAGAATATAATTTACAGAATATTCTGCAAGGGTATTTAAACTTCGGCTCCGCCCGAAGTTAGCTTTCCTTTCTTGTCAAACCCTTGCAGAGGGTATTATAATTTTGGTCAAAAGTGTGCAACGCAGTGAAGGAGACATCTCCGACCCTATAAAGTATATATATTCTTGATCAGGATCACCTCCTGAGTTGATATAAGCATGTGTGTCTGTCCGTCTGTCTGATTCTACGCGAACTAGTCTCTCAGTTTTAAAGATATCGAGTTGAAACTTTGCACACACCCTTCTTTCCTTTGCACGCAGTATATAAGTCGGAACGGCCGGGATCGGCCGACTATATCCTGTAGCTGCCATATAACTGAACGATAGGAAATGCCATAACTCTGCTGTTTGTAAAGTTAGGAAGTTGGGATTTTCTATGGCTTCTTTATTTGGCCAATCAATTCGACCTACCAAATTTCATAAGGATCGGCCGACTATATCCTATAGCTCCCATATAACGATAGGAAATACCATAACTTTGGTGTTTTTAAAGTTAGGAAGTTGGGATTTTCTATGGCTTCTTTATTTGGCCAATCAATTCGACCTACCAAATTTCATAAGGATCGGCCTTTTATAGGGATCGGCCGACTATATCCTATAGCTGCCATATAACAAAACGATTGAAAATGCCATAACTTTGGTGTTTTTAAAGTTAGTAAGTTGGGATTTTTATGAGTATTTAGAATGCATTATATGCATAATTTTGGAGAATATTATTTACAGAATATTCTGCAAGGGTATATCAACTTCGGCTCCGCCCGAAGTTAACTTTCCTTTCTTGTTTTTATTTTTTTTTGTTCTTTAGAATTTGGTAATTTCTAAAGATTATAAAATGAAAGACCGATTTTTAAGGGGATACGGCCACAGCCCAAACCGTAAGAGCGAGAGCAGCCAAATTTTTTCACAGTATTCCATTAGGGGCGTGGGCGCCCACTAAGATCCGCTATGTCCCCCAGTGGCCCCAAACAGCTCCAACATCCATTATTCTGAGCAAAAAAAGTTGATGTATTTAAGCTTAACTTCTAAAGTGGTTGGAATTTCGATATTTGGTTTTTTCCGAATTTTAGGTTTTGAAAAGGCCTAATTAGAAATCTAAAAGAAATTTCGATATCCCCCATAATTTGGGGGCTACATTTAAAATTATCTTTTCGATTTAAAAAAATCTAAACCGCTGCTCCGATCAAGATGATTTTTCGCTCAATAGTTATTCTATGGCCCAAATGCTTAAGTTTAATTTTTCAAGTTTTTAACATTTTTTTAAGTATTTTTAACGAATTTATTTAGATTTTCTTAGTCATTGCGTTGTATTTTGCGGGAGCCTGTCGAGAGAACGAAACCCAGAAGCCAAGAGAGCGACGGCCGAGAGAGCAACAGCCAAGAAAACTGATGAGGGGGAGGGGTAGTGCTGCAGGGAAAGGGGAGGGGAAAGAGGCAATTTAAGTTAAATTTGTTTTGGATTTTAAAAACTTAAACTGCTGCTCCGATCAATATGATTTTCGATCAATAGTCAGTCCTGTGGATCAAATGCTTAGGTTTTATTTTTCATTTTGTAGCAGAAGTAAGAGCCTTATTTAATTTCCACCATGGAAGAAAATAGAAAATTACTACAAATTCTGTAAGCAAAGCCAAAATGTTTCCAAGTTAAATATTAATCTTAAGATTCGAACTTTTGACCAAATACGTATGTACATATGTATATTTGGATATGTTTTGATTTGCTTATATGTACAATACATCTACATACATACAATGCGTGTGTATGTTTCTATTCGAAAGTAGATAATGTGCTTAAATACAAATAAAATGATTTATTATCCCCGTTCACTTATACATTTCTCCAGGATTCTCCACACGGCTTCCGAACGCCTTATATATCATTTGTTACATTTCATTTATATTCCCATATATTCCTATAGAAACTTATACATTTCATTTATATTCCCATATATTTCTATAGAAACTGATACATTTGTACAAATTTGAAGCTGGCTGGACTAGATCTTAGAGAAGATTGCTTCTCTCATGGACAATTTTATGTCGCATGCTCTAGAGTTAGCTCTGCCAGTAGCCTTATTATTCTCGCTCCTGAAGGATCTTCTAAAAATGTTGTTTACACAGAGGTTTTAAAGTAATCATATTAATTAACATTATTAAACCTTAAAAGTTTCAGTGGAATAGGTCTAATTGGAGATACCACATTAAAAAAAGGCGCCAATTTCTCTACCTCAGGGGTGGTGTGGAAATGGGAAAGTCTTGACAACCGTACTCAAAACTAATTTTAAGCGAACGAAGTCGCGCCGGGTACAGCTAGTATTTATATATTACTAGCAGGGTTCCCGCAGCTTCGCTTACGGTGGATAACCCGAATATCCTACTTTTCTTATGTAATAGGTTTGCAGTAGAACTATGTAATTTTGCATTTTAGAAGTTACATTAAATATATTTGTAGTTTTGGCTGAAACTTTATTTAACCCTCATTTCCACACCACCCGAAGGTAGAGGATACGGCGCGCTTTTTATACTCTTGCAGAGGGTATTATAATTTTGGTCAAAAGTGTGCAACGCAGTGAAGGAGACATCTCCGACCCTATAAAGTATATATATTCTTGATCGGGATCACCTCCAGACTTAGTATAAGACTGTCCGTCTGTCCGTCTGTCTGTTTCTACGCCAACTAGTCTATCAGTTTTAAAGATACCGAATTGAAACTTTGCACACACCCTTCTTTCCTTAGCACGCAGTATATAAGCCGGGATCGGCTGACTATATCCTATAGCTGCCATATAACTGATTGATCGGAAATGCCATAACTTTGGTGGTTATTAAGTTAGGAAGTTGGGATTTTCTATGGGTTTTATTTTTGAGCAATCAATCCGACTATATCCTTTAGCTGCCATATAACTGAACGATTTAAAATGCCATAATTTTTGTGTTCTTAAAGTTAGGAATGCGTTAAGTGTTAAGAATGTATCATATGAATAATTTTGGAGAATATAATTTACAGAATATTCTACAAGGGTATTTAAAACTTCGGCTCCGCCCGAAGTTATCTTTCCTTTTTTGTTTGTTATAATTTCAGTCAAAACTGAAGCAGCAAAGGACATTTTTAAATCCATATAGTCTTGATGAGCATCACCAGGAGAGTCGATCTAGCTACTCGTCTAGCAGTCCATCTCGACGCATATTGGAATGTCCGTTTTTAAGCAGTCTCAAAACTTTTAAATATAGTCAAGATATTGTGTTTTTGTACAATTTCAGAACTTAGATTTTAATTATGTTCAAAGTCGGTTGATTATATCATATAGTTTCCACAAGAACAAATAAAAATGTATTACAAATTTTACATCACTTTATTGTTTCCAAAACACATCAAAATATAGTGGTTTTGCAGAATATTCCAATCTTGTAATAGCTTCAAGGGTACATAAGCAACATGTTCCCGAAAAATTTTTGAAATTTTTTTTGATTTATAGTTGCATTGCACTCAAATCAGCTTTTAGCGCTAGAAGGTACTAGAAACGAAATCAATTCATTGTATTTTGGGTAGATGTACATATTTGATTTTTATACCCTTGCAGAGGGCATTATAATTTCAATCAAAAGTTTGCAAAGAACTAGATGCTGATAAGCTTTATTTGGGATCAATATTTTCGTCTATATATTACTTGAAGATGACTTTTGAGTTAAGCCCAATTTTTTACAAAATCTTATGCTATCCGGGGGTTGTTGGAAACTTTCGTTCGCTTTATGTTTCTTTAAATATTTATTTTTTGAATGATGAGTTTAAGTTGTAATCATGACAAAGGGACGACATAAGATTAAATTGAATGTATGTATAAAGGGGACGGTGGATGTTTACTAGCAATGGAGACATATGTTAGCTCAATTTATTGATTGAAGAGAAAACAAAAACAATCCAAAGTATCTGAAGATGGAATAAAATAGCTGCTTCAATAAGACTTAATGGCAAATAACAAATGACCAACAAATTAACTATTTGTTTGTCCTGAGTTTGATCATCTGTGACAAAATACTTGCAATTGTGTGATTGCTAGAACTAAAGAGGGTTGAATTTTATTTATCAGAGGCCCCTTTATTTTAATGTAAACACACTCATACGAAACAAATACTGAAGAGGGCAATTTCAGCTTTGACAATATTACCCCTCCGTTTTGCAGTCAACTGAGCTCACAAATAGTTTTCTGTTAATCGTACTATGACCAGATCTGTATCAACTGCTCTAGCAGTCTGTATAAGTTTTATCGGGTAAAAATATTTCAAATAATTACATTTTTTTTTTAAAAACAAGCTTACATTTAAACAATCTTTATTTTTCGATGTTCGATTTTAATTTCATTAAAACCCTATCTCCATAGTATTTAAACATTACCAAATCAAAAGAACAAAAAAGGAAAGCTAACTCCGGGCGGAGCCGAAGTTGATATACCCTTGCAGAATATTCTGTAAATAATATTCTCCAAACTTATTCATATGATGCATTCTTAATACTCATAAAAATTCCAACTTCCTAACTTTAAAAACACCAAAGTTATGGCATTTTCAATCGTTCAGTTATATGGCAGCTATAGGATATAGTCGATATATATATAAAATTTGGTAGGTCGGATTGATTGACCAAATATAAAACCCATAGAAAATCCCAACTCCCTAACTTTAAAAATACCAAAGTTATGGTATTTCCTATCGTTATATGGGAGCTATAGGATATAGTCGGCCGATCCTTATGAAATTTGGTAGGTCGAATTGATTGGCCAAATAAAGAAGCCATAGAAAATCCCAACTTCCTAACTTTACAAACAGCAGAGTTATGGCATTTCCTATCGTTCAGTTATATGGCAGCTACAGGATATAGTCGGCCGATCCCGGCCGTTCCGACTTATATACTGCGTGCAAAGGAAAGAAGGGCGTGTGCAAAGTTTCAATTCGATATCTTTAAAACTGAGAGACAAGTTTGCGTATAAACAGACAGACGGACAGACGGACATGCTTATATCAACTCAGGAGGTGATCCTGATCAAGAATATATATACTTTATAGGGTCGGAGATGAGGGAATGGTGCCACGCCCCCTCTGACGCCCTCAAGCCGCAATCTGTGGCCACAGTTTTGATGCTATTATGAAAATTTTAATTGATATGAATTTGTTTCGTCAATACCTATCGATTGGCCAAATAAAATATTGCCACGCCCACTCTAACAGCCAAAAACCCATTAAACGCTTAAACCTGGCTAGCGCCTACATTTCCGCCTTTCACGGCACAATAGCGCCATCTAACGGATGACTTTGGAACAGCTGGCCAAGGTGCTCAACAGAGTCAACGTTAATTCTCGATAAGGATTTCTATTAAAGGAAATTGCGATGGTTTTCATTTGTCAATACCGAACTACATATGTACATATATCCCAAGAACTATGCAAATCAAATCAAGTTAGCCAAATTGGAGGTCTGAGTCAAACAATGGCGTATGTGTGTATGTATGTAAGCATTGCACTCAAAAACATAAACATAAACACGGCTGTTGGTGCAGGACAAAAGCTGCCTAAAGCAGCGCTGGTGCTGATGCTCGTGCTGTAAAGCTGCCAGATCTAAGAGATCGTCGAATTCAAATTGATAATTTGAACTTTTTGTCCTTTGCAAATTAACGGCCCCCACGTGGTGTTCTCTGGGTACCAATTTTAACATAAAAATCGGGAGTTGTTTAGCTAAGTAACGGGTATCTAATAGTCGAGGCACTCGACTATAGCGTTCTCTCTTGTTAAAGTTAGAAAGTTGGGATTTATATGAGTGTTAAGAATGCATCATATGACTAATTTTGGAGAATATAATTTACAGAATATTCTGCAAGGGTATTTCAACTTCGGCTCCGCCCGAAGTTAGCTTTCCTTTTTTGTTAAAATACAAATGGACGGACGGACAGAAGGACAGACGGATGGACGGGCAGACGGACGTAGCCATCGCCGTCTGTCCGTCCGTCCGTTTCTACGCAAACTAGTCTCTTTCCCTTGCACGCAGTATATAAGACGGAACGGCCGGGATCGGCCGACTATATCCTTTAGCTGCCATATAACTGAACGATTTAAAATTCCATAACTTTGGTGTTCTTAAAGTTAGGAATGTGTTTAGTGTTAACAATGTATCATATGAATAATTTTGGAGAATATAATTTACAGAATATTCTACAAGGGTATTTCAAGTTCGGCTCCGCCGGAAGTTATCTTTCCTTTTTTGTTTGTTAGCTATCTGTTTGAAACTTTTCCAAAAGTTGATTTTCTGCTGCAGCTAGTATATGTATAAGTCGGAACGAGGCTGATCGGCGCTATATTATACTATCAGGGTGCCCGCAGCTTCGCTTGTATATATTTGTAGTTTTGGCTGAAACTTTAATTAACTCTCTTAAAGTCATAAATGATTTACATTTAAATGAATATTTGGTTAATTTATTTAAATGTAAATCATTTATGACTTTACTAATTAAGGATACTAAAAAACGAAACTAACTGACATAACTCACTAAATTTTTAAGTTAACATCAGAGATATCAACAAATTTACACATTCAATAGAAAAATTCCGAGATAGGCGAACTAAAATAATAATATTGTGGCTCACATACGGTTATACACCAAAATACTTGGTTATGCAAGGTTTTTAATTAGGCAAAGCCTACTCTTTGCCTAATTAATAGGAAAAATTCACATAAAACACAACTCGCGGCAAATTTTCTTGATACGAATCTGATCAAATTGAATGTTTCCCCGTTAACTTCTGCTTTTGCGCACTTGCTGCACTCTTTCCTCTCTCTCTATCTACTGCGATCTCCCGCTCTTATGTTTCCTAACAGCGCGTGGAAAAACACTGTAAAAAACAATTCGAATGGTATATTTTTACTACACTATCAAAAACCAGGACAAATAGATTTTCGCCAAAAAAAACGTCTTTTGCGTATTCAGGCAGCAATAACTATAAAGAGCACTTAAATTCGATAATAGATCGCCTTTTTGCTTAGTTTCTTTGTTTAGAAGATAGCTAGAGCTTTGGTGAAACCATTAAATGAATTTTTCAGGCTTAAAGGCTAGTATCCAGATCGTAGCGTAAGAACTTTAATCTTTGCAGTGTGACCAAAATTTTGAGAGTTCATCAGATTTAAGCGTGCTACGGTCGTACTGTCAATCAGCTGGGTTTGTTGACAAGCAGTTAAAATTCAAATATCGTATTTGCGGGAAAGAGCCTTTAAAAGATATTATCAAATACCTTGGCAAGACAAGTCTGCCGCTGTACAAAGAAATTAAAAAACAATACAATTTAAATTTAACAGTTGTTTTTTTTAATTAAGTGATAATTATTTGCTAATTTAAAGTTCATAGCTGCACTTTTATTGTGTTTTTTTGTAAAAACATTTTGTTCTGACAAGAGGCACCCCAGATAGTATTAATGTTATTTCTGTAAATTATATTCTCCAAAATTATTCTTATGATGCATTCTTAACACTCATAAAAATCCCAACTTCCTAACTTTACAAACACCAAAGTTATGGCATTTCCGATCAATCAGTTATATGGCAGCTATAGGATATAGTCGGCCGATCCTTATGAAAAATTTTGGAGAATATAATTTTCAGAATAATCTGCAAGGGTATTTCAACTTCGGCTCCCCCGAAGTTAGCTTTTCCCTTCTTGTTTTATTTGTATTTATAATAATATACATGATATATACATACGTTCAATAGGAAAAATAACAATATTTTTTTTTAGAAATTTTTCAGAAATTTGTATACTATAAAAAATTAAATATTTATAATACAATTCTGGGAAATTAGTACGTGTTTTAACGAAATAGTATGAAATGTATACTAACATGTCAGAAACATCATTTAACATATATAATTGGCATAGTATTTTTAAACTAATTAGTAAAATAATAAATCAGGAGTATCGGTACGAGTACCGAGTGAGTATAAATCTAACTTCGAAAGTTTTATTTTTATACTATCGAAGTTTTTTATTTAAAACTCATTCTATTGGAAAATGTTTAATACTGAATAGTTTAGAATTCAGGCAACAATAGACTCGTTTTTATGACTATTTTACATACATGACTAGATCGTTTCCAATAAAAGTAAAAGTTGGGACACCAAATTTTATAATATAAATTTGTTCATACTTGACGCTTTTTTCCAAATTTTTCATTAATTGATTAATTAGAATATGTCAAAGTAAATTATAAAATTCTCTGACAAGGAAGATGTTTAGCCCTAACAAGTTTGTATCGTAGTTAAATTAACATATCGGACCATTAAATGCTTGTAACGCAAACAAAGAGACATTTTGGACCCAATAGAGATGATTTAGCCATGTCCGTCTGTGCGTTTCTACGGTAAGCTTTGAAGCATATGCGCATAAAAATTTAAATAAAGCATAATTAAACCTTATTAATAACTTCAGGGGTATGTAAGCCTCGGCTTGCCGAAGTTTGCCTCCTTTCTTGTTTTTATTTTTTTTTAGCGGGGTAACTCGAATTCCATAGTCGAGGGACTCGGCTATGGAATTCCTTCTTGTTTATATCTGTTTAAATTAAATATTTTTATTTTACATTTTCACTTGCCTCGTTTTTGCACATCGTCTCGATTAATTTGTCCTGTTAAATTTGTTGGAGTTGACACAACTGAAGCCGCTGGCGGTAGAGCCAAATGTGCCGTCGTTGTATTGCTTGGATACCATGCCCATCCGCCCGTTTGGCCATTGAACATGCGAAGCTTTTCATATACAGATTCGTTTTGTTGCTGCGCTTGCTGTTCCTTTTGTGAGGCCAAGTTTCGTAAGACACGGTTAATAGATGAAACCTGCAATTAATCCCAGTTCACTGCGTACAATAAAATACATATCATACCTATATTTTTTATTTACATATATATGAACTTAAAATTAATGTCTCCTTCTGTTCTCAAACATACCTTTACACCGAAACACACGTACGAGTTGTATTATAAAAGCTGTACTTGCTAGCGTACAGATTTTCAAGTCATAAGATAAAATGTGTATGAACCCCAGTGTCGAACGCACGATGCTTTTAGAGGGGTTCAAATGACTAAGCTACCAAAAACATTAGCTACTCCATTCAGTCTTCCTCAGCAAACACCCCATGTTTCAACCAACCCTCATGCATCACATCTTCCATGCGATTGGCTAACAACTTTTTCAGCCAATCCGCTTCTAAGAGGGAGAAAGGTATATGAACAAACTTTTAAAGCCAAAACGGACTAGACTACCCAAGTCCCCTCGGTAAGTTATCGATTCTAGGAAGCTAGGAAGCTTTATATCAACATTATTACATAATTATTATACCCGTTACTCGTAGAGTAAAAGGGTATATTGTATTCGTGCAAAAGTATGTAACAGGTAGAAGGAAGCGTTTCCGACCCTATAAAGTATATATATTCTTGTTCAGGATCACTAGCCGAGTCGATCTAGCCATGTCCGTCTGTCCGTCTGTCTGTCCCGCCCTGTCTGTCTGTCTGTCCGTATGAACGCTGAGATCTCGGAAACTATAAAAGCTAGAAGATTGGAATTTTGCATGTAGATTTTAGGAGTTCCTACGCAGCGCAAGTTTGTTTCAAAATGGTGCCACGCCCCCCCCCCCTGACGCCCACAAGCCACAAGCTGTGGCCACAGTTTTGATGCTATTATGAAATTTTTTTTTGATATGTATTTGTTTCGTCAATACCTATCGATTGGCCAAATAAAAGTTTGCCACGCCCACTCTAACGCCCAAAAACCCATTAAACGATTAAGCCTGGCTAGCGCCTACATTTCCGCCTTTCATGGCGTATACAATAGCGCCATCTAACGGATTACTTTGGAACAGCTGGCCAAGGTGCTCAACAGAGTCAACGTTAATTCTCGATAAGGATTTCTATTAAAAGAATTGCGATGGCTTTCATTTGACAATACCGAACTATATCCCAAGAACTATGCAAATCAAATCAAGTTAGCCAATTTGGAGGTGTTCCCTGGGTACCGATTTTAACATAAAAATCGGGAGCTAATTCGAGCGGCGGAAAACATACAAGAAGGCATATTTATATTAAGTTGTTTAGCTGAGTAACGGGTATCTAATAGTCGAGGCACTCGACTATACCGTTCTCTCTTGTTTTAATATATATTTGGCATTTCAGAAAAAAAATTCATTTGTCAAACTTTAATTCCAGGTAAAGAAAAAATACAATTAAGAAAGATAATGAAACAAAGTATTAAAAAATATATTTTGGAGCTTAAGCCTAGTATCCAGATCGGCAAACGATTACGCTAGCGTAAAAACCTTAATCTTTGCAGTGTGACCAAAAGTTTGAGAGTTCATCAGATTTAAGCGTGCTACGGTCGTACTGTCAATCAGCTGGGTTTGTTGACAAGCAGTTAAAATTCAAGTATCGTATTTGCGGGAAAGAGACTTTAAAGATATTATCAAATACCTTGGCAAGACAAGTCTGCCGCTGTACAAAGAAATTAAAAAACAATTCAATTTAAATTTAACAGTTGCTTATTTTAATTTACTGATAATTATTTGCTAATTTAAAGTTCATACCTGCACTTTTATTGTGTTTTTCGTAAATTTTTGACATATGAAACATTTTGCTCTGACAAGAGGCACCCCAGAAGTATTAATGTTATTTTGTCCTCACATGTTAACTCCTGCAATCGACTTTTGCGGGTTTTTTGATTTTTTCCCTACATTTTGTAATATGTTCAGTGAGAAGCGCACGCTGAAAGATTAAATTTTTTAATCTTTGCGCTAGGGTTCACCCAAAGTTCATTTCCGCAGACTGGCAACGCTATGGAATTTTCTGGTATTTTTTTCGTCGAACAGGAGACCGACGTGAAAAAAAGGCCCGACGAAAATTGAACGCCAGCTGTTTGCCTATCGCTCTCTCTCATGACTGGCGTACGGTTTTCGTCGATCAGGATACTAGGCTTTAATCAATTCTACTGCTGCTAAAATTATTGACCTAGAACAGCGTACCACACTACTGTGGTCGATTTGGGGTGAATGAATCCTTATTTAATATTTTGAATTGCAAATCCGAAGCTGATCCGCCTGGCAATGACAAACATTTATCAGTCTATTTGTGAAATATTATAATTAAATTTATATTCGATACAAAAACCAACATAAATTGTTTAAGCCTAGAATCCAGATCGACGAAAACCGTACGCCAGTCATGAGAGAGAGCGAGAGGCAAACAGCTGGCGTTCACTTTTCGTCGGGCCTTTTTTTCACGTCGGTCTCCTGATCGACGAAAAAAATACCAGAAAATTCCACCGCGTTGCCAGTCTGCGGAAACGAACTTTCTGTGAACCCTAGCGAAAAGATTAAAAAATTTAATCTTTTGGCGTGCGCTTCTCACTGAACATTATAAGAAATGGAGGGAAAAACTCACAAAAGTCGATTGCAGGTGTTTTCATGTGAGGACAAAATAACATTAATACTATCTGGGGTGCCTGTTGCCAGAGCAAAATGTTTTTTAGGTCCAGAATGTACGAAAAAACACAATAAAAATGCAGCTATGAACTTTAAATTAGCAAATAATTATCACTTAATTAAAAAAAACAACTGTTAAATTTAAATTGTATTGTTTTTTTATTTCTTTGTACAGCGGCAGACTTGTCTTGCCAAGGTATTTGATAATATCTTTTAAAGGCTCTTTCCCGCAAATACGATATTTGAATTTTAACTGCTTGTCAACAAACCCAGCTGATTGACAGTACGACCGTAGCACGCTTAAATCTGATGAACTCTGAAACTTTTGGTCACACTGCAAAGATTAAAGTTTTTACGCTTGCGTAATCGTTTGTCGATCTGGATACTAGGCTTAACCTATAATCTATAAAAAGACTTTCCACTAGTCGAAAAGACAAAGAAAAATTAAATCTTATACAATTTTCTACTTTCGGCCATATATTTTTGCTTCGTTGGCAATAAATATGATTTTTCCAAATGAAAAAATTTCTTTCTGCCGTTTAAAAAGTGCAATTACTTGAAATCTTAGTATGTTTCCATTTTCCCTTGCTAAACATGCGGCTTTCGCAAAACCATATCTTATAAATTGAATTACTTTTAAACCAATTATCGGATTAGTGTCTTCGACCGGTATTTTTGTAAAGACTGTAAAAGGATTGTATTAAAAAGCAAGAAAGGAAAGCTAACTTCGGGCGGAGCCGAAGTTGATATGCCCTTGCAGAATATTCTTTAAATAATATTCTCCAAAATTATTCATATGATGCATTCTTAATACTCATAAAAATCCCAACTTCCTTACTTTAAAAACACCAAAGTTATGGCATTTTCAATCGTTCAGTTATATGGCAGCTATTGGATATAGCCAGTCTCTCAGTTTTAAAGATATCGAATTGAAACTTTGCACACACCCTTCTTTCCTTTGCACGCAGTATATAAGTCGGAACGGCCGGGATCGGCCGACTATATCCTATAGCTGCCATATAACTGAACGATAGAAAATGCCATAACTTTGGTGTTTCCTAACGTTAAAAGCACCAAAGCAATAGCAATTCCAATCGTTCAGTTATATGGCAGCTATAGGATATAGTCGGCCGATCCCGGCCGTTCCGACTTATATACTGCGTGCAATATGAACCACTTTTGCCCAATATTGTCTATATATATAAAACTGTTCATTGAAAACTAAGAATCAAAGCACAGCCTAAACTAATTAAATGACCCTATTCAAATTTGTGACCATTCAATTCTTATAACACTAAACTAATTTGCTAAGATTTATTTTGGCCACAAACATGCCCCCATTTTCTTCCATTGGCAAAAACGCCCAATTTCTATAAAAAAAAATCTGGACGCTGAACGCGTTAATCAATTGATGCGATTTTTGGCCAAAATTTAGTCCTTTACATAATAAAGATTCAGTTTAATTTAATATTGGATAATTTAATGTTTACTATTTTTTTATCGATTTTTGAAAATCTTAAAATCTTTCTCATTTTTTCCTAACGGCAAAAAAACACTGATCTAATTCAATTAGCAATATGAAAATTTATCGAGGGAATCCTGATACTTTAAGGATTCATATGGTAGTTTTACTGAAGCTCTAGGTCAATTCTAAAAAAGTATCAATAGCCTAAAGTAGGAATAATAATTCCAACTAATTATACACAAGCATTGTACAGCGAATGCATTCTCTCGCACTGTCTCTCTCTCTCTCTCTCTGACTCTGTGTACCACAATAATTGAGCGGCGGCTGATTTTGATTTCTTTTTAAAACTTAAAATTAAAAACTTAAAACTAAATTAAACTTCACAATAAATTAAAATTAAATTAAAATTAAATTATACCAGCAACACACACGAATAAACCACGTCAAAGCGTTCAAGCCGCTGGGCTTTCGGAAAAGGGCAGGGGGGCAGTCATCATCTCTATATATGTATAAAGCTATCAGTAAGAAAACTGGGAATCAACGCACAGCCAAAACCACTGGTTAACAATATTAATATGCATTTTTATTACATTCTAATAACTTTAAACTGATTTGCTAAGATTTATTGGGGCTCCCCAAGTGGACCCAATCGCTTCCAATTGGAAAACGCTAAACCGTTTAACCAACCGAATCCGTGTTTTCGCCAAAAATAGTTTAAGACATTATAAATGTTCAAAAAATTTGACCGCTTAGATTTAAGGCTTTTTACTATTTAAAACACATTCTAAAATAACAATTTAGACAAAAATCGAAAACGTCGAAAAATGGCACTTCTAAACTGAGTATAAAAAATTCCTTCCGTAAAGTTTTTCCTTAAGCTTTAACGATTCATTTAATGGTTTCACCAAAGCTCTAGCCAATCTATTGGCCTGGTTTTTGATAGTGTAGTAAAAATATACCATTCAAATTGTTTTTTACAGTGTTTTGCCACGCGCTGTTAGGAAACATAAGAACGGGAGATCGCAGTAGATAGAGAGAGGAAAGAGTGTAGCAAGTGCGCAAAAGCAGAAAACCGAGTATTTTTGTGTATGTGAGCAATAATATTATTAATGAGGGTTAACTAAAGATTCAGCCAAAACTAAAAATATGTTTAAAGTAACATCTAAAATGCAAAATTAGATAGTTCTACTGCAAACCTATTACATAAGAAAAGTGGGATATTCGGGTTATCCACCGCAAGCGAAGCTGCGGGCACCCTGCTAGTTGTGTATAAATGTTTGTTTTTCGTTTTCTCATTCTCTAAGGTGCTCCAGGTTGTGAGTACGGTATGCTCCTAGGATAGAGTGGAGCAACTCTTAAAGCCTAGTACTCAGATCGATGAACACTGTACGCCAGTCATGAAAGAGCGCGAGAGGCAAACAGCCTTTTAGCTAAGGCCCGGACTCACACGAAGCCCGCACGAATCTTAATTTTAGGGCCAGGGCCCGCTCCGGGCCTGTGTAAGCCAGCGGATGGGTTTTATTTATTGCCAACCAACTCAAGCTACCAAATTTCATGAGGATCGGCCGACTATATCCTATAGCTGCCAAATAACTGAACCGGAACTGCCATTACTTTGGTGTATTTAAAATTTTGTTGGGATTTTGTATGGGTTTTATATTTGACCAATTACTCCGACCTACCATATTTCATAAGGATCGACCAACTATTTCATTTAGCTGTTATACACTCATAGCAAAATTAACCCTAAAAACAAGAAATTCGCCTTATTTTTGTCTTCAAAGGCATCGCACCTTAAATTTTAGGGTAAAATTTTCTAAAATTAAGGGCGTTCCTTTCTAAAATCTAAGGCAAAGGGCCCTAAAAACAAGAAAAAGTTTTCTAAAAAATAGAAAAATATTTCTTAAAATTAGGGCATCTAACCATAAATTTTAGGGTATTTTTTCTAAAAATTAGAAAAAATGCTTCTACATTCATCATGAGGTAATTTTTCATTCGGGATTTATGTATGTAGGTGTATACATATGTACGTATATGATTTAAGCGCTTCGCTTTTCATTTAGAAAAGTCACAAAGAGTTTGTATTAGTATTGCGCACTAATGAATTGCCAATATCGATTTTCAACTATAATTCTGTGGGGAAAGAGAGAGAGAGAATTAGTACAATTATGATTTATTTCAGTTCTTACAAGTAAAATCCGATAAGTTTCTTATCCGAAAAAAACTTATAATTTTATTCGTCCGCCGGTGGGATTCGAACCCAGGTCTCCCGCGCGTGAGCTCGAAGACATTGAATGGAGCCACGGTCGCGCACGAAGAACGCACGGCAAACCAAAGACTATATGATGGGGCGTTTGCGAAGAATATTAGTTTTAAAAAGTTTTTAGAACTCGTTAAGTCGCAACGGTGAAAGTCGAAATATTTAAAATAAATTTTCTAAGATGATATTTCATATATCAAAAAATATTTAAATTACTTTTCAATAAAGGGTAAAACCTTTAGTCGTTTTAAGCATTACTTCTCATCTGTGTTTATACAAATGTAAAAAAAAAGGAAAAAAAAAGATGTCGGCAGCTGAAATTGAACTTGCGGTGCTTAGATTTCTGGTCAGACATTCTAACCCCTAGGCTACTCGGACAGGGTTAGAACAATTTTATGGTCATTTTAGAAAATAATTCCTATGTTATAGAAAATATTTCTATATTTTGGGATTAATTTTTATTTTTTAGAAAATATTTCTATATTTAAGAAAATATTTCTATATTTAAGAAAGCGTTTCTATTTTTTAGGGTTATCGAATTTTTAGGGTTAATTTGAGAAAATTTTTCTATATTTTAAGGTAAATCATTTTTTAGGGCAGAATTTCTAATTTTAAGAAAAAAATTTCGAAAAACAAGTGCCATTTTTACTAAAACATAGAAATTCTTTCTTGGATTTAAGGCGAGTTTAATTTATGGCGACAATTTCTACATTTAAGAAACACTTTCTTGATTCAAGAAAAGTTTTCTTATTTTGAGAAAAAAATTCCTTGAAAATAGAAATCTTTTCTTGGATTTAGAAAAAATAAAGTTTTAAGGCGAATTTCTAAAATTTAGGGTTAATTTTGCTATGAGTGTATAACTGAAAGATTTGAAATGCCATAACTTCGGTTTTTAAAGTTTGGAAGTGGGGATTTTTTATGAGTATTAAGAATGCATCATATGAATAATTTTGAAGAATATAATTTACAGATTTATTGATTTCATTTAAGGATGATACTAACTGTTATCCTTTTATATATTTTTTATGAAAATCGAGCAGGTCAGTGATGGCGAATTTACGTGTTTTACGGACTTCCTGTTTTAATTAAATTAAAATCGGACATCTATAGCTTCCATAGAAAAATTGAAAAGAAATTATTTTGCTATTTTTCTATTTATCAAAAAATATTATTTTGAGATATAGTAATTGTTTACAATATCAGAATTACGCTTTTAGTTTTGTCAAAATCGGAAAACAATATCATATCCGTAGAAACGATAGTAATATGCATCGTAAATCGATATATCTTCATTGTAATAACTGCACGGGTATATAAACTTCCTTTGCTTCCTTTCTTGTATATTATTAATATTAAATAAGTTGGGAAAAATTGACAATTTTTGCCCTTTTTTTACCATTAAGTAATATCACAAGATAGTTTTGGATAACCGTTATTCAGCAATTTCCCTGAAATAAATGTTATCGCGTAGCTTGATCTATGCTGAAGCGACACAAAAAGAAATGCAAAAGATAGCGGTTCATAGGACAAAGCTAAAAGCAACAGAAAAAAGCTTATCAGTTGTCAGAAGTATTTGCACACGTTTTCGGTGCGTCAAAATTATTTTCACAAAACTTAGTTTGATTTATTTCACCTTAATATCTAATTTTAACAAAAGATTTTCTTAATTTTACCAAAATACATTATTAATATTTAGTTACACCACCTCTGGCATTAATTTAGTCTTTTTTTTAGTCTCATTTGTAGTCTTTTAGGTATTGACCTTACCAAAGTTTGGGCAAATTCAAGGGTCAATTTGGACCAAATTTCGTTAATTTCAGCGAGGACTCCGTCGCGTTTTCTATTTTTATCAATGGTTCTTTGATTTTTTATAAAATCCCCAACGTTTTCGATGATATTAAGGTCTGGGCTTTGTGGGGGCCAAGGAAGAACCGCCTGATTAAGGTCGTTCAAAAATTTGGTCGGTATCCTACCCTTGTGACATGGAGCATTGTCCTGCTGAAGAATCCATTCATAAGTAGGAAAAAGTCTATTTCCTGACATAAAAGCATGGTCATTAAGGATTCGAACGTATCCGTTCTGGTTTAAAGTTCCTTCTATCGGTACGAGGTCTCCGAATCCATAATAGGAAAGGCATCCCCAGAACATGACTGTGCCACCACCAAACCTATTGATTCGCTGGGCTGCCAAATGCTTTTGACTTTTCTTCAAATGCATAAAATGATGGCTGTAGGACCCTTGGTACTGAAATGCAGCCTCATCCGTCCATAAAACATTAAACCAAAAGTCAAGAGGCTTCTTAATATATTCCAATGCAAATTGGAGGCGTTTTGTTCGGTTGGTTGGTGTGATGTCAATCACTTTGCGGACAACATATGTATTAAAATCAGCTTCTTTTAGCCTGCGACGAATTGTAAAATCACTTATTTGTTTACCAATTATATTTTTTGATTCTTCGGCAATTTTTACTGGACTTGCACTAGGATTGCTCGCTACAACTCCTAGTAAGTGCCTGCATTGTCTTTGGTCCAACACAGGTTTTCGACCTGATCTTTTCTTATTTTTTAAAGTACCAGCTGTATCGATCTTTTTTACTAAGTAGTAGACATTCCTGCGCGAAATTTTATACAATTTAGCGATTTCAGCTGCTGAAATACCGACTTTAAACTTAGCAACAATTTCAGCCCGGAGCTCAAGGGTTAACTCCCTTGTTTAAGGCATTTTGTTTACATAAATGTAAAAGATAAATTATTATTTTAATTGAATTTTCACTAAATTGAATTTATTAGAGCAAACGAGCAGCCACTTGTCGCTGCGAACCAAATACTAATGACGAAATTGCATTGTGAAAATAATTTTGACGCACCGAAAACGTGTGCAAATACTTCTGACAACTGATAAGCTTTTTTTCTTTTGCTTTTAGCTTTGTCCTATGAACCGCTATCTTTCGCATTTCTTTTTGTATCGCTTCAGCATAGATCAAGCTACGCGATAACATTTATTTTAGGGAAATTGTTCAACAACAACAAGAATAACAACTAAAAGAAGTTGGGATGTGCAAATAATTGTGTGTTGTGAAAATAATTTTGACTAGGATTGTATACAGTGGCTCACAGCTTAAAGTATGCACTTCAAACCCCTAACTTCAAACTTCCATAGCGTTAAAACTATTAGGCGTACTGCAACAAATGTGGTGTCAAATTAAAGATGATATTGTTTAGATTAAATTAGTGACTTCATTTATTGTCTACTTTTTCATTTTATGACCAAAACATAACAAAATAATAAAATACTGCTTATTTCTACCTCACAGCTTATTTTATGCATCACCAAAAAATATAAAAATATTTGGAAAGTATTTATTTTTTTTTTTTTTTTAGTATTTAGTATGGTAGCTTTTTATCGTCTACTACCGCTTGAAGCCTTTTTGGCATCGAATCCACTAATTTTTTCGTCAGATCGGCTGATATAATGCTCTTTGAAAAGAGCATCCTTCAGCGGGTTTTTGTTCGAAATGGAGTATTTTCGAATGTTATTCTTTAAAATTTCTCATAAATTTTCGATCACGTTTAGATCTGGAGATTGAGACGGCGGAATCATCACATGGGGACAGTTGTAGCTCAGCCAAGACTGCACAATACCCGCCTTGTGCTTTGGATCAGTGTAATGATAAAAACGGAAATTTGACCTTATTCCCAGATCCTCCGCACTTTGCAACAAATTGTCCTTGAGAATATAGATATATTTTATTTTGTCCATTGTAGACTCAAAAAAGTCCAGTTTTCCCGGACCAGCAGCGGACATACAGGCCCAAAAGCCATTCCATTAGCCCCAAAAATAAGCTGTCCAGGCTAACCTATGCCGAAGCTCACCTATCGATGACACCAGACTTTTGGAACACTGTAATTTTTGCAGATGAATCAAAATTTAACATTTTTGGATCGGACGAAAATGCTTATGTTTGGCGAAAAGCTAATACGGAGCTACAGAAGCAGAACTTAAAGGCCACAGTAAAGCACGGTGGTATGCACGTGATGGTTTGGGCCTGTATGTCCGCTGCTGGTCCGGGAAAACTGGACTTTTTTGAGTCTACAATGGACAAAATAAAATATATCTATATTCTCAAGGACAATTTGTTGCAAAGTGCGGAGGATCTGGGAATAAGGTCAAATTTCCGTTTTTATCATTACACTGATCCAAAGCACAAGGCGGGTATTGTGCAGTCTTGGCTGAGCTACAACTGTCCCCATGTGATGATTCCGCCGTCTCAATCTCCAGATCTAAACGTGATCGAAAATTTATGAGAAATTTTAAAGAATAACATTCGAAAATACTCCATTTCGAACAAAAACCCGCTGAAGGATGCTCTTTTCAAAGAGCATTATATCAGCCGATCTGACGAAAAAATTAGTGGATTCGATGCCAAAAAGGCTTCAAGCGGTAGTAGACGATAAAAGCTACCATACTAAATACTAAAAAAACAAAAAAAAATAAATACTTTCCAAATATTTTTATATTTTTGGTGATGCATAAAATAAGCTGTGAGGTAGAAATAAGCAGTATTTTATTATTTTGTTATGTTTTGGTCATAAAATGAAAAAGTAGACAATAAATGAAGTCACTAATTTAATCTAAACAATATCATCTTTAATTTGACACCACATTTGTTGCAGTACGCCTAATAGTTTTAACACTATGGAAGTTTGAAGTTAGGGGTTTGAAGTGCATACTTTAAGCTGTGAGCCACTGTATATAAAAGTGGCATTTTCCATGTTTCCTAATGACGCTGTTCACAAATTGTTTTTTCAATAAGTAAATAGAATTTTAGAATTTAAAGTTAAAATTCTATTTACTTATTGAAAAAACAATTTGTGAACAGCGTCATTAGGAAACATGGAAAATGCCACTTTTACAGTCGACTTAAGTGCTGGCACGTGCGTGGCCATGCATTTGTTCTTCATTTAACACAAGCAAATTGACGTTGCGATAAAATATGACCATAATGAATTACTCGCCCATTATATTTGTGAGTTACAACATCAAAGAACATCAAATAAACTGAAACCCAGAGAAGAAGGAGTAAACCTGCGATTGTATTGTGCAAGCATTTCAAAAAAAAACAAGAGAGAACGCTATAGTCGGGTGCCCCGACTATCAGATACCCATTACTCAGGTAAAAGGAGTGCGAGGGAGATGGAGATAGAAACTTTGATCACGCATAACTTTTTAACGAATGGTCCGATTTGAAAAATTTCTTCTACATTTCGATAGGTATTGATAAACACAATAAAACTGCATTTTTACTTTTCCGAAATATTTAAATTTTTAAAATCGTATATAAGCGATTGTGGGCGTTAAAGGGGGCGTGGCACCTTTTTGAAATAAACTTGCGCTGCGTAGGAACTCCTAGAATCTGCATGCAAAATGCCAATCTTCTAGCTTTTATAGTTTCCGAGATCTCAGCGTTCATACGGACAGACAGACAGACAGACGGACAGACAGACGGACAGACGGACATGGCTAGATCGACTCGGCTAGTGATCCTGAACAAGAATATATATACTTTATAGGGTCGGAAACGCTTCCTTCTAGCTGTTACATACTTTGGACGAATACAATATACCCTTTTACTCTACGAGGTCTGAGTCAAACAATGGCGTATGTGTGTATGTATGTAAGCATTGCACTCAAAAACATAAACATAAACACAGCTGTTGATGCAGGACAAAAGCTGCCTGCGCTAAAGAAGCGCTGGTGCTGATGCTCGTGCTGATGCTCGTGCCAGCTCTAAGAGATCGCCGAATTCAAATTGATAATTTGAACTGAGTAACGGGTATCTAATAGTCGAGGCACTCGACTATAGCGTTCTCACTTGTTAAAGTTAGGAAGTTGGGATTTTTTATGAGTGTTAAGAATGCATCTTATGAATAATTTTGGAGAATATAATTTACAGAATATTCCCTCCTTTCCTTTCTTGTTTTTATTTTTTTTTGTTTTAGAATTTGGTAGTATTTAATTATTATGGTTTTAATTAGCAAAAAATTGGTCAACAATATATAGCTGCCATAGAAACGATGTCAAAATGTAGCGCAAAATGGACATAGCTTCACTGTTTTTAGTAATATAGGGCGTCGAAATCGAAATGTAATAACTACAAGGGTATATAAACTTCGGCATGCAGAAGTTTGTTTCCTTTCTTTTTTTTGTTGGTTTTTTCTGTAAATGTTCTTAAGTATCCACAAAAAATGAAACCACCAACTTACCTAGGTAAAGTCTGTTCGATATCCCGCTAAACATTTGGTGAAAAAGATACAAAATTCCTTTTGTTACCTGAATAATGAAAATGTTTTCATTCAGCTAAGGCCATGGTTTTCATGGCTATTAATCTTTCCTGATATTTTCATGGATAGAATGCAGGATATGGGTCTAAAGAGTGTCGAAAATATCTTTTCTATAATCCATTTTAAATAGGATGGCTTGGTATTGTTTCTAAATTATTTAATCCTTTGTGGGCCCTTACTTATCGAGTTTGGATCTTTTTTAGCCATCTTAAGCACTGCCCCTGATGCGCGTCCTCAAACGAAACATTTTAAACCCTACGCTGCCTTAATACTGCGTCAAATATTTATTTTTTTGAAAAATACTTCGAGTTCTGTCCGTCCGTCTGTCCGTTTCTACGCAAACTAGTCCCTAAGTTTTAAAGCTTTCAGCTTTCCCAAAGGATGTTTTTCTATTGCAGGTAGTATAAGTTGAAATGATCCGGATCCGACGACTATATCATATAGCTCCCATGGGTACAATTGGAAAACTCTTTAAAATGTAATCCTTTGTTGTTTTAAATTTTTGTTGTTCTTTGGGACTTGGTAATAAATACTATTACGGTTTTTAGAAATTAATTACGGTTTTTATCAAATTCAAATAGGACATAAAATAATTTAAATATAGTTTTTCACATGCATGATGTTGAAAACTAAAAACTTACACTTGGAATGTTATCACTATTGCAAACTTGTTCGGACAGCAGTCGATCACGTATTTCCCACGCAAATATGCTGGGACACTCCCGTTTATAATCAGCAATTTTTTGTACGACCGGAGTTGTAGCTACTCGTGGTTTTGAACCACCAATCGCTCGAGGTTTAATCGATCCTGTTTCATAATATCTAAAAATGAAAAGAAAAATTTTAAAAAGTTATCTTTATGTTTTTGGGCGTTTTGCAGTTAAAAATAAAGAATAACATATTTAATGAGAAGGTAATAATAAGGTTTGTTTATATACTTTGGAATAGACAATGCCTGTAACTATATCCTTGCAGAGCACGTTATTATTTTTGGCAGAAAATTGTACCGCAGCTGTATAAAAGAAACGTACCTATTTACGATGTAAAAAAGTCGTAAGGATCGCACATTAAAAAAGGTGTTTTCACTCAATTTGTTCAATATAGTTTTTGTATGTCAAAAAACAACAGAATACTGTAAACCGGACTTACCAGATCCAATTTAAATAATTATTACCTTTTTACTTTCACCGAAAATTCTAAAGAGAATAACTAAAGTTTCATACAGTGAGACTTGCCCAATCAAATATATTTAGGTACAATACATTCCGCCAAGCCAAGAACAAATTTAATTTTTGCTGTCAACATTTTGTTTTTGTTAAATTGATCAAATTGATTTGGTTACTGCTAATGTACAGTAAGGCCCTACCAAACTCCGTTGGGATAACCTTTACAAAATGTTGACACTAGAAAGACTATGTATATATATTCAGCTGACGAACGCCATAAAATTCGAATAGAGCCAAGTAAAACAAAAAGATTGTAGGCAACAGCACACTTCTCATTGTTGCGAGTTCCAGCGGTTTTTCTGGTCTCCCAAAAATGCGGAATTTGGCTTTAGCTGGTATAAAAATATGCAATGATAGTCCAATTAAAACTAATTATCTTACTATCTAACAATCTAAAACTTGTCTAAAACTATTTGTTTCCTTGCATAACCTTGCAGAGGGTTTACAACGCAGTGAAGGAGACATTTAGGAATCATATATTTTCTTGATCAGCATCACTAGCAGAGTCGATCCAGCAATGTCTGTTTGTCCGTCTGTCCGTCCGATTCTACGGTCTTTGTATTGCAAGTATCGGGCGACTATATAGCTATGTGAGCTCCCATAGGAACAATCGCAAAATAAAAATTCAAAAAATTATAACTTTGCTGTTTTTAATTTTTTTTTTTGTTTTTCTTTTGGATCGCACAAAAATATCAAAAGGCTGTCATAGAAACGATGGCAAAATGCAGCACAAAATCATTGTTTTTAGTAAAGACTATATATTCAGTAGTAATAAAGGCAAAGAAATCAAAATGTAGTCGATTTGTAACAACTGCAAGGGTATTAATTTCGGATTGCCGGAGTTTGACTTCCTTCTTGTTTTATAAAATTTAGCTTTGATTTGATTTTATTTATCAATTTGTTATACCCTTGCAATTAATAATAAATTAATAATTTTAGTCCAAAGTTTTCCACATTACATTTCCTCCAAAACATTCAAGATCTTTCTCAATTTGTAATTTATTTGATGGGCATTTGCCGTGATTCGATTTACTGTATCGTGCTCCTGTTATCAAACACACTTGGGTTTTAGATCAAGGCTCAAATTTGTACGCATTCTGTATACATATACATTTCGAGAGCTGACATTGGCCTGGGCTCTCAGGTAAGCCATCGATCATATTAATCTAATTTTCCTCAAAGCATTCAAAATGCTAATCATAAGAAACTGTACCGTATTAATGGGTGTTCATGGAAACAGGTCTTTTACCGAGAATGCATACCATACAATTTTTAAAGTCAAGTCTCTTTTTACTCCTTCCTACTCCTTGAGATCCTAAAATGTTTGATCATTATATATGTTCTCGAAAATATTTGCGGTGAAAAAGTATGAATACTAATTTCCAAGTAAAAGTAGTTTGTACATTTCCATAATAAATACTTATTTTGTATCACCATAGGGTTTCACGGTATGCAATAATAAGACCATGAACGATCTAGTAGTTTTAAAATGTTTTTAATATTGTGGACCATATTCTAGAATAAGGCAAAGTCTTACAGTATTTTCTAACATGATTAAAAAGTGTTGTCAAATTAATGCATTTAAAAAAAAAACTGTTTTTATTTTAAGGATTGAACATCGAAGTTTTGTATAAAGCTAAGTACAGTGGACTTTTACTTATGAGGACTTAACTTTTATGGACAAGTAAAAAAAGTTTCGGTTCCAGTGTATACAGAAAATAGGTAAGTTGAAAGCTCTGGCTTTCGGCAAGTCGAAGTTTATATACCCTTGCAGTTATTACAAATCGACTACATTTCGATTTCTAAGCCTATATTACTAAAAACAAGAAATGAATTACATACCCTTGCAGTTATTACAAATCGACCACATTTCCATTTCTATGCTTATATTACTAAAAACAATGAAGCTATGTCGATTTTGCGCTGCATTTTGCCAACGTTTCTATGGCAGATATATGATATCGTTGTCGGATTTTAATTAATTCCCAATAATTAAATAATTAAAATTCAATATTATTTAAATAATACCAAATCCAAAAGAAGAAAAAAAATAATTAAAGCCAACAAAGTTATATTTTTTTGGAATTTTTTTTGATTGTTCCTATGCGAATTATATGATATAGTCGCCCGATCCAACATATATACTACCTGCAATAGAAAGACAACTTTTGGGAAAGTTTCAAGCAGATTGCTTTAAAACTGTGGGACTAGTTTGCGTAGAAACGGACGGACGGACAGACGGACATGGATAAATCAACTCTCCTGATAATGCTAATAAAGAATATATATGCTTTATAGGGTTGGAAATGTCTCCTTCACTGCGTTGCAAACTTTTGACTAAAATTAAAATACCCTCTGCAAGAGTATAACAATAAAACAATCTCGATTTTGTATGCATTTGGCCATCGTTTCTATATAATATTGTTGTCCGATTTCAATTTAAACAAAACCGTAATTAAATAATATTTTTTAATATTACCATATCTTAAAGAAAAAAAATATAAACAGCAAAATTATTATTTTGTTTTAATTTTTATTTCCAATAGTTCCTATGGGAGCTATATGATCTAGACGCTTGATCCGGCTCGTTCTGACTAAGTTTCCAAAAAGTTTCAAGTCAGATAGCTTTAAAACTAAGGGATTAGTTTGCGTAGAAACGGACGGACGGACAGCCGGACATGGCTAGTTTGACTCTCCTGGTGATGCTGATCAATGTCGGAAATGTCTTCATTGCGTTGCAAACATTTGAATACCGTCTGCAAGGGTATAAAAACAGATGTCTCTACGATTTCAAAAATACATTTATAAAATAATTAATATCTCTATCAAATAGCCGCATAGGAACGATTTAAAAATGTATTGAAAATCGACATAGCTTAGATAAAAGTTCCTTCTTTTTAGATTGCGAAAATATAATCGTGTATTAATACTAAACAAATGGTTTTGCATTGCCTCACCTGCCAAGAATTTTACTCACGCAGCCGTTGGAAACTTGCAGTATTCTTGAAATATCACAAGGACGTGCGCCAGAGTGAGCCAATTCGACTATTTTTTGACGCGTTGAGTCGGGCAGTGGTCGGCCATTGACATACACGCCGCCCAGCTGATTTATGCCACTATGACCCGCAGTAGAGCACCCAAATAGGGAACTCTGCCCAACTGAGGCGTGGGGATGCCCATGCATTATGTGTTCAGTTGTTAGCATCATGATTGATTTATTATACGCTGACGTTGATGGGAATCTTCGCTGGTGATATTAGTGTATGATGTTTATAATTGGCTTAGCGTAAGAACGATTATTGCCTTTTTCATTGCTGTTAAAAGAGGGATTTCGTTGTCAACTTTGTACTTCTGCACGAAGTTATTATCTTCACATAGTAATTAAACTATCAACTATCACTTTAATTTATTAATAACTTGGTTCCGTCTTTGCTTGTCAACTTCGGCGGGCTGTTTTCTTATTTTTACTGGCTTACCAGCTTACAAAATTGCACTTTAGACGTTTGTTAACTATTACATTTAACAATATTTAACATGATGGTCCCGATATTATCCGCCGTAGGTTCCGCAGCCCGGCGGCAGCGCCGGATGGCGACCTAGTTTATTAATCCTCGAATAATTTTCATTCGAAATGATCAAATCGTGACGTAGCTATCGGTTTTAGTTTGAACAAAAATGTCTTTTACTAACTGGTTTCAGTGACGAGGCGCGCACTTAGCCAAGCGAAACGTTAATGAGCTCTCATGCGAAAAAACACTGGCAAGAGCAACAGCGAAAGCATCGGCCAGCCATTTTGACAGAGTCGCTCTGGCTGTCTCTTTCTTTTTTCAGTTACCAGGAGCCGCAGTTTTACTTGACTCGAAGTGAGATAGCTGTACAGACATAAGGGAATGAGGAAATAGAAATACACGCACGTGGATATGGCGAATGAGAGTTAAGCAAGAAAGAGATAGCTGTTGATAAAAGAATAGTCCACCCTATCCTTTCGAAAATTGTTGATGTGTTGGTTGGTTGGTTAATAAAAAAGTAGGAACTTTAACTTTATGAATTCAGTGATAATAACGGTGGCAAATACAACTGGATTCATTCGTAGATGTGTATGTACATATATGTACTTATCCGTCTGCGTATGCAGTTTCTTGCTTATGATGATGTTTTATCAACTTTGCTGCATTTATTGTCTTAAACATTTGGTTGCACAAAAGCAAATATTTAAAATCCTGTTTAAAACATTTAAAGTGTATGCATGCAAATTGTTCAAAGTAGAACAAAAAAAACTGTACATTTGTATACAGTAATGCAAATTTACAAGTTTCTTATCGAATATTAAAACTCGTAATGGTGGAATTAAGAGACACCAAGTGCATTTCTATTTTTTGAATAAACGTGTTTATAGAAAAATAGGAATAAAATAGTTTTTGACTACTGTAACTCTTACATAAGACAATAAATAAAATATTTAAGAGAGACGTTACAAAATTCGTAATTAAACATATATTCGAAATAGGACTTCGGTTTAGTATTTTAGCTGCTGAAGAAATTAAATTTTGGTGTTCGAAAACCTTTTACCAAGCACTACACAAAATTTTAAGAAACCAAATAAAATTGTTATACCCTTGCAAAGTATTATAATTTCAGTCAAAAGTTTGCAAAGCAACGAAGGAGATATTTCCGGACATGAATAGAAATCGGCTTGCCAAAGTTCATGTTTTTCTTGAATTTTGATAAACTAACAATAAAACAAGAAAGGAAAGCTAACTTCGGGCGGAGCCGAAGTTGATATACCCTTGCAGAATATTCTGTAAATAATATTCTCCAAAATTATTCACATAATGCATTCTAAATACTCATAAAAATCGCAACTTCCTAACTTTAAAATCACCAAAGTTATGGCATTTTCAATCGTTCAGTTATATGGCAGCTATGGGATATAGACGGCCGATCCCTATAAAATTTGGTAGGTTTGATTGATTGGCCAAATATAAAACTCATAGAAAATCCCAACTTCCTAACTTTAAAAACACCAAAGTTATGGTATTTCATATCGTTATATGGGAGCTATAGGATATAGTCGGCCGATCCTTATGAAATTTGGTAGGTCGAATCGATTGGCCAAATCAAAAAGCCATAGAAAATCCCAACTTCCTAACTTTACAAACAGCAGAGTTATGGCATTTCCTATCGTTCAGTTATATGGCAGCTATAGGATATAGTCGACCGATCCCGGCCGTTCCGACTTATATACTGCGTGCAAAGGAAAGAAGGGTGTGTGCAAAGTTTCAATTCGATAGCTTTAAAACTGAGAGACTAGTTCACGTAGAAACAGACAGACGGACAGACGGACAGACGGACATGGCTATATCAACTCAGGAGGTGATCCTGATCAAGAATATATATACTTTATAGGGTCGGAGATGTCTCCTTCACTGCGTTGCACACTTTTGACCAAAATTATAATACCCTCTGCAAGGGTATAAAAAATGTCTTGAGTTAAACTTAATATTTTAACATACTTGAAGCAACTTATTTGAAAGCAAATTTTAATCTTATAAGATATGCCCCTTAGATTTTTATACCCTTGCAGAGAGTATTATAATTTTAGTCCAAATTTGCAACGCAATGAAGGAGACATTTGCGACCCTATAAAGTATATATTCTTGATCAGCGTAACCAGGAGAATCGATTTAGCTATGATCGTCTGTCCGTCCGTCAATTCGTCTGTCCGTCCGTTTCTACGCACGTTTCTACGCAAACAAGCTATCTATCTTGAAACATTCCCAAAATTTGTCTTTCTATTGCAGGTAGTTAATATGTAAGTCGGAACGAGGCGGATAGGGCGACTATATCAAATAGCTCCCATAGGAACAACCTTTCGAAAATTGCGAATAAATAAATAAAACAAGACTAGCTTTTCAACTTAGAAAATGAGCACTTACCTACTAGGGGAGCTTTATGATCAACTATAGATACATGAGCTTTCATGATTGATCTACTGCGCTTACTTTTATGAGCTGATCAGAGCTAAGCCATTTGAAGTGAATCAAGCTGTAGATCATTGTTGCTATAGACACATTAAGCTACTGCGCTGTGATTTGAAATAGATAAACGGATCGATTAGCTCATAAAAACAATAATAACTAGGACTTGTTTTGTTTCTTTTTTTCGAGTGTATAAGACTATTTTTTTATATTAGTATTAATATTAAAGATGAACACAAAATATTTGTTAAGGGCCAACGCGTTAACCATATATGTAAAGCCTTTTAGACTTCTTCTTGCATTTACATTTTAGATATCTATTATTTACAGAAATTAAACAACCAAGTAACAGCATCCAAGAACCTCAACCAACCCCCAAAAAGCCACCACTGAGCTTACGTGCACTCAACATCCTGTCCGACACGTTTTTAGGATTTTTGAAGTCACACGCACCAACGAATCCATTCCTCCTCCCCCCCATTTTTTCATTATTTTAGTGCCGGCATCCAGTGTGCTGGGGTTCTTCAAAGGGGAACATTCTCGGAACGACTTTTTGTCATTCCTATTGCGTGTGCCTAAAATTTCATGGCGCATTGTAAAGGTGACGAATCTGATTTTCCTGGAATGTGTGAAAAACGTTAATTTATTTTATTTTGTGTGGTGTGCAAAAAGTAAAAAAAAGTGTATAAAAGCACAGTCGACTGCTTTTTAATTATGATTTATAATTTTTTACAAAGTTTTAATGGTTTTTAGTTTCTTATATTTAATGCCTTAAAAACTGATGCTCATAAAAATAAGAATACGTTTTTAACATTATATAAACCAAAAAATAAAATTACATGTAAAAAAATATTTGTATTTATATATTGCGTTAAGTAGACTTTCCTTTTATCAATCTTGGGATTTGCATTGATTATAACAAGGGTATTCCAGAAGTCTCACCCAACCAATAGTCTGAAGAAACTCCCGAAACAGTGAACTTTGACAATTTTGGAACACAACAACGATTTAGGATTTAAGATTCAATGGTGAGACATTTATAAAAAAGAGATTAATCAATTAAGGTTTAAGAGCATTGGTTCAGTCCTTGTAGGTAAAACAAAAATTAATCAGGGAGCAAACTTAAAAAAAAGCTTCTGTTTAGTACTACTCTTTGGCAGTCCTCTTCCTTATGTGTGAACCTTTTAGATTTCCGTAAACACATTACATCGCACAAATCGATTCTACTTTACGAAGCTACAATATATATAATATATATAATTTTTGTTTATTTTAACCAATTATCAAAAAAGTTCGAGTACCGAAATTTTCAGAGGCTTAAATAAACATACAAATGTATCGCATACAAACGGAGAAGCAAGTGCTTAAACTCCCATGCTACATTTTGCAGACATGAAATATGTTAATACAATATAACAATAGGATTTCAGACAGGGTTGAAAACGCAGGACTGAATAAAATAAATTCCTAGCTCATATGTATATTGAGGTATCTTAATTCCGCGATAATAACTAAACTTTAACATAGCGCTGCTAAAAGAAATTTGGCACATTTGCCGACGCTTTGCCTGGGTTTATCTGAAAAATTCTTATCACATGTCGCAAAATTAGTTCCAGTCGACGATTCGAACAAGCATGTCGAGCACAAAATCAAAAAGAAAAGGGGATCAGCTGTTATTTTTCACAATGCGGTTTCACCGACTCCAAAATTAATGACTCAAAATGAAATGCGGAAAGTTATGCTGTCAACAACACTTGTTGTACTGAATTGAAGAAGGGGCTGGGTGCTCTTTTTATTTTCTCTGCGGCCCTCCAAAGGCCATCTGACTAGTTTCACAAAGCTTTTATTAAAAATTAATCAAATATAATTATTTGGCTTAACTAGTATTACAGCAGCTGGAAATGATATGAAAAGCTTGGTATTAACTTCCTTGGAGCTTCTCTATTTCAGCTTTATTATATAGTTTTCCTGTTTTTGTACCTTACAAAACATTCCAAAAAACGAATCAAGGCAAACATATTCAAGTTGTCTTAGATTTTCGTAGCAATGTACCAATTACGTAATTAATTGCGAAATTTGCACAACCGTTTTTCTGTTTCTAATACCAGAACCCAATTTTTTTGTAAACTTATTTTTGAATTGTCAGTGTTTAATTTGTTTAATGTTGGAAATTATCTGTAAACTCAACTCTAATTCCCTCCGTATTAGGAAAACTTTGTTTTAAACATAAAGTTCACTTTTATGCTATGTTTTTGCGTTTTGATCTAAGAAACATTCAGATCTCACATAGACACTTCGAAAAATTAAATTTTTAATCTTTTCGCTAAGGTCTGGCATTTTTTTGGTTGATCTAAAAAAAGGCCTGACGAAAAGTGTTAGCCAGCTGTTTGACTCTCGCTCTCTCTCAGACCTGGCCAACCGATTTCATCGTTCTGAGTACTAGGCTTTAACAATAAAACCAGCTAATTGACAGTAAGACCGTAGCACAATCAGTTCTGATGAACTCTTAAAAATACCCCCACACGGGAAAAAAAAGGTTTTTACGACGCTATTCGATCTTAATACTATGCTTAAGGAATGTTGACCGAGGAAATATCATACCGATAAAAAGTCATTAAAAGTTTTTAAGTTTTTTGAAAATATCAATTTCTGCACACCCCCATAGTTTAATAGTTAAAAAGTTAATTTCAAAATTATGCTCTCTGAGTGCAGCTTGTAAAGTAAGGTGACATCCACAAAGATAAAAACATTTTTTAATGAGTAAAAGGTTGATCAGCAGAAATAATCAGAATCTGATAACTAATCAACAATCTAAAAGCTTTGAAATCGTGCTAAGTTTTCTATCCGTTGTTTATTTTGGATTTCTATGCCTATATTACTAAAAACAATAAACCTGTAATTATACCCGTTACTCGTAGAGTAAAAGGGTATATTGTATTCGTGAAAAAGTATGTAACAGGTAGAAGGAAGCGTTTCCGACCCTATAAAGTATATATATTCTTGTTCAGGATCACTAGCCGAGTCGATCTAGCCATGTCCGTCTGTTCGTCTGTCTGTCCGTCTGTCTGTCTGTCCGTATGAACGCTGAGATCTCGGAAACTATAAAAGCTAGAAGATTGGCATTTTGCATGTAGATTTCAGGAGTTCCTACGCAGCGCAAGTTTGTTTCAAAATGGTGCAACGCCCCCTCTAACGCCCACTAGTCACAAGCTGTGGCCACAGTTTTGATGCTATTATGCAATTTTTTTTTGATTTGTATTTGTTTCGTCAATACCTATCGATTGGCCAAATAAAAGTTTGCCACGCCCACTCTAACGCCCAAAAACACATTAAACGCTTAAGCCTGGCTAGCGCCTACATTTCCGCCTTTCATGGGTCATCTAACGGATGACTTTGGAACAGCTGGCCAAGGTGCTCAACAGAGTCAACGTTAATTCTCGATAAGGATTTCTATTAAAGGAAAATGCGATGGCTTTCATTTGTCAATACCGAACTATATCCCAAGAACTATGCAAATCAAATTAAGTTAGCCAAATTGGAGGTGTTCCCTGGGTACCGATTTTAACATAAAAATCGGGAGCTAATTCGAGCGGCGGAAAACATACAAGAAGGCATATTTATATTAAGTTGTTTAGCTGAGTAACGGGTATCTAATAGTCGAGGCACTCGACTATAGCGTTCTCTCTTGTTTTTTCTCTGCATTTTGCCATCGTTTCTATAGCAGCTGTATGCTATTGTTATCCGATTTAAACAAAACAAGAGAGAACGCTATAGTCGAGTGCCTCGACTATTAGATACTCGTTACTCAGCTAAACAACTTAACATAAATATGCCCTCTTGTATGTTTTTCGCCGCTCGAATTAGCTCCCGATTTTTATGTTAAAATCGGTACCCAGGGAACACCACGTGAGATATAGTTCGGTATTGACAAATGAAAACCATCGCAATATCCTTTAATAGAAATCCTTACCGAGAATTAACGTTGACTCTGTTGAGCACCTTGGCCAGCTGTTCCAAAGTCATCCGTTAGATGGCGCTATTGTGTTGCGCCATCTACCTCAAGACATTGGTACCATGAAAGGCGGAAATGTAGGCGCCAGGCTTAAGCGTTTAAGGGGTTTTTTGGGCGTTAGAGTGGGCGTGGCAATCTTTTATTAGGCCAATCGATAGGTATTGACGAAACAAATCATATAAAATAAAATCTTCATAATAGCATCAAAACTGTGGCCACAGCTTGTGGCTTGTGGGCGTCAGAGGGGACGTGGCACCATTTTGAAACAAACTTGCGCTGCGTAGGAACTCCTGAAATCTACATGCAAAATGCCAATCTTCTAGCTTTTATAGTTTCCGAGATCTCGGCGTTCATACGGACAGACAGACAGACGGACAGACGGACATGGCTAGATCGACTCGGCTAGTGATCCTGAACAAGAATATATATACTTTATAGGGTCGGAAACGCTTCCTTCTACCTGTTACATACTTTTGCACGAATACAATATACCCTTTTACTCTACGAGTAACGGGTGTAACCATGAAGCTACGTCGATTTTGCACTGCATTTTTATACCCTTGCAGAGGGTATTATCTCCGACCCTATAAAGTATATATTCTTGATCAGGATCACCTGCTGAGTTGATATAAGCATGTCCGTCTGTCCGTTGTGTGTCCTTCTGTCTGTTTCTACGCCAACTAGTCTCTCAGTTTTAAAGATATCGAATTGAAACTTTGCACACACCCTTCTTTCCATTGCACGCAGTATATAAGTCGGAACGAGATCGGCCGACTATATCCTATAGCTACCATATAACTAATTGATCGGAAATGCCATAACTTTGGTGTTTGTTAAGCTAGGAAGTTGGAATTTTCTAGGTTTTATTTTTGACCAATCAATCTGACATACCAAATTTCAAAAGGATCGGCCGACTATATTCTATAGCTGCCATATAATTGAACGATTGGAATGCCATAACTTTGGTGTTTTCAAAGTTAGGAAGTTGGGATTTTTATGAGTGTAAAGAATGCATCATATGAATAATTTTGGAGAATATAATTTACAGAATATTCTGCAAGGGTATTTCAACTTCGGCTCCGCCCGAAGTTAGCTTTCCTTCCTTGTTAAAGTTAAGAAGTTCCTATATTCTATGGGTTTTACATTTGGCCAATCAATCCGACCTATCAATTCCAATAGACGCCATATAACTAATTTATCGGAAACGCCATAACTTTGGTGTTTTTGAAATTAGGAAGATGGGATTTTCTATTGGTTTAATATTTGGCGAATCAATTCGACCTACCAAATTTCATAATGCTGACTATATCCTATATTGGAAATGCGTTAACTTTGGTGTTTTTAAAATTAGGAAGAAAAATGTACATTCTGCAAGGGTATATCAACTTCGGCTCCGCCCGAAGCTAGTTTTCCTTTCTTGTTTTTTGCAATTTGTTGATTTTTATACCCTTGCAGAGGGTATTATAATTTTGGTCAAAAGTGTGCAACGCAGTGAAGGAGACATCTCCGACCCTATAAAGTATATATATTCTTGATCAGGATCAGCTCCTGATTTGATATAAGCATGTCCGTCTGTCCGTTGTCTGTCCTTCTGTCTGTTTCTACGCGAACTACTCTCTCAGTTTTAAATATATCGCATTGAAACTTTGCACACACCCTTCTTTCCATTGCACGCAGTATATAAGTCGGAACGAGATCGGCCGACTATATCCTATAGCTGCCATATAACGGAACGATCGGAAATGCCATAACTTTAGTGTTTTTAAAGTTAGGAAGTTGGTATTTTTTTTGGGTTTTATTTTTGGCCAAGCAATCCGACTTATTTAATTTCATAAGGATCGGCCCACTATATCCTATAGCCGCCATATAACTGATTGATCGAAAATGCCATAACTTTGGTATTTGTAAAGTTAGGAAGTTGGGATTTTTTATGAGTATTAAGAATGCAATATATGAATAATTTTGGAGAATATAATTTACAAAATATTCTGCAAGGGTATTTCAACTTCGGCTCCGCCCGAAGTTAGCTTTCCTTTCTTGTTTTGACAATTTTTGCTTCAAGCAGAGTGCTTTAAATCTGAGGGACTGGTTTGCGTAGAAACGGACGAAATGACAGACCGATAGAGTCTCTTGGTGATGCAGATCAAAAATGTATATAACTTATAAAGTCGGAAATGTCTCCTTCACTGCTTTAAATACTTTTAACTAACATTTAAATACCCTTTGCAAGGGTATGACTTAAAAATTTTAATTAACATATAAATTTAGTGCCGAAATCTCCATTTTCGTCCAGCAGCTATGAACCGCAGTCCTCAAGGTATCAATTTGCCGGCGGCGTTAGTGAGTTACAGTAAAGACGCTGGCAATATATTTCGATAATACTAAATCCAATTGCTAAAGCTAGGGTTCAGAGCTCACAAATTTAGTTTGATCAATTTCGCTTGATGCTGCTGTTCCTGAAGCTCCCCTTTTTCTTTTCCGGGCGAATGCCTAATTGCCCAGTGAAGTGGCAGCTCCGTCTACAACCAAGCGATTTGTGCTTCAGTCTGGGCCCCTGATGAGGTCGACCATCCACCGCAGCCACGGCTAAATCCTCATTGTAATTGTCATCGTCTTCATCCATTGGACAAGCTAGGGCGCGTCACATTGTTGCTTAAATTATTTCTGTGTTTATTATAACATTCGTTGTTGAAAAAATGAAACAATGCATTTGTCCATTTCAAGCTGACCGATACCCAGCGTGTGCAATTACAAAACTTGGAACTTCTCTATTAGAGACAGAAATAACAAAGTTGTTAACTTTTCAAAATCTGTCAAATTTTCATCAGAATAAAGTTTATCTTGGCTTTAATTAAGAATGTTAAATGTTAAACCGTTCTTAGATACAGAACATTAACTTAAACGTACCTTCTACTCTTCTCCATAGCTTTTCGTAAGGCCAAGAAAATATTATTTGCACAATCATAGCTACCAAAAGGAACCTTAACAGTTATATCGCAACTGCCAACAACAGAAATCAGAAAATTCAGATAAAACAAGAGCTGGATCAACCGAGTGCGCTAATTTAACTTCATCAGGAGAGATACGCCTACTTTTCATATTGATGTTGAAGTGACGCAAATGTGTGTGGCTCACCAACAATCACGCACGCGTCCATAGACGACACCCCAAACCCAAGTCAAACATACAAAAAGGGTCAGGTCCAAAGGCAGGCCGAAATACATTTGTAGGGCTAGGGATGTATTTCTAGTGGAAGGAAAGAAACAGGATAAGCGACTGGATGCAGCAGGGTTGAGAAATGGGTATGGGTATCCCTTTGATTGTTTTTTGGGATTTTCATTATTTCATCTCAATGGTTTTGAATTCATGAAAATTGCGGAAACATTTGTTATACAATAATTTAATTTGCTGCCTTTACGAGTAATAGATAATACAAAATTTTAATACCGGCTGTTGTTTCTTGGCTTAGATTTAGGTAGTTAATGTATTAATATGTACATTAGTATAAAAACAAGAAAGCAAAGCTAACTTCGGGCATTTCCGATCAATCAGTTATATGGCAGCTATAGGATATAGTCGGCTGATCCCGGCCGTTCCGACTTATATACTGCGTGCAAAGGAAAGAAGGGTGTGTGCAAAGTTCCAATTCGATATCTTTAAAACTGAGAGAATAGTTCGCGTAGAAACAGACAGACGGACAGACAGACGGACAGACAGACAGACGGACAGACAGACGGACATGCTTATATCAACTCAGGAGGTGATCCTGATCAAGAATATATATACTTTATAGGGTCGGAGATATCTCCTTCACTGCGTTGCCAAAAATATAATACCCTCTGCAAGGGTATAACAAGAAAGGAAAGCTAACTTCAGGCGGAGCCTAAGTTGAAATACCCTTGCAGAATATTCTATAAAATATATTCTCCAAAATTCTTCATATGATGCATTCTTAACACTCATAAAAACCTCAACTTTCTAACTTTAAAAACACCAAAGTTATGGCAATTCCAATCGATCAGTTATATGGCCGCTACAGAATATAGTCAGCAGATCCTTATGAAATTTGGTAGGTCGGATTAATTGGCCAAATATAAATCCCATAGAAAATCCCAACTTCCTAACTTAACAAACACCAAAGTTTGTTATACAAAAATTTTGTTTTAAGAAATGTCTCCTAAATTTTAAGCGAATTGGGTATTGTTGTCGCTACATTGAGTTTGTCCCTGTTTTTGACCGATTTCAGTAAAAGATATAGTTAACTTCACTGTATGAACGAAAACAAATAAGAAACTAGCTCTTCGTTATACCCTTGCAGAGGGTATTATAATTTTGGTCAAAAGTGTGCAACGCAGTGAAGGAGACATCTCCGACCCTATAAAGTATATATATTCTTGATCAGGATCACCTCCTGAGTTGATATAAGCATGTCCGTCTGTCTGTCCGTCTGTCTGTTTCTACGCGAACTAGTCTCTCAGTTTTAAAGATATCGAAATATTGAAACTTTGCACACACCCTTCTTTCCTTTGCACGCAGTATATAAGTCGGAACGGCCGGGATCGGCCGACTATCTTATAGCTGCCATATAACTGATTGATCGGAAATGCACTAACTTTGGTGTTTGTAAAATTAGGAAGTTTGGATTTTCTATGGGTTTTATATTTGGACTATTAATCCGACCTAGCAAATTTCATAAGGATTGGCCGACTATATCCTAAAGCCGCCATTTAACTGATTGATCGGAAATGCCATAACTTTGGTGTTTTTTAAGTTAGGGAGTTGGGATTTTTATGAGTATTAAGAATGCATCATATGAATAATTTTCGAGAATATAATTTACAGAATATTCTGCAAGGGTATATCAACGTTGACTCCGCCCGAAGTTAGCTTTAATTTCTTGTTTTTTTTTTATATATACAAAAAATTGTATATTGATAAAAATATTAATATTAATGAAAAGCAATAAAGCTTTGTCGATTTTCCGATCAATTTGATCATTTCTATGGGAGCTTTATTATATAGTCATCAGATTTTATTAGCTATATGTTGAGTATTATCGTATAAGTTAAAAAAGAATGAATCTATAATTTGTATACCCTTGCAAAGGGTATTATCTTTTTGGTCAAAAGTGTGCAACGCAGTGAAGGAGACATCTCCGACCCTATAAAGTATAAATATTCTTGATCAGGATCACCTCCTGAGTTGATATAAGCATGTCCGTCTGTCCGTCTGTCTGTCTGTCTGTCCGTCTGTCTGTTTCTACGCGAACTAGTCTCTCAGTTTTAAAGATATCGACTTGAAACTTTGCACACACCCTTCATTCCTTTGCACGCAGTGTATAAGTCGAAACGGCCGGGATCGGCCGACTATATCCTATAGCTGCCATATAACGATAGGAAATACCATAACTTTGGTGTTTTTAAAGTTTGGAAGTTGGGATGGGTTTTATATTTGGCCAATCAATCCGACCTACCAAATTTTATAGGGATCGGTGGACTATATCCTATAGCTGCCATATAACTGAACGATTGAAAATGCCATAACTTTGGTGTTTATACCCGTTACTCGTAGAGTAAAAGGGTATATTGTATTCGTGCAAAAGTATGTAACAGCTAGAAGGAAGCGTTTCCGACCCTATAAAGTATATATATTCTTGTTCAGGATCACTAGCCAAGTCGATCTAGCCATGTCCGTCTGTCCGTCTGTCTGTCCGTATGAACGCTGAGATCTCGGAAACTATAAAAGCTAGAAGATTGACATTTTGCATGCAGATTCTAGGAGTTCCTACGCAGCGCAAGTTTGTTTCAAAAAGGTGCCACGCCCCCTTTAACGCCCACAATCGCTTAGATACGATTTTAAAAATTTAAATATTTTGGAAAAGCAAAAATGCAGTTTTATTGTGTTTATCAATACCTATCGAAATGTAGAAGAAATTTTTCAAATCGGACCATTCCCTAAAAAGTTATGCGTGATCAAAGTTTCTATCTCCATCTCCCTCGCACTCCTTTTACCTGAGTAACGGGTATCTGATAGTCGGGGCACCCGACTATAGCGTTCTCTCTTGTTTTAAAGTGAGGAAGTTGGGATTTTTATGAATATTAAGAATGCATCATATGAATAATTTTGGAGAATATTATTTACAGAATATTCTGCAAGGGTATATCAACTTCGGCTCCGCCCGAAGTAAGCTTTCCTTTCTTGTTTTCATTTAATTTTCTGACAGGTCCAATGGGATCTATATATTATTAAACACTTTCATATGTGCTGCACCTGGCTGAATAAAGAAAAAAAAACATTTTTAACTTGTTTTATTACTTGAGCTCCAGGTGAAGCACCAGTTTTTTCTAAAAAATGATCGATTTGATGTCGATGATAAGATCATTGTGTTTGGAACTGACATGTGGTTAGAGAACGAATCCATCAAACAAGATTGTTAGAGTGACAAAAACTACAGCCCCTTTCAAAGTATTTACAATACAAAAATTCGTATCTATATTAACTGAATTTGTATTTAAAATTTTAAAAATGATGCAACTGATATTTTTTAAGACCAATAAATTAAAACTGGACTGATCCGAAAATAAAAACTACATTTTTGTTTAGTTTATCTGTAAATAAATTAAAAGAAAGTCAAAACAACCATCTAAGTAACTGACGAACATGTACGGACGGACTCTCCTTCGATATCTTTAAAACTAAGAGACTAGTTCGCATAGAAACAGACAGGTGGACAGACAGACGGACATGCTTATATCAACTCAGGCGCGATCCTGATCAAGCATATATATAATACTTTACTTTATATATAATACTTTACAGGGTCGGAAATGTCTCCTTCACTACGTTGCAAACTTTTGAATGAAATTATAATACCCTCTGCAAGGGTATAAAATGAAAGGAATTTGCATAATTTTTCCAACAGTTGCAATTTTTATACCCTTGCAGAGGATATTATAATTATACCCTTGCAGATTATCTATTCAGCAAGGGTATATCAACAATAGTAGTTCGTAAGTATTGCGTTATAGTATTTGAACAATTGTTAATGTCTTAAGATAGTGTAAACTAAACGTAACATTTTTATACCCTTGCAGAGGGTATTATAATTTTGGTCAAAAGTGTGCAACGCAGTGAAGGAGACATCTCCGACCCTATAAAGTATATATATTCTTGATCAGGATCACCTCCTGAGTTGATATAAGACTGTCCGTCAGTCTGTTTCTACGCGAACTAGTCTCACAGTTTTAAAGATATCGAATTAAAACTTTACACTCACCCTTCTTTCCTTTGCACGCAGTATAAAAAGTCGGAACTGCCGGGATCGGCCGACTATATCCTATAGCTGTCATATAACTGAACGATAGGAAATGCCATAACTTTGGTGTTTGTAAAGTTAGGAAGTTGGGATTTTCTATGGGTTTTTTATTTGGCCAATCATTTCTACTTACCAAATTTCATAAGGATCGGACAGCAATATCCTATAGCTCCAATATAACTTTAGGAAATACCATAACTTTGGTGTTTTTAAAGTTAGGAAGTTGGAATTTTCTATGGGTTTTATATTTGACCATCAATCAGACCTACCAGGGATCGGCCGACTATATCCTATAGCTGCCATATAACTGAACGGTTGAAGATGCCATAACTTTGGGATTTTTAAAGTTAGGAAGTTGGGATTTTTATGAGTATTAAGAATGCATCATATAAATAATTTTGGAGAATATTATTTACAGAATATTCTGCAAAGGTAGTTAGCTTTCCTTTCTTGTTATTTTGTTTCCTTTTTTTCGCCCAAAAACTTCGGGCGGAGCCGAATGCTTATATTTAATGAAAACAAGAGAGAACGCTATAGTCGGGTGCCCCGACTATCAGATACCCGTTACTCAGGTAAAAGGAGTGCGAGGGAGATGGAGATAGAAACTTTGATCACGCATAACTTTTAAACGAATGGTCCGATTTGAAAAATTTCTTCTACATTTCGATAGGTATTGATAAACACAATAAAACTGCATTTTTACTTTTCCGAAATATTTAAATTTTTAAAATCGTATATAAGCGATTGTGGGCGTTAAAGGGGGCGTGGCACCTTTTTGAAACAAACTTGCGCTGCGTAGGAACTCCTAGAATCTACATGCAAAATGCCAATCTTCTAGCTTTTATAGTTTCCGAGATCTCAGCGTTCATACGGACAGACAGACGGACAGACGGACAGACGGACAGACGGACAGACGGACAGACGGACATGGCTAGATCGACTCGGCTAGTGATCCTGAACAAGAATATATATACTTTATAGGGTCGGAAACGCTTCCTTCTAGCTGTTACATACTTTTGCACGAATACAATATACCCTTTTACTCTACGAGTAACGGGTATAAAAACAAATTGTTATAGTCGTATAATTTGTTTCCCACTTTTTCCCGATTGTTCCAATGGCCGATCCGACTACCTGCAACAGAAAGATAAAGTTTCATCCAAATAACATTAAAGATATAAATATATCTATAAAACATTTTATTTTTGTAAACGCTCGATAATTGCTTGCTTATATAAACGCTTGACGAATTTTACTTATAATGATATAAAATACGATTAATTACATCCAAGATTTATTAGCTCATATGTTTCTTAAACCCAACATACATATTTATAATATGTATGCTTTTTAAATTATAATAAATTTAAAGGTATTAAAAAATCAAAGTTTTTTCGAAACCTCATTCCTTGAGCGAACAGAAAGATTTTTTGGAATGTTGTTCTTAGAATGCTATAAATGTAATCTTATTAAGAGTGGTCATTGCATAATTTAACGAAATTACTTGTGTAATTATGCTAAAGTACTTCATTTTCAAAAAGTCGAAACATTTTTTTCTTTATCTTAAAGAACAACTTTTTGAGACCATTTCGCCAAATTTTCATATAGATTTGAGCAGTAGGCATAAAGTTACAGCACTCCTAGCCGCGCGCCTCGTCCCCGAATCTCGAAATGTTATTTCTTAAAAATGACCTTGCGGGGATATGGATTGGCGAAAAACTACTAAACCGATTTTCTTCAAATTTTTTTTAATGTAATAAATTTCAACATCGATTTTTCATGTAAAAATTTTTATTTCGCGGAAATAGATACTTTTGTAAGAATTCTAGAGTCCAAAAACTTATTTTTTTTTCATAAAACGTTTGCGTATGTACAAAAAAACAAGAGAACGCTATAGTCGGGTGCCCCGACTATCAGATACCCGTTACTCAGGTAAAAGGAGTGCGAGGGAGATGGAGATAGAAACTTTGATCGCGCAAACGAATGGTCCGATTTGAGAAATTCTTCTACATTTCGATAGGTATTGATAAACACAATAAAACTGCATTTTTACTTTTCCGAAATATTTAAATTTATATTTAAATAAAATCGTATATAAGCGATTGTGGGCGTTAAAGGGGGCGTGACACCTTTTTGAAACAAACTTGCGCTGCGTAGGAACTCCTAAAATCTGCATGCAAAATGCCAATCTTCTAGCTTTTATAGTTTCCGAGATCTCAGCGTTCATACGGACGGACAGACGGATAGACGGACATGGCTAGATCGACTCGGCTAGTGATCCTGAACAAGAATATATATACTTTATAGGGTCGGAAACGCTTCCTTCTAGCTGTTACATACTTTTGCACGAATACAATATACCCTTTTACTCTACGAGTAACGGGTATAAAGATTTAAAAAACGTTCGTTGAAGTACCAGATATTACTCTAAACTAATGAAATATTTATACCCGTTACTCGTAGAGGTATATTGTATTCGTGCAAAAGTATGTAACAGGTAGAAGGTAGCGTTTCCGACCCTATGAAGTATATATATATTTTTGTTCAGGATCACTAGCCGAGTCGATCTAGCCATGTCCGTCTGTCCGTCTGTCTTTTCTCCGTATGAACGCTGAGATCTCGGAAACTATAAAAGCTAGAAGATTGGAAAATTGCATGTAGATTTTAGGAGTTCCTACGCAGCGCAAGTTTGTTTCAAAATGGTGCCACGCCCCCTCTGACGCCCACAAGCCACATGCTGTGGCCACAGTTTTGATGCTATTATGAAAATTTTAATTGATATGTATTTGTTTCGTCAATACCCATCGACATTAATTCTCGATATATATAATAAATATATATATATTATATTTATATTAAGTTGTTTAGCTGAGTAACGGGTATCTAATAGTCGAGGCACACGACTATAGCGTTCTCTCTTGTTTTATTTTTACGGTTTCTGTTGACCCGTTCGTCCTGGGGAATTATCAAAAAAAGGCGTTTAAGTGAAACAGCCACCCCTTAAAAACTATTAAATATTTTTTCACAAATTTTTGCATAAACATTGTCAATAAAATAAACTTTCAGAAAATATATTAATTCACTTAATAAAACAAATTGTTACATACATAAAGCCCCTTAAAGTCATGACCAATATTTAGTCGTCCAAATATTTAATTGCTTATTTTTAAATTCAAATGTATTTATTTATGTACACTAAGACTTGACCTGTGTGTAGCAAATCCCAATACAGATTCTGAATTCCATTGGCACAATTGAAATTTGTCTGCTCTAGCACTTGGTAATTGGCAGCCTGGCGACCGCCGATCGATAACAATAAAATTGTTAAAAGCGCAAAATGCCGCAAAGTGTGTAATTTGTCGAGCGCAAAAAGGGAGAACGGCTGACGACGGCGGCTAGAGACCCAACCAGACTATATTTGAATCATCAATGGCGTGTTTAAGCAGTTTGTCAGCGCCACGTGGCAAACGGCTGTTTCAGGCGTCCCTTCGATTTTGCTGGCAACAGCAGGCGGTGGAAGGTGGTGGGCGGAGGGTCGTGGGTAGCTGGTGGCATTGGCTAAAGCACACTGGGGAAAATTTTTTATTTTGTTTTCAATTTTTTTTCAAAAATTATTAGTTGTTACCTGATATTTTTGTATAAATATATAATAAGTTTTTAATTCAGAATTTAATTTGTATTAATAATTCCTGTAATTTTAGCTTGAAAGCAATAACACTAAAATCACCCGTTTAACATTATATCTCGGTAATCACCCTTTTTTATTTTTTCACTTCTTGTGAAAGGATTTATTTCTTTTTTCGGTTTGAAGTCATATTCGCCCTTCTCTAAGTATTGCTGAGCTTGTGCCATCGACAAACGAGGATGAGGATGGACGAGGGCCGTGTGTCGATGATGATGATGTAAAGCGTCAGCCCTATTCAAAAACAGCAACTCAAGCAACCTCCACACCCGTAATTCGCTGCTGGATACGAGGTGCAGTAAATAGAGATTTAAACGCTCGCACTGCAATCGGCTGGCCACTTTTCTGCTATAGGTTGTCAACGCAACGCAATGAATTGACAAGGCTCTATTGCCGTACCCGTTAAAAAATAATGCTTGCCTTTGTATTCTATGTTAAAAAGCATGCGTACATTAAAACGAAGCTTAAGTTAAATACGGGAAAATACTTGTTAAATCTTAAACATTTAGCGCATACAGATAGTTTAAAATCTGCAGGATGTCTTACTTTTAATGTTTTTATTCTTAGTTCTCTTAATTTGAATAGCTCATTTAAACTGTATATCCAAATTTTAAAAAATATCGAAAATTTACATATCGGTTTTAAGATTTCAAAATCTTTTGTTGTTTCTTTGATCTTTCTCTTAATTTAAAATTAGCTTTTGACTTCCAAAGACTTAATCTACAAATTCCAAACTACCAAATAAAATTTTTAACAAAGTACGTATTCCAGCAAAATAAATACAAAGGACAACAAAATGAAAAATAACAAGAAAGGAAAGATAACTTCGGGCGGAGCCGAAGTTGATATACCCTTGCAGAATATTCTGTAAATTATATTCTCCAAAATTATTCATATGATGCGTTTTTAATACTCATAAAAAATCCCAACTTCAACTTTAAAACACCAAAGATATGGCATTTTCAATCGTTCAGTTATTTGGCTGTTATAGATATAGTCGGCCGATCTTTATGAAATTTGGTAGGTCGGATTGATTGGTCAAAAATAAAACCCATAGAAAATCGTTCAGTTATATGGCAGCTATAAGATATTACTATATCTAGCCGATTCCGGCCGAAGGGTATAACAACATTCAATGCACTGTTTAAGGTACCTTAATTTTATTTTATTGAGACGTATAATATCAAACAGCTTAGATGTCATTATACCCTTGCAGAGGGTATTATAATTTCAGTCAAAAGTTTGCAACGCAGTGAAGGAGACATTTCCGACCCTATAAAGAATATATATTATTGATCAGCACCACCAAGAGAGTCGATCTAGCCATGTCCGTCCGTCCGTCCTTCCGTCCGTCTGTCCGCTTTAAAGCTATTCTCTCAGTTTTAAAGCTATCTGCTAGAAACTTTCCCATTGGTTGTATTTCTATTGCAGGTAGTAAATAAGACGGAACGAGTCGGATCGGGCGACTATATAATATAGCTGCCGATCGGAAATTCCATAACTTTGGTGTTTTTAAAGTTAGGAAGTTGGGATTTTTATGAGTGTTATGAATGCATCATATGAATAATTCTGGAGAATACAATTTACAGAATATTCTGCAAGGGTATATCAACTTCAGCTCCGCCCGAAGTTAGCTTTCCTTTCTTGTTAAGAATTGATTTTGAATATTGTTATATTTTCGGTGAAACAATAGTTATGGGTGTTTACATAGTTTGGCTCCCCTATATTCGGGCTTCTAAAACACAAAGAACAATATGTTCATTAAAATATTTTAAAAGCATGTCATTTAATTATAGAGTCAATATGGCCATGCCTGTCTGTCCGTCCTTTCGTCCGTTTTAACGCTAACTAGTTTTTATACCCTTGTAGAGAGTATGATAATTTTGGTCAAAAGTGTGCAACGCAGTGAAGAAGACATCTCCGACCCTATAAAGTATATATATTCTTGATCAGGATTGCGTCCTGAGTTGATATAAGCATGTCCGTCTGTCCGTCTGTCTTTCCTTCTGTCTGTTTCTACGCGTACTAGTCTCTCAGTTTTAAAGATATGGAATTCAAACTTTGCACACACCCACAGTATATATAAGAACGACCAAAAAATGTATTTTATAAAAATAATTAATTCTGATTACAGGAAAACCGTGGCCAAACGCATAGTAATTTCTTGTTGTGAAATAAGTTGAATTCGTAAGCCATTGCCAACACTTAATTTCTAAACACACAGTAGCTCGTTTTGTTTCCAGAAGACATACATTTCAGTCAAAAGAATTCATAGGAACCGTTTCCGAGTTGGTACTAAGAGCTCCGAAACAGGCCTGAATGACTTAATGACTAATATCAAATGACTATATGCCAAAGTACGGTAATCGATAGAAACATCATTTCAAGACATATATAATCCAAGAAATAATTTTATAAGCGAGAATAAGCAAATATTACGAATCAGATTCTGCACGCTCCTTTGTTAATTTCCCGTGCACACGCACACTTTACCCTTCACATTGCCACTTAATAAGCGCAAGAGCAGTTAGGAACGATGGCGTACACACACTTTCAGTCCCTTGACGAACCCATGGCTGCTTTTCCCCGAAGTTTTCTTCGTGATGGTGCGCTGTTATTTAAAATAATATTTCCGTATCCGGCAAATAATACGGAACGCGTGCTTCTTCTAAAGAGAGTCATAGGGGTCCGCCCACGGAAGTTTAACCATCGTGGGGTACTACGACCTTACTTGTAATAAAAACGAAATTTCCAACTTTTTATAATGGGTTCCAAATAAAGTGTTATATTTTTTAGTGATAACATATTTTGGAATATCTTTCAAGTAAAATTTTACCTTTGAACAAATTTGGTTAGAAGAGATTTCCGTGACGCCCACGATTACAGTAATCCTTATTATAACAACTACTAATGTGATTTTTACACGGGGTTAGGTTTTTTTTGGCATGCTTAATATTATTTCTAATCAAATGCCTATTGGAAATATCAAACGTTTTTATCACAAAAATCTCTTTTATATTAACTAAAAGCCGGCTGAAAAATTGAATTATTTGTCACTAAGAATAAACAGTGGTATCGTACCACTTTAATCGTACCACTTTAAGACGATGTCGCGGTATTTTATGTAAAATTTTCCAAAAAACATTAATTTCGGATTAATTTTAGGCAAAAATCGGTGTATTTTTGTTTCGTAGAAAATATAATAAGTTTGTTTGTTGGCGAAATAGAATGATTGTAAATTATTATATTTAGTTGTCTGTATTTTTAACACGCTTTCAAGAATCAGTCGAAGTTCAAATTTAAGTTTTCAGTTTAATTCTCTTTTATCTAATCTGTCAGGCTTCCGTGTAAAATATATTTCACCATGATTGGTATATACGATATTTGAAAAAATGTATCGATCCATATTTATCAGTCTGCTTTAAAAAAAATATTTTTCGCGCGGAGTCCCACTTATGTACCTACACAACCGACCGAGGGACGGGAAAAAATGTAATAGTTAGATAAATTTTGGGCCAATAAAGTCAGTATTAATAGGTTTAGGATATATGATATTATATATATATATTTATGTGGGATATATTTCGCGACAAATGGAGTTAAAAGATCTGCAAATTCCAACCAAAAGTGAACTGTAGCTAATATTTTTTAAAAATAACATTTGACCTTTGCTACTTACAAAACAAGAAAGGAAAGCTAACTTCGGGCGGAGCCGAAGTTGATATACCCTTGCAGAATATTCTGTAAATAATATTCTCCAAAATTATTCAAATGATGCATTCTTAATACTCATAAAAATCCCAACTTCCTAACTTTAAAAACACCAAAGTTATGGCATTTTCAATCGTTCAGTTATATGACAGCTATAGGATATAGTCGGCCGATCCCTATAAAAATACCAAAGTTTACAAACACCATAGTTCTTGATCAGGATCAACTCCTGAGTTTATCTAAGCTTGTCCGTCTGTCTGTTTCTACGCGAACTAGTCTCTCAGTTTTAAAGATATCGAATTGAAACTTTGCACACACCCATCATTCCTTTGCACGCCGTAAATAATTCGGAACGGACGACTATATCCTATAGCTGTCATATAACTGATTGATCGGAAATGCACTAACTTTGGTGTTTGTAAAGTTAGGAAGTTGGGATTTTCTATCGGTTTTATTTTTGGCCAATCAATCCAACATACCAAATTTCATAAGGATCGGACGACTATATTCTATAGGTGCCATATAACTGAACGATTAGAATAACTTTGGTGTTTTTAAAGTTAGGAAGTTGGGATTTTTATGAGTGTTAAGAATGCATCATATGAATAATTTCGGAGAATATAATTTACAGAATATTCTGCAAGGGTATTTCAACTTCGGCTCCGCCCGAAGTTAGCTTTCCTTTCTTGTTTTTTGTGTTTTTTTTCTATTGTTCTAATGGGAGCTATATGATATACTACCTTCAATAGAAAGACAACTTTTGGGAAAGTTTCATGCATTATATTTGACACATGTTCTGCAGTGTTTAAAGCTAAAACAAATTATTTTATTTATAGTTTATTAAGTCAAGACGATCGAATATTGGTCGGCGAACGCGACTTGCACGGTCGATTATGGCTTTACGGTCAATTGAGGACGACGAGCAAAACAAGTAACGCAACGAAACAAATTAACAAGATCAATTTGCAAGGCGCTGCATTTGTATATAACTCTGCACTCGATTACAGCTCGGTGCCAAAAATTAGCATAGGTAGAATGGACTCAATTTGCTAGAATTGCAACGCATTCAAGTTCAAATATGAAACGCCAGGAATGTGCTGCTCAAATGGCAAGATTATATTGCCTAATTTGAAACTTCCGCCATAGCCATTTCGATTATTGGTCTCCGGTTCAACACCAGAGTCAAATTACTTCTTAACAAAAATCCAATCATATAATTCATGCTTTGAAATGACGTCTTTTGGCGCTACAAATAGCATAAGGGACAACTTGATACCTATGTACGTTTAAGGTCATTTTTTCATTTCATTAATACATTAAAATTTAACTAATGTTTAGAATGTGAAGTGTGATCGAATGTGCTATTATTCTAAATTTTCTACATAATTCAAGGTCAGGCTTACCAGGACAGACTCATTGATACCCGTTCCAGATGTAGATTATCAATTTCTGCAAATTTATTTCGATCGTTGTGCAATCACTTTCAATCACGTTTATTTCAAAATATGCAAAAGCAATCGACAAGTATTATTGGATGTTGAAAATTAGTTCAATTGAATTTTTTAAATTTTATGTAACGAAACGAATAAGAAACGAATTAATGATTAATGGTATAAACAGAATCACATTTTGAAATGCCGAAGACTCTTCAGTTAGTAAGCAGTAGATATGTACGCCAGAATTGAATCTGAACGTTGTAACTATATTCGATTTAATCAAGCTGAATTACGCTCAAAAGAATACGTTCTCCTGCGTGATACGCTTTTTATACCATTGCAGATGGTATTAAAATTATGGTCAGAAGTTTGTAACGCAATGAGGAGACGTTTCGATCCCATAACGTATATATATTCTTGATCAGGATCAATAGGGGAGTCGATATAGCCATGTCCATCTGTCCGTCCGTCCGTCTGTCTGTTTCAATTCCGTTTGCGAGCTCACTTTAAAAGCTAGCGATCTGAAACTTTCACAAAATATAAACATGAGTACGCAGGTTAAGTTTAAAAGACGCCCCTTATGGACGTCTATATCCTATAGCTCCCATTAGGAACAATATTAAAAATATTAAAAACAACAAAGTGATTTTTTCGATTGTTCCTATGGGATCTATAACGATATAACCGCCCAATATACTAACTGCAATAGAAAGACAACTTTTGGAAAAGTTTTAAGAATAATTGAGCTTATAAGTTATAGTATCAGGCTTGAAGACTTGCATCAATCAGTACTTTTGACACTGCTTGAACTTTATTAAATAGTTGTTTCGGTAGAGAATTTCATGGGCTTAATAAAAATAAAAAGTACAATTCTATGTTATAAGTTTTTGTTTAAGCTTTTCAATTATTGCAAACCATTGTACTATATTTTAACAAATAAGTACATATATAGAACATATGTAAGCCCAGAAATGTGTAAATGCATCCCGCCCTTTTACCAACAGCATACAAAAGCAAAGATCATGCAGTTTTATTCATGCGCAAATCCACACACAATGCATCTTTTTAATTGTTTACTTCAAGGGTAGAGTACGCGCTCGCACACTAAGTAGGGTTGCTGGCCATAAACTATTCATTTCTTCAGTCTATGTAGGGCGGGTGTGCCTGTGCACGGGTGTTTAGTGTAACAATTTTGACCTCTTTTGTTTGTAACAAAACCTTGTCGGCAATGGCTGTGGTTTGTAGTAGAACCCCCGATTCTTTGTTATCTAAGCTATATTACGGTCCCGTCTTTCTTCTCCCAACTTCAATTGTTATCTCATTCTTGTTTTTTGTTTGACCTCAATCAGGATGGAATCTGTGGCTGACGACTTTTTTTGAGCCAGCTTAAGCATCAGACATTTCTTAACCAATAACAACTACGCACTGCTGATATCGAGTAGTTTAGGGGTCGGGGCGAGCGTCAAGGGCCGTGAGGTCTGCTTTTGTTTAGGTAGTTGCACCTATTATTCGATGTCAACACTCGCCAAATGAAAAAAAATTAAAAGTCTTAGTACCGTCGCGACTGTGAATGTTAGTCTGTACGTTTTCAATACGAACTAATCATAAAAGAGCGGAAAGTTAACTGAAATAATCCATTTTCTGGCTTTCTAACAGTAGATGCATATGGGGCAGTGATAGTTAGGTAATTGGCCAATTTCAAGGGCATACAGGAAATTAAGCATTTTTATATTACATTGTTAAATGTTCCGATGTTAAACATTTTTATAGCCTTAATCCTCGATTGCTTAGTATTTTTAACAAAGTCTTGTTTAACTGAAATAATTTATAATTAATTAAAATAAGTAAATAGGTACATTGTATTTTTTCAAACTAGTCTCTCAGTTTTAAAGCTATCTGCTTAAAACTTTCCCAAAAGTTGTCTTTCTATTGCAGGTAGTATATATGTCGGAAGGAGTCAGATCGGGTGACTATATCATATAGCTCCCATGGGAACAATCGGAAAAAAGGATTCAATAAAATAAAAAATTTCTTGTCTTTAATATTTGTTGTTGTTCCTTAGGAATTGGTAATATTTAAGGTAGTTGATAATATCTTTTAAAGGCTCATTTCCACAAATACGATTTTTGAATTTTAACTGCTTGTCAACAAACCCATTTTCACCAAATACCAAAAAGTTACATCGCGTTGCCAACCACCTGAAATGAACTTTTGGTGAACTCTAGCGCAAAGATTAAAAAATGTAATTTTTTGGCGTGCGCTTCTCACTGAACATTTTGAAAAATGGAGGGAAAAATAAAAACCTGCAAATGTCGACTGCTGGAGTTTACATGTGAGGACAGAATAACATCAATACCATCTAGGGTGCCTCTTGTCAGAGAAAAATTTTTATTAGGTCAAAAATGTACGAAAAAACACAATAGCCAGAAAGGAAAGCTAACTTCGGCAGAGCCGAAGTTGATATACCCTTGCAGAATAATATTCTCAAAAATTATTCCTATGATGCATTCTTAATACTCAAAAATCCCAACTTCCTAACTTTAAAAACACCAAAATTATGGCATTTTCAATCGTTCAGTTATATGGCAGCTATAGGATATAGTCGACCGATCCCTATAAAATTTGGTAGGTCGGATTGATTGTCCAAATATAAAACCCATAGAAAATCCCAACTTCCAAACTTTAACAAGAGAGAACGCTATAGTCGGGTGCCCCGACTATCAGATACCCGTTACTCAGGTAAAGGGAGTGCGAGGGAGATGGAGATAGAAATTTTGATCACGCATAACTTTTTAACGAATGGTCCGATTTGAAAAATTTCTTCTACATTTCGATAGGTATTGATAAACACAATAAAACTGCATTTTTACTTTTCCGAAATATTTAAATTTTTAAAACCGTTTATAAGCGATTGTGGGCGTTAAAGGGGGCGTGGCACCTTTTTGAAACAAACTTGCGCTGCGTAGGAACTCCTAGAATGCATGCAAAATGTCAATCTTCTAGCTTTTATAGTTTCCGAGATCTCAGCGTTCATACGGACAGACAGACAGACGGACAGACGGACATGGCTAGATCGACTCGGCTAGTGACCCTGATCAAGAATATATATACTTTATAGGGTCGGAAACGCTTCCTTCTACCTGTTACATACTTTTGCACGAATACAATATACCCTTTTACTCTACGAGTAACGGGTATAAAAACTCCAAAGTTATGGTATTTCCTATCGTTATATGGGAGCTATAGGATATAATCGGCTGATCCTTATGAAATTTGGTAGGTCGAATTGATTAGCCAAAAAAAAAGCCATTGGAAATTCCAACTTCCTAATTTTACAAACATCAAAGTTATGGCATTTCCTATCGTTCAGTTATATGGCAGCTATAGGATTTAGTCGGCCGATCCCGGCCGTTTCGACTTATATACTGCGAGAAAAGGAAAGAAGGGTGTGTGCAAAGTTTCAATTCGATATCTTTAAAACTGAGAGACTAGTTCGCGTAGACACAGACAGACGGACAGACGGACATGCTTATATCAACTCAGGAGGTGATCCTGATCAAGAATATATATACTTTATAGGGTCGGAGATGTCTCCTTCACTGCGTTGCACACTTTTGACCAAAATTATAATACCCTCTGCAAAGGTATACAAATGCAGCTATGAACTAGCAAATAATTATCAGTAAATTAAAGAAAAACAACTGTTAAATTTAAATTGTATTGTTTTTGTAATTTCTTTGTACAGCGGCATACTTGTCTTACGAAGGTAGTTGATAATACCTTTTAAAGGCTCTTTCACGGAAATACGATATTTAAATTTTAACTGATTGTCAACAAACCCAGCTGATTGACTGTAGCACGCTTAATTCTGATGACCCCCCCGAAATTTTGGTCACACTGGAAATATTAAAGTTTTTACGCTGGCGTACTCGTTTGTCGATCTGAGTACTTGTTAAATTAAATAAAGAATATTGTGGCTTTTGACAAATATTTTAAAATGTTATATAAAAATAGAAAAAAGGGATATTTTCGCAGCCTTTAACAATTTTTATTACGGAAGCTATAAGATATTGACGCGCTTTTACCCTGATCAAGGTGTGTGTAAATAAATAAGACTTGGACAAATTTATGTCAATAGCTTACACACTGCGCGAAATATTCTGAAAAACATCAAATTTGGACAGATTTCACCCCATTGTTCCTATGGAAGCTATAGGATATAGACGTCCCATCGGCTAGCGATTTTACCCTGTTCAAGGTATGCATAAAAAAATACGATTTGGAAAGATTCATGTCAATAGCTCATATACTGCGCGAAATATCCTGAAAATCATAAAATTTTAACCGATTTCATCATAGACGTCCGATCGGCACGCGCTTTTACCCTGCTCAAGGTATGCATAAAAAAATACGATTTGTCAAAAGATTTTACACTGCGCGACATATCATAAATTCTTGCAAGGAATATCCGATGGTACCTATGGGTGCTGTAGGATATAGACGTCCGATCGGGGCGCTTTTCAAATTTGATTTGCGTACGCATGTTTTAGGACGTCTGTGAAACTTTCAGATCGCTAGCTTTTAAACTGAGCTCGCAAAGGGTAATGAAACAGACGGACAGACGAACATGGCTATATCGACTCCCCTATTGATCCTGATTCAGAATATACATATATACCTTATAGGGTCGGAAACGTCTCCTTCACTGCGTAACAAACTTCTGACCTAAGCCAACTAATGGTAGTTCTAGTGAAGACAATCTTTTGACATCAATGTCTCTCAATATTTTTGTGCCCATTTTCAATTCCCCCGATCTGAGTAGAACTATTCTCATTTACCAATTTACCAACAGTAATGGATAAATCAATAAATGCTCCACTTGCAAATGCTGATGCATTTTGGCGAGAAAACTTAATTTGCACGTTGCCATCCTATTTTTCTGTTTGTTGCTTTTGTGACAGCGGGTGCATGTGTGAATAGGTCGTAAAAACTTTGTTGCTTTTATCGGATATGTGAGGACCGTATTAAATATAAGAAATTATGCCCTCTTCCCACAGAGTCCATCCGTTTGAAACGGTTGGGATTTTTGACAAATGTGAAACTCCGATTCCCACAGAGCACATCCACCATCCACCATCCACCATCCGATGTCAGCTGATCTGAACAGCTGTGGCTCATCATTTTAGCCCGTTGCATTTTGCACAACATTTGAATGATACTTGGTGACAGACTGCAAGTGATCTACGCGAGCAACCAAATCGAACTAATAGGTCTGCAGATTTTTGCTAGCCTGCCGAAAATATATGCACCACTTTTGCTCAATATTGTCTAAATGGTAGCAAATCAATTTCATTATGTATAAATGTTTATTTTTTGGTTTCTCGTTCTCCAATGTGCTCCAGGTTGTGAGTACGGTATGCGCCTAGGGAACAGTGGAGCAACTCTTAATGCTGCCAGAGGGATGAATCAGTAGTTAAATAATTATTATAAGTACAAACAGCATTTTTTTGATTTGTCGCCTTCCTTTTTGAAAAGTTACCCGCCATTATTTTTTAAATTTTCGTAGTGAATGTTTAAATTTTCACTGTCAAGAAGAAGAACTCAGAGTTGCACCGAAAAAACATCGCCTAACTATCGCATAAAAAAGTCCGTCAAATTCGGATGGGGAACTAACTGGGAATTTTCGGAACGGCAAAACCTTATGGACCATCCGTTGAACGGATGGTGGATGGTGGATGGATCTCTGTGGGAAGACAGCATTACTCTATGGATTTGTGAAATATCGATAGGAGTGCTGTGATACCAACTTAAAATATTAACTTATCGCAAGTCCTTTAACATAAAATGTGCATATCAACCTTTAATACATTTTTTGAAGAGTATTTAGAAAACAATGCAAAAAATGTAATTTTGCTGTTTTTGGCCTGATGTAAGACAGTATTTTATATAGTTTTCAAAAAATTAAGAATGTTACAATTTTCTTAAAAGATATTTTCGGATATTTTTGTAAGATACATGAATATACATATACTCATTATAACACATTAAATATTATACACACATGCTGTTCGGTAGCTCAGTCTGCTCTCAGGGTGGATTCCCCCTAATGCCACAACTCGCAAGAGAACATCGATGACTACGCTGTCTCACATCACTAAACTATCGGTCATCAGTAACAAATAAAACAAACAAAACGTAAATAACGCAAATAATTATAAATTACGGGAAATACGGAATGTTTTGGTGGCTATTGTTGACCTAGCCTAACCAAGGATGCCTCGGAGGATTCTGCAGAGGCATCACCCATTCTCAGCTGGACAGAGTCACTCTTCGCGACTATGACAGTTCCATCTTCAACACTCACTCGCACATCTCGGTTGTTACATAAATTGGACAATCACCGTAAGTGCTGATGCTTAACATTATAATTGCTCTCCTATTAACTAATTTATCCTTCCTCAGCCTTCAAGACCAATTTTGACCGCCGTCTTCAAATTTACGCAGTCAAAGCTGAGAATTCCCTTCCCTTGAAAAGGCTACAAGCGTCGCGGAAAATATGTTCCACCAGTCACGTACTGGTGGAACTCGCAGTTAAACGAGGCGCACAAAAGGGCACACACTATTCATGTGTAGGGTCACCTAATCCTGAAGAGCTCCTGGGGAAAAGAAGGGACAAGCCAAACGGCTATCCCGCCGAAAACTAATAATCGCGACCTTTTTTTACAGGCAACAACGAGGACGACTAAGGTTTTCGGGTCTAAGTACGGAAAAATTTACAAATAAATACGGAAAGTATAACAATTAAGAAACAAATGTGTACATATAATGAAGATATGCCCCGGCCGAAGAGTACTCCGACGGAGGCCAGCGGCAATAATGGCCTAGAACACCACGAGGAACGGTGGTACGATGGCAGTGCCTCTCAATGCGGCGCGAGTTGGCAGCCAAATCACCCCAAAGCGAGTGGGACTTAATAGCCCGAAATGGACTCACCGGGGAATGTTGGATGGCGTAATATACAGTGGCTCACAGCTTATTTCAACCAGTGCTCAAGTAAAACTTTAAATCGCTGTATTTGCCAAATTAAGAGATATATTGGAAAATTTAAAACGCAGATTTATAACTCTTTATTTAAACTTTTATTTCATGAATTCTTACATTTTTAAATATTTTTTTAATATTTATTTTGATTTTAAGACTCAAATAACAGGCAAAATGAATGCCACAGCTTATTTCAACCAGACCTTAAATTTATAAATTTTTTAAAGATTAAGAACTAAAAATGATAAAATAATATTTTGTATGTCCAGCCTCCTGGTAAACAATCATTTTAAGTCTTTTTTGGATTGAATCGACCAATTTTTAAGTCACTTGGGGACTTATTTTGGCCCATTCTTCGAGTAATGCGTTTTTTAGGTCCGTCTTATTGAAAATGTTACGTTTTCGAATTTTTCTGTCCAATATAGGCCATCAATTATCAATAACATTATTATCTGGAGACCAGGCTGGTGGTTTCATGATATGCGGGCAATTTTAAATGATCCTTGTCGGCAGAGTTCCCGATATGGGCTTGGGATAGTTGTCCTGATAAAATCGGAATTTATCACGAATCACCAGATTTTCTGCACTTTGCAGTAAAATGGACTCCAATATGTTTCAATTAAGAGTTTTGTTCACTGTTGTGTCCACCAAATCCAAAATCCCGGCTCCAGCTGCCTACTTACAGGCCCAAACCCACCACCAGGCTTGAACATTGCCTTTAAATATATTATATACAGCTCTATCTTTGCTTTTCGCCAAACATAAGAAGCCCCATCAGATCCAAAAATATTAAATTTTGACTCGTCGGAAAGTATTACAATGTTCCAGAAGCTGGAATCCTTATTCAAATTCTCAAACCATGACGCTCCCACCACCATGCTTGCCGTTCAAATGCACATAATATCAAAAGTGTCGCTTTAAGTTTGCTTTGGAGCATTTGAATAAGGATTCCAGCTTCTGGAACATTGTAATACTTTCCGACGAGTCAAAATTTAATATTTTTGGATCTGATGGGGCTTCTTATGTTTGGCGAAAAGCAAAGATAGAGCTGTATATAATATATTTAAAGGCAATGTTCAAGCCTGGTGGTGGGTTTGGGCCTGTAAGTAGGCAGCTGGAGCCGGGATTTTGGATTTGGTGGACACAACAGTGAACAAAACTCTTAATTGAAACATATTGGAGTCCATTTTACTGCAAAGTGCAGAAAATCTGGTGATTCGTGATAAATTCCGATTTTATCAGGACAACTATGCCAAGCCCATATCGGGAACTCTGCCGACAAGGATCATTTAAAATTGCCCGCATATCATGAAACCACCAGCCTGGTCTCCAGATAATAATGTTATTGATAATTGGTGGCCTATATTGGACAGAAAAATTCGAAAACGTAAAATTTTCAATAAGACGGACCTAAAAAACGCATTACTCGAAGAATGGGCCAAAATAAGTCCCCAAGTGACTTAAAAATTGGTCGATTCAATCCAAAAAAGACTTAAAATGATTGTTTACCAGGAGGCTGGACATACAAAATATTATTTTATCATTTTTAGTTCTTAATCTTTAAAAAATTTATAAATTTAAGGTCTGGTTGAAATAAGCTGTGGCATTCATTTTGCCTGTTATTTGAGTCTTAAAATCAAAATAAATATTAAAAAAATATTTAAAAATGTAAGAATTCATGAAATAAAAGTTAAAATAAAGAGCTATAAATCTGCGTTTAAAATTTTCCAATATATCTCTTAATTTGGCAAATACAGCGATTTAAAGTTTTACTTGAGCACTGGTTGAAATAAGCTGTGAGCCACCGTATATGTACGCCAATCTTCAAATTAAATCTCCCGGGGTCCTTTGTGTTGAGATCCCGGTTGACCTATGGATAATTATTCATGAATAAAATAATCTATTAAACCTAACACGCCAATTTACTCTAAGAACTATTTGTTTTAGATTTCGGCACAAACTCTAATTTAATAACTAGCGCTCGGTCTAGCCAAAGACCAATATAAACTCTAAGATGCGTAACGCCATACGATTTTTTTGCACACGAATTTTTTGTGCTGGCTTTTCAACTGGCTTTTCGCTCTCTGCCCAAAAGCCAGCGAGAGAGCGCTCAAAAGCCAGCCGCTCTTTGCACGCATACTGCGACAGCCGACGAATGTATGTGTGCACATGTATTCACAAGCGAAGAATTTCGCTGCAACGCGCTGTCGAAATATACTCTTTATTTTAAAATTGTAACATTATTATAAATACTTATTTTATATTGCCTTTATATGATAATTATACGAATGTAGAATATTTTTTAGTAATGACCATATATATCTAAGTATATAAAAATACATAATTTATTTCATATATGACTTCACTTTGAAATAATTGTCATTAGGGTATTCAGCGTGCGACGTGTGAACGATTTTAAAGGGCCTCAGAAATTTTGCGATTGAACAGGATGAATATTTTTATATTTATTGTCTTTAAAATATATAGATTTAAAAATATGTGGTCCTTTTATATATTATACTTATTATAATAACATTATTATCATAATATAAATTAAATTTATTTAAGTATTTGTATATTAACTATTTTAGTTATTTAGAAAAAAAGAGAAACCAAAAGGGGAGACAAAAAAGGTTTGCGCGCTTTTCTTTCCAAACATAGGCGCGCGCTTTTCAAATCAAATTTAAAAGGCCCAAAATCATTAAAGCTAATTTTATTTTATATACAAAATACTAAAAATGGATAACTTACCTAAAATATACTTGAATTATATTTAAATATACTCCTAAGGTAGGTAAATATTGAAAATTAAACCTACCCGTAAAAATAAATTATAAATATTTATATATGTATGTATTTGTATATTAACTATTTTATTTATTAAATATACTAAATAATAATAAAAATAATAATAGTTAATGTGTTAAATATACCATTTAATAATTAAAATAGTTAATATATTAAATATACAACTAATTAAAATAGTTATTATACAAATACATACTTAAATATTATATATACATTTTATAAAAATTAACCAATTTTAGTATTTCTTATGAAAATTAAATTTGCTTTAATGATTTTGTGCCTTTTAATTTGATTTGTAAAACGCGCGCTTTTGGGTGAAAAAAAAAGCGCGCTAACTAGATCTCCTAAACAAACTTATTAAAGTTTTACTATTTAAGCATTGTAACTGTAATTGTTTTTGTTTAACAATCATAGTATATTCAAATATATTAAACTTTATTGAAATATTTTTAAATTTAATCAAGCAGTTTTATATGTTTTGTATTAAAAGTTATGTTTTTAGCTTTAATTTAAATATGTAAAACGAAACTATGAATTAAACATGCCGATATTTGTTTTTAAGGTATATAAAAAATCGTACATCAAGCTTCATTGCCATATATACATAAATTCAATTTAAATAAACATCCTGTTCAATCGTAGAAGTTTTTTTGACACACAATTAGTTTCTTAGTCCCGAAATGATTTCTGGCCGCAAAATCGTCTTCTTAAACAACTACGCACACATACGCACTTCCTTATTCGTGCAATTCTATTTTTAGATTTTTACGCTCTCAACTTTGTGCGAGCGGAGAGAGCGGAATTTTCGTCGCCACCAAAAAACAAGCTGCATAGTGCAAAACCAATGTATGGCCGTTACGCATCTTAGAGTTTATATTGGTCTTTGGTCTAGCTCACTAGACAATATCTGCCTATCATTCATATATCGCCATATTCCCTTGCCTCTCTCGAAACTTGGTCATTGGACATATTTAAAGCCAAAGTAAAGTAATCCCTAAGAAAACCGGGATTATTTCAAATGGCTAGGATCGTCCGCCAGATTCCCCAAAGGGGGCGCCACCGAAACCATCGCCCTATCGTCCTACCCTATCGATAGAGAATATCCCATTATCGACTCCAACTGCAAAACGGCAATACAATAGTATATACTACATTACATTACAATTGAATATATTACATTACATAAAAATAAGTTACCTTACATTACAATTGAATTCATTACATTACCTGCATCGTTACGCTACGGTAAAATATTTGAAAATAAATGTACCCCAGCTTGCCAGGACGTGTTCCTCAAGATGTATTTTGAACAAATTTGTTGTGTGTTTGTGAAACAGTAAAATATTCTTTTAATTATCTTATATTTTAGTATATTACTGTAAAAAGTCGACTTGAGACCTTACTCAAAGGGAAAAGTAGTCTGCTACCAGTGTTGTTTTATACAAGTAAGTTTAATTTTTATGATTTTCGATTATGAATATTTGAATAAAAAAGCAAAACTTAACTACAACTTTGGGAAATGTTAAATCACATAAAATCAAATTGGTTTCTGTCCCTGTACATCGGCAGACCGGCCGGTACTTGGGAATAATTTTTAAGAGCCTTTTGCAGATAAGTTTTTATACCCGCTACTCGTAGAGTAAAAGGGTATATTGTATTCGTGCAAAAGTATGTAACAGGTAGAAGGAAGCGTTTTCGACCCTATAAAGTATATATGTATATTCTTGTTCAGGATCACTAGCCGAGTCGATCTAGCCATGTCCGGCTGTCCGTCTGTCCGTATGAGCGCTGAGATCTCGGAAACTATAAAAGCTAGAAGATTGGCATTTTGCATGAAGATCTTGGGAGTTCCTACGCAGCGCAAGTTTGTTTCAAATTGGTACAAGCCACAAGCTGTGGCCACAGTTTTGATGCTATTATGAAAATTTTAATTGATATGTATTTGTTTCGTCAATACCTATCGATTGGCCTAATAAAAGTTTACCACGCCCACTCTAACGCCCAAAAACCCATTAAACGCTTAAGCCTGGCTAGCGCCTACATTTCCGCCTACATAGCGCTTTCTAACGGATGACTTTGGAACAGCTGGCCAAGGTGTTCAATACAGTCAACGTTAATTCTCGATAAGGATTTCTATTAAAGGAAATTTCGATTGTTTTCATTTGTCAATACCGAACTATATCCCAAGAACTATGCAAATCAAATCAAGTTAGCCAAATTGGAGATGTTCCCTAGGTACCGATTTTAACATAAAAATCGGGAGCTAATTCGAGCGGCGGAAAACATACAAGAAGACATATTTATATTAAGTTGTTTAGCTGAGTAACGGTTAACTAATAGTCGAGACACTCGACTATAGCGTTCTCTCTTGTTTAAATTTTAATTGATTGTTAAAAACCGAGTTGATTGTCCGTTAAATGTGCGTCAAATTAGCGTCGGTGATTTATCGGGGATGGAGGATCGGTGGAAATTGGAACCTGAGAGCTGCTTATTATACCCGTTACTCGTAGAGTAAAAGGGTATATTGTATTCGTCCAAAAGTATGTAACAGGTAGAAGGAAGCGTTTCCGACCCTATAAAGTATATATATTCTTGTTCAGGATCACTAGCCGAGTCGATCTAGCCATGTCCGTCTGTCCGTCTCTCCGTCTGTCCGTCTGTCTGTCTGTCCGTATGAACGCTGAGATCTCGGAAACTATAAAAGCTAGAAGATTGGCATTTTGCATGTAGATTTTAGGAGTTCCTACGCAGCGCAAGTTTGTTTCAAAATGGTGCCACGCCCCCTCTGACGCCCACAAGCGACAAGCTGTGGCCACAGTTTTGATGCTATTATGAAAATTTTTTTTGATATATATTTGTTTCGTCAATACCTATCGAATGGCCTAATAAAAGTTTGCCACGCCCACTCTAACGCCCAAAAACCCATTAAACGCTTAAGCCTGGTTAGCGGCTACATTTCTGCCTTTCATGGCCGCAATAGTGCAATAGCGCCATCTAACGGATGACTTTGGAACAGCTGGCCAAGGTGCTCAACAGAGTCAACGTTAATTCTCGATAAGGATTTTTATTAAAGAAAATTGCGATGGTTTTCATTTGTCAATACCGAACTATATCCCAAGAACTATGCAAATCAAATCAAGTTAGCCAAATTGGAGGTGTTCCCTGGGTACCGATTTTAACATAAAAATCGGGAGCTAATTCGAGCTGCGAAAAACATACAGAAGGCATATTTATATTAGTTGTTTAGCTGAGTAACGGGTATTTAATAGTCGAGACACTCGACTATAGCGTTCTCTCTTGTTTTTTGATTATTTCGGTAATTAGGCACGTAGTCAAAAACTTTTAAATGCAAAAATATTAAAAAAGTCGAACTATATATATGGAATGTGAGCATATTGGAGGCCTGCAAATTTTCAAGAATGCATTTGAAAAGTCGTCTCCCCACACTTTGGATTATGTCTCAATACACAGAGCATATGTTAAGTTGCACGCTAGATCAGCTTAAAGGGCTATTGTCAAGGATATATACTCAAAATTTTATAGAAATCGTATCCACAGTTTTTAAGAAAATAGCTTAACAGTAAGCAAGCGTCTGAGATAGCCCATACAAAAATGGACTCTTGAGCTGTTCCAGACAGCAACCATCACAAAAATATCACATCCTTGACAATAACCACCAAAACAAGAAAGGAAAGCTAACTTCGGGCGGAGCCGAAGTTGAAATACCCTTGCAGAATATTCTGTAAATTATATTCTTTAAAATTATTCATATGATTCATTCTTAACACTCAGAAAAATCCCAACTTCCTAACTTTAAAAACACCAAAGTTATGGCAATTACAATCGTTCAGTTATATGGCAGCTATAGGATATAGTCGGCCGATCCTTATGAAATTTGGTAGGTCGGATAAATTGGCCAAATATAAAATTCATAGAAAGTCCCAACTTCCTAACTTAACAAACACCAAAGTTATGGCATTTCCGATCAATCTGTTATATGATATAATCAGCTCATACAACAAAAAAAGGAATCGAATTTTAAATAAAGTCATTCACAGAGCGTGAGCAAACCTTTCGTGTATATAGGCCTATGTAGAGATGCTTAAGTAATGTTTCTGGAAAATTTGATAAAGTTGTATCTACAATTTTTGAGAAAATAACATTACAGTTGGCATAGTTGAAAGGGAAAAAAATCTATTACTTGAACCAATTCGTTAGCCATGGCATAAAACAACTTATTCTCTTTCATTTAAAATACCAATCGACGCTTGAAAAATTCATACGCCGACAGCAACCATCCGTCCATGACAGCAACCATCCAAAAATACCAATTCGACTCTAACTTTTAAAAAATTCCCAGAGCGTTTGCCAACACGGGAGATATTTAAAAAAATTGATATGCAATCGAACTAACTTTGACGAAAGTTTCAATCAATTCGTATCATTATACAGTCTGCCAAAGTGTAGCAGCTTCGTTAAAGAAGTAGCAGGCTTACCCTTAAAAAAGTTGATTTTGCATCGGTTCTCCGGGAACATATAGAACCGGTTGTAGAACCGGTTGTCATCGACCAAAATATTTGAAGTTCTTCATTGGTCTTGGTTATCTTATTTATGTTTAGGTTGTTAAGAAAAGTTTTAAGGGATACCGGGAAGACGAATCCGCCTTTCCTGCAAAGAGGCCAACGTTGGTTATGCGTTCATCTTTAAAAGGATGTCTCCCACCTGTCCCACCCAAGGATCCTTGAGGCAGGGTATGTGTTGCTGCTTCCGCATTGTTTTCAGCTTCGTCATCTACAGCCATATCATCAGTCTCGGGTTCTGGATCTTTGAGCAATTTATCAAGAACGTGTCGGGGGCATGGTGCCACCTAAAAGCATATCTCATTGATGTAAGCCTATCACTCAGATCAACGAAATCCGTTCTAGGTTTAAAGCCTCATCAAAGTTGAGTGGGTTATGGTCATATTGTCAATCAGCTGGGCTTGTAAGCAAAGAGTTAATATACAAAAAACTTATTTGCAGGAAAGGCCCTGTTCGTCAACAAGCCCATCTGATTGACAGAACGACCGCAGCACTCTCAGTTCTGAACCGAACAGGTGGTTGGCAACGCAAAATAATTTTCTGGAATTTCGTCAATCTCAGTACCGAGGTGAAAAAAGAATCTGACGAAAATGTTCGACAGCTGTTGGCTTCTCGCCATCTAATAGCAGGCGAACAGATTTCGTCGATCTGAGTACTAGCCCTTAAGTATAAAGACTTTAGGTTTTCCTACGAAGCGCAGATTAATTAAAAAAATGTTTCCATGCCCCTCAAAGGGCCATACAAAACAAAGCATTTCGGAGACCTCCTAGAACCTCCGTTTTTGGGTTTTTTCGAGACGAACAAGTATTTTTGGGAAAGATTAAGATTATATATTCATATATGTATACTCATTTTCAAATGTACATATTCATATTCGTGCATGTAAAATCAGGGCAAATTATAGAGCTCTACATTTTTTTCCCACATACACAAACGTACATACATACATATATATTTTGTCACATTCCCTTTTGAATTTGATGTCCTATAGTGTGTGTGAAACAGTGGAAAAAAGGCAAATTAAAAATCATTATTTGATCAAACACAAGTTCAAACACAAATATTTTGAATATTCTGAAAAAATAACATAAATATATTATAATAATTTTAAAAGTTACTATTAAATACAAAAATTAATATAAATATATTTCCCATTTTTGGGAATCTTAATGTTTTTTACAACTTTACTATGAGAAGTGAAAAATTATGTGGCACGCACCAAATTGCATTTTACCGTTCTTTTTTATCTGTTCTTTTATTAAGTGCTGCGTACGTACAAGAAGAAGTCATTTGACTTCGTAAGTTCACAGCGAGCAGTTGACCTAATAATGGATTTGGAACACATTAAATTTGAAATTCGGGAAGGAAGCCGTAAGGGCTCACAACTTTTGGTTTCGATGTGTGATGTGCAGTTATTTGTGAAAAATAAAATATTGAAGCTCGGTGATATACGTCTGCCGCGTGGAAGGCTGCAAAGCCAGACTATATTTAAGTTCAGATAAAGGACGTGCCTTTTCGAATGTTAATAATATGGTGCATAATCATCCGTCCCAATGTCGCGAAATAGCAAAACTCGGTGCGGTGTCAGAAATTGAACAAAAATGCCAAGACAATACAAATTTGGACATAAAACAAGTTTTTAATGATGTTCTTGCTGAGTGATTAAACAAACATAATAATTTTTTCAAGTAAAATTTTCCTCATTTTTTTACTAGTTCTGAATGAAAAAAATTATAGTTAAATGTTTCTGAAAGTAAAAATCTTTTGTAAAAATAACAAATTTAAAAAGCTAATATTAAATAAATATTTATTTTTTAATATTACGATTTTTTGTGATATTAAAACTTTTTAAATTTGTTTTTATTACAGTTTGTATTTAGAGGTTACGTTGTAGATTACATATTTGTGTATGTTCTATGTAGATAAAGTTGGTTGCACAATATATATAAAATATATATGTAATGTATTACATACTTTTACATTTTTGTAATTTTAGTAAAATTCGATATTAAATTAATATTAATTATTACTTTTCTTAAATTTTCTGTTTGATAAAGAAAAACCAAAGATGATGAGGAAATTAAGGTCAACTACGACACTGTCAAACGAACTCTACAAAGAATAAGGCAGCCATTCTTGCCAAAGTCTCCAACAACCCCAGAGAGCGTTCGTTCAAAGACCAAAGACCAATAAGTTTATATTGGTCTTTGGTTCGTTTAATGTTTGAAAATGAAAACGTCATGAACCTATTTGATATGACCAAAAGAAATTCTCCAAAATGTTTTTTTAAAAAAGTACACTTATCAAGCTCATTTGCGTACTGTATTTTTTCTCCGGACAAGATAATTGGCTTAATTGAAAATAATATTGAAGAGCAAAATCGTAATTACCTCATTGATGCCACTTTTAAAGTATGTCCTTTTGGAGATTTTAAGCAACTTTTAATAATTTACATTAAACATATGCAGAAGGTAAATTATTTCTTTTAATTGATATAAATGAATATTTTATTTTTTTTATTGTTTTAGATAACGCCGTTTATATTCATATTGATGACGCGAAAAACTGAGTTGTGCTATCAGCACTTGTTTTTGTATATTGATTCCAACATTTGTTGCTTGAAAGGTGCATCTTTTATTTCGGACTACGAAAATGCAATGCGTAACGCTCTAAAAAAATTGCATCCTTCGATGAATTTCTTTGCTTGTTGGTTTCATTTTACACAAGCATGCAAAAAAAAATGCAAAAAAGACGCCCGGATTTGAAAAAATGCTAAATTGCAATAAACATGCATATGCACTCTTTCTCAAGTTTTTGTATTTACCGCTTCTACCAACTACAACAATAGTCGAAGCTTTTAATATGTTGAAATGCCAAGCAAAATCTTTAGAAAAGAAGATGTTTTCTCCATTTTTAACATATTTTGAAAAACAGTGGCTTAAAAAGGTGGGTTCTATGTTATAAGTTATAACTTATAAATAGTATTGGTATTAGTTTTTCGGTATATTATAATACCTTATTTTATTTCTTAGGAAGGACCCGAGAACATATCGGTTTTTAAGCGTTCAACTCGAACCACCGGGTCTGTTGAAGCGTATAATTTGAATTTAGGCAATAAGATTCGAGCAAAAGGGCATTTTTTCAAATTTGTACAAGGTTTAATTGATGCAGAATTTGAGAAAAGCCGGGAATTTGCCCTCCTGTTCCGAAACGGCGGTGTTGGAAATCAACCAATAACGAAACAGTTACGTGTAAGTATATGTTATTTTATTAAGAGATAATTATACATAAGAACAATTATTTTTTTCAGAATCGTGCTCAAAAAATCATGGAGTTGTTTTGGTATTGGAGAAATAGATATTCAGGGATTTTCAACTCGCACGGTTTCGCTAAACGATCCTATTGAAGGATATCTTTAACAGTGTGGATGACATGGAAACTAATTCGTCTGAGCTTAATTCTTCAACATCATCTATTTTCTCAGACGGTTCCAATTAAAGTCAGTTGTCGGATACTGATTTGTCCAAATGAACCCATGTAATGTGTGCCTATTGAATCCTAAATCTGTTTTGCTGCGACCATGTAATCATGTTAGTGTCTGCGGCATATGTTGGTATAAAATTGTCGAAGATAATTCCTTGAAAGATAATGACATTGACGATGGTGAAAGTGGAAATTTAAAACCGAAATGTCCCAGCTGTAATCAGCCTGTTGATTCGAAATTCGAAATGTTTTTATTTACAATTAAATAAGTAGTCTTAAACAAATATTTCTTTTTTAAACGTCACATCTCCGCGCGGAGATATGTCGTTTGCATACTTCATACTCGCTAACGCGAAATATGTATTTAGTTTTCCGCTATTGTCTATTTTATTTGCAGAAAAACTCAATATCCACGTTCTCATCTTCTTCTTCAATTTGTTTACATCTAGCACGCCGATTAGCTGCTTTTGCCAATATAATCTCTAAGATGCTTAACGGCCATTATATTGGTCTTTGGATTAACGGTTCTTATGCCGTCTTCTCACAGAGATCTATCCACCGTCCGTTGAACGGATGGTTCTACAAGGTTTTGCCGTTCTGCATTGGGCTAACGATCCGATTTTTGAATGAATATTCAAATTTTTCATAGAAAGTGAAAATATTTTAATAATAAAATTTGAATAATATAATATATACTTTGACTAAAATCACTAACCATACAACATATAGACTGGACATTTCATACAAGCAATATGGACACTCAAATAACTTTGCGGGAGGCCCCACAGCTGATGCGGCAGGCCGCGGACACTTCGTGTGCCTTCGGTTTTTTTTCGCTCTCATTCTTATTCTCATTTTGACGCTCGCTCGCTCATTGCGCAAGTTCGGTTGTTCAGTAGCATGATACAATAACATAAGGTAGTCTCGTCGGCAAAATCTGGTACCTCTACATTATAACAATAGTGCGAGTAAAATAGGAACTGTTTAGTAAGTGCGCGCAGAGCGACAATAGAATGTGTGGATTAACCCTTAGATGGTTCAAGGGTTTTTTCTGCCTTTCATAATAAAAGGAGTTTAATTTTTTTGTATAATATAATTTTTAATTTGAAATTAATTTGAAATTAGGCATTGTTTTTGTCTGCGAATGCTAAGTCTTTTGTTAAGATTCTTAATTCTGAAATATATTCCAATCTTAAAATACAACTTTTTTATGTCCAAAATTATACTAACATTTTCGGCTGCTATTCTTAAAGTTTCTTTTACATTCTTTTAAAGTATCGTCAATGTAGTGTACAAATATAAGTTCTAATTGTTTTATTTTTTCATCGAACTGGTTTAATCGGCATAGCCAAATTTTGGAATATTGAGTTCTGGCACTCTGTCTGGAACAGCATCTTCGTTCAGTCGCCTTTTCTTAAAAGTCTGACCACTTTGTGTCAAGTTGTCAACTTCCACTGAGCAGACCTAAAATGTTGCTCAAGGGTTAATTCTGTAAAAAATTCGTCCGCAGACAACCTTTCCCTTCAAAAAACGAACACGCACTGACCAAAACCCGAACATTTAGACAGCCGACGAGACTACCTTATGTTATTGTATCATGGTCCTGCGCTTGAATTGGGCTTTGTATGTATGCGTGTTCATGCATTCTCATACAGGGGTGCATGTGTGCGATCATTTCATTTCGATGCAGCAATGCTGTCTTCCCACAGAAATCCATCCACCATCCGTTCAACGGATGGTCCATAAGGTTTTGCCGTTCCGAAAATTTTCATACTTGTAATAATTAATTAACTGCTGATCCATCCATGTGGCAGCATTAAGAGTTGCTCCACTCTTTCTTAGGCGCATACCGTAATCACAACCTGGAGCACCTTGGAGAACAAGAGAACAAAAAACACACATTAATATACAATGAACTTGATTTGTTACCATTTAGACAATATTGGGAAAAAGGGGTTCATATTTTTTCTGCTGTCTGGCAAAAATCTGCAGACATATTAGTTTGATTTTATTGTTTGCGTAGATCACTTGCAGTCTGTCACCAAGAATCAGTTATTACGCTGTTGTACTCATTTTAAACGTTGTGCAAAATGCACAGGGCTAAAATGATGAGCCACAGCTGTTCAGATTAGCTGACATCGGATGGTGGATGGTGGATGTGCTCTGTGGGAATAGGAGTTTCCATTTGTCAAAAATCCCAGCCGTTTCAAACGGATGGTCTCTATGGGAAGAGGGTATAAGTTAATTCTTGTCTTAAAATCCAAAGCCGTCAACATCAAGACTAGTTGGATGCCTATCCCATTGAATATGTTAACGCCGGTATTGTTAACGCCGGTCAGAAGAGAAAATTGGGTCAGATTGGGTCAGCAAAATAAACTACCCCTACCAGCAGACGTAATCGAACTTTTGAAATCACAAAACTTGCTGTATTCTTGTAACATGAACAATAATAACAATGTTCCCGATTTTCATGCTAGCAATAGTAATAGTGATTTAGATTCTGACTCTAAAAATCCAACGACTGTTAGGAACATGAAGAATACTTATTTAAAGTGTTAAAACATTCGTTGAATTTAACCTAGCACTCGTTATTTATTACGGTACAAGTATTAATAAGATGAATCCTTTGTCATATGGTCGGCTAGGAAAGGCATGGTCATATCGGTCTGAAACTTAGATATATTTTTATACGCATCGACACTATCATATGTACCGAATTTCAAGAACCTAGCTTTCTAACTTTAATTTTCGTCGAAAAATCAGCTCGCTGGCCCAATGTGCGTTCCGAAAATTCCCAGTTAGTTCCCCATCCGAATTTGACGGACTTTTTCATGCGATAGTTAGGCGATGTTTTTTTGGTGCAACTCTGAGTTCTTCTTCTTGACAGTGGAAATTGGAACATTCACTACGAAAATGTAAACAATAATGACAGGGAACTTTTAAAAATGGAAGGCGCCGAAGCAACAGGTATGAACAATAAATACTGCTAATATTTGTAATATTTCATTGTTTTTAATTTCACAGTCGATAATACCCGTACCGCCGGTGGCAAGTTGAGGTGGACGGTCCGGATGGACCTCCTGCTAATTGATATTTGTCAGGAAAATATCGAGCAGTTGCGTGGAGCTCGCAAAAATATCCATATATACATGGATATGGCCCAGTCCCTTTTGGAAGCCGGTTTCGATGTGTCATACAAAGATGTGAGGACAAAAATCGAAAACATGAAAAAGAAATACAAGTAATTTATATGCGAGCAACAATATATGGCAATCCATTCCACGGTATTATTCTTTCCAGGCAGGAAAAAAATAAAATCGGGCCAAGCGGTGGGGCTCCATCCGTGTGGCAACACTATGATGTGCTCCACTCCTTCCTAGGGGTATTTCGCATCCACAACACCGAGCAGAACACTGTGGATAACGATAGTATGTATTCAGACTTACATTTGTGGTTTACAATTAACTAATATGTATTTATTTATTGCAGGTGCCAAGGAATACTTTGTGAAGGTCTTGGATGAGTACCTCATCTGCAGTACAAGTCAAGCCTCAGGCAGCACTGCCCCTCCTGCAAAGCGAAGGAAGGTTGACCACAAGGACGAGCTTTTGGAGATAGCTCGAAAAAGGCTGGAGGACCAGCAGAAGCAGACTGAAATCCTGTCGAGAATGGCAGACAGCCAAGCTCAATTCCAGGCTGATTTGTTAGACCTGTTAAAAAAATCAAAAAATTAAAAAAATGTTTCATTTAATGAAAATTAAATGAAATTTAGGATAAGTAGCAATAAAAATTAAATGAAATTTAGGATAAGTAGCAATGAAAATTAAATGAAAATAAAATAAATAAAAAAACAAACAAATGGATAATAATAAATAATATTGGGCAATAGCTGATCTTATTTTTTCGGCAGGCGGGCTAAAATCTGCAGACATATTAGTCCGATTTGGTTGCTCCCTTAGGTCACTTGCTGTCTGTTGCCTGGCATCATTTATAGCGCTGTTGTGCTCATTTAAAATATTGTGCAAAATGCAACAGGCTAAAATGACTGCATTTTTATTTTTGTAATGGCTGCCAAGACCTTTTCCAATAAACCGAAACCTTGCCTTTAAATGGCCAAATGCTTTTTCTACAACTCGCCCAGCTTTGAACAAATTGTAGTTAAAATATTGCTGTTCCTCGGATGCTGTTGTTGAAAATGGGTAGGGCTTCATCAGTGTTTGGGAAAATCGGAAGGCAGAGTCCCCAATAAGAAGCACAGGAACTTGTACGCCACAAATTTCCCTTGATTTTTCCTGAAGGAACGGAGAAGAGACCATTTTCTTTGCCAGGCTGGACTTTTGGAAAATAGCCCAGTCGTGGCAGCGCCCAGCAGAGCCGATATTCACATAGGTGAATCTGTATCTGTAATAAATTTAAAATGCATGTAATAAATTTAAAATACATACATTGCGATTATAAGATTGTTGAGTTCGTAGAAGAGGATAACTTACCTGTAATCCACGAGAGCGAATAGTACTATTGAGTACCAGCCTTTATAATTGTGGTGATCGACTGCTTCTGCTGCTAACGGCTTTATTTCGATATGACAACCATCTAAAAATTTTATATTGCTATAACCGTGATCTGATTTGATGAAATTATGTCTTACCAATTGCACCTAAACACTGAGGAAATCCAATTTCTTCGAACCCTTTGACGCATTCGTCCACTTTTTCAGGAGTTAAGTAGTCGGGTGACATGAACTCGTCGGCAAACTCTAAAATGAGTGCCCCGCAAAATTCGTGAAGAATTTTGCACACAGTGTTTTGTGCGACTCCAAACAGCCTTCCGATGGAACGATATTCCGCGGATGATCCCAAGGTGTATAAGGCTATAGCAATCCTCGTTTCAAGAGGAATTGCTTTTCGCCAGTTTGTGTTCTTCTTCCGCAAAACACCTAGTCGGGCCACCAAAAACGAAAAGGTCCTCTTCCCATTCGAAAGCTTTCCTTGAAGAACATTTCGTTGTTTTCCTGCACATCCTTCTCCCAAAATGTCCCGTATCGCTTCTGTTTAATATAAAACGCATAGTTTAATAGTATTTTAATAGAAAAATTATAGCACTTACCAGCATCCACACGCTCCGTGGCATTTGCTCCTTTCCAGAAAAAATCCCTTCCAAATCCTCCAATTCATCCACATGCCTCTCCCCTGAATTGGTTCTCAAAAATTCCTCAATCAGCTTGAGGTTTTGCTGTTGTACAGCTGCCAAAATGATTGGTAGGTTGTCTATATTAATGCCGGAGAATAAACTTGAACAATTTTCGCTTGTTTTTTGTTTAGCCACAGCTGTTCAGATCAGCTGACATCGGATGGTGGATGTGCTCTGTGGGAATCGGAGTTTCACATTTGTCAAAAATCCCAACCGTTTCAGACGGATGGACTGTGTGGGAAGAGGGCATAACCGAAAGTTTTCATGTAATATTTAACCGATGGTTTTTCTGTTGAACCCTAAAATCGGAAAAAGTTTAATCTTCCTGTGTGACCGCTTTTTTAGGTTCATCAGAATTAAATGTTCCACGGTCGTACTATCAGTCAGCTGGGTTTGTTGACAAACAGTTAAAGGATAGGCGAAACTACCTCAAAATAGTTAACTGATAATTATTTCTTTATAGGTCACTAAGTTTTTTCGTCCGATTTTTCTAAACTTTTTTGTTGTGTTTTACAGATCATTTATGATCTAATGCCCTCTTCCCACAGAGTCCATCCGTTTGAAACGGTTGGGATTTTTGACAAATGTGAAACTCCGATTCCCACAGAGCACATCCACCATCCACCATCCGATGTCAGCTGCTCTGAACAGCTGTGGCTCATCATTTTAGCCCGTTGCATTTTGCACAACATTTGAAATGAGTACAACAGCGTAATAACTGATACTTGGTGACAGACTGCAAGTGATCTACGCGAACAACCAAATCGAACTAATAGGTCTGTAGATTTTTGCCAGCCTGCCGAAAATATATGCACCACTTTTGCCCAATATTGTCTAAATGGTAGCAAATCAATTTCATTATATATAAATGTTTATTTTTTGTTCTCTCGTTCTCCAATGTGCTCCAGGTTGTGAGTACGGTATGCGCCTAGGGAACAGTGGAGCAACTCTTAATGCTGCCAGAGGGATGAATCAGTAGTTAATTAATTATTACAAGTACAAACAGCATTTTTTTGATTTGGCGCCTTCCTTTTTGAAAAGTTACCCGCCATTATTTTTTAAATTTTCGTAGTGAATGTTCCAATTTTCACTGTCAAGAAGAAGAACTCAGAGTTGCACCGAAAAAACATCGCCTAACTATCGCATAAAAAAGTCCGTCAAATTCGGATGGGGAACTAACTGGGAATTTTCGGAACGGCAAAACCTTATGGACCATCCGTTCAACGGATGGTGGATGGATCTCTGTGGGAAGACAGCATAAGAAACACTTTGTTCTGATAACAGACTCTTCAAAAGAATATGTTATTTAAGTCTAGTACACAGATCGACGAAATCTGTTCGTTAGTTACGAGAGAGAGCGAGAGGCAACCAGCTAGCGAACATTTTTCGTCTGGCTCTTTTTTTTACCCCGATACTCATATGACGAAAATAATACCAGAAAATCGCATTGTCAACCACCTGAAATGAAGCGTGGATGAACGTTCGTCAGGCCATAGCGAAATATGTACAAACATTTTATCTTTTGATGTGTTTGTTGTCAGAGCAAAGTGTACGAAAAAGCACAATAAAAAAATAGAAAAATCGCCTGTTAGAACTAAGTGCAAAAACAACTGTTAAATTTAAATTGTATTGTTTTTAATTTCTTGGTAAAGGTAGTTGATTATAAAAGATATTATAAATAATTTAATTTACATCATAATTTTTACATCAACCGAATTAATCTCTCAAAAAAAGTTTGCAAACCACCTGAAATTAACTTTTGGTGAGCCCCAGCGCAAAGATTAAAAAATGTAATCTTCTGGAGTGCGCTTCTCACTGAACATTTTAAAAAATCGAGGGGAAAAATAAAAAAAAACGCAAATGTCGACTGCTGGACTTTACATGTGAGGACAGAATAACATCAATACCATCTAGGGTTCCTCTTGTCAGAGGAAAGTGTTTTTTAGGTTAAAAATGTACGAAAAAACACAATAAAAGTGCAGCTATGTTTTTTAATTTCTTTGTTCAGCGGCATACTTTTCTTGCGAAGGTAGATAATATCTTTTAAAGGTTCTTTCTCACAAATAATATTTTTGAATTTTAACTGATTGTCAACAAACCTAGCTGATTGACAGTACGATCGTAACACGCTTAATTCTGATGAACTCTCGAGATTTTGGCGAAATCTGTTCGTCAGTTAAGCCTAGTATCCAGATCGACGAAAAATGTACGCCAGTAATGAGAGAGAGCGAGAGGCAAACAGCTGGCGTTCACTTTTTGTCGGGCCTTTTTTTCACGTCGGTCTCCTGATCGACGAAAAAATACCAGAAAATTCCATAGCGTTGCCAGTCTGCGGAAATGAACTTTGCGTGAAAAGATTAATAAATTTAATCTTTTGGCGTTCGCTTCTCACTGAACATTATAAGAAATGGAGGGATAAACTCACAAAAGTCGATTGCAGGTGTTTACATGTGAGGACAAAATAACATTAATACTATCTGGGGTGCCTCTTGTCAGAGCAAAATGTTTTTTAGGTCCAGAATGTACGAAAAACACAATAAAAGTGCAGCTATGAACTTTAAATTAGCAAATAATTATCAGTTAATTAAAAAAAAACAACTGTTAAATTTAAATTGTATTGTTTTTTAATTTCTTTGTACAGCGGCAGACCGTTTTTTATTTTTATGCGTCTATGATTAATAGGTAGGTTGTCCATATTTATTTAGATTTTCCGAAGTTTTTGTACAATTTTTATTGTACAAATTTTAAACAAATTTTAAACAAACTTTGTAATCCGAAGAGTATATACCATTGTGATATTCCAAAAATTAAATTTTTCCAAAACCAACTGTTTTTTTATATTATGCATATATGATTAATAGGATAAGTCGATTTTCCGAAATTTTCGATCTTTCCCATGGCAGCAAGACTATTAAGCTAAGTACTCAGATCGTCGAAAACTGTTTGTGAGCTATGAGAGTGACGAAGAGGCAAACAGCAAGCTACCGCTTTTCGTCAGGATCTTTTTTCACCCCGGTACTCAGATCGACGAAAAAATACCAGAAAATTGCATAGCGTTGCCAGTCTGCTGAAATGAGCTTTTGGTGAACGTTTGTCATCTCTAGCGATAAGATTACAAAATTTAATCTTTTGGGTGTCTGTTGACAGAGCAGAGTGTTTCTTGGGACAAAACGACAACAATTTTGAGAGTTAATCAGTATTGACCGTGCTACGGTCGTACTGTCAATCAAATAATTTGGCAAGACATGTCTGCCACCATACAAAGAAACTAAAAAGCAATTTAGTTTAAATTGAATAGTTGTTTTATTTATTACTGATAATTATTTGGTAATTTTGAGATCATCGAGCTCTTAGGTCTTAGGTCCAAAATGGACGGAAAAACACAAAAACAACCGAAAAATCGCCTGCAAGAATTTAAGATCATAGAGGAAAACAAGAAAGGAAAGCTAACTTCGGGCGGAGCCGAAGTTGATAAACCCTTGCAGAATATTCTGTAAATTATATTCTCCAAAATTAGTCATATGATGCATTCTTAACACTCATAAAAATCCCAACTTTCTAACTTTAAAAACACCAAAGTTATGGCAATTCCAATCGTTAAGTTATATGGCACCTATATAATATAGTCGGCCGATCCTTATGAAATTTGGCAGGTCGGGTTAGTTAGACAAATCTAAAACCCATAGAAAATCCCAACTTCCTAACTTTACAAACACCAAAGTTATTGCATTTCCGATCAATCAGTTATATGGCAGCTATATGATATAGTCGGCCGATCCCGGCCGTTCCGACTTATATACTGCGTGCGGAAAGAAAGGTGTGTGCAAAGTTTCAATTCGATATCTTTAAAACTGAGAGACTAGTTCGCGTAGAAACAGACAGACGGACAAACGGACAGACAGAAGGACAGACCGACATGCTTATATCAACTCAGGAGGTGAATGATCTGAGTAAAACTTCCGAAGTTATGGGCAGTGGAACTTGGGTAAGTTAGCGCGGTTTATATTCGATTTTTGGGTGTCCAAAACTTGTAAAAGCTCTCCTGAAAAGTTGTAATTTTCCAAGTCGGTTTAGACGTTTGTACAAAATTTACTGGACGAATCGTTTTGAAATTTTGAACAGAACTTTTTACCTAAAGAATCTCAGGTAAAGCCTAGTATCCTGATCGACGAAAACCGTACGCCAGTCATGAGAGAGAGCGAGAGGCAAACAGCTGGCGTTCACTTTTCGTCGTGCCTTTTTTTCACGTTGGTCTCCTGTTCGACGAAAAAAATACCAGAAAATTCCATAGCGTTGCCAGTCTGCGGAAATGAACTTTGGGTGAACCCTAGCGCAAAGATTAAAAAATTTAATCTTTCGGCGTGCGCTTCTCACTGAACATATTAAAAAATGGAGGAACAAAAATCAAAAAACCCGCAAAAGTCAATTGCAGGAGTTTACATGTGAGGACAAAATAACATTAATACTTCTGGGGTGCCTCTTGTCAGAGCAAAATGTTTTATATGTCAAAAATTTACGAAAAACACAATAAAAGTGCAGCTATGAACTTTAAATTAGCAAATAATTATCAGTAAATTAAAATAAGCAACTGTTAAATTTAAATTGAATTGTTTTTTAATTTCTGTGTATAGCGGCAGACTTGTCTTGCCAAGGTATTTGATAATATCTTTAAAGGCTCTTTCCCGCAAATACGATACTTGAATTTTAACTGCTTGTCAACAAACCCAGCTGATTGACAGTACGACCGTAGCACGCTTAAATCTGATGAACTCTCAAACTTTTGGTCACACTGCAAAGATTAAGGTTTTTACGCTAGCGTAATCGTTTGCCGATCAGGATACTAGGCTTAACGCTGTTGAGTTTTTGCTTTTGGGTAAATTTATTATTTTTACAATAACAAATAACTAGGACTTTTTGACGAAAATCGAGGTTTTTGATTTTCAAGTGTTTTGAAAATCGGAAAAGAAAATTAAAAAATAAAATTAATAATAATTATTTGATAATTTATCTGAGTTTTTGTTGGGGTTTTCCGTCCATTTTTGATCTGACACCCCAAAAGATAATTTTTTTAATCTTTTCGCTAGGGGCTGGCGGCAGATTGGCAACGCTATGCAACGCTATTTTCTGGTATTTATTTCGTAGATCTGAGTGAGATCGGGATAAAAAAAGAGCCTGACGAAAAACGTTCGCCAACTGGTTGCCTCTCGCTCTCTCTCATAAGTGACGAACAGATTTCGCCAAAATTTCGAGTGTTCATCAGAATTAAGCGTGTTACGGTCGTACAGTCAATCAACTAGGTTTGTTGACAATCAGTTATTATTCAAAAATATTATTTATGGGAAAGAGCCTTTAAAAGATATTATCAACTACCTTCGCAAGAAAAGTATGTCGCTGTACAAAGAAATTAAAAAACATAGCTGCACTTTTATTGTGTTTTTTCGTACATTTTTGACCTAAAAAACACTTTCCTCTGACAAGAGGCACCCTAGATGGTATTGATGTTATTCTGTCCTCACATGTAAACTCCAGCAGTCGACATTTGCGGGTTTTTTTTATTTTTCCCCTCCATTTTTAAAATGTTCAGTAAGAAGCGCACGCCAGAAGATTACATTTTTTAATCTCTGCGCTGGGGTTCACCAAAAGTTAATTTCAGGTGGTTGGCCACGCGAAGTAATTTTCTGGTATTTTTCGTCGATCTGAGTATCGAGGTGAAAACAGCCGGATGAAAAGTGAATGCCTCTCGCTCTCTCTCATGACTGGCGTACAGTTTTCTTCGATCTGAGTACTAGGCTTTAATAAAGTTTCAGAAAACTTTTTTTTGAGAGATTAATTCGGTTGAAATAAAAATTATGATGTAAATTAAATTATTTAGCACGAATGCAAATAAGGTACAAACTAAATAATGTAAAAGAACATATTATGACTTATTCCGCTCTTAAGCAAGATAGTAACAGTAACCAGAAAACCTAATTGTTGAATCGTCCATTTCTGCTACAGTTTTGAGGTAAAAAGTGGTGGTGTACCTTGCTTAAAAACATAATAACTTAAGCAAACACTCGTGTCTGTGCATGCCAAAGTAAATTCAATTATCATACCTCAAATTCGTTGGCAAAGTTAATTAAATTAAAAGCAATATTCAACAGTTCAAATATTTCAAATAGCGCTACATACTCGTTTAAACACAGGGTGAATTTGACAAATTTGTAATGCATAACGAGCGCAAGCGCATTCCTTGGGAAACGCCCCTTGGCGTCCGATAGACCCATTTTATTGGTTTGTTTTTACATCAATATATATATACATTCTCTTTCTTTTGTGGTGTTTTCTTTGGCTTCGGGCTCTTATTGGCTAAAATACTGACAAGAGTATTGTGATTTCAGGATCCCATATCGGTTGGTTCGGTTTCTCGTTTCTACGTTCTCTCTGTCAAAATCAACGAAAATTGTGTTTTATAATCAGTTTCCGTACTTATGTCGTGAAGCAATATTCTATTGCTTAAAGAAAAATGGCCGCATGTATTAAATTTATTAATGCAAATTATGTGGATTTTTCCTAATACATAACAAGGATTAAGGGTTTGACAATCAAGGTAAACATTTAAGTGTTGTGATACAAATTGAAGGAAATATTATATCTTAATTACCTTAATTTAAATCACATTATTAGTGTGAGTGAATGGCATTTTAAACTAACAAACAAACTGAAATCTTGCGACATAACATTCATTTCAAATAAATAAGTGAAAAACAAAAATAAAATAACTGCAACATATGCTTAAATTTTACGGGAATGGAGTATGCAGAGATTTTTTAACTATTATACAATTTTGTTAAAAAAATATGTTCATTTGAATTTAGTGAGATTATTCGATTCAAATGTTACCTAGGGGTTCAATAGTATCTCGAACAAAGAGTGGTATTAAAAATGTAAAAGCTGTGAATAAACGACCACAGTTGAATGAATATGTTATCGGTAAGTGAGCCCAAAGCGACATAAGATAGGTAACAGTAATATCTACGATACGTTGTCGAATCTTAGAGATACATAAGTGTCGTCGCAGCACAGTTTTGACCTCCCCAACATGCAATCTTGTATTGGACAAGGTTGATATATCGTTGACCTCTCATTTTGTATAAATAATACAAATATTATTTAATTATGTACATATATATTTTAATTGAGTTTCTTTTTGTTTAAATTTAATTTAATTTCCCGACTCTTTGATATAATTATTTGACCAGTTCAAGTTCCTCTATAAGATATACAAATTGTTCACTGTAACCACTATATCATATCTGTAGCTACCAAAAAAATTTATAGTTTTGGAGTGTACACTCAAAATAAATTTAACGCCAAGTCTTACAAATTTTTAAAGCAACAGTATGATTTAAACACAAGAAAGGAAGCTAACTTCGGGCGGAGCCGAAGTTGATAAACCCTTGCAGAATATTCTGTAAATTATATTCTCCAAAACTATTCATATGATGCATTCTTATACATTTTTATAAAAATTCCAACTTCCTTACTTTAAAAACACCAAAGTTATGGCATTTTCGATCGTTCAGTTACATGACAGCTATAGTCGGCCATTAGGTCAAAAACGACAGCTATTTTAAGAGTTCATCAGTATTGACCGTGCTACGGGCTTTTTAATAATTAGTTAAAAATCAAATATCTTATTTGCGGGCAGAGCCTTTAAAGGATATTTTGAAATATATTGGCAAGACATGTCTGCCGCCATACAAAGAAATCAGAAAACAATTAAATTTAAATTGAAAAGTTGTTTTATTTTATTACTGATAATTATTTGGTAGTTTATAGAGATCATAGAGCTCTTAGGTCTTAGGTCGAAAATGAACGAAAAATCACAACAACAACAACAACAGAAAAATCGCCTACAATACTTTAGATTTCATAAGGAAAAACACAACAACAACCCAAAAATCGCATGCAAGAATTTAGAGATCATAGAGATCAGACCCCCAACAACAAAAAACATAGCAAAATTGCTATGAACTTTGAAAATAACAAATAATTATCAGTAAACTACATAAAAACTGTAAAATTGAAAAAAATAAACTGTTAAATTTAAATTTGATTGTTTTTTTTATTTTTTTTACACCGGCAAGAATTTTGCCAAGGGTCTTATAAAAATTCTTAACGGGGGTATAGTATTTAACTCAAGAATATTGTGTAATATTTTAGATTGATTCGAGTAAAACTTCTGAAGTTGTAGATACAAACTGTTCACTTACAAATTTTTAAAGCAACAGTATGATTTAAAAACAAGAAAGGAAAGCTAACTTTGGGCGGAGCCGAAGTTGATATACCCTTGCAGAATATTCTGTAAATAATATTCTCCAAAATTATTCATATGATACCCATAATACCCATAAAAATCCCAACTTCCTAACTTTAACAAGAGAGAACGCTATAGTCGAGTGCCTTGACTATTAGATACCCGTTACTCAGCTAAGCAACTTAATATAAATATGCCTTCTTGTATGTTTTTCGCCGCTCGAATCAGCTACCGATTTTTATGTTAAAATCGGTACCCAGGGAACACCTCCAATTTGGCTAACTTGATTTGATTTGCATAGTTCTTGGGATATAGTTCGGTATTGACAAATGAAAGCCATCGCAATTTCCTTTAATAGAAATCCTTATCGAGAATTAATGTTGACTCTGTTGAGCACCTTGGCCAGCTGTTCCAAAGTCATCCGTTAGATGACCCATGAAAGGCGGAAATGTAGGCGCTAGCCAGGCTTAAGCGTTTAATGTGTTTTTGGGCGTTAGAGTGGGCGTGGCAAACTTTTATTTGGCCAATCGATAGGTTTTGACGAAACAAATACATATCAAAAAAAATTTTCATAATAGCATCAAAACTGTGGCCACAGCTTGTGGCTTGTGGGCGTCAGAGGGGGCGTGGCACTAGTTTGAAACAAACTTGCGCTGCGTAGGAACTCCCAAAATCTACATGCAAAATGCCAATCTTCTAGCTTTTATAGTTTCCGAGATCTCAGCGTTCATACGGACAGACAGACGGACAGACGGACATGGCTAGATCGACTTGGCTAGTGATCCTGAACAAGAATATATATACTTTATAGGGTCGGAAACGCTTCCTTCTACTTGTTACATACTTTTGCACGAATACAATATACCCTTTTACTCTACGAGTAACGGGTATAAAAACACCAAAGTTATGGCATTTTCAATCGTTCAGTTATATGGCAGCTATAGGATATAGTCGGCCGATCCTTATGAAATTTGGTAGTTCGAACTGATTGGCTAAATAAAAAGAAAAAAAGAAATCCCAACTTCCTAACTTTACAAACACCAAAGTTATGGCATTTCCTATCGTTCAGTTATATGGCAGCTATGGGATGTAGTCGGCCGATCCCGGCCGTTCCGACTTATATACTGCGTGCAAAGAAAAGAAGAGTGTGTGAAAAGTTTCAATTCGTTATCTTTCAAACTGAGAGACTAGTTCAAGTAGAAACAGACAGACGGACAGACGGACAGACAGACGGACATGCATATATCAACTCAGGGCGCGATCCTGATCAAGAATATATATACTTTATAGGCTCGGACACACTTTTGACCAAAATTATGACGACAAACAAAATAGATCAAATTGTTTCATCTTTTCGCTAGAGCCTGACGAACGTTTATCCAGACTTCATTTCTGGTGGTTGGCAACGCGAATTAATTTTCTAACATCTGAGTACCTGGGTGAAAAAAAACCGGACGAAAAGTGTACGCCAGCTGTTCTCGCTCTCTCTCATAGCTAACAAACAGATAGAGTCAATCTAAGGCTACTAGGCTTTATACTCAAATGTTGCCAAGCAAAGCCTTAGAAAAGAGAAATTAACCGATTATTTTGTGTGACTTCAATAAAAGTTTGCTGATGCCGATTGCAACCACAGTTGCAAAAGCAGTAATCTGCTTCCTACTAGAAGTAGAAGAATAGAATTTTCAGCAGCAAATAGATTATCAATTGCTGTTGGCGAGTCGGTGAAGAAGAATAGTTTTATTCAGACAGGCGTACTTAAATACAAAACAACGATTTGAAACGAAAACCTAATATAAGTTTCACTAATTACATTAGTCGGGACCCAGGCAGTCCACCTTCTTTTTGATAGATGATGTTGTGATCACCACTGCCTGATATATTAATTTCTGCAGGATTTCCCCCAATGATATATTTCCACACACCTCATAGGTCGGTAAGTGTATGCCCAACAGGCATTTGACTATTTTCATCCTGTGCCCTCCAAGATTCCCTTTTTAAGCCTAGTGAACAGATCAAAAAAAATATTTTGTCAGCGGAAAAACTTTAATCCTTACCGTGAAACAGCATTTTTGACTGTTCATCAGAACTAATTTTGACTGTCAATCATTTGGGTTCCTTCACAAGCAGTTCATCTGATCGAAACACATGTTCGCCAACGGTGCAAGATTAATCAGAGTGACAGCATTTTTGACAGTTCATCAATTGAGTGTGCTACAGTCAATCAGCTGGGTTTGTTGACAAGCAGTCGAAATTAAAATAAAATATTTGCAGGAATGAGCCCTTAGTATTTTCGCTAGGGCCTGACAAATACTTTTCGTTAGGCCTTTTTTCTCCCGGATACTGAGATCAATAAAACAACACTAGAAATGAAGTTTCTAAGGGCAAAGTTTAGGTCAAAAAATGCAGCTATGAACTTTAAATAATATTTGCTCATTTAAAGTGCATAGCTGCATTTTTTGACCTAAGAAACACTTTTCAGGTGCTCGTCAACGCGAGGTTATTAGTAAATTAAAAAACAACTGATAATTAAATTGTATTTATACCCGTTACTCGTAGAGTAAAAGGGTATATTGTATTCGTGCAAAAGTATGTAACAGGTAGAAGGAAGCGTTTCCGACCCTACAAGCTGTGCCCACAGTTTTTATGCTATTTTGGTATGTATTTGTTTCGTCAATACCTATCGATTGGCCTAATAAAAGTTTGCCACGCTCACTCTAACGCCCAAAAACCCATTAAACGCTTAAGCCTGGCTAGCGCCTAAATTTCCGCCTTTCATGGCCCGTGGTACCAATAGCGCCATCTAACGGATGACTTTGGAACAGCTGGCCAAGGTGCTTAACAGAGTCAACGTTAATTCTCGATAAGGATTTCTATTAAAGGAAATTGCGATGGTTTTCATTTGTCAATACCGAACTATGTATATCCCAAGAACTATGCAAATCAAATCAAGTTAGCCAAATTGGAGGTCTGAGTCAAACAATGGCGTATGTGTGTATATATGTAAGCATATAGATATGTACATATGTATTTACATTGTACACAGTTGCAATTGCCCGGCAAAGATAATACAAGAAGACATATTTATATTAAGTTGTTCAGCTGAGTAACGGGTATCTAATAGTCCAGGCACTCGACTATAGCGTTCTCTCTTGTTTTTTTTTTTAAATTTTTTTGTACAGCGGCAGACATGTCTAGCTAAGGTAGTTGAGAATCTATTTTTAAGGTTTTTTTCCGGAAATAAAATTTTTTAATTTTAACTGCTTGTCAACCGTAGCAAAAAAAACTGATGAACTCCCAAAAATGCAGATTAAAGAAAGATTAAAGTATTTCCGCTAGCGCACTCGTTTTTCGATCTGAGTACTAGGCTTTAGCCCCAAGGTTAAATTTAGCAGACTGGCTGAAATTTTCCATAAGGATCGGCCGACCATATCCTATAGCTGCTGTATAACTGAACGATTGGAAACGCCATAATAATGTTTTTAAAGTTGGGAAGTTGGGATTTTTTATGAGTGTTAAGAATGCAGCATATGAATAATTTTAGAGAATATAATTTACAGAATATTCTGTAAGGGTATTTCAACTTCGGCTTTACCCGAAGTTAGCTTTCCATTCTTGTTGCATATTAACTTTGTGCAATCATTCCCCGCTCATTCTGGTATATTCTAAGTTTTGAAATAGAACCGTTATTAAGATTTTTGCAATTCATATGAGCATTCTCATAAAATAAATAGAATTTTTCGCCACTTGAATAAAACATGCATTTTATTTGGTCGGTATCGTTGGCACCTGCACACACATTTTGGTTTACTTAAGCATTTTTCTTTATTTGAAATGGGTATGAAATTAAAAAAAAAATTAAATTGGGGCGTGGCACTTTAAGCAAAAAAATCGACAGGAGCCGTCACGTCATAGCAAATAGCAAATGCAACGTTAAAGCAAGTTTGACAACCATGCGTCGTTTTATTGTCTATGATCCACAACTGAAGAAGTAAATTTGGTTGATTTATCAAGAGTGAATCATATTCCTCCATAAATTTGTTGTTTTCTAAATTCTTGATGATTTCCTAACATTTAAAACTTATATACTGCGTGCAAAGGAATGAAGGGTGTGTACATAGTTTCAATTGGATATCTTTAAAACTGAGAGACTAGTTCGCGTAGAAACAGACAAACGGACAGACGGACATGCTTATATCAACTCAGCATGTGATCCTGATCAAGAATATATATACTTTATAGGGTCGGAGATGTCTCTTTCACTGCGTTGCAAACTTTTGACCAAAATTATAATACCCTCTGCAAGGGTATAAAAAACAACAAAGTTAGTTATATATATATATTTTTTTCGAATTGTTATTTCCGAGTGTTCCTATGGGAGCTAAATGATATAGTCGCCCGATCCGTCTCGTTCCGACTTATATACTACTGGCAATAGAAAGACAACTTTTGAGAAAGTTTTATGCAGAAAGCTTTAAAACTGAGTGACTAGTTTGAGTAAAAACGGACGGACGGACAGACAGACATGGGTAGATTGACTCTCCTGGTGATGCTTATTAGGAATATTATATATATATTATATATATTCACTACGTTGCAAACTTTTGACTGCAATTATAAAACCCTCTGCAAGGATATAAAAAGGATAGTTCAAGTGAAAATCTATATACTTAGCGCAGCATGACTTTATTGACGACTTTCTTGTCATTGCGCTATCCTAAGTAGGACGTTACTTGACTTGTGTGTTGTTCCAAATCGGGAAGGGGTTTGTCTATTAAGGGGTTAAATACCTTTTTTTGCCGAAAAAAATGTGAACGTTTGAATTTTTTTTTTATGTATTTAGCCATTTTTTTTATTATATGAATGTTTATATTTTCTGAAAGTTCAGTTTGTTGACAATGTTTGTGCAATGTTCGTGTTTAAAGGTTCAAGTTTGGGTTTGGAGCGGGCGAGACGCGGAGCTTGGAGCGCTGTAACTTTCTTTCTACTGCTCAAACTTCTATGACAATTTGAGGACATATTCTCAAAAAAAAAAATTAAAAAGGTATATAACCCCTCAAGAACATCACCACGGATGCAATAGATAGATACTTATCACCCAACTCTAGAGCTGACTGTAGATGCAGGAACAGAGCGGAAAAGTCTGTTAAACGAGTTCGCTACTTTCGTAAGCAAACTTTCATCGTTTAAATACTTTTATATCTGGTTTTGATTGGTTGGAACTTTATTCAATTTAAAATGTGCAGATTATAATCTGCTTTTCCTCGTTAACGGTCAAATTTTACCGTGCTTAACGCCCGATACTATATTGTTGTAGTGTCCAGTTTTCACAAGATTGAAAACAGTTTAATAATTATGTTAACACTAAGCGTAAATAAGCCTGTTACCCAGCATAGCTATTATTATAAAATTATTTTTCCCTGTTTTCTGTTTCATCCCGTTCAAATTCGTCTTATGTCATATGCCACACCCAATTCAAACTTAATTTTGTCCAAGTTTAAGCGAAAGCTCCATTCTCTTAGAACTCCACAAAGTTAAACCAGTCTATTCACCGGATCTCGACGGAGTTCCACGCTGCGTGCTTTGATACTGCGCTGTAGACCTCTGCACAAATTTTTACCTTATCTTTGGAATCTTCTCACTTCACACCTATTTGAAAGGAGTAATTTGTTATTCCCCTTCATAAGAAAGAAAATAAAACGAATACAAGCCCTTTCAGAGGTACGAGTATATCCAAGTTGTTCGCCATCCCAGATCTTTTTGAAAACGTTTTTACACCACACTTGTAACATCTTTGTAGATCAATTATATCTCCATGTCAACATGGACTTATAAGCCGAAGACGAAGCTCCTTTTGGAGCTAACAACTTTTGTAATAAATGGCTTCAGACTGGCGTAGCTTACACTGATTGTAGTAAAGCATTTGATTCTGTAAAACTATCTCTTTTTGTATTAAAGCTTGACTTATTATGACTTCCATGTGATCTTCTAACATTATTAACATTAACATTATGTAAGTGGTAGAACTCAAGGAGTCCTCTTTAAAATTAATTAATTAATTTGACCAGAGTAATTTCAGGCGTCCCGCAAGGAAGCCACCTTGGACCACTTCATTGCTTATTGACGATCTCCCTCTAGTCTTGACAAAGTCGCGTGTCTTCATGTACGTTATCGTTCTCATGACGCTAAGTTTTGCCTGCAATATACAAATTTCCTGCAGTTCAGACTTACAATCGGACCTGCTTTTCAAACATGGTGTTGTAAAAATATTTAAGTTCTAAATAACGCTAAAAAAGCAAGTACATTTTTTCGGGTGAACTCACAATATGCCTCATATATGCGGGGTGGTTGTGCATTGTCTAGAATCACGCATGTTGATGACCTTAGCGTCCTTCTGGACCCAAAACATAAGGTTTGTCACCTTATTACTTCCATGGGGGAGTGCTTTGAATTATAAATAGGTGGTCAAAGGAATTCGATGACCACTAGTCCGTCCAATTTTGGAGTACTGTTCACCCGATTGGAGTGCCCAATATGGTGTACATATAGAGTTAGATAGAGGCTGTGCAAAATAACTTTTTATTATTTGGTCTATCGGGCCTTAACTGGATTCAATGCTTATTTTACCATCGACTTATTCTAATTAATCTACCATTCTCGTAAACTTATTTACGGGGATGTGCAGAGTCCCGAGTTACTGGGTCTCCTAAACCTATCTGAGTCTAATAGAAATACCAGGCACTGCGAATATACTTACTTGAAAAGGTTGCACATCTAACTAAAATATGCGTAAACCTTTAAAAGTACTGTGTTACGACCATAAGTCTACCATATATTACGCACCATATTCGATCTCGCTTTAACGTCCAGTGCGTTTCAAGAATTGCTTGGTGTCATAAGGGCCACTTGTTTGTGCTTATCATAGTGCATCAACGTACAAATATTAGATAATAGGAAAAAGAGGTCCATTCCATCAGAATACTCTCTTCCCTACTCTCTCTATTGTTGTTCGATTATTGTTTAATAATAGTGTTTTAGGAACAACAAGCACAAATTGGAATTACAAAAATGTACTGATAGCTTGTGACTTGAAGATTCAGTGTCGTTTTAGCCTCACAAACAAAAATAATTAGAGATTGTAAACTCAATTATCCGCACATTTCATTTTCAAATGTTAATCGTAGAGCAATTTAACCCAATTAAATATGCATGATGTTATACGTGTAAACAAAAGGCCATTACAGGGACTTGCACCAGCAGCGACAAGCTGTGTAATAAAGTTTGCCCGCCCTCAAATAGAACACCTATTATTTGCCTGTTGACAGTAACCACTCAAGCGAATTATTGCCAACTCATCAGTGGGTATTTTAGTCGATTTTTTATCTACCCCAGTATCTGCATTTGTGTCCGCGTTCGTCAAAAGGCATATGCTTCTGAATTCAACCCCCGGGACTTCTGAAACGTAATCGTTTTCGATTTTAATAGGCCGTCGTATATGTACAATTGGATGACTGTATGACGAGTGTACCTTCCCATTTGAAATATGAAACCTGGACAAGCAAGAGAAGTGAAAGGATGAGGGACTTTCTGTGTAAACAAAGCACTCAAATTAATTAGGGATAATTGAATTCATGTTGCAAATGCGCTTTACTACTTTAATTGAGCATATTTCCAGATTAAAATAACGTTCTTCCATATTTACCAATAAATCTGTGCTTTATTTTTTATTTGACTTATTTTAAAGCTATGGTCCATGAGACCATAAATAAATCTAATGAATAAATCAAATTGGGACACAATGTATAACAATCTTAGTTGGTTATCAAAATATTTAAAATAGTAAATGTAAATTAAGAGAAAGAAAAACTAAAATGCAGTAACAAAAAATAATCATTTTATTTGCAAACGAGATTATATATATATATATTTATATATATATATTTATATATATAAATTTATACAACTAAAAGCTTTTGCTTAGCGTAAGGAATGCATTTTAATGAGTCTGGGTCTAGTCATGCATAGCAGGGAACAATTCCAAATCAAATAACTGTTCTGATTTGCAAAAGTTTCCATTTTGGTTTTACTGCTTAATTATGTTTAATTATCCTTAATTATGTTTATTTTTATAAATGTATGAGCTTGCAATAATGTTTAATGAGAACTAAGTCGCCCCGTTTTTTTCTTCTTGTCAAATACGGTAGTCAGTTAAAATTAACAAAACTATAACATTAAAAATTTAATGTTTACCACTTAAGTGTCCTTTGCTTGCATCTTAAAATGTAAATATATGTAAATATAAATCACATAATATAAATTGGAACCGGTGTAATTTCGTCCGCTTAAAAACTTGTATTTCAATTATCACCATTTCGTTATTTTCACACACAAATGTAACACATAGAAGAAAATGTTTCCTATAAAGTATATACATATGTATATTCTGTAGAGACATAGTAGATAAAGTTTTTTTGCAGTATACATTTTTATACCCTTGCGGAGGGTATTATAATTTCACTCAAAAGTTTGCAACGCAGTGAAGGAGACATTTCCGACCATATAAATTATATATCCGTCCGTCCGATTCTACGCAAACTAGTCCGTCAGTTTAAAAACTATCTGCTTGAAACTTTCCCAAAAGTTGTCTTTCTATAGCAGATAGTATATATGTAAGTCAGAACGAAACGGACCGGGCAACTATATCATATAGCTCCCAATAGGAAAAAAATAATTTTAAAAATTATAATATTGTTGTTTTTAATTTTTTTTGTTCTTTTGGGTTTGGTAATATTTAAATACTAATACTTTTGGTTTTGTCAAAATCGGACAGCAATATCATATATGTAGCTGCCATAGAAAAGATGGCAAAATAGGTAATATAGTATATAGTAGTAATAGTATAGTATAGTGGTAATGTAGGCATATGAATCGAAATATAGTCGTTTTGTAATAATTGCAAGGGTATATAAACTTCGGGTTGGCGAAGTTTGCTTCCTTTCTTATTTAAACCAAAATCTATCAGCACACAAATAAATTATCAGATCAAACAATTATTTTAAAAGATATTAAAAAATTAAAGATTGAAAATTTATAAACGAAAAATGCAAAGCAGCTAGACTTGTAAGGTAATTGCATCGTTAACAAATATAGTGAGAAGTGATATATAAATCTAAAAGAAAGCAACGACGATACAATATGCATGCATGTTTCATGAAATAGAAAGGTAGAAAAAAAGCTAATACTTAGAAAAACGGAAATACAACAGAGAAGCTGGTGTTATCACTAGGGAATACTTAAGAAAACAAACAGGCTTCCAAAAAACATGGTAACACCTTGCTAAAATAGCATAGCAATTGGCTAGAAACATTTATATTCCACTTATGTACGCTGTATATTTATATAAAAAATCCAACTATACCGAATTATACCGTTTCCATACTATTGGAGCAACATAAAATATTAAATTATTTAAGTCATTGGTCCTTTTTACAAAAAAGATATATATATTTATGCATAAGCAATTATGCATTAACAAATGATGTCAAATATTAAAATATATAGATGTATACAACATTTGTAACTTACGTGTTACCAGTTTGAATCTCGCATTTACAAACAACCCTGCCTTCAATGCGTTAACCAAAGGCACTCGTCCAAGCTTACAATTTTTCGAGCGATTGTCTATGTACATCTGCCAGATTGTTAACAATCTGGCGTTTTTCTAAATACTAACATAATTTTGTCATTATTTACCTCACTGGTTTGTAATTCGTTCAACCCTCGGCTCCCCTCACAAGTTAAGGAGTCCCGTAATCATTTGTTTCGCTTCCCGTTTGCAATTTAAGCGTGGGCATGCAGTAACAAAGGCATTAAGCTTAACAATCTGTACTTTATAACTTTTTTGCTAACCTTATTATCTCTAACGAAATGGTCTCTAGGGGCAGGCTCCTTTTCAATTATGCTATTCACACGCATTCTATAATTGAATAAGGGAGTTTTCACGTTAGGAGTGAGCAAATGTCTGATTCCAATTTTCATGGAATAAATTTGTAGTAAAAGTTAATATTAATATATTTTTTGAGCACCACTTTTTATAGTTGTTATAATGATGGTGTGTTTTAGTAATAACGGCAAAAATTATGGATTTAAAAATATTGTGGTGGGAAGTTGGATTTGGCAACAATTTGGTCTGAACAACTGGAGGTATAAATCCAACAACTCCTACTAATTAGGTTTCGTCCAAATTATAGAAAATGTCAATTCATACCCTTGCAGAGGGTATTATAATTTCTGTCAAAAGTTTGCATCGCAGTGAAGGAGACATTTCCGACCCTATAAAAAATATATCCATCATTTGGGATTTGGTAATATTCAAATACTAGGGAATTACGGTTTTAATTAAATTGAAATCGGAAAACAATATCATATAGCTGTCATAGAAACGACGGCAAAATGCAAATGCAAAATCGACAAAGCTTCATTGTTTTTAGTAATATAGGCATATAAATCGAAATGTAGTCCTTTTGTAATAACTTCGGTTTGCCGAAGTTTGCTTCCTTTCTTGGTTTCGGTTAATTTTAATTTGAGTACATTAGAGAGTATTATAATTTAAGTAAAAAGTTTGCAACGCAGTGAAGGAGACATTTCCGACCCTATACAGTATATATATTCTTAATCAGCACAACCAGTATTGTCGATCTAGCCATGTCTGTCCGATCGTCCGTTTCTACGCAAACTAGTCAGCGTTCTTTCCTTTGCACGCAGTAAATAAGTCGGAACGGCCGGGGATTGGCCGACTTTATCATTAGCCGCCATATAACTGATTAATCGGAAATGCCATAACTTTGATGTTTGTTCAATTAGGAAGTTGGGGTTTTCTATGGGTTTTATTTTTGGCCAATCAATCCGACATACCAACGTTCATAAGGATCGGCCGACTACATATATCCTATAGCTATCATATAACTGAACGATTGAAAATGCCAAAACTTTGGTGTTTTAAAAGTTAGGAAGTTGGTATTTTATATGGCTTTTATTTTTGGCCAATCAATTCGTAAGTATCGGCCGAATATACCCGGAAGCTGCCATATAACTGAACTATTGGAATTTTTATGAGTAATAAGAATGCATCACATGAATAATTTTGGAGAATATCATTTAAAGAATATTCTGAAGGGTATTTCAACTTCGACTCCGCCCGAAGTTAGCTTTCCTTTCTTGTTAGTAATACATTTAGACATAGAAATCGAAATGTACTTGTTTTGCAATAACTGTAAGGGTATTTAAAGTTTGCTTCTTTTTTGTTATTAATCATATATGTCGGGATTGTCTCAATTGCATTGCAAGAGCTACATAATAAAATGAAATACTGTAATATAAATCTAGCTTAAAACTTGACAAAAATATTTTTATGGTTTTAAGTAAGCCTTTATACTAACCTAATTAATAACAAAAATCAAAATAATATTTATGAAAAATATTTTCAGCAGTTTATTTAAATGGCTTTAGCCGAAAGTGTTAAAATGACTCCTGTGTCTGTGGCTCCCTTCAACGGAATGGAAAACAGTCAAACTTCCCAAAGGTCAAATCACGTACGTATTTTATAAATATGAATATACGATTCTGACCAGTTTTTATACCCTTGCAGAGGGTATTATAATTTTAGTCAAAAGTTTGTAACGGGGTGAAGGAGACATTTCCGACCCTATAAAGTATATATACTCTTGATCAGCATCACCGGGAGAGTCGATCTAGCCTTGTCCGTCTGTCCGTCCGTCCGTTTCTACGCAAGCTAGTCCCCAAGAACAATCGGAAACAAAAATTGTTTAAATTATAACTTTGATGTTTTTTATTTTTTTTTATTCTTTGTATTTGGATAATTTAAGTACTATGAATTTACAGTTTTAATGAAATTAAAATAGGACATCTATATTATATAGAAAAATTTTTTTTGCTGTTTTTCTATTTATTTAAATATTTCTTTTAGTTATAGTAATTTTTTACTATATAAAAATTACGGTGTTAGTTTTGTCAAAATCGAACAACAATATCATAAAGGTGCCGGAGAAACGATGGCAAAATGCAGCTTAAAATCGACATAGTAGTTGCATTGTTTTTAGTACAAAGGCATAGAAATCGAAATGTAGTCGTTTTGTAATAACTGCAAGGGTATATATGTAGACTTCGGCTTGCCGAAGTTTACTTTCTTTCTTGTTATTTATACTCCTGTTTCAAAATGTAATTTTGTTTTTCTAAAAACCTTCTCTACAACACCCCTTTGCATTTTAATTTAATATTTGAACATACTTATTAATTAAATAAAGTTTAAAAAATCCCTAGAATCGAATTTTTTTCCACGATATTAGGGTGCTTTAAATACACACAAAAGTTCCGCAGATATATATGTATATCTGCCCATATAATTTATATTACCAAATTTTAACGAGTACATTAATTATTCATACTATATAGATACGTAAATATCGAGAGTAGACTTAACCATAGGCTCTCCTGCAGATCATCGATAGATAGATTAAAATAGATTTTTTTTTTGGTTTAACGAATAGATTTAATTAACGTCGATCAACCAACTAAATGGTTATAATACGCTGGGAATAATAAAGAACAAATAACGTGAAAACATAACAGAAGTGATTAACAAATTTTATAACAAATTAACAGTAAATGGTTAATGCTTAAGGACTTGAGTCATCCTCTTGTCCAGAGATCGGCGGGGTGTCTTCGCTTCAGTCTTCTTCTACACGTCGGGTTGGCCAGGGAAGCTGCTAGGTGGTTGGTGTGGACAGCGAGTCGATCGTTGTACCGACTCGAGTGGCGGTTTATCTGTTCCCTGACAGAAGGAATGTGGAGGTAATTTCCAAGGGCGTCGTTCCTGATGTATCAGGGCGCATTTGCAATCCTGCGCAGCGCCCGGTTTTGGACTCTTTGAACTTTAGCCACATTAGAGTCTGAAGTCATGCCCCATAATTGGATGCATTAGGTCATTGAGGGCACCACAATTGATTTATAGAGCAACACTTTGTTGCCAAGGCTGAGCTTGCTCGTAGGCTTAAGCATCCAATTCAGCTTCCTGAGTTTAGTGCGACAGGTGGCTGCTATTTTTTAGTGAGCCGCTTCCAGGTGAGCCGCTTGTCCAGGATCAGACCCAAGTACTGCGCATGGGGTGATTGCGGGATGGTGATATGGTGGAGTTCAACTCTAGGAAGCACCTTTCTTCTAAGAGTAAAATTGCAATGCTGCGACTTTCTTCCATTGATAGCAATATTCCACCTGTTTGTCCACTTGCCGTACAGATCCAGGAAGTCCTGGGTGATCCTTGAGGCCTCGACTCGGCAGGAGGAGTTCACAAGAAAGGCAGTGTCGTCAGCGTAGGTGGCCAGAAGTGTGCCTGGTTGTGTAGGACATGGCAGATCCGAAGCGTACAGAGTGTACATAATGGGACCCAGGACGCTTCCCTGTGGAACGCCAGCTCAAACAGTTCTAATGTTTGACCTTTTCCCTCTTACCTCGACCATAAAACTTCGATCAAGCAAATATGATTTTAGTAAGAGGAATTGGACGGTCGGGAGCAGGGACTTCAACTTATGGAGTAATCCAGCGTGCCAAACGCGGTCAAAGGCTTCCTTGTCGTCGAGGAAAATAGCAGAACTGTATTGCTTATTTTCAAAAGCATTTAAAATGTGTTGAACGACTCTATGTGCTTGTTCTGGTGTCCCATGATGACGCCTAAAACCAAGCTGGTGGTCGGGAATGGCGTCCTGCACGCTTCATACGCCCATAATTCTACTAAGAAATATCCTCTCGAATATTTTAGAGAAAGTGGGCAGTAAGCTTATCGGTCGGTATGAAATAGAATGAATTTAAGGTTAACGAGGACGGAAGCTAACTTCGGCAAGCCGAAGATTTAATACTCTTGCAGACTTTGCCGAAATTGCTAAAATTGAAAAAGGTATGCATACAAAAATAGGATTTGGTAAGATTTATGTAAATAGCTTTTACAGTGCGCGAAATATTTCCCATTCTGGCAAGTTATATCCTATTGTTCCTATCGAAGCTTGATCTGCGAACGTATGTTCTAGGACGACTGTGAAAGTTTCAGATCGCTATCTTTTAAATTAAGCTCGCTAACGGTATTGAAACAGACTGACAGACGGACATGGCTATATCGACTCCTCTATTGATCTTGATCAAGAATATATATACTTTATAGGGTCGGAAACGTCTCCTTCACTGCGATACAAACTTCTGACCAAAATTATAATACCCTCTGTCCGTCTGTCTGTTCCTTCGCGAACTAGACTCTCAGTTTTAAAGATATCGAATTGAAACTTTGCGCATACCCTTCTTTCCTTTGCACGCAGTATATAAATCGGAACGGCCGGGATCGGCCGATTATATCCTATAGCTGCCATATAACTGAACGATCGGAAATACCATTACTTTGGTGTTTTTAAAGTTGTGAAGTTTGGATTTTTTATGAGAATTAAGAATGCATCATATGAATAATTATGTAGAATATAATTTACATAGTAATCTGCAAGGGTATATCAACTTCGGCTCCGCATGAAGATAGCTTTCCTTTCTTGTTATACCCGTTACTCGTAGAGTAAAAGGGTATATTGTATTCGTGCAAAAGTATGTAACAGGTAGAAGGAAGCGTTTCCGACCCTATAATGTATATATATTCTTGTTCAGGATTACTAGCCGAGTCGATCTAGCCATGTCCGTCTGTCTGTCCGTATGAACGCTGAGATCTCGGAAACTATAAAAGCTAGAAGATTGGCATTTTGCATGTAGATTTTAGGAGTTCCTACGCAGCGCGAGTTTTTTTCAAATTGGTGCTCCCTCTGACGCCCATAAGCCACAAGCTTTGGCCACAGTATTGATGCTATTATGAAAATTTTAATTGATATGTATTTGTTTCGTCAATACCTATCGATTGGCCTAATAAAAGTTTGCGACGTCCACTCTAACGCCCAATAACCCATTAAACGCTTAAGCCTGGCTAGCGCCTACATTTCCGCCTATGTTTAATATTTCTAGTCAATTTATTACAAGAAGGCATATTTATATTAAGTTGTTTAGCTGAGTAACGGGTATCTAATAGTCGAGGCACTCGACTATGGCGTTCTCTCTTGATTTTTCTTGTTTTTAAGCTGATTTTAGTCTATGACAAACAATTGCGTTTAGAAATAAATTTCTTTAATCCAAAATTTTTAGTTTTTAATTTAGAAAAAATTTGTATTGCGACCTTAAAAAAATTTTAATTAATTTTAATTTGAATGTATTGACAGACGGACAGATAGACAGATATGCAATATGCAATTGTGGGTTTAATCAAATTTATTTTTAAATAAAGTACACTTGATGTACATATATTTGTTTTACAAGAATATGGCAAAGGCAAGTTTGAAAAATTACAAGGGTGCCAAAAAAATTGAAGTAGAACAAATGTTTCCCTTGAGAAATCATTTGCTACGTGCCTGGATTATTTCGTTGTACGTTCTAGAAGAGCATGATAACAATTTAAAAAGCCTTCACGGCAGTTCTAATTGCAAATTATTATTTGTATATCCGTTTGTTTATTGCTTGTTTATTTTCCTAGATAGGTGGAATAATTTTATGTACTATCTTCTCCGTTATCTTCGCTATTTAATTGTTTATGACATGGTGCGTAACTAATATAGTTATATCTTTTTAATTTTATACCAAAGGGTACAAACTTTGGTCGGAAGCTTGTAGCGCAGTGAAGGAGGCATTGCCCTCCTATAAATAAACTTCTATATTTTAGAAACCTTTTCATATTTAATAAATATTTCTTTGTTTTTAGATAAAAAAGCGCGAACTCTCCTTAACCATAGTAAAGAGTAAGAATCTGAATAGAGGCATAGAGTATGAATCTATATAGAATAGAGACATAGAGTATGAATCTATACAGATTCTTACCTTATGTCTGTATAGATTTTTACTATATTATAATCATACCATTTATTTATCACCTTTAATTTTTTTTCGCTCGAAATCCGACCTACCACCCACCCAACCGACCGAGGGACGCCAAAAGATTAAAGCCTAGTACTCAGATCGACGAAAACTGTACGCTATTCATGAGAGAGAGCGAGAGGCAAACTGGTGTTCACTTTTCGTCAAGCCTTTTTTTCACCTCTGTCCTCAGATCGACGAAAAAAATCTAGAAAATTGCATTGCGTTGCCAGTCTGCGGAAATGAACTTTGGGTGGACCGTAGCGAAAAGATTAAAAAATTTAATCTTTAAGCCTAGTACTTAGATCGACAAACGAGTACGCTAGCGTAAAAACTTTAATCTTTCCAGTGTGACCAACATTTTGAGAGTTCATCTGAATTAACAAACAATTCAATTTAAGTTTTAACAGTTGTTCTTAACAGTTTTGTTTTACTCATAATTATTTGCCAATTTAAAGTTCATAGCTGCACTTTTATTGAGTTTTTTCGTAAATTTTTTACCTATGAAACATTTTGCTCTGACAAGAGGCACATCAGATAGTATTAATTTTGTTTTGTCTCCTTTTATTTAAACTCCTGCAATCGACTTCTGTGGGTTTTTATTTTTTCCCTCCATTTATTAATATGTTCATTTTTTTCGTCGATCGAGTACCTAGGTGAAAAAAAAAACGCCTGACAAAAAGTGTACGCCAGCTGTTTGCCTCTCTCATGACTGGTGGACAGTTTTCGTATATCTGAGTACTAGTCTATATGAACGCCAGAACTCCCGCTTTGATTTATTCCGATTGGAGAGATCAAAGTAACTGGCAGGTAAGACTGCGGTATAAAAAACTAATTGTTAAAATAAGCCTAAAGAGCTTTCTACGCTACAAGATTGGCTTTTTCTTGTTTCGGTGTTGGCTAAGCTTCTTTATTTCTCTATCCGCACTTCTTTATCGTGGAATGACGAGTTCACATTCACCCCGGCGGAGCCCTAGAATTGGGCAGGCAGGGACTACCGCGACTTCCACGGCGACCACATCAGCCGGCACATTGAGAAATGTGAATCTGGCGGCGAGTTGTAGCGGCCACGGACTCCAAAGCCAAGAGACGGACCTAAGGCTAATGGATCAGGCCAGGTTATAGGCGCTACGGCAGGATGCAGTCGCAAGGGATCCCGTGCAGCCGATCCAAGAGCACAACATATTGAAGATTGTGCCATTTGCCACACGGGTAAGTAATCTCGCAGCACCTAGGAAATCTTGCATTAATGGACAAGTTGATCGCCAAGCTACCGCTGAGCAAAAGGTTGAACTGGGCCAGACACGCCTTTGTAATAGGGTGCTAGCCAACGGTGAGGCACTTGAGCGAATGGCAAAAGAGTTCTCTAAATTAGTGTGCACTATTACGAGCGGCGGCAGCAAGAGGGATCAGGATCGGCTTAAAGATCAGTCCAGAAGTTGCCCAATATGTGAGGAGCAACACACAATAAAGGATTGCAAGGAGGTCAACCATGCTACCCCAATTGTACGGATTGAATTAGCAAGAAAGCATCAAATTGGTTTCTCGAGCCTTCAGTGCGGACACATGTCCAGATTCTGCAATAGAAACGCGAAGTGCAACTGGGAAAATACGCACGTTCGACGAAGGTTCCTCCATAACCCTGATCGAAGAGGAGCTCACTCGAAGCCTAAAAGTTAAGGGCGAGAGTCAGGAGCTCAACATTCAATGGTTCGGTGGCAAGAAAGGAGAATGTAACGATGGTCAGCTTCCAGATTAGTGGAGTGGGCAGACCAAAACGCCATGATCTAAAATGATCAGCCGGCGCCACCAGTCGCAGCTAGTGGCGATGCACGGGCTCTAGGAATCCTCGACGAGACGACTAGGCGAGTGGGCCAACGATACCAAACTGTATTGCTATGGAAGAATGCTTGCCATCATCGAAAAAAAGACGAAGCGCAGATAAGGTTGGCAATACATCTATGAATTCTGCTCTGAATTCTTTAATAATTTAAAGCTATCCATTCATGCCACAAACTATAATTTTCTTTTGGAACATTTTCATCTATGATATCTTTTTTAACAGTTACACTCCCGGGTGAAACACAATTGAAGTCCTACTTTTTACATCGTTTCACCTAACATCTAGTTTTTTTTGGCATCTTTTAGATATACATATTTTATCATTATCCCTTAAAAGGAAAAACAAGAGAAAACGCTGTAGTCGAGTGCCTCGACTATTAGATACCCGCTTCTCAGCTAAACAACTTAATATATATGCCTTCTTGTATGTTTTTCGTCGCTCGAATTAGCTCCCGATTTTTATATTAAAAATTTACAGCACGAGCATCAGCACCAGCGAGCATATTAAAGATATCGAATTGAAACTTTGCACACACCCTTCTTTCCTTTGCACGCAGTATATAAGTCGGAACGGCCGGGATCGGTCGACTATATCCTATAGCTGCCATATAACTGAACGATAGGAAATGCCATAACTCTGGTGTTTGTAAAGTTAGGAAGTTGAGATTTTCTATGGCTTTTTTATTTGGCCAATCAATTCGACCTGCCGAATTTCATAAGGATCGGCCGACTATATCCTATAGCTCCCATATAACGATAGGAAATACCATAACTTTGGTATTTTTAAAGTTAGGAAGTTGGGATTTTTATGAGTATTAAGAATGCATCATATGAATAAATTTGGAAAATATTATTTACAGAATATTCTGCAAGGGTATATAAACTTCGGCTCCGCCCGAAGTTAGCTTTCCTTTCTTGTTTTAGCTTGACACTGACTTTATTGACTTTGCAGAGGGAAGTATTTTAAAATCTTCCAAAATAATTGTTTAAAAAATTATTATTATAATTATTGTGTGTCGATAGATATTGAACAAATAAATATTATTCGACCAAAAACTTGTTATAACTGCTTTATAACTGCTGTTTTGAACTTCGGCTTATCGAAAGTTCTTGTTGAATGAATTTGGAGAGTTAAAAATCTATATTTAAAAAAAAAAATAGAATATGTATTGACATAATTTTTTGCATGCACTCTTTCTTTTCGGGCACTGTGCCCGAAAACTTACGAAGCCAAGCACGAGCCCGGCAGAGCTCAATAAAGTTGGGTCGATTTAAGGTTTAAATTGGCAAGGAGTCGGTACCAAAAATGATATGGTATAGCCTATTATTATTATTACACAATACTCTAAAAAGTTCTTGCAAATTATAGCTAGATCTACAATGATTTAATATAAGAGAAATATAGTTCCTGGTAATTCTCTTACGATGCAACCAAGTATGTTGAAATGTATTTCCTTCATGAAAACGAGCTAAGCAGTCAAAATAATTGAAAGCAAATCTAGGGATAACTATGTGGAACGCCAATAACGTTTCCAGGTACAAACTTGAAATAACGAAGTTCCTGAATGAAAATCATATCGACATTATGCTACTGGTAGAGACGCCCCTCACAAGAAAATAGAACTTCCAAATAAAAGGCTACATTTTCTACCTCATAGATCATCCAGACGTTAAGGATCGCAGTTGATCCGGCCTCCTAATCAGGAAACTCAACAAACATTACTGTCACCAAAGATTTGCAACTAATTATTTACAGGCTACGTCTATCAAAGTGCTGTCAGGTAACGGACAATTTTCCAAATTCACTGTCTAATGCCCGCCTTCCTTTACATTTCCCAAAGACAATTCATGGAGTTTTGTAACTTACTTGGAGATCGCTTCAAAGCTGCAGAAGACTATAATGCCAAACATACGCACTGGGGATCACGACTTCTGACTCCCAAAGGAATGTAATTATATGATGCAAAAAGAAAACTGAGCAACAAATTGGACTGTGTTTCTTTGGTAGCCCCACATACTAGTCAGCAGACCCCAGAAAAGTCGCACACTTAATAGATTTTGCGGTGACAGAAAACATTCCACGCAACATAATAAGAGCCAAAGCGCTTTCGGACCTCTAATCAGACCATTCGCCGGTGCTAATATCTCTTCTTAAAAGCCCAGAAACTACACCCGCACAGGTTGACGTCGCACAGAACTAACTGGTTAAAATATATGTAAATTCACCCGTTAAACTAGCCCCACAGCTCAAGATCGAACCGGACATCGAGTGCTCTGCAACACCACAAGGGAAGGACGTGCAAACCAACCATTTTAAAACTAATCTCCAAATTGAACAACTTATACTGGAAAAGAGGCGTTGGCTAACCAACAGCCATCCTCAAAACAATTTCTCTTATTTTTTTTGCATACCATGCGGTCGGTGCGTTCGGACGTCTATATCCTATAGCTCTTATAGAAACAATCACCCTGAGTATAACCTATTGACATAAACTTTTCCAAGTCTTATTTTTTTACGCATACTTGATCAGGGTAAAATCGCTTGCCAATCGGATATCTATATCTACGAGGGTGGTCCCATAAGTACTTAGCCTCCAAAAGAAAAATTAAAATTTTTTTCTCAACATAATCTCCTTTTAGCTCGATACCAGTGATGTTCCAACTCCTTTAACCCGTCTGAAAAATACGTTTTCTCGAGGTCTGCAAAATAGGCCACTGTGGCGGCGACGACCTCCTCATTCGACGCAAATTTCTGCCCACCGAGTGACTTTTTCAAGTTTGGAAACAAAAAGAAGTCACACGGGGCCAAATCTAAAGAATTTGGTGGATGGGGTAGTAGTTAGTAGCCCAATTCGAAAATAGCGAGGGGGGTAGTGTGAGCAGGTGCGTTGTCATGATGGAAGAGCACTTTTTTCTTCGCCAAATGGGGCCGTATTTTCTGCAATTCGGCGGCGAATCTGCCCAATAATGACCGTTTTGCCCTTCTACAGGGAGCCGATATAGATCACACCTTGAAAATCCCAAAAATCGTTGGCCATCACCTTTCCGGCCGAAGGGACAGTCTTCGCCTTCCTCGGAGCAGGTTCTCCCGGTGAAGTCCACTGCTTCGACTGTTCCTTGGTCTCTGGTATGTACCAGTGGATCCATGTTTCGTCGACGGTCACGAAACGACGCAGAAACTTCTTCGGATTGCGCCTAAACAGCGTCAAACACTGCTCTGAAGTGGTCACACGGTTGTGTTTGTGGTCCGGAGTGAGCAAACGTGGCACCCATCGCGCCGACAACTTTCTCATGAACGCTCAGTGTTATAACAGTTACTTAAACCTTTGTAAGGAAACAGTTTTATAATTTTGTTAACACCAAGCGTAAATCTAATTCTTTTCCTTCCTCGCTATCGTTCGAAAACATGACGGCAACCACAGATCAGGCAATAGCCGATTTATTTACCCAATTTTTTCAAACAACTTACTCTACTTTAGATTATTCATCACAGCCTTATTCTTACACCATATCCAAGTCAAACCTCATATTCTGTCCCACTTAAACAAAAAGCTCTCTTCTTTTGGATCTTCTTCGTATTAAACCTGTTTATTTGCCAGGGCCCGATGGTATTCCTTGGTGCTTGCTTAGGTATTGCGCTAAGGCCCTGTGCAAACCTCTTCACAAGTTGTTTACCTTATCTATAGAAACCTCCCAATTCCCAAATATTTGGAAGGAATCATTTGTTATTCCTCTTTTCAAAAAAGGTAACAAGTTAGAAGCCAGTAACTACAGAGGTATTTCTAAGTTGTCAGCTATTCCTAAGCTTTTTGAAAAAATTATTACTCCTCATTTGCAGCACCTTTGCAGATCAATCATTTCTCCGTGTCAACACGGATTTATTAAACGTAGATCCCCAATCACAAACCTTCTAGAGCTCACTTCATTAGTGATAAAAGGCTTCAATAGTAGTTTTCAAACAGACGTCATTTACACTGACTTTAGTAAAGCATTTGACTCTGTAAATCACTTACATCTCATTCAAAAACTTGACCTTTTAGGTTTTCCAGTTGATCTGCTTAAATGGATTTCAAGTTATCTGAATGGCAGGTCACAAAGGGTCCTTTTTAAAAATTCAATTTCTGAAATTCTCCGTGTTACCTCAGGTGTCCCACAAGGGAGCCATCTGGGTCCGTTACTTTTTACATTATTTATTAATGATCTTCTCTCAATTATAAGTCATTCTCGCGTACTTATGTACGCAAATGATGTTAAGTTGTGCCTGCAGTATAAGGACATTTCCTGCCATTTAGTCTTGCAATCCGATCTAGATAATTTTCAAAACTGGTACCGAGATAATTTACTAAATTTAAACGGTTCCAAGTGCAAGCTGATGACTTTTTATCGACCAATCCGATATACGCGACTTACACGTTAAGTGGCAGCTCTTTGGATAGAATAACTCTTGTAAACGATCTTGGCGTTCTCTTGGACCCCAAACTAAAATTTTCTAATCATATTTCGTCCATGGTTAATAACGCCAGAGGAGTGCTTGGATTTATTAAAAGGTGGTCAAAAGAATTTGATGATCCTTATTTGACTAAAACTTTATATATTTCGCTAGTCCGTCCGATTCTGGAGTATGAGTCTCCCGTCTGGAGTCCACAATACGGAATACATATTGGTCGTATTGAATCTGTACAAAAAAACTTCCTTCTTTTTGCTTTACGGCGCCTAAACGGGATGCAAATCTTATCTTACCTTCTTATTCTAGTAGACTTATTTTGATTAATTTACCATCCCTAGCCAACCGTAGAACGATGCTTGGTACTATCTTTATTTATAACCTTATACATGGTGATATTGACTGCCTCGACTTGTTAAGTCGGCTAAACTTTTCTGTGCCAAGTAGATTAACTAGAAATTATATTCCCCTAACTTTAAATCATTGTAGATCTAACTATGCCTTGCATGAGCCTTTCAGAGTATTATGTACTGACTATAATAGACTTTTTCCTGTAATATCAAATCTTGACTCTCTGCCGCTCCTAAAACGATTAATACTTGCTTCATTGGCACAAGATTGATCTAACTATTACTTTTTTCCCCGGACCTTTACCTTTATTTTCCTATCTCGCGTCTATCTTATCGCGAATCGTGCCGTACGATACACAGCTGCGCCCATCGGTCGGTGGGACGGGTAAGTGGGCCGTGGGACTCCGCGTAAAAAAAAAAAAAAAAAAAAAAAAATGACCAAAATTTCATGCAGGATAAGACCCAAGCAGTCTTTTGACATGCCTACTGTCTCAGCTATCTCGCGTATCTTTAATCGGCGGTCTGCCAATATGAGATCGTGGATTTTTTTTCATGTTACCTTCCGTGGTAGCCGTTTTCGGAGCACCTGGGCGTGGCTCATCAAAACCCGACGTGCGACCACGATGAAACTCGTTAAACCAATTTTTTACGGTCGCAATCGAAGGAGAAGAGACACCGTACACAGATCAGAAACTTTCACAGTCGTCCTAAAACATGTGAACGCAGATCAAGTTTGAAAATAGCCCGATCGGACGTCTATATCCTATAGCTTCCATAGGAACAGTCGGACATAACTTGCTAGAATGGAAGATACTTTGCACAGTGTAAAAGCTATTGACATGAATTATTCCAAATCTTATTATTTTATGCATACCTTGATCAGGGTATATCTATATCCTAGACTTCTATATCCTATATCCCATAGAAACAATAGGGTGGAATCGGTTAAAATTTAATGATTTTTAAGATATTTCCTGCATTATATAAGCTATTGACATGATTCTTTTCAATTCGTATTTTTTATGCATATCTTGAAAAGGGTAAAAACGCGTGCCGATCGGACGTCTATATCTTATAGCTTCCGTAAGAAAAATTGTTAAAGGCTTCGAAAATATCCCTTTTTTTCTATACTATGCAAATCTAGTTTATTTACGCATACCTTATTCCTTTTGCTACTTTTTAAATTTTAGCAATTTCGGCTAAGTCTGCAAGGGTATTAAAACTTCGGCTTGCCGAAGTTAGCTTCCGTCCTCATTTATTCCTATTTTTAAATGGCCTACAATAGAAACGTAGTATATAAATATATCAACACAACAAGTCTAAGATTTTTAGAGTTTATAAATTAAAACAGAAGATACAGACCTTTGAAGTTAAAGAATGAAATTGAACTAGAGTTACGGTTTTGCTCGTCAGTGTATATGATATAAATGTCCGATTAATTTAATTGAAACCATGTTTCCATAGAAGTTAAATAAAAGTTGTGCTCTTTAACATTTTGTCCCCATTTTCCTATGGGAGCTATATGATATAGCACGATCCGGCTCGTACATACTTATATACTACCTGCAATAGAAGGGCAACTTTTGGGAAAGTTTTAAGCAGATAGCTTTTAAACTGATGGACTAGTTTGCATAGATATGGATAAACAGACAGACGGATGGACAGATGGACATGGCTAGATCGACTCTTCTGATGATGCTGATGCTCGCCAAATAAATTTCTGTTGCAGTTTTTGTCAGTATTTTAAAGTTAGAATTGTGCTAAACCCAAACGAAATTGTAACTGAAAATGTATTATAAACAAAATCATCGAATCAAAGAGTTAATAACACTTATAACCTAATTATTAAAATCGTATTAATTTTTGACATTCAATTAAATTGCTGATATGCAAAAATGTACTATATCGATGTTAACTTTCTCTCGCACATGTAAGGTGCTGGAGATTCCTTCAGCCTTTGTCAAGATCTCAGAATGGACAAATTAAAATTCAGTTTTTGTTCGGCATGTAAAAGGAAAGAGCTTGCCTAAGTTTCAAACACGCATTACATCGAGCGCATTGCCGAACCGGCAATTTATTTAATCTAACCCTACCTAATGCATGCAAAATACTTTAGATTAACCATTTTTTTTAAAACCGTTAAAAACATAAAAAACTATTGAAATTAGGGAATCGACTACGACTACCCAAAAATTCTTTCACTCTTTTTGTTTTAAAGCACACATACAAATAAAATGTTCTCATTGGAAATGTTCAAATGTTCATTTGTAATATTAGCAATTGATTGTATTTTGATTCTAGAAATAATTAAATTTTAAAATTTTAGGTTAGCTCAGTTTTGCTATACGGAGTGCCAATTGTCTCTTTGTTCATCGAAGGCCAGGAGCGACTCTGCTTGGCGCAAATCTCAAATACTTTACTGAAGCAATTCAGTTATAACGAAATACATAACAGGAGGGTTGCGCTCGGCATTACTTGTGTACAATGTACTCCTGTACAATTGGAGATATTAAGAAGAGCTGGTGCTATGCCCGTGAGTTCACGACGATGTGGAATGATAACTCGAAGAGAAGCCGAGCGACTATGTAAGAGTTTCCTAGGCGACAACACACCTCCGCGATTACCCGACGATTTTGCATTTAATGTCCAGCACAAATGTGCCTGGGGCTGCCGTGGATCGTTCTTACCTTCCCGCTACAACTCATCAAGAGCTAAATGCATTAAGTGTTCATATTGCGGAATGTTTTTCTCGCCAAATAAATTTATATTTCATTCACATCGTATAACAACTAATGACAGGTATGTTCAGCCCGATGCGGCAAACTTCAATTCATGGCGCCGGCACATGACACTTGGTGGAAATGGTTATGATGAGAAAATTATTCACGCCTGGGAAGATGTTAAAGCAATGTTTAATGGTGGCACAAGAAAACGACTTGTTAGCAGCAGCATTAGTAGTCGAAACCAAGGCTCTCCAACGCTATCGGCGACCGTCAGTACGGGAGTTGGCGGTAATTCCTGCAGTTCCCCAACGAATTTTGAAAGAGATCCCAAGGAAGGCGACGGGGAATCTTCTCCGCTCCCACAACGACAACTTGATAACCAGTATAACTACAGTACCGTAGCAGCAGCCGCCGCTGTGGTTGGAGTAACGGCAGTAGCAGCTGCAACTGTTGGTGTACCTTTTAACTTGCATGGATCCACCGTCCTATCACCTTTGCATTCGCTTCGCAGCGAACGAGACCTTTCCATAATGCCAATTTCCAGAAATTTTGTAGTGGACTACATGTGGCAGCAAAAGGATCAACATTATCAGCAACAGTTTTCAAAAAAACTCAGCGATCCAAGTCTTGACTGTGAGTCCTGCCCAAGGTCTTGGGTTATACCCGACACAAGTGGTCCATTGGCGACTGGAAATTCAATTCGTATTTCGGATAATACATCATTCGATATAAAAAACGAGCCCCATGCATCTATTTGTGGCATTATTAAAAACCGTAAGCTCTCAGGCGTTGCGAACAGCGGGATAAGCCTCTCTGATTACAACATTCCTTCGATCCTTAACTGCTCTGCTTTTAAACCTGTCGTCGCTTCGACAGCAATTGTGTCAACGTCCTTATACACGCGATCCAGTGATTCAAAAAGAACCGATTATATTCACCCACAATCTACAAGAACCACAACGGTTTTAACTCAAAATACTATTTCAGGCTCTTCGCAACAGATAGTAGGTCATGAAGCCTTTTCGCCAGTTTTCGAAAAAGTACAATCTAATAATGAAAGTAAGTTGCATAATTACGTTACCCCAATTTGAATTATTAAAACCTTTTTCAGAAAAGTCAATTACATCTGTTTTAGCAAACAGTGTATCCAGAAATTTAGATGATAACGACGACGACGACGAAGTAGTGGATATCGAGACAACAGAGGATGAGGGTAAATTCATAATTCACCACGTTAACGCACCTCGAACACCAGCCGATATCGTATCTGAAAGCGAAAGTACCAGCCTTTCTCAATCTACAAGTACAAATATTGATGTAGAAGCAGATGTCGAAGTAGATGTTATTACAACAGACGCAGAAGATCAACTAGAGTTAAATTCCAGTCGATCTTCAATTGAAAACACAAGTCATTCCCTATCAATTTTTCAAACAGAAAAATGTAAAATGTCAACTTCACCTCCAAATTCAAAATCGATGTTCTGCGATAATGAAAAAAAAAATTCAGAGGTAAGAAAACTTCACTTCCAAGAAAAGAAAAATTTTATTTATGGAAAATGGATACTTTTTTGATAGTTTAATATCCAGCGCACCTTTTATTCCCGCTTGAGTAAAAAGACGTCCGGTTTGGTTGAGTATATATGAACGGAATACCTTTTATTCGATATTTATAGTGACTGCAAAACGAACTAACGATACATATTAAGTGCTAGAGGTTACAGTGTTGTTGCAATAGTTTCAATACCCTTCCTCAATGTAAGCTCTCATTTTATATTTTAATACAAACCTTAACTTTTTAGTAAGATCACAATGATTTTGAAAGATACTTCAAAATAATCTTCCCTCCCTTAACTACATCTCTTACAAAGTGATTCCTGATATCTATGTGTTTTGATCTTGAATGATGTACTGGATTCTTTGCCAACTGTTGAGCGCTTAAATTGTCAGTATGCATAACTGTTGATGTTTTAGATTCTCCGCAACGGATCTCCAAAATATGTCGTCTCAATGAAATCGCCTCCTTGCATGCGGATGATAAAGCCATGTATTCGGCTTCTGTACTACTGAGAGCTACGCTGCGTTGTTTTTCCGATTTCCAAGATAATGATCCAGCTAGATAGAATAGGTATCCTGTGAATGACTTTCTATCAGTTTTTTCGCCTCCCCAGTCAGCGTTCACGTAACAGGCCAAAGACTCATTGCTTATTCTGTATTGCAATTTAAGGTCTTTTGTCGATGTCAAATATCTGAGTACATGTTTTACTCCTGTCCAATGCTCAATATGGGGATCCTTATTGCGCTGCGCCAATTTAGATACTGAATGTAAAATGTCTGGCCTTGATGATAGCGCCAACCACATGAGCTCTCCTATGACCGCTTAAAATATCTTCTAGTTGATTATTTCGCATCCCTCTTTGTCACATGTGATTTGGAATCCTGCATCCTGTGGAGTTGCAGCTGCTCTACAATCTCCAATGCCGTGCCGCTGAAGCAGATTCTCAATATATAAAGTTTGACCAAAGAACAATATAAACAAGAGAGAACGCTATAGTCGGGTGCCCCGACTATCAGATACCCGTTACTCAGGTAAAGGGAGTGCGAGGGAGATGGAGATAGAAATTTCTTCTACATTTCGATAGGTATTGATAAACACAATAAAACTGCATTTTTACTTTTCCGAAATATTTAAATTTTTAAAATCGTATATAAGCGATTGTGGGCGTTAAAGGGGGCGTGGCACCTTTTTGAAATAAACTTGCGCTGCGTAGGAACTCCTAGAATCTGCATGCAAAATGCCAATCTTCTAGCTTTTATAGTTTCCGAGATCTCAGCGTTCATACGGACAGACAGACAGACGGACAGACAGACGGACAGACGGACAGACGGACATGGCTATATCGACTCGGCTAGTGACCCTGATCAAGAGTATATATACTTTATAGGGTCGGAAACGCTTCCTTCTACCTGTTACATACTTTTGCACGAATACAATATACCCTTTTACTCTACGAGTAACGGGTATAAAAAGATGCATAACGCCATACGATTTTTTTGCACACGAATTTTTTGTGCTGCCTTTTCAACTGGCTTTTCGCTCTCTGCCCAAAAGCCAGCGAGAGAGCGCTCTAGAGCCAGCCTCTCTCTTGCACGCATACTGCGACAGCCGACGATTGTATGTGTGCACATGTATTCACAAGCAAAGAAATTCGCTGCAACGCACTGTCGAAATATACTCTTTATTTTTAAATTCAAATATTATTAAAAATACTTATTTTGTATTGCCTTAATATGATAATTATTCGAATGTAGAATATTTTTTAGTAATGACCATATATGTATATCTAAGTAGAAAAAAATACATAATTTATTTCATACATGACTTCACTTTGGAATAATTGTCATTAGGGTATTCAGCGTGCGACGTGTGAACGATTTTTACGAAATACTAAAAATGAATAACTTACCTAAAATATACCTGTATTATATTTAAATATACAACTAAGTTAGCTAAATTTTGAAAATTAAACCAACCCCGTAAAAATAAATAATAAATATTTATATATGTATTTGTATATTAACCGTTTTAATAATAATTATTATTTAATAAATATACTAAATAATTTACATAGTTAATATGTTAAATATTGTATTAAATTAATTAAATAATTTATATATTGAATATACTATTTAATAGTTAATATATTAAATATACTACCTAATTAAAATATTTAAATAAAAATACATACTTAAATATTATATATACATTTTACTTATTTTTTACGTATTTTTTATTTAAATTAAAGCTAAATACATAACTCTTAACACAAAACATATAAAGCTGCTTGATTAAATAAGAAAATATTTAAATGCAGGTTAATAATATTAGATATGATGTTATTCTATTTACATTAAATATTTTAAGCCATTAAATCAAAGTTTAATATATTTGAATAAATATTTAATTTAATATTTCCATTTTAAAGTTAATAAAAAACATCCATGGATAAAAAATAAAGCGAAATATATTTAATCAAATATCCTTTAAATATATTCAATTTAAATATAGTTCGCTTTGTTTTGTTTAACAATCAATAGTATATTCAAATCTATCTCTAACTTTATTGAAATATTTTTAAATTTAATCAAACAGTTTTACATGTTTTGTATTAAAAGTTATGTTCTTAGCTTTAATTTAAATATGTAAAACGAAACTATGAATTAAATATGCCGATATTCGTTTTTAAGGTATATAAAAAAAATTGTACATCAAGCTTCATTGTTCAATCGTAGAAGTTTTTTGACACACAATTATATTCTTAGTCCCGAAATGATTTCTGGCCGAAAATCGTCTTCTCAAACAAGTACGCACACATACGCACTTCCTTATTCGAGCAATTCTATTATTTTTTAGTAATGACCATATATATCTAAGTATATAAAAATACATCATTTATTTCATACATGACTTCACTTTGAAATAATTGTCATTAGGGTATTCAGCGTGCGACGTGTGAACGATTTTAAAGGGCCTCAGAAATTTTGCGATTGAACAGGATGAATATTTTTATATTTATTGTCTTTAAAATATATAGATTTAAAAATATGTGGTCCTTTTATATTATACTTATTATAATAACATTATTATCATAATATAAATTAAATTTATTTAAGTATTTGTATATTAACTATTTTAGTTATTTAGAAAAAAAGAGAAACCAAAAGGGGAGACAAAAAAGGTTTGCGCGCTTTTCTTTCCAAACATAGGCGCGCGCTTTTCAAATCAAATTTAAAAGGCCCAAAATCATTAAAGCTAATTTTATTTTATATACAAAATAGTAAAAATGGATAACTTACCTAAAATATACTTGTATTATATTTAAATATACTCCTAAGGTAGCTAAATTTTGAAAATTAAACCTACCCGTATTTTATTTATTAAATATACTAAATAATAATAAAAATAATAATAGTTAATATGTTAAATATACTATTTAATAATTAAAATAGTTAATATATTAATATACAACTAATTAAAATAGTTATTATACAAATACATACTTAAATATTATATATACATTTTATAAAAATTAACCAATTTTAGTATTTCTTATGAAAATTAAATTTGCTTTAATGATTTTGTGCCTTTTAATTTGATTTGTAAAACGCGCGCTTTTGGGTGAAAAAAAAGCGCGCTAACTAGATCTCCTAAACAAACTTATTAAAGTTTTACTATTTAAGCATTGCAAATGGACTGTAATTGTTTTTGTTTAACAATCATAGTATATTCAAATATATTAAACTTTATTGAAATATTTTTAAATTTTATCAAGCAGTTTTATATGTTTTGTATTAAAAGTTATGTTTTTAGCTTTAATTTAAATATGTAAAACGAAACTATGAATTAAACATGCCGATATTTGTTTTTAAGGTATATAAAAAATCGTACATCAAGCTTCATTGCCATATATACATAAATTCAATTTAAATAAACATCCTGTTCAATCGTAGAAGTTTTTTTGACACACAATTAGTTTCTTAGTCCCGAAATGATTTCTGGCCGCAAAATCGTCTTCTTAAACAACTACGCACACATACGCACTTCCTTATTCGAGCAATTCTATTTTTAGATTTTTACGCTCTCAACTTTGTGCGAGCGGTGTGAGCGGAATTTTCGTCGCCACCAAAAAACAAGCTGCATATTGCAAAACCAATGTATGGCCGTTACGCATCTTAGAGTTTATATTGGTCTTTGGTTTGACTCAGCATTATCTCGACCAATTCGTCTTCTCGCAGAACTTCCATTCCAAGAAACATGTGAAACTGTCCGTGATCGACACATTCGAAAGACTGAGATATCTTGCTTTTAATGCTGATGAGATCATTTTTATCTTGACAAGCTATGATTAGGTCGTCCACGTATACAAGAATAAGTGCAAGATGCGGTCCACTTGAATTTTTGTATAGACATGGCTCGTTTTTACATGGATTAAAACCAATGCCACGCAGAACTCCATACAGTTTACAGTTACACTTTCTTCCAGACTGTTTAAGGCCATAAATTGCCTTTTTTAGCAATAGCACGCCGTTCGCATGATCTTTGTCCAGAAATCCGCATGGTTGTTTCATATAAACAGTATCTGTTAAATTGCCATTTAAATAAGTCGTACGTACATCCATCTGGTGCAAATATAGTTTTAACTGGCAGGGCAAGTATGAAACGAATGCTCTCCATTCGACAGACATGTGAAAAAGTCTCCGAGTAATTAATTCAATACTGCTGTGAGCAACCCTTATATCGCTGCACTTGGTCTTTGGCATCCTTATTCACAATAAAAACCCATTTGCAGCCTATAGCGCGTTCTGTCTTAGGAAGTTTTAGCGTCTGCCAAGTTTGGTTGTTCATAAGAGCTTCGTACTCTCGAGTCACCGCTTTCAACCATAATTCAGAATCCGGACATCTAATTGTTTCTTCGTAGCTTAAGCCTAGTATCCAGATCGGCAAACGATTACGCTAGCGTAAAAACCTTAATCTTTGCAGTGTGACCAAAAGTTTGAGAGTTCATCAGATTTAAGCGTGCTACGGTCGTACTGTCAATCAGCTGGGTTTGTTGACAAGCAGTTAAAATTCAAAAATCGTATTTGCGGGAAAGAGCCTTTAAAAGATATTATCAAATACCTTGGCAAGACAAGTCTGCCGCTGTACAAAGAAATTAAAAAACAATTCAATTTAAATTTAACAGTTGCTTATTTTAATTTACTGATAATTATTTGCTAATTTAAAGTTCATAGCTGCACTTTTATTGTGTTTTTCGTAAATTTTTGACATATGAAACATTTTGCTCTGAAAAGAGGCATCCCAAAAGTATTAATGTTATTTTGTCCTCACATGTAAACTCCTGCAATCGACTTTTGCGGGTTTTTTAATTTTTCCCTCCATTTTTTAATATGTTCAGTGAGAAACGCACGCCGAAAGATTAAATTTTTTAATCTTTGCGCTAGGGTTCACACAAAGTCATTTCCGCAGACTGGCAACGCTATGGAATTTTCTGGTATTTTTTTCGTCGAACAGGAGACCGACGTGAAGAAAAGGCCCGACGAAAAGTGAACGCCAGCTGTTTGCCTCTCGCTCTCTCTCATGACTGGCGTACGGTTTTCGTCGATCAGGATACTAGGCTTTAGCGGAATAAATACGTCGCTGTTAATTGCTGCTCCTAAAATATTGAATTGCTTTCGCGGGCGTCCAGGTTTGCCCGTGCGAATTAGTTTAGGTCTGCCAGGTCGTTTTACGTCCTCGGCGTTATCCTAATTCCCTCCGGTGTCCTCATCCTCTGCGCTGTTCTCGTCTTCTGCACTCTCCTTATCTTCTGCGCTGATGAAATCGTCGCTGCTGTGATCATTTTTTATGCCGTCCTTGTCTTGGTCGTATGAGCTTTCGTCGTCCGAACTGCCGTATCCGTGCGACCCAGGGTTGATTTTGCCATCTGAGCCTACATCGTTGCTGCAGTTGTCCCTCTCAGCCTCCAGTTTGACGTTTCAAACACCACCGCCTTGTGGTCCAGCATTCTCTGACATGCTATCAACTCGCTTGTCGAAAAGTACATCTCTCTTTTCGATAACTGGCCAGTGCTAGGGTCGTAGAGCCTATACCCTTTGGCTGTTCGAGAATAACCGTCCATATATATATATATATATATATAGCTTCTCCCCATAGAGACTCCACCAGTTTAGACTGCGTCAGAAAGCATCGGGCCATCTCCACTAACGTACGGTTAGCCCTCTCCGTAACGCCGTTTTGTTGTGGGCTTTACGGGATTGTCAACTGCCGCCTGATCCCATTCGCTTTAAGAAAATTGTCAAAGGTTGCATTAACAAATTCCTTTCCCTTGTCGCTTCTTTTTCACTTTAGAAGCTTTCCAGATTGCCTCTCCACTAGGGATGTCGGAAATATATCAAAATATCAATATATCGATATTTTTCCTCTTAAAGCCTAGTATCCTGATCGACGAAAACCGTACGCCAGTCATGAGAGAGAGCGAGAGGCAAACAGCTGGCGTTCACTTTTCGTCGGGCCTTTTTTTCACGTCGGTCTCCTGACCGACGAAAAAAATACCAGAAAATTCCATAGCGTTGCCAGTCTGCGGAAATGACTTTGTGTGAACCCTAGCGCAAAGATTAAAAAATTTAATCTTTCGGCGTGCGTTTCTCACTGAACATATTAAAAAATGGAGGGAAAAATTAAAAAACCCGCAAAAGTCGATTGCAGGAGTTTACATGTGAGGACAAAATAACATTAATACTTTTGGGATGCCTCTTTTCAGAGCAAAATGTTTTATATGTCAAAAACTTACGAAAAACACAATAAAAGTGCAGCTATGAACATTAAATTAGCAAAAAATTATCAGTAAATTAAAATAAGCAACTGTTTAATTGCAAGCAATTGTTTGTTATTTCTTTGTATAACGGCAGACTTGTCTTGCCAAGGTATTTGATAATATCTTTTAAAGGCTCTTTCCCGCAAATACGATATTTGAATTTTAACTGTTTGTCAACAAACCCAGCAGATTGACAGTACGACCGTAGCACGCTTAAATCTGATGAACACTCGAGATTTTGGCGAAATCTGTTCGTCAGTTATGAGAGAGAGCGAGAGGCAACCAGTTGGCGTTCACTTTTCGTCGGGCCTTTTTTTCACGTCGTTCCCCTGATCGACGAAAAAAATACCACAAAATTCCATAGTGTTGCCAGTCTGCGGAAATGAACTTTGGGTGAACCCTAGCGAAAAGATTAAAAAATTTAATCTTTTGGCGTGCGCTTCTCACTGAACATTATAAGAAAATAAAAATCAATTTTTTTTAACAAATTCGCGAGTGAGAAATTTAATTTGCATGTTGAGCAAAATAACCGTACAACCGTTCCCACATATATTTTAGTTCTCAGATCGACGAAAACTGTCCGCCAGTCATGAGAGAGAACGAGATGCAAACAGCTGGCGTTTAAATTCAGATATATAGAATAGATCAGTAATAATTACAGGTTTTTGTTCATGATTATAAATTTCCTGTATGTCATTATTGTTTAAAATTTTAGTGTTAAATACATCAATTTTAGCAAGTGTAATTGTATCCATTAAGTTCATAAGATCGTAAGTAAGCAAGCGGAGGCGGTATTTTCTCAATGGAATCTCTTGATCCTTAAAAGCTGTTTTAAAATTGTCAGATAGAGTTTTAATTTCTTTAAATATTCTAGAATTAATAACGAATTGGTCATTATTGTTTTTTATCAAATCATCAATTTTATTTTGAACTGTTATGAAATCATCGTGATCTGGTGTTCCTGCTATCCATTTCCAAATTGTGCCTGATTCATTAATACCTCTTTTTGATCTAGTGGGTACTATTTGAGAAATAAGTATTTTAATAATTTTTAAATCGTGTGATATTTCCCAATGTAAATTCTGACTGTTATGTCTGTTTAAAAATTCTGTTTCAAGATTAATTATATCTTTATAAAAACTTAAATTAGTTATATGAAATAAATGATTCATAAATGAGGACTTCTTTGGTATCCTTATAAAGAAAAAAATCATGGTTTGTGTAATCCATAATTTCGGATTTGGTTGTAGCTACCAGCAATAATAAGTGCATTATTGAATTCATTATCTGGAATTTAAAATAAATCAACTTGTTTAAAATTTAATATTATCTTTATGAATCGTACGGTTCCTGTTATTAATAATAACTTTATTAGGATGATTTTCCTTAACTACCTGTTTTTTATATCTAGAGTTAAGCTTATTTCTTTCCCCGTGTTTCTTTTCGTAAATTACTTCACCTATGTACATGATAGTCTTTTATTTTTCTGCCTTTGTTATGTCCCTCTAAACTTTTCTCTTGTGTAGTTTTTAACAGTACAGGAATAGTATCGTGCTCGATTTTATTGTAAAGTATGTCAAAGGGTTTTTAATTGGTTGTTGAATGAATGGTCTTATTATATTCTTGCCCGGCTCGTATTACGATTTCGGTATAGTCTGTTAAATTAAATTGTTCTTTGATGCAGCGGGCTAAATCTGTTAATGTCGAATGTGCCCTTTCAACTTGACCGTTTGAGGTACCGTGCCTCGGGTCTGCGTAATGTAAAGTTAAACCACTTCTTTGTGCAAAAGATTTAAATTGAGCAGAAGTAAAGCTTGGTTCGTTATCGGTCAATATTATTTTTTCAATATTTAATTTATTTTGGATTTCTTTAACTACTAGAAATTTGGAATAGGCGTCAATACAAGTTATAAAAATGAGACCTTGCGCATAATATATATCAATATGTAAATTTTCGCCCTCTTTAGATAGAATTGGGGCTTCACCAATCGGAATTTTTATTGGGTGTCTGTTATATTTGTTTTCATTGCAAATACTACAGTTTTTAATATATTCTTTTAATTTTAAATATAACTTGGGCCAGTAATACAATCTACAGATTTGTTTATAGTTTTCATCTAGTCCTCGGTGAGCTCTACTGTGTGTTTCTTCTATTATGATAGCCTTGTCTTCATTGTTTTCTACATCTTGAAGGAATGTCCTTGTGTAAAGGAATTTGTTAACGAAGTTTTCTTTTAAAGGTTTTTGAATTTTATAAAAATCTTCAAGTGTACAATGTATTCCAATTGTTATACTAGGTGGAATGTATTCCCTTAAGACAGTTACTAAATTTTCCGGAGTATCATACTCTATTATATGTCTAGTATTTCCGAATACATTAATCGACTCATCTATTGTATACCTCCCCGTTGCTATTAGCAATTGTTGCTTAAACTGGTTTAAGGGTTTTCGGGTTTCTTGTATTACATTCTCAAAACTACTCTCTGCTGAATGCAGAGTGTTTTGATCTGAGACCGATTCCATACTTTCTGTTAAGTTATTGATTTGTATCCTAGATAATGCATCTGCAACAACATTTGTTGCTCCTGGCTTATAAATAATTTTTGGAGAATAACTCTCAATGAAAGAATACCATCTTTTCATTTCGATATTTGGGTTCTTTTGAGAAATTGAAAACGAAAGAGGTTGATGATTTGTGTAGATCTCAATGTTGTTAACTCCGTATAAGTAATTACGTAAATTTTTGAAAGCCCATACTATAGCTAAAAGTTCCTTCTTATTAGTAGCATATAATTGTTCAGTTTTTGATAGGGTTTTAGAAATAAAAGTAATAGGTTTTCCTTCCTGAGAAAGAACAGCACCAATAGCTAAATCTGAAGCATCGGTGGTTAAAGTAAATTTTTTATTATAATCTGGTTGAACTAACTCTATTTGTGCAATTAAATTATTTTTGAGCTCGTTGAAAGCTCTTACAGCTGATTCATCCAATTGTATGAAAGTTTTACGGGATGCCTTTTTTGAAACTTTGCCATTATGGCCTTCTAAATATTTTGTTAAAGGTTTTGTAATCTTAGAAAATTTGTGCAAAATTTTTCTGTAATATCCTGTAAGGCCTAGGAAGCTTCTAAGTTCTCGGATATTTTTAGGGATTGGATATTTTAAAATTGTTGAAATTTTTTCGGGATCGGTTTTGATCACATTGTGAGAAACAACGTAACCGAGAAAGTTTGTTTCCAATTTAAAGAACTTTTATTTTTCAATCGAAATTTTCATGTTTGCGTTCAGCAAAATTTTTATTATTACAATTAAATCTTTGTAATGTTGTTCAATTGTTTTTGAAAAAATAATAATGTCATCCATATAGACATGACAAGTCTTTCCAACTTGTTCCCTCAAAATTTCATCCATTGCTCTTTGGAATATTTTAGGGGCGTTTGTTAACCCAAATGGCATTCTGAGGAATTCGTATTTTCCATTGTTTATTAAGAATGAGGTTTTTTGAATGTCTGTTTCATTCATGAGAATTTGGTGGAATCCTGATTCCAAATCAATTGTTGAAAAGTATTTAGCCTTTCCAAGGTTTGACAAAATTACCGAAGGGTCCTGCATTGGATATCTATCTGGTATGGTGTTATCGTTAAGTTTCTTATAATCTATTACTAGTTTAAGTTTCGGAGTTCCATCCTCGTTGAAACCCTTTTTTGGTACAACTAATACCGGTGAATTATAAGGACTTCTGCTTGGCCTTATAATTTCTTCTCTTAGCATTCTGATAATTTCAGAGTTAACAAAATCTGAAGCTGATAGAGCATCGGGGTATTGTTTACTATAAATAGCTCTATCATTTTCGGTGTTTATTTCACCGCGTATGTCAGCCCTAAACGGAATCTGCATATTTATTTTCGAATGTTCTTTTTGAATAATATTCAATATATTGTCCTCCAAACCTTTTCTTTGCTTTGAGGATGAATTTTGTATATCGTTAATTTTTTGGTTGTCGGATACTTCTACGACGGCGTGATCAGGATTTTTATTTCCCAAACTTTTATTTTTGTCGGATATTTCAACGACGGCGTGATCAGGATTTTTATTTCCCAAACTTTTATTTTTGTCGGATATTTCAACGACGGCGTGTTCAGGATTTTTATTTCCCAAACTTTTATTTAGGTCGGATATTTCAACGACGGCGTGTTCAGGATTTTTATATCCCAAACTAAATTCACTTTGATTTCCTTTTTCAGATTCGGATCTGATTTGAGGCTTCCGATCAAAGTATTTATTTATTATGAATTCTTTTAACGGAAGAATGGTGTTTTCTTCTGTCAAAGAGAGTTGGTTAAAAAAATATTACCGTTATCGTAATTTAATTTTTCCTCCTTTCCGTTATACTTAATTATCACTTTTGCTGTATCAATTACAGCTCCTATTTTTTTCAATAAATTGTAGCCAACCAATAAATCTGAGTCTAGCCCATCTATTTCATAAAAAGTATATCGCGTATCGAAGATAGTTATCATATGATAAAATTTAATTATTGAATATCCATTGACTGTGGATACTCTCTTATATATAGGTAGTTCATTTTTATTTTCATAGACTCCCGTTTTAATATAACAAGAAGTTGCCCCGGTATCAATTAATATTTTTAGCTTTTTATTTATTTTGTTATCATATCTAATCAAGTAGGGTAAGCCTACTCCTGAGTTTGCCCTAAAAAATGGTCTTCTTCAATGTTGTTCAATCTCATAGTTTTGTTAGCCGGTTGTTTAACAGTTCCTGTTGGCAATCTTTTGTTTTGTTTTTCAATTTTATTAGTTTGGTTCCATTTATTGTAGTTGTTATTTTGATAATTATTATATCCCTGATTATTATTATTATGGGGCCTATTTTGCATCTGAATAGATTCATCGACATCCATAGGCTCTGGCTTATTTTGTTGTGGTCTATAAGAGTTCCACTGATTTTGTTGGTTATTATTAAACCTTCCCTGATTCCAGGTATTGTTTCTATACTGATTAAAATTGTTATTATTATTTCTGTTTTGATTAATAGCCTGATTATAATTATGTTTATTCTGATTATCGGGTTGATTAAACCTCAAATTGTTTGTATTCCTATAATTACTGTTATAGTTATTATAGTTATTTTGCCTAGGTTTATTATTTGAGTTTTGTTGCCCATATAAGTATGACTCATTAGTCTTGCGTTGTGAAGATATAAAATTGTTCGCGAATTGGGCCCTCAAATTGTTGCTTTCAAGTTCTTGTACTATTACCATCGCGTTCGGTAAATCTGGTGGATTCATTGAAAATATAACATCTGAAATCTGGCCGTTGAGGCCAGTTATGAACACTCGTAGTGCTGTCTTTCTATGTTTTTCGTTAAGCTCAGATGTAATTGGCTTATTCCTCCCATGTGTCATAATGGTTTTGTTAATTAAGAGACTTAATTTTTTATTTACCAAATTATAAAATTCCATAATTGATAATTTCCCCTGACTTATTACACTTAAGTCCTGCTCTAAAATATGTATTGGTCGCTTGTCACTAAACACAAAATCTAGTCTTGCCATTATGGCATCAAAATTTAATACGGTTGGCAATGCCTGTAATTTTATTTCGAAGAATAGATAGTGCCGAAAAGTATTTTTCACTTCCCCTTTTGTATTGTCCCATTGCTATTTCCGCCGATTCTTTCCAGCTAACATAACTATCTTCTTCGCCTTTATATTCTCGAACCGACTTAATGATTTCATAAGAAGTTTCGCACCTTACGTTTGGATCAATATCTTTCACCTTGAAGTCCTCAACCTTTTTGATATTGTGATTTAATTGAGTTTTTAAACTTGCGATTTCATTCCTCAATGGATTCAATTCATTAGTTACTATTTGAGCTATTAAATCGCTTACATTAACATTCTGGCTGCTAGAAGCCACTACAGGTAAGGGTGGAGTCATGGTTAGAATTTTTTCAAAATCGTTGATTAATTCTTCCACCTTGTTTATTTTTATTTAAAAAATTTTTGAAGTAAATTTTTCTTAAAATACAATACTATAATTAAACAGCTCACTAATTTTCTCCTTAGTTTCTTTTTGCTTGATGATCCTGTTTGGGGTCTTCGTATAGCTCTTCCTTCAATTTATTTTCTTTGTAGCGAGGGATGGCCCTCAGCTCTTCCTTCAATTTATTTCTCTTTGTGGTTGGTTTTTTTTATTTAGTTGATTCTGTTTTAAATTTATTTCTTTTTATTTTTACTTTTGATTATTTTAATTTTTTAAACGTTTTGGAGCAGTGAAATTTTTTGTTACGAACACTTTTTGTAATTTTGTGAGTTAAGGGGATTATATCATTTATTAATTTCCACCTTTAGATTTTTTCACGATGCGAACACTTTTTTTCATGCCATCGGTTAGGTTTTTGAGCGGCGCGAATTCACTTTTTGTTTTGGAAAACTGTTTTGTTTTAAAACTTATTTCAGGAATTATTTTTTAAACAGCACCGCCCCACGTTAAGCGCCAATTAAATTTCTCACTCGCAAATTTGTTAAAAAAATTTATTTTTATTTTTTTATTTTCACTTATTCGCTATTACAACATTTTTTGGTTCGTAATTTATTTTTCACTGCTCACAACTCTTTCTTTTGTTCTGTCTTATTCGGTTGTAAAATCGGACTGCCTGCTTTGGGTCAATCATCAATAATCAAACCTCGGCTTAAGAGATTTATCACAAAAATCTGATTAAGAGAGTCATCCAAGAGAATCGGAAAAAGATGATGAAATTTGTCAATTAAATTTGAAATTGAAATTTTGCAGAACTGAAGTTCTACCGGAAGGTAATGTTTACGTTAGCGGACTTGGGGCTCCCTTTTTGGGGCTCTGATGTTTACAATATCGGCTTGGATGTTTACAGAATCCGTTTGAAGCGGATTGCTCGAAAATGATCTGGGTGGGAATCGATTGGAAGCTTTGTTTACAGAAATAGCTGACCACGGGTTAATCTCGGAGTCAGTCAGAGTTAATTGGAAAGAGCTCTTGGCTCAAAGTTGTTTATAAATTGGGCAAGGGCCCCTAAGTAATGTGTCACATAACTTGCATGTTTTACAGAAGGTGTTTTGTGGTAAATTACAACCTTCAATTCCACGAACCATTTTCTTCTTCACAATATCAGCCAAACTGCGATAATTAATGTGGCCATATCGCATGTGCCATAAAATACCATCGGCATTGGAAACAGCAAACTGATTGGACTTTTCTTCGAATGTATTTATATAGATTTCCATTTTTGCTTACTTTTCGTTAAAGTGCACTAAATTGCCTTTAGAAACGGTTTGACTTACGGACATAAAGTTTCCCATCTTCGTAGGAACAAATAGGACATTTAGTACAATTGTGTATCGATCTGTCTTTAGCTTGACTACTCCTTTTCCCTCCGCCTGCAGAAATCCGTCTCCAGCTAATCCAATCGTCTCCAGGGTTGTAAACAAGTCTTCATTACAGCACATGTGGCTTGTAGCTCCGCTATCCAAACACCATTTTGTGTGACCAAAGCTATCCGCATCCAGAGCTCCCAATAAGCTGCACTGCTTTTGACCAGCTAGAACTTGCTTCTTTTGGTCAAAATTGTGCAACGCAGTGAAGGAGACATCTCCGACCCTATAAAGTACATATATATATTCTTGATCAGGATCGCCTCCTGAGTTGATATTGGTGTTTATAAAGTTAGGAAGTTGCGATTTTTTATGATTGTTAAGAATGCATCATATGAATAATTTTGGAGAATATAATTTACAGAATATTCTGGAAGGGTTAGTTAGCTTTCTTCTCTTGTTTCGTATATTTTTGACCTAAGAAACAGTTTGCTCTGACAAGATTAAAGCCTTGCACTCAGATCGGAAAACGAGTTCGAAAGTGGAAAAACTTTAATCTTTCCGGTATGACAGCATTTTTGAGAGTCCATCAGGAGTACAAGGCTTTAATTTTTTTATCTTTTCGCTAGGGCCTGACGAACTTTCATCCAGACTACATTTCAGGTAGCTGGAAACGCGATGTAATTTGTTTGTATTTTTTTAATTTATCTGAGTACCGGGGTTACAAAAAGAGCTGACGAACCGATTTTGTCGATCTGATTATTAGGCTTTTGTCTTTCCGAATTTGGATTTCTTTATGTTTTGTAATTTATCCTTCTTTAATGAAGTCAAAATAAATTTTCGTCAATAACATTGGTCCGATAAATAAAAGTTCTTGTTATAGTGGGACCCTGATGCATTTTTAGTTGGATTTTAACCAAGCCCTTCAGAGAACCGTTACAAATATCTGTCCAATTTCACAAAGGTCAGCTTTTTATATATATGCAAATTATACCGACTCAACGATCATGGTATATATATTGAAAGCATAAAAAGTGTCCCGAATATCCCGCATAAATTTCACTGTAATTAAAGAGACATGTTTTAATAATACAAAATTAAATTAACAATATTCTCTTTGTTTACAGATAAAGTTTAAGCTATTTTAAAACTAATTATTTTAATTTGTAAAATATGTTTCGTTTCAGAACGCAAAAGCATTTAGTGGAAATCTAAAAATCATATTTCGTCGAAAAAACGAAAAAATTCAGGACCGAACTTGTTTAAAAAAAAACGTTTCAAAATTTGCTAACGAGAAAGCACTTTCCAAGTCATTAGCTGCTAAAGAAGTATCTCCCAGCTTGCAAGTACAGCAGCGTGTTGCCTTTCCAGTATTTTTTAAATCACACCTGCACTCTTTTCGACCGCAACAATCTCGACAGGGTACTTTCAGCCCTAATACTCTGGCGGAGTCTAATAAATGGAGTTACCCAGTTGGTAACATTGAACCATTATGTTGTTACGAAACATCCGCAAATAAAAATTGTCTAGACCTTAAGTAATTTATAATAATATAGAAAATCATTAATAAGTATAACAATCTTAGCAACTTTTTGAATGAATGATTCATTCATTTAGCAGTCCGGCTTATTCCAAACAAAAAATATTTCATTTCCCAAAATAGGTTTTCATATTCGCGTGCATGACTCTTATATTTTGTATACCCTTGCAAAGGGTTTTATAATTTCAGTCAAAAGTTTATATAAAATATATATACTCTTGATCAGCATCACCAGGAGAGTTGATCTAGGCATGTCCATCAATCCGTCCGTCTGCCCGTCCGTCCGTTTCTACGTAAATAGTCCCTCCGTTTTAAAGCTATCTGCTTAAAACTTTCCCAAAAATGTGTCTTTCGATTGCAGGTATATGTATATGCAGTATATAAGTCGGAAACAGCCAAATCGAGCGACTATATCATATAGCTGCAATAGGAACAATCAGAAAAAAAATGTTAAAAAGTATAACTTTGTTGTTTTTAATTTTGTTTTTGTTCTTTGGGATAATATTTAAATACTATGGAATTACGGTTTAAATTAAATTAAAAACCATAAAAAATGGCGTGCGCTTCTCACTGAACATATTAAAAAATAAAGGGGAAAAAATAAAAAACCCGCAAAAGTCGATTGTAGTTTCATGTGAGAAACAAAAAAAGGCAAATGTTTCTTAGGTCAAAAATGTACGAAAAAATACAAATAAAATTGCAGCTATGAACTTTAAATTAGCAAATAATTATTTAATTATTAATTTAAAAATTTAAAATGTATTGTTTTTTAATTTCTTTGTACAGCCGCAGTCTTGTCTTGCCAAGGTAGTTGATATTTTAAAGGCTCTTTCGCGCAAATACGATATTTGAATTTTAACTGCTTGTCAACAAACCAAGCTGATTAGCGGTACGATTGTAGCACGCTTAAATCTGATGAACTCTCGAAATTTTGGTCACACTGGAAAGATTAAAGTTTTTACACCAGCGTGTAATCAAAAAAATTCAAAGACATCGAATGGAGCCACGGTCGCGCGCGAGGAACGCACGTCAAATCCAAATAGTATATGATGAGGCGTTAGCGAAGAATATTAGTTTAAAATATTTTTTAGAACTCGTTAAGTCGCAACTGAGAAAGTCGAAATATTTAAAATAAATTTTCTAAGATGATATTTTATATGACAAGAAATATTTTAATTAATTTTCTAAAATGGGTAAAACTTTTAGTCGTTCTAAGCATTACTTCTCATGTGTGTTTATAACAAAAAAATAAAGATTTATAGCCCGACGGCAGTTGAAGTTGAACTTGCGGTGCTTAGATTTCTGGTCAGACGTTCTAACCCCAGGCTACTCGGACAAGGTTAGAACAATTTTATGGTCAGGGTGTGATGTTTTAGAAAATGTTTTCTATGTTATAGAAAATATTTCTATATTTTGAAATTCATTTTTATTTTTTAGAAAATATTTGTATTTTTAAGAAAACGTTTCTATTTTTTAGGGTTATCTAATTTTTAAGGTTTATTTTAAGGTATATTTTTCTATTTTTAGAGTAAATTATTTTTTAGGGCGGAAATGAGGAATTTTCAGGAAAAAAAATTCTAAAAACAATTACCATTTTTAGTAAAATATAGAAATTCTTTTTTGGACTTAGGGCAAGTTTAGCTTATGGCGACAAATTCTACACTTGAGAAACACTTTCCTGATTCAAGAAAAGTTTTCTTATTTTGAGAAAAAAATTCCTTGAAAATATAAATCTTTTCTTGGATTTAGAAAAAAAAAGTTTTAATTCGAATTTCTAAAATGTTATAATTTTGTTGTTTTTTATGAACTTACGGTTTTAATTAAATTAAATCGGAAAAAATATCATATCATCAAAATATCACTAGAAACGATGGCAATATGCATTGTGTTTAGTAATAAAGGCATAGAAATCGAATTCTAGTCGACTTGTAATAACTGCAAGGGTATATAAACTTCGGCTTGCCGAAGTTTGTTTTCTTTCTTGTTTATATCGAATTCTGGTCAATCGCTTTTTGTTTGAAATTTGTTTTTTAAGCGTATGTTTTTGAAGGTTATAATTCGTATGGTCCTTCTTGAATTTGTGTGTCACTTCCCAAATTGTAGAGTGCAATTGTCAAAAAATTCTGGAATAAATTGTCGTCTTAAATTTTAAGTTTGCGGTACTATTAGAATTACTCATATTTTTCCGAAATTTAAAGTGTCGATACATTTTTATTTGCAAATAAGCCAGACGTGTAAGCGCAGTAGAAACATTCCTGCTAATGCTCATTTTGAAAAACAGATCATAAAAAATGTATTTTTATTACTTCAAAAGATTCAAAAGATAACTACTTTATTATTTATTTTATGTGCCTGAAAAAATAATTTCTAATAATTTTAAAAGCTCAAAAATAACAATAATAAAATGGCTTTTGAAAATGTGTTAATTTGGTTTAATTAAATAAAATTAAGGGTTAAGCAATAAAAAATATATATATTTCTTTTTTATTATATAATATTACATATTTTTATTCAGCCAATATTCTATGGTCCCAACTTACGATTTTTATTCCCTTGTAGATTTTAGTCCATCCGTCCGTCTGTCCGTCCGTCTGTCCGTCCGTCTGTCCGTCCGTCCGTTTCCACGTAAACTAGTCCCTCAGTTTTAAAGGTATCTGCCCATGAGTTGGCTTTCTATTGCATGTAATATATAAGCCGGAACTATATCAAATAGCTCCTATAGGAACAATCGGAAAAAATGTTAAAAATTATAACTTTGTTGTTATACCCTTGCAGAGGATATTATAATTTCAGTCAAGCTATTATAATTTGAGTTTGCAACGCAGTGAATTAGACATTTCCAATCCTATAAAGTATGTATATTCTTGATCAGCATCACCAGGAGAGTCGATCTAGCCATGTCCGTCTCTCCGTCTTTCCGTCCGTCCGTCTGTCCGTCCATTGCTGTTTTTCTATTTATCAAAATATTCCTTATTCCTGAGATATAATAAATTTGTACTATATCAGAATAACACTAATATATTCGGCTTAAGCCCAGGATGATAGCTCACCAGTCACAGCTCCAGATCCAGATCAAGGATAGTTTTCCGAAAACAGTTTCCAATGATAACGATGTGTAATAATTTTATTCGGACGTTGATGCACTAAGATCAGCGCAAACAAGTGGCCCTTACGACACCAAGCAGAGCTTGTTACGCGCGGAGCCTTATAGGCGTAAAAACGAGATCGCGAGAAGTTAAAAAGAACAATGTAGAAGCGGACAGACTAAGATTAGAAATACGTACGAGACTAAATACTAATACTAATTTTGTGCTAAGTAAGATAAAATTAATGCTTTTAAGCTTGGCAAAGAGTCGGTAGTAGAAATAATGTGGTATAGTGTATTATAGTCGTTACACAGTACTCTAAACGGTTCATGCATATCAAAGTTAGATCTACAAATATTTATTGTAAGAGGAACATAGTTCCTGGTAATTCTATTAGGCACGGAGAAGCTTATGCGACCCAGTAACTCGGGACTCTCTCTCTTATAAATAAAGTAAAAAGAAGTTGGCCAAGGTGGCTTCCTTGAGGGACCCCTGAAGTAACTCGGATCAAATCCGAGATCGAGTTTTTAAAGAGGACTCGTTGAGTCCTACCACTCAGATAACTTGAGATCCATGTTAGAAGATCACATGGAAACCCTAATAAGTCTAGCTTTAATACAAGAAGCGAGTGATTTACTGAATCAAACGCTTTAATAAAATCAGTGTAAACTACGTCAGTCTGCATGTTCTTTCTAAAGCCATTTTTACAAAAGACGTTAGCTCCAAGAGGTTTGTCGTCGTAGATCTTCGCCTTATAAATCCATATTGACATGGAGATATAATCGATCTACAAAGATGTTGCAAATGGGTGTAATAGTATTTTCGAAAAGCTTTGGGATGGCGGATAATTTGGATATGCCTCTGTAGTTACTTGTATTGCATTTATTTCCTTTCTTATAAAGGGGAATGACAAATGACTCCTTCCAAATAAGTGGGAAATGAGATGTTTTCAGCACAGTTTCAGCACAGTATTTAAGCACGCAGCCTGGAACTCCATCCGAACCCGGTGAATAGACTGGCTTAACTTTATGGAGATCCAAAAGAAGGGAGCTTTCGCTTAATCTCGGACAAAAAATCAAGTTCGACTTTGGTATGGCATTTGAATAAGACGGATTTGGACGGGATGAAACAGAATGTGTTGTCTGGAAAAACTGGGCAAATAGATCGGCAATTTCCTGATCAGAGTTTGCCGTAGAGTTTTCAAATGATACCGATGAAGGGTAACAGGACCCTACAACGAGTCAAATAGCTTTTATAACACCGGGCGTTAAGCACGATAAAATTTGACCGAGCCATTAGGTACCGAGAGAAGGCAGATTGTGAACCGCACATTTTAAATTTATTGAAAAGTCTGGACTTTATATTTTTTAGGTGTGACAACATGTTATAGTTTTCGTCAGGGGACCATGTCGCACTAGGAATATTAAAATCACCCATTAATATTAACTGATCTTGATTTGACAGGTTTTTGAAAATTGACTGAATACAGGAAAGGTGATTTGCGTAAATAGGGAACTCAGATGATGGTGGGATATATGAACAAGTAATGTATACAAAACTACCGGGAAACGATAATTATACCCGTTACTCGTAGAGTAAAAGGGTATATTGTATTCGTGCAAAAGTATGTAACAGGGAGAAGGAAGCGTTTCCGACCCTATAAAGTATATATATTCTTGATCAGGGTCACTAGCCGAGTCGATATAGCCATGTCCGTCTGTCCGTCTGTCCGTCTGTCCGTCTGTCTGTCTGTCCGTATGAACGCTGAGATCTCGGAAACTATAAAAGCTAGAAGATTGGCATTTTGCATGCAGATTCTAGGAGTTCCTACGCAGCGCAAGTTTGTTTCAAAAAGGTGCCACGCCCCCTTTAACGCCCACAATCGCTTATATACGATTTTAAAAATTTAAATATTTCGGAAAAGTAAAAATGCAGTTTTATTGTGTTTATCAATACCTATCGAAATGTAGAAGAAATTTTTCAAATCGGACCATTCGTTAAAAAGTTATGCGTGATCAAAGTTTCTATCTCCATCTCCCTCGCACTCCCTTTACCTGAGTAACGGGTATCTGATAGTCGGGGCACCCGACTATAGCGTTCTCTCTTGTTTTATACATAGGAATTTGATGTCATAAAATTCGTCGAAAGATAGTAATTCAGAGGAAAAGGTGGAGTCGACAGCAATCAGGACTCCACCTCCCCGTCTGGACTGACGATCAAGCCTATAAATAGTGTACTTACCCGGGAGAATTTCGGAGCTAAGAATATCCGTCCTTAACCAGGTCTCTGTACATACCATAATATTATATGGGAAAGAAAAACTATCCGAATACAATTTAGTCAGCTTACTAAGTAAGCCCCTTGTATTCTGATAGCAAAGAAGAAAGGAGGAAGCTAGTTTTTTGGGACAGAAGAGGATGTGGAGGGGGCTGCGGATGGTTCTTTAATGGTATTTTCCATTTCCCCTAAACTATTCTTTTTTCTCTTAGCTTCGTACTCTTTTACAAATATGCCCTCGGGCCAGAAACTGGTGGAACACACAGATGCAAAAAGAGCACAAGGAATACCAATCTTAAATGATGATACTTTCCTAGCATAAGAAAATTTAAATTGTTCGACCTTCAAATCATCAAATTGGACTTTGTTACGGATATAAGCCGTAATATCCAGTGATGAGAGGTCTGGGGCGAGCCGTGAAACAAATACATGTTCTACCTGGGGCACCCGAACACAAGTAACCGTTTTTGGTACAACACATGCAACCCTTTTTGGTACTACAGAATTTGTATCTGTACTACCAGTATCTACATGAGGTGTTGGGGCCACTACTGTATTTTGATTGGACAGAGCGGAAGTACATAGCGGAGCCACATCGATTCCGGCGACTTCGGATACCGAATCACTTTTTGCCCCCGATCTTAGTACCATTTGAGTGGCGCCTAAGATTGGCAGCTGAGCTGGAATCGAATCGCGGGCAGTAGGTTGCACGGCACCTGCCATAGAATGCCCACCGACCGCGACTTTTTTGCGCTTTGGGGAATCGGGCTCAGCTAGCATGCGACTAGTGAGCTGCGATTCAAGCGCCACGAGCAAGTCCGTATTTTTACGGCAGTTCCGGATTAATTCCGTAACACTGCTTTTCGTGAGCTGCCTAATAGTTATTGCCTAGTTCTCATATACAATGCATTCATCGCAGTAGTAGCGTAGGCCACTCCTCTTATCGATGGCATCACGAACCAGACCAGAATAGCCAAGACACTTTGCGTGATAAATTTTATCACATGTATGGCAGGGAATACTTTGCTGTCCAGCCGAGATAACTTTCTTACAATTTTTTAATGAACAGAAAGCCATTTTCGCTGACCACGGACCACTGTGCATTATAGCGGACAAAAAAATCGAAAGCGCTCAAGAACTTTTTAATGAGAGATAGATCAGAGCGACAGAGCGGGAGCGAAACACCGAAAAACTTTGATGTTAGGCACCACGAAACGAAATAGAAAACGAAAAGACAGAGAGAGCGGGAATATTAACCGATTAACTCCGGTATAAAACACCTCAGAGAGATATTATCGTTGGAGTGCGTGCCGTTCCAACAGCGCTCAACGACGAAGAGAAAGACTGAAAAGAGGGGCAATGGAAAACAATAACAACAAACCAGCTACGAATTAAATTATGATACAAATTTTTTCTAAACACAAGTTAATCACGATGCACTCGCGAAGCGAACGGAAAGTTGTTAGAAAACACTTAAAGGTGTAGAAACGGTTTCAATAAGAAAAATGAAAATTCGGAGCGCAAAACAAAAACACGACCGTTCTCTGTGAAGACGCACAAATCGGAAAGGATAACTATCATAGGTCAGTCGCCGGCAAGAAACCTCAACCTTATAGGGTCAGAAATGTCCTCATCAGTGGGTTACAAAGTTCATGCTTACAGAACTTTGTAACCCACTGATGAATGTAGTTTTCACAAGTATGTAAGCAAAACAAATACAAAATAAATTATCTAACACAAAGCATTTGTTTACTTAGAGGTGCAGTCTTAAAATGTCATATGTTCAAGCCTGCGTAAACGAACATAAAGTATTTACATTTAGTCTAATTTTGAGGTGCTCATTTAAATTAATACCCTTCCAAAGAATGGACGTAACATGTTTAAACTTAGTAAGGAACCTAAGGTATGAATGTTTTTCTACAAATTTCAGCAGTGGCCTTTTTTGTCAAATTTCTTGTGCTTTGCTGGCGTCCGTTTCGCCAAAAACGTTATCCCCTTCTACGATCCTCCTCGACTTCCATTATATTTACCATTATTAAGCAATGTCTCTAACTAAACATACAATATTGATTATCTTTAAATTAACTCGCTGCTCGTCATGCAACCGAAACTCCTTCAAAATCCTCAAGTATTCGATCAATAGGCACTCCTTGTCTCACTCTTGAAACGTATTATTTTGCTATTTGCTATTCACACAGGCGGTGTTTCTGTTTCAGGCCAATTTAAGAATTACATGTGGTATAAATAGATGTTGGTATTTAGTATTTTTAAAGTACTAATAAGATTCTTACTTGGCACTGTTATCATCAATCAAAAGAAATATAGAGTCCTTAAGTCCAGACTTTTTTTGAAGAGAAGTCTTGACTATATCATACTGTCTTAAAAATATGTTTCCCTTCTTTAGCTTTATTAAATAATGGTTAATGGTTAAATATAATGGTTAAAAGCTAATCTGAACTTTAAAAAAATACTCACAGTTATTCCATAAGCCAATTATTCCAGCCAATACTAATATAGGTAATATAGAAATTCAAATGTAGTCGTTTTGTAATAACTGCAAGGGTATATAAACTTTGCATTTCCAAAGTGTGCTTCCTTCTTCTTTGTTTATAATTTTCGTCTACTCTTGTAGAGGGTATTATAATTTCAGTCAAAAGTATAAAGTATTTATATTCTTGATCAGTATTACTAGGAGAGTCGATCTAGCCATGACAGTCTGCCCGTCCGTCTGTCCGACCGTCCGTTTCTACTTCCCTCAATTTTAAATTAATTGTTTTACATGATGCCGAGAATGCCTTAAAGCTGCCTTACTTTGCCTCACTTCTTCTGTAAGGGCATGTGACTTGCATCATCCCTCCCTTTGCCCTCATCTTTTATATAGCGTCTACTCTTTTTTAAACATCTAATAAATAATAATCTTTTAGTTTGTTAAAAGCATTTTAATAAAATTTCTATTGTATAGGATGTAACTTCTCATACCTTATGTTCTTATTTATATTCTATATTGTCACTAGCAGAAGGTATTATAATATTGGTCAAAAATGAGACATCTCCAACCCTATAAAGTATATATAGAATTTCTTGATCAGGATAGCGTCCTAAGTTGATATAAGCATGTCTGTTTATCCGTCTGTCTGTCCGTCTGACTGTTTCTACGCGAACTAGTCTCTCAGTTTTAAAGATATTGAATTGAAACTTTGCACACACCCTTCGTTCCTTTGCACGCAGTACATAAGTCGGAACGGCAGGGATCGGCCGACTATATCCTATAGCCGCCATATAACTGATTGATCGGAAATACCAAAACTATGCTGTTTGTAAAGTTAGGAAGCGTGATTGAGCCAACATTATATGTCCTCTACACAGCAGACATTCCAACAAGCACACGACTAACAACATCTACGTTTGCTGATGATACAGCCATTCTCCGCCGCTCGAAATGCCCGGTGCAAGCATTTGCGCAGCTAGCTCTTCATCTGGTCGATGTTGAAAAGTGGCTATCAGATGGGCCAATTAAAGCGAACGAACAAAAATGCAAGCACGTTACGTTCATTCTGAACAGGCAAAACTACCCGCCGCTCATGTTAAACCATACTCTACTCCCGCAAGCAAACGAAGTCACATATCTAGGAGTACACCTCGACCGAAGACTCACATGGCGCCGGCACATTGAAGTCAAAAGAACACACCTTAAGCTAAAAGACAGTTGCCTTCATTGGCTTATCAACGCTCGGTCTCCCCTTAGTCTTGAATATAAAGTCCTTCTGTATAACTCGGTACTAAGACCTATATGGATGTACGGCTCTCAGCTATGGGGGAATGCCAGTAATAGCAATATTGACATAGTCCAGCGAGCTCAGTCGAAAATCCGTGGAACAATCACAGGAGCACCGTGGTACGTTCGCAACGAAAATATACATCGCGACTTAAACATTCTACCAGTCAAAGAAGTGATCGCAGAACAGAAGGAAAAATACTTTACCAAGCTATCGTTGCACCCTAACCACCTGGCGAGAGGTCTTACAAGAATGGTCAACCAATCACGTCTTCGTCGCAATGCCTTACCCACCCAACGACCGACTTGAGTGACGCGCCACAAGAATGCAGTCTTATTATACTGTTAGTTAAATTTTAATGTTAAGATTCGTAAAATAAAATAAAAGTTAAAAAAAAAAGTTAGAAGGTTGGGATTTTTTATGAAGTTCCTTCAGTGTGAAGTTAAGTGTTTCAATTGATTTCTTATGTGCCATTGTGCAATGATCTTGCATTGCATCAACAATTTTCTTATTGCACCGGATCGGGAAATATTGCATGTTGGAGTATCAATTGTGTTTAAATTAAGTGGCAACTTAAGCGCAGAATGTGCAGTACGACCGCCATCTAGAAGAGTCGCCGCAATTCCAGATGATGCTAACGCCAAAGCTATGTCACATCTTGATCGAATAGTGGCCAAAATCAATGAAATGACAAATGTTTTCCCTGTTTTTCCAAGTGCGTCCAGGAAAAATAGACCATCAGTATTATTACCGGTTGCATAAATGTTGTATACTTGAATTTGCTGTTCATTCAGCAACGACGCATTATTTTGAACAAATTCTTGCAATGTATCAACATTGTATTGCAGCTCTCGATTTAATTTTTGGTTGAATGCATCGATTGATTTGGCGCAATCATTCTTACTTTAATCAGTAGCTTGTTTGCAATAGTCAAGCATTGATCCTCAATCACATCAACCCTTCATTGTAGATTTCATCGGTTATTTGTTTGAATGGGCAACCGATCCAAGATATATTCACATATGTCGTCTTTGTATTTGTTCCATACCTGAATTGTTTGTTATTGTAAACAGCGGTCGTATTTGGTACGCTTTTGATGAAACAACAGAATCCGCAAATGTTAGATCCCAATGAGAATCGTTCTCCAGCAAAGTTAATAGTTGGCACGTTTCTCTATATGTTTGGCATTTGTGGCCATTAACAGTTTTAAAATGTGCAAATTATTTTAGTCCACTTACATTTACCAACAGCAGTCGCATATAAATACATTCATAATTTCTAGAATGAACAGTATACATGCGACCTAGTGCCTGAAAATGCAAAATTAAATGAATTGTTAATGGAAACCAATAATAGCTATAATACCAATAATTAGTGTGTGAATATTGTACCTATAATTGAATTGACTATCTTCAACGTGATGTCGTATCCGTCTTGCCCTTTCCAATAAATGATATGATATTGTAACGCTTAGCACAATCGATGTGTCTCGTTTACACGATGCATATTGTCGTCATTGGCCCAATATCTAAATTTTCATCATCACTGTAGTCCGATTTAGACACCCGGAGAGTGCAGACGTGTGCGCGAGCTCCGAAAAAACAGCTTAAAAGTGATATACTGCGTCAAAGGAACGAAGGGTGTGTGCAAAGTTTCAATTCGATATCTTTAAAACTGAGAGACTAGTTCGCGTAGAAACAGACAGAGGGGCAGACAGAAGGACAGACGGACATGCTTATATCAACTCAGGAGGTGATCCTGATCAAGAATATATATTCTTTATAGGGTCGGAGATGTCTCCTTCACTGCGTTGCACACTTTTGACCAAAATTATAATACCCTCTGCAAGGGTATAACAAGTGGGTCCGGCTATACAGACTGTCATGAATCCTTACATCCAAATCAAACAGAAGCTAGGCCCGCAAAATAAAATGGTTGGAAATAAACCAAAATAAAATTGCCCTAATAAAGGCAGCAAGTCGGGAATGACAACTTTTATGTTACTCCTCTTGTTAAAGGGAATATTCATGAAACAAAGCTTCAAGCTAAAACTGAAGATCAATTCAGAGCTGTAACCAATTACCTAAACGAGGCTAGGAAACCCTACTACACGTACCAGCTCAAGAGTAGCAAGGGCTTGCAAGAAGTGCTTAAGGGCAAAGAGCCCGACATATTCACCAGTGAGATAAAAGAGGCACTTAAAGAAAAAGGATTTTTCACCAAAAATATTATTAATATTATCAATAAAAATAAAAATCCGCAACCACTCTTTAAGGTCGAACTGGAGCCAGAAAGCAGAGCCTTGAAGAAAAATGAAGTCCACTCGATCTACAAACTGCAATTCCTGTTGCATAGAAGGATTACTGTTGAAGAACCGCATAAGCGAAATGGTCCGCTGCAATGCACAAATTGCCAAGAGTATGAACACACCAGAAACAACTGCGGGCTTCGTTCAGTCTGCGTAGCTTGTAGTGGCTTCCACAACTCCGAACCTTGCCCTGCGAGCAAAGAAGACCCAAAGACAAATAATTGCGCTATCTGTGGAGATAGCCATACCGCAAACTACAGAGGCTGCCCGGTCTATAAAGAGCTGAAGAGTCAGTTTCAACAAGCAAAATACGCACGCTCACGAAATGCGTACGTTCAATCCCAAACCACATCTAATGTGTTCTTTGCGAAAGCAGCAAGATCTTCATTTGGGCCCCTCAACAGGAATGGGGGAGTTTCATACTCCCTAATATCAGGACTTGCCCATCAGACGGGGTTCCCACAAGCTCTAAGGAAAGTATAATATAACCTCAGCAAGCAATAGGACAAATACCAAACAGAATGGAAACCATGACGCTGTCTTTACAATAGGGTATGATGGAATTTATGCCCTTCATGAAAACAGCAATGACAAACCTTATGCAAAATCAAAACATTTTAATAAATTTGCTCACATCCCAACAATCTAAATAATCGATGTCTTGTGTTCGAATATCCATGTGGAATGCCAATGACGTTTCACGGCACAAACTTGAAATAACTCAATTCCTCAATGAAAACCAAATAAATACAAGTAAATACAACTTTCAAATAAGATTATCCGGACGGTAAGGCTCACGGAGGAACTGGAATTTTAATCAGGGAACGCATTAAGCATCACTTTCACCAGAGGTTTGCAACAAAATATTTCCAGGCTACATCTATAAAACTACAAGCAAGCAACGGCAGTATCACTATAACAGCTGTCCTCCTCGGGTACTTGGGCCCGCAGTGACGAAGACAGAGCCGAAACATTTCCTTTACACCTACGAAATGTATTTCAGCCAAACGCCGCCACAAACTCTCTTCAACTACCGCTGCTAAGCTCCGAAATTGCAATTAACTCGATTTTGTTTCAGGCACCTGAAATTGCTAATAAGCAAATAAAACCGAAAAAGGCTCCAGAGGGCGTCCTAATAACCCCAAAAATGATAATTGAACTTCCAAACTGCGCAGTGGATGTTATATGCAAGCTATTTAACGGGATCACAAAACTTGGCTACTACCCCAAAAATGGAAAAAAGTCTGTGGTTATAATGATACCGAAGCCTGGGAAAGACCACACAATTCCCACATTTTACAGGCCAAAAAATTGTCTCCTTACGCGTATTACACCATACTTAAGAGAACAAAACTTAATCCCGGCACATCAATTCTGGTTTCGGAACCATCGAGCAAGTCAACCGGATAACTTCAGAAATTCGTACAGCCTTCGAACATCGGGAATATTGTAGTGCGACATTCCTCGACGTCTGTCAGGCATTCGACAGAGTGTGGCTTGAAGGCCTCATGCATAAAATTATAACATTACTTCCAGAAAACACTCATAAGTTACTAAAGTCGTACCTCTTAGAGGTGAGATGTAATACAACGACATCCAAGGAATATAACATTGAAGCCGGAGTCCCACAAGGTAGCGCACTGGGCCCTACCCTGTTTGTCCTATACACAGACATCCCTACAAACGAGAGGCTGACTACGCCCACATTTGCTGACGACACCACAATCCTGAGCCGCTCGTGATGCCCAACTAGAGCAACAGCTCAACTGGCTGATCATTTGGTGGTAGTTGAGAAGTGGCTATCAGACTGGCGAATCAAAATTAATGAACAAAAGTGTAAACATATAACGTTTACCCTTAACAGACAATCGTGCCCCCCGCTAACCTTGAATAGTACGCAGATTCCCCAAGCCAGCGATGTAACATATCTCGGCGTCCACCTCGACAGACGCCTAACCTGGCGGAGGCACATTGAATGCAAGAAAGTACATCTCAGACTTAAAGCTAGCAGCCTACACTGGATTATAAATTCTCGATAGCCCCTGTGTCTGGACTTTAAAGTTCTTCTTTACAACTCCACCCTTAAGCCCATTTGGACCTACGGCTCCCAGCTCTGGGGGAACGCGAGCAACAGCAACTTTGACATTATACAGCGCTCACAATCAAAAATTCTGCGAACAATCACTGGGGCACCATGGTATGTTCGGAACGATCCACAGGGATCTGGGCATACTACCGGTCAAAGATGAAATAGCAAAGCAGAATGCGGCCTACCATAACAAGCTTTCACTGCACCCAAAAAATTTCGCAAGGAACCTAACACGGATTTCGAACAGAACTCGTCTGCATAGAAAGGATCTACCAGCCCAGCAATAAATTTTAGTTCCAGTCAGTATAAATTTAGTCTACATGACTGTAAGTTAAGTTATATTCTTAAGATTTGATATACTTATTGTTAGTCTCATATAGAGAAGATTCAATAAATAAAACACATATTAAAAAAAAAAATCTGTAGACATCATATTGGAATGCCAAGCGATTGTAAGATGCCAATGATCTTCGTGTCCTCACGCGTTGTCTCAATCGGGCAATTTCTCTCATTATATTTTGTCGTTCTTGGCTTAAGTTCTGTCAATACACTTGTAGCTGGCTTGTGCGGCGACCGATGTTGGTGAATTTAACCTCAAATGCACGATCCACATAATTTACACAGATCAACCTACAACCTTAAAGACAAATGCCTGCTGTTGAAATTGAATAACAATTCATTTAAGACTACGGACAGAGTGGTTAATTCAACTTCAAATGCACGATCCACATAAGAACAATGACTAGCTGTCAAATAATGTATCATGCTTGCTATGTATCAGAGATGGCGCTGTATGTAAAAACAAATTTTCCCGTTTCAACATGTTTTCTTTTTTGGTGGCTCCTTATAAAAAAAATCAGTAATTTTTGACTGTTTGGTGGCTTTTTAAGCTTTTTTATAGCACTCCTTATAGGGGAAATAGTGTAAGAACGAGGTTTTTAGCGAAATGGGAGCAAATTTGTAAACGTGTAAGACCGAGTTCGTGTTAAAAGAGTCCGTGCTAAGCGGGGACCGAGTGTATTTCTTAACGATCTCCCTCAAAATTGCGTGTCCTCATGTACGCAGATGACGTTAAGTTACGGCTGCAATATAACAAAATTTCCAGCAGTTCGGACTTTCAATCGGACCTATAAGCTTTTCAAACATGGTGTTGTGAAAATCTTTTGGATTTAAAAAGCGCTAAGTGTAAAGTAATGACATTTTTTAAGGTGAACCCAGAATATTTAGAATCACGCATGTTGATAACCTTAGCGTCCTTCTTGATCCAAAACTTAAGTTTTTTGACAATATTACTTACATGGTTAATAAAGTCAATAAAGCACTGATTTGATTTATTAAAAGGTGGACAAAGGAATTCGATGATCCCTATGTTCCAAAAACCTGACAGATTCTGTGACAAATTAATTTTTATTACTTGCTCTACGGGGCTTAACGGGGAAGCAAGGCTAATTTTACCATCCTACTCTAGTAGATTTCTTCTAATTAATCTACTATCCTTATTAAACCGTAGAACGATGCTTGGCTCTACTTTTATTCATAAGTTTATTCACGGGGATGTGGAGAGACCCGAGCACAAAATTAATATTAGTATTTGGATTCGTAAGTATTCTAACTTAGTCTGTCCGTTTCTATATTGTTCTTTATTACTTCGCTCGATTTCGTTTTTTACGGTCATTGGGGAATAGGGCTACACGCCTAACAAGCACTGCTTGGTGTCGTAAAGGCCACGATCATACGTCCGAAAAAAAATGACAGAGAGTACTTAAGCGGAGCATTTGAAAACTTTTAAATAAGTCATTGCAATGTGCAACTAAGTGCCCCAGAACGTTGTGGATATTCGTGCCAAATAATATCTGTTTACGGAACCCATAATGACAGCCGAATCTTCTATCTTATCAGATACAACGCCATCTTACTAGACCAGATGAAAGAAATAAAATTTTTTAGGCGGGTATTGAACATGTACAGGTTGGGTGTTAATAAACCTCCAAAGCAGATAGGATCTTTAAGCCTAAGATGCAAGGCTTCAACGACCGAAGAGTTCCCAGGCACTTTATGTTTAGGGAGACCAAGGATTGTTCGCACAGGTAGGCCAGGGCGTCCACTTAATCAATACAATGTTTAACGTTATTGGAGCTGTTAGGTCATACCTAATAGTGTCCAGATGAGGTTGTCCGAAAAGACCATTGAGTTCCTGCAGAAGCAGTCCGAGTTAACGCAGCAGATCAGTTTTCTAGAGGCAAAAGTGCACTTAACTCAACAGGAGTTTAAAAAATCTGTAGAACTAGAAAAGACTTTTATATTTAATCATAGTATTTTGGTAAAAATCGGTGCAGTTGAGCACGAATATTTTACAGCAAAACATTATGATGCGATGAAGATGATATTTTCTAAACTAAAGAATCAATTTAAAAAGGACATGTAGGCCGGGAAATAGCGTGCAAATTAGGTCACAAATAGGCGAGATTAAACGCGCTCCGGGGGATGCTACATTAATGAAAGATTTTGACGACAATGTGGGTCATTTAAAGAAGTACATATCTCCAGGAAACTTTTAACAATTTAAATTGCGATCTACTCTTTCCCTTAAAATTAGAAAAAAGGAAACTCAATTTTTGAAAACTAAAACTTTTGGTTTATTTCTAAGAAAGGTAAAAAGTTGTGTTAGAACTTCGGAATTTTGATGACCAGATAACCGAATAGAATTCGATGTCGATAGCATTTTAGAGGTTATAGATGAAAGATTTAAAGATGAAAAAAATCAAGTTAAGGAATCTATAACTGTAAAGGCAGAGGAATTACCTTAGCTGCCAAAAATTAAAATACCCATTCTTTGGAATCACCACAAACTTTTAATGAGTTGATTATGAAACTCATTCATACAAATTTAATTATCTCAAGTCAGCGTTAAAAGGAGAAGCTAAGAACGTAGTTTCCCATTTACTGCTTGGCAATGGAGATAACTATGAAGCTGCTTGGGAGTTGCTAACCAAGCGGTATGAGACCAGAAGAAAAATTTCAAAAATTTCAAATTTCATATCCAAAGATGTGGATGAAGTTTTTGCCCACATAATACTTCGGAAACTTAACAAGGATTCTCAAAATGTAAATGAGAGTCATGTTAAAAGGACAAAGGAAATTCAAGCACTTCCTGATGTCATGGAATTTTTAGAGCAAAGACTCAGCTCCATTTCTTCTTTTTCACAGGAAAATAAACCTTGGAGAAAATCAAAAGCAGCAAAGAAAATTGTTCTTGTTGTAATTTACCAACCCATAATATAACACAGTGTTATAAATTTAAGGAATTGGAACCAGTAGAAAGAAATGACTGGGCAAAGAAAAGAAACGTTTTTTTGAAGTGTCTGAAGCATTCAAGCAATAAAAAGTGCACAAATGAAATTCTTTGCTTGATTTGCAAGAAACCGCACCACACGCTTCTTCACATTAATAATAGCAGAGAAAAAGTTAATACGTGTAGGACGACGGAACAAGCCTTATTGGCCACAGCATTGATTCATGTGAAATCAGTAGTGGAGGCTTCGAAAAACTCAGAGCGCTGATTGACAGTGGATCTCAGAGTACGATAATATCAGAGGAAGCTTTACAAATTCCCAAGTTGCCAAAAATAAAAAATTATACTGAGATTAGTGGAGTTTCCTCGATAAAAAAATGCATATCAAAGTTAGTAGTGGAGGCAATTGTCCTCCCAAAATTAATGAAGGCGTTGTCAATACGCTCATTAAACATTAGTAAAAAGAGGTGGCAAAACTACCCTTTAGCCGATCCCGAATTCTTTAGAAAGGAGTTATCAAGATAGACGGTATTCTTGGTCAAAACAAAGACTTTGGTTGGATAGTGTCTGGTTGCATCAAATCAAAAGGAAGTAACTCGGTAGTTGCAACCACGATAGAGTGCAAGGACTTGGAAAGATTTTGGGAATTAGAAGAAGAAAGTAAGGAAGATTTAGAGTCCAAGATTTGTGAAGAAGAATTCACGAAAACAACACACATAGACTCTTCAGGACGATATATTGTGAAGATGCCTTTTAAGGAAGAGCAAACCTTGGGGGAATCGAAAGGCCAAGCCATGGCAAGATTTTTGAATTTTGAGAAAAAACTAGTAAGAAATCAAAACCTAAAATAACAGTACTGCAAGTTTATGACATAATACATGTCTTTAGGGCATATAGTTGAGTCATATGGGGCATATGGTTGTCTTCCCCCAAATGTTTGGGGGAGACACCAAAAATTCCACCCTTACGTTATGTAATAATAACGCCTTTTAATATTATCAGTTTATGTACGTGTCGTGTTTATTCTGCCAGTCGAATCTGCACTACGCGCGGCAGCTTATCGAGATAAGGCAAATATAAAGAGGAGAGTGCAAGAGCGCTACAGGTTCAGCCATACACCTATGCGCACTAGACAAGGCGCTGTCGGGCTGCTCCGAACATACTCCCCCCGTTGGAGGAAGTAGGGCTCCAACTAAATGGGAATCGATGGGCAGAACGGCTAACTTGGCGACGGCTCTCTTGACTAGACCCGTAGCTGTACGGACCATAGCTACTCTGACGACGCCGTCCTCGCCTGGAACGACTGCTCGACCCCAGCTGCCATTTGAAAGGTGGAAGGTTGTTCTCCTTCAGCAACACGGTGATTCCGACATTGATGTTGGATGTTTCGACGCGCCACTTACTCTTTTCTTGGAGCAAGGATAAATACTCGCTGCTCCACCGCTTCCAGAATTGCTGCTGCATCTATGTCACACTTTGCCATCTGTTGGGGCGGCCTTCTCGGAGATGCGTGATATCAGGCTCAGGAAACCTTGTGTAGCTGGAGACTTTCAGGAAATGGGCCGGCGTTAGCTTCTCAAGACTTTCAGCGTTTTCTGAAATTGGACAAAGTGGAAGGGAGTTAAGGATGGCAGAAATTTCATAAGGAAGAGTTCTCAATTCATCGAGGCCCAAGATGGAAGCACCGACGACTCTATAAAAGTGAAATTTGGCCCATTTAACAGCCGCCATCCATAAACCATCGAAATGTGGGTTACGCGGAGGTATGAACTTCCAATCAATACCATCAGCTAAGCAGGAGGAAGCTATCGCAGCCGTGTGGGGTTCGCTTAGAAATAGATCCTTCAGCTCGGTTAGCTCGCTCTTAGCGCCGACAAAATTCGTTGCATTGTCAGTCCAAATAGTGCGCGGAGTGCCTCTCAGGCTGGTGAATCTTCTCAACGTTGCGATGAATGAATCCGTTGTGAGGTCCTGGATCACTTCCAAATGCGTGGCCTTCGTAGAGAAGCAGACAAAGACGGCGATGTAGCACTTGTGAGGCGCCTTGTTGCGGGCCTCTGCCTTATGATAGAATGGTCCACAATAATCCACTCCCGTGGTATGAAATGCTGGGTTAGGCTGAACTCGATTTTCTGGCAGGCTACCCATAACGTGCTCCCAAGTGACAGGCTTCATCCGAAAACATCTGACGCATTTGTTGATGACGGTAGCCACAAAATTTCGCCCTCCAATTGGCCAATACCTTTGCCTTAATGTGGCAAGAAATGCTTGCGATCCTGCGTGCAAGTATTTTATATGAAAATATACGATGATTGCCTTGGTAACTGGATGATCCTTGGGTAACAATATATATGCTGAGCATCGTAGCCCAGGCTTGCATTCTGAAGTCGTCCACCAACGCGAAGTAATCCATCAGAGCCGATTATTGGTCTCAGCGAAATCAGCTTGCTTTTCTGTGGACACGCCCTGTCCTGGCTAAGACATCCATACTCCTTGGCTAAGTGAACCTGTTGGATGTTCCTCAGAAGAAGTACGCATTTGGAAGAGAGGGCCATTTTGACGAGCTTCGCAGCAGGAATGGAGGCCCGTTAGCCCACAGGGAGTGCTCCAGCGATTCTTTCGGGGTACAGCCTTGCGATACGACATTCGCCGGATTTAAGCTTGTTGGAACATGGTGCCAAGTCATGCATTTTGTCATCTCCTGAATTTTTGCGATTCTGTAGGATACAAATACGTTGAAATCCCTCGGAGGCTGCCGAATCCACGCCAGTACGATAGACGAGTCAGACCATGTAATGATTCTCGTGGCAACAGGAGTTGCCTTTTAACTAGTTTTGATAAAAGATCCCCCCCAATCCGACAACGTCCTAGCCGAAAACGTCCCAGTGATAACCGCTCTTAAATCAAAAATCTAAGAATTTTGTTACATTCCTAAGATAGGAATGTAACATTGCCTGTGGATCAATTTAAGGTTATTATGCTAGTCATTAACTTTACTGCCGGGAACAATTTTCCTTTTGCATTGACGTACCGTCCTTATTAAAGACAAAATATTTAAATAATTGTGGGAAAAGTTTAAGTTTTGCGTATATAAAAAAAAAGATGTGTTTTGTTTTTTTTATTAGTACCCCTGAAAGAAAGAAACTTTTGAGAATTCGTCATTGTGAGTGAAATAAATTAGAGCAAAATGTCAGTGAGACACAGTTTAGATCGGCCAAGTATGCCAAACAATGAAAGTAGTTGTGAAATATGTTCTCAGCCAATGACACAATTAGATATGAGATTAATTACTAGATGTATGCATACTTTTCACAGATTGTGTATATTGAATTGGCTTGATAGTTCTCGTTTATGCCCGGTTTGTAACCATAACGTAACAAGAAATAGTCTTATGGAAGTCGTTCCAAGAGAAGGTTTAGAGCAAAACAGGGAAACCGATTCAAACGGAAGATTGTTATTATCGAGCGGACAAAAGAAGAAAAAGAAAAGAGTACCCTGGAGAGTTACACCTGGAGACGAAAATATAGAAAATTCTTATAATTCTGAGGATAATAGGCATTTGAATTCAGTAGAGCAAAGAATAGTAAATCAGATAAAACGTCGAGTTAATTCACAACTTGACCAAATGAATTTAACTATTGAAGGGCTTTCACGACAAATTTCTAGAATGACAACAGATCAGATCAATCGAAGATCAATTGAAACTGCAGCTAATATTGGGGGTAGAAGTATAACTCCTGTAGGATTAAATGGAGAAGCTCCTCCTTTCGTTCCAAGTATTTCTCAAGGCCAAAATAATCAAGAAAGAATGAGCAGAAGTAATAGCATCAGTGCAGATATTGGAAAAATAGTAAATGTTATAAGTGGTTGGAAATTACAGTATAATGGTGACTGCTTTGACAAATGATTGTTTGGACGGTAAATTTGAAATTTTGTGCGATCATATCCACATACTTTTTAGTGGGAGAGCGAGTGAATGGTTCTGGAGGTATAGGCGTACGGTTGACAAAGTAGTATGGAAAAGTCTCTGCAGCTCTCTTAGTTCTTATTTTCACGATCCATTGTCAGATGATGACGTAAGAGAATTAATAAGGGATAGAAAGCAACAACCCAATGAGAGTTTTGATGAATTCCATAATGCAATTATGTTGTTGGTATATCGGTTACAATATCCAATAAGCGAAAGTCAGTTAGTTTCAGTACTTAAACGTAACCTAAGACCTTTTCTGCGAAAAGAGCTTTTCTATTTGGAAATAAATTCTTTAGGTAACTTACGAAATCTTGTAACACGAAGAGAAGCTTTTAGTGAGGAATTTAATAATAATTATAATACAAAGATTAATGGAAAAGTAAATGAAATATCTATAGACGATCGAAGTATGAACGATTATTTAATGGAAAATGAAATTTATGAGATAAAAGGAGATAAAGCTGATGATATAAAAATACTATGTTGGAATTGTAGAAAATATGGACATAAATTCATAGAATGTCAATATGAAAGAAAAATATTTTGTATGGGATGTGGCACAGAAAATGTGAAACGACCAAATTGCGAGTTATGTCAGAAAAACAAAAGGTCGAATGGATATGGTAACACCATCTATCGTTCCAATCCAAAAAACTGATTTGGATGACTTAACTCATCCATCGCCAAAGTATATTAAAACAAGAAAGGAAAGCTAACTTCGGGCGGAGCCGAAGTTGAAATACCCTTGCAGAATATTCCGATCTATATTCTCCAAACTTATTCATTTGATGCATTCTTAACACTCATAAAAAATCCCAACTTTCTAACTTTAAAAACACCAAAGTTATGGCATTTCCAATCGTTCAGTTAAGTGGCGGCTAAAGGATATAGTCGGCCGATCCTTATGAAATTTGGTAGGTCAGATTGATTGGCCAAATATAAAAGCCATAGAAAATCCCAACTTCCTAACTTAACAAACACTAAAGTAATGGCATTTCCGATCAATCAGTTATATGGCAGCTATAGGATATAGTTGTCCGATCCTGGCCCTTCCGACTTATATACTGCGTGCAAAGGATCGAAGGCTGTGTGCAAAGTTTCAATTCGATATCTTTAAAACTGAGAGACTAGTTCGCGTAGAATCAGACAGACGGACAGACAGACGGACAGACGGACATGGCTATATCAACTCAGGAGGTGATCCTGATCAAGAATATATATACTTTATAGGGTCGGAGATGTCTCCTTCACTGCGTTGCACACTTTTGACCAAAATTATAATACCCTCTGCAAGGGTATAAATATAAATATAAGACAGAATGACGTTAAAGGAAAATTATATCCTATAATACCATATCATGTTCGATTAAGAAATTATATTAGAGTCCGTAACAAAATCTTTAACCAGAGTAAAGAAATTGGAATTGATGTTAGGAACAGACCTAAGCGAAACTCTTTACGATTGCGTAATTTTTTAAAAAAAATTAAAGATAAATCGCAAAGATTGACGGTTAGTTTAGATGCAATGCTTAGCAAAGACAAAGATGTTACACCATTTGTAGAAGTGAGAATTTTTGGTAAAATTATGGGATGAGAAAATCAGAAACATTTCAGCAGCATTACGCTCTGCTTATCATTCAGTAATCGGATGCTCACCATACTTTGCACTTTTTGGAAACAATATGGTTTCGCATGCGAAAGATTATGACCTGTTAAGAAAATTAGAAAGTCTTAAAATAGGTGAAAGAATTTTAGATTCAGACAAGATACAAATTATACGGGAAACCATAATGGCAAATATCAGCAAGGCACATATCCCTAAAGATTATAAAATGAAAGACCGATTTTTAAGGGGATTCGGCCACAGCCCAAACCGAAAGAGCAAGAGCAGCCAAATTTTTTCACAGTATTCCATTGGGGGCGTGGGCGCCCACTAAGATCCGATATGTCCCCCCAGTGGCCCCAAACTGCTCCAACATCCATTATTCTGAGCAAAAAAAAGTTTATGTATTTAAGCTTAACTTCTAAACTGGTTGGAATTTCGATATTTGTTTTTTTTTCCGAATTTTAGGTTTTGAAAAGGCCTAATTAGAAATCTAAAAGAAATTTTGATATCCCCCATAATTTGGGGGCTACATTTAAAATTAACTTTTCGATTTAAAAAATCTAAACCGCTGCTCCGATCAAGATGATTTTTCGCTCAATAGTTATTCTATGGCCCAAATGCTTAAGTTTAATTTTTCAAGTTTTTAACATTTTTTTAAGTATTTTTAACGAATTTATTTAGATTTTCTAAGTCATTGCGTTGTATTTTGCGGAGCCTGTCGAAAGAACGAAACCCAGAAGCCAAGAGAGCGACGGCCGAGAGAGCAACAGCCAAGAAAACTGATGAGAGGGAGGGGTAGTGCTGAAGGGAAAGGGGAGGGGAAAGAGGCAATTTAAGTTAAATTTGTTTAGGATTTTAAAAACTTAAACTGCTGCTCCGATCAATATGATTTTCGATCAATAGTCAGTCCTGTGGATCAAATGCTTAGGTTTTATTTTTCATTTTGTAGCAGAAGTAAGAGCCTTATTTAATTTCCACCATGGAAGAAAATAGAAAATTACTACAAATTCTGTAAGCAAAGCCAAAATGTTTCCAAGTTAAATATTAATCTTAAGATTCGAACTTTTGACCAAATACGTATGTACATATGTATATTTGGATATGTTTTGATTTGCTTATATGTACAATACATGTACATACATACAATGTGTGTGTATGTTTCTATTCGAAAGTAGATAATGTGCTTAAATACAAATAAAATGATTTATTATACCCGTTTATCGATCAAATGTGGAATCTGAAAATAATACGTTACTTTGCTGTTTTTGTATTGGATGCCAATCTTTTACTGTGTGTACAAAGGTTTTCGTTTCATTCAAAACAAGAAATTTGAAAACAACAAATTCCAATTTACAAACAAGTATACATATTTTTGCGCAAATTAAAATTGCATTGATAACATTGTAACTGATAAAAAGTATACAAGCTCACGACTTTTACTTGGATCACTTTCATTTATTATATAGCTCTGCCAGTATCCTTCTGATTCTCTCTCTTGAAGGATCTTCTACAAAGGTTGTTTACACAAAGGTTTTCAAAAAACGCGCAAATAAGAAATAAGAAAGTCCTGACAACCCAATTTCCTAACTCCAAACTAATATTAAGCGAACGAAGTCGCGCCGGGTACAGCTAGTATCTAATAAAAGGGTATATGATCTTCGTACCAGGTTTGTGACATATGAACTGGGAGAACAAGTTTATAGGCGAAATTTTGCTCTGAGTAATAAATTAAAAAAAATTCAATGCAAAGCTTGCTCCAAAGTTTTTAAAAGCAAAAATTGTTCGCAAACACGGTAACCATTGTTACGAATTAGAAGAGAATGGTAAAGTAATTGGAAAATTAAAGAAAGATCTTCAAAAGTGTATGACTTAATGAATCTGACCCATTTTTCAGCTTCTTTTATCACTGTAAAAGCTAATAAAATAATCTGTGTTGTGATGGTCAGCTTTGTATGTGTACGGCTTAAGTCATATACATACGTAGTTTTGAGAGTCACTTTGTTTGTCTTATCTTATCTCTAAAACAAAAGCTCAAAAGATAAAGCCACGCTTTTGTAAAAGAACTTTGGTTAGCTGATTTATCTTTGTCAGCAATACTATCTGTTTTTTTTTTTAAGTAAGCTTATCCTACGCCCACGCGGTTCATAGAAAATTTTTAAGCATATGCATTTAGTTGGTCAGAGTATCTCAAATAAATCAGATCGTTCTTGGAGTAAATAAAATCGTACACTTAAAACACGTGATAATTTTTGCACATGCCAAATAAATATAAAAGGCAATTTTATTCAAAAATTAAGTGCATAATTACAAAAATATTAAGTGCATAATAGAAAACCGATCAAGAGACTTAGGAAGAACCTAACTTGGCAAAACATATATATGTGCAGGTAAAATTTGTCACGAAAAATATCAATACATGTGACTGAAATAAAACATAAAGTTTCAGGATTTGTGGTTGGATTTAAATCCACAAATTATTGAAACTGCACCTTCTGAAGAAGCACCACAAAATAATTTAGCTGCTAAGCTGGCCAAGCGACGTTCAACCTGGCAACTAAAAATTCACAGCAGCGCAGCATAAAGAAAATAATTTGGATGAGAATTAAAACTATATACTGGACTATATACTACCACAGATATTTTATTTTTAATTAATAATTTTTATATTTATATAACCTAACCTAACCATTAAAGTTACAGCCACTCAGCTACAGCCCTGCATGCACACGTGGATTTAAAAAGGTAACAAGTAAAAACAAAAAAATAAAAAAAAATAAATAAAATTTAATAAGATTATTATGCAAATATATATATAAGAAATTCAACAAAAATAAAAAAAAATGGTAGTCAAGTAAAACAAACAAAAAAAAAAACGAAAAATCAATTTCTATAGTTTTATAGTCTTGTTCAATTGAAAATTATATAATCAAATTAATTATTTAAACATTATTTACCCTTAGATAAGTTAAGAATACATATATTAGGATAAGCCTTCTTTTAAGAAATTAAAAATGAAGTATTTGTTAATAAATAGAAAATAGATAAGATATTGAAATGAACGTTATTATTTTTATATAGATATAAGCTGTACCCGGCGCGACTTCGTTCGCTTAATATTAGTTTGGAGTTAGGAAATTGGGTTGTCAGGACTTTCTTATTTTTGAAAACCTTTGTGTAAACAGCCTTTGCAGAAGATCCTTCAAGAGAGAGAATCAGAAGGATACTGGCAGAGCTATATAATAAATGAAAGTGATCCAAGTAAAAGTCGTGAGCTTGTATACTTTTTATCAGTTACAATGTTATCAATGCAATTTTAATTTGCGCACAAATATGTATACTTGTTTGTAAATTGGAATTTGTTGTTTTCAAATTTCTTGTTTTGAATGAAACGAAAACCTTTGTACACACAGTAAAAGATTGGCATCCAATACAAAAACAGCAAAGTAACGTATTATTTTCAGATTCCACATTTGATCGATAAACGGGTATAATAAATCATTTTATTTGTATTTAAGCACATTATCTACTTTCGAATAGAAACATACACACACATTGTATGTATGTACATGTATTGTACATATAAGCAAATCAAACAAGAGAGAACGCTATAGTCTGGTGCCCCGACTATCAGATACCCGTTACTCAGGTAAAGGGAGTGCGAGGGAGATGGAGATAGAAACTTTGATCACGCATAACTTTTTAACGAATGGTCCGATTTAAAAAATTTCTTCTACATTTCGATAGGTATTGATAAACACAATAAAACTGCATTTTTACTTTTCCGAAATATTTAAATTTTTAAAATCGTATATAAGCGATTGTGGGCGTTAAAGGGGGCGTGGCACCTTTTTGAAACAAACTTGCGCTGCGTAGGAACTCCTAGAATCTGCATGCAAAATGTCAATCTTCTAGCTTTTATAGTTTCCGAGATCTCAGCGTTCATACGGACAGACAGACAGACAGACGGACAGACAGACGGACAGACGGACAGACGGACATGGCTATATCGACTCGGCTAGTGACCCTGATCAAGAATATATATACTTTATAGGGTCGGAAACGCTTCCTTCTACCTGTTACATACTTTTGCACGAATACAATATACCCTTTTACTCTACGAGTAACGGGTATAAACATATCCAAATATACATATGTACATACGTATTTGGTCAAAAGTTCGAATCTTAAGATTAATATTTAACTTGGAAACATTTTGGCTTTGCTTACAGAATTTGTAGTAATTTTCTATTTTCTTCCATGGTGGAAATTAAATAAGGCTCTTACTTCTGCTACAAAATGAAAAATAAAACCTAAGCATTTGATCCACAGGACTGACTATTGATCGAAAATCATATTGATCGGAGCAGCAGTTTAAGTTTTTAAAATCCTAAACAAATTTAACTTAAATTGCCTCTTTCCCCTCCCCTTTCCCTTCAGCACTACCCCTCCCCCTCATCAGTTTTCTTGGCTGTTGCTCTCTCGGCCGTCGCTCTCTTGGCTTCTGGGTTTCGTTCTCTCGACAGGCTCCCGCAAAATACAACGCAATGACTTAGAAAATCTAAATAAATTCGTTAAAAATACTTAAAAAAATGTTAAAAACTTGAAAAATTAAACTTAAGCATTTGGGCCATAGAATAACTATTGAGCGAAAAATCATCTTGATCGGAGCAGCGGTTTAGATTTTTTAAATCGAAAAGTTAATTTTAAATGTAGCCCCCAAATTATGGGGGATATCAAAATTTCTTTTAGATTTCTAATTAGGCCTTTTCAAAACCTAAAATTCGGAAAAAACCAAATATCGAAACTCCAACCAGTTTAGAAGTTAAGCTTAAATACATCAACTTTTTTTTGCTCAGAATAATGGATGTTGGAGCAGTTTGGGGCCACTGGGGGGACATATCGGATCTTAGTGGGCGCCCACGCCCCCAATGGAATACTGTGAAAAAATTTGGCTGCTCTTGCTCTTGGTTTGGGTTTGGGCTGTGGCCGTATCCCCTTAAAAATCGGTCTTTCATTTTATAATCTTTAGGGATAGGGATAATAAAAATAGCCCTCTTCTAATTGCCTCCTTCTCACTCCCAAAAATCGAATTGTGGCAAAGGAGAGCAAGTGTATTTTTTGCATACGCCTCTTCTAATACTTGCGATATTAATTTGTTAAATCGATGAAAATATATATCATCTTTTTAGATTCCTTAAAAACATATATTAAATTCAGATTGTTTAAACAAATATAATAAATAGCTATACCCGAAGCGACTTCGTTCGCTTAATATAAGTTTGGAGTTAGCAAATTGGGTTGTCAGGACTTTCTTATTTTTGAAAACCTTTGTGTAAACAACCTTTGTAGAAGATCCTTCAAGAGAGAGAATCAGAAGGATACTGGCAGAGCTATATAATAAATGAAAGTGATCCAAGTAAAAGTCGTGAGCTTGTATACTTTTTATCAGTTACAATGTTATCAATGCAATTTTAATTTGCGCACAAATATGTATACTTGTTTGTAAATTGGAATTTGTTGTTTTCAAATTTCTTGTTTTGAATGAAACGAAAACCTTTGTACACACAGTAAAAGATTGGCATCCAATACAAAAACAGCAAAGTAACGTATTATTTTCAGATTCCACATTTGATCGATAAACGGGTATAATAAATCATTTTATTTGTATTTAAGCACATTATCTACTTTCGAATAGAAACATACACACACATTGTATGTATGTACATGTATTGTACATATAAGCAAATCAAAACATATCCAAATATACATATGTACATACGTATTTGGTCAAAAGTTCGAATCTTAAGATTAATATTTAACTTGGAAACATTTTGCCTTTGCTTACAGAATTTGTAGTAATTTTCTATTTTCTTCCATGGTAGAAATTAAATAAGGCTCTTACTTCTGCTACAAAATGAAAAATAAAACCTAAGCATTTGATCCACAGGACTGACTATTGATCGAAAATCATATTGATCGGAGCAGCAGTTTAAGTTTTTAAAATCCAAAACAAATTTAACTTAAATTGCCTCTTTCCCCTCCCCTTTCCCTTCAGCACTACCCCTCCCCCTCATCAGTTTTCTTGGCTGTTGCTCTCTCGGCCGTCGCTCTCTTGGCATCCGCTCGCTGGGTTTCGCTCTCTCGGCAGGCTCCCGCAAAATGCAACGCAATAACTTAGAAAATCTAAATAAATTCGTTAAAAATACTTAAAAAAAATGTTAAAAACTTGAAAAATTAAACTTAAGCATTTGGGCCATAGAATAACTATTGAGCGAAAAATCATCTTGATCGGAGCAGCGGTTTAGATTTTTTAAATCGAAAAGTTAATTTTAAATGTAGCCCCCAAATTATGGGGGATATCAAAATTTCTTTTAGATTTCTAATTAGGCCTTTTCAAAACCTAAAACTCGGAAAAAACCAAATATCGAAACTCCAACCAGTTTAGAAGTTAAGCTTAAATACATAAACTTTTTTTTGCTCAGAATAATGGATGTTGGAGCAGTTTGGGGCCACTGGGGGGACATATCGGATCTTAGTGGGCGCCCACGCCCCCAATGGAATACTGTGAAAAAATTTGGCTGCTCTTGCTCTTACGGTTTGGGCTGTGGCCGTATCCCCTTAAAAATCGGTCTTTCATTTTATAATCTTTAGGGATTTATTGCTATTAAGAACAAGAATTATATTTGAATGTTAACATGGAATTGAAACTGAACTAATTTAATATAATGGGGTACTAAAAGAAAAACAAACACACATCAAATCACTTAAGGGTTAACACACCAAATTCAATGCATTGCAAAGTGTTAACAAGGTTGGGCGAGTAATATAGAGCACTTACACCAAGCTCATAAAAAAACAAATAAAACAATACGCCTAAACATAACTAAAATTGTAACATCTGGCTAGGTTAGCACATTCTGTTGTAATTTCGTTAGCTAGTTTTGATAAAAGATCCCCCCCCAATCCGACGAAGTCGAAAACGTCCCAGTGCTAACCGCTCTTAAATCAAAAATCTAGTTAAAAGGCAACTCCTGTTGCCACGAGAATCATTACAACCAGCAATGAAAGTCGCATTCGAAATCGATGGTTTCCTTGACGCTTTATTGGAGGAGCTTATCCAATAAAAGCGCTGCTCGAAGTTTTGGACGATCGATAACTGAGAGGTCAACTTCCCCCTTTTGACGAAAGAATAGGCTCTGGTAATGTGTCATCCCAATCCACGTTAGCATTCCATAGGGATTGCAAAAAAATCTTGGCCTTTGTGACAATCGGTGTTTTTTTTTTTTTTTTTTTTTTCGCGCGGAGTCCCTCGGCCCACTTACCCGCCCAACCGACCGAGGGGCGCAGCCGTGTATCGTACGGCACGATTCGCGATAAGATAGACGCGAGATAGGAAAATAAAGGTAAAGGTCCGGGGAAAAAAGTAATAGTTAGATCAATCTTGTGCCAATGAAGCAAGTATTAATCGTTTTAGAAGCGGCAGAGAGTCAAGATTTGATATTACAGGAAAAAGTCTATTATAGTCAGTACATAATACTCTGAAAGGCTCATGCAAGGCATAGTTAGATCTACAATGATTTAAAGTTAGGGGAATATAATTTCTAGTTAATCTACTTGGCACAGAAAAGTTTAGCCGACTTAACAAGTCGGGGCAGTCAATATCACCATGTATAAGGTTATAAATAAAGATAGTACCAAGCATCGTTCTACGGTTGGCTAGGGATGGTAAATTAATCAAAAGAAGTCTACTAGAATAAGAAGGTAAGATAAGATTTGCATCCCAGTTTAGGCGCCGTAAAGCAAAAAGAAGGACTTTTTTTGTACAGATTCAATTCGACCAATATGTATTCCGTATTGTGGACTCCAGGCGGGAGACTCATACTCCAGAATCGGACGGACTAGCGAAATATATAAAGTTTTAGTCAAATAAGGATCATCGAATTCTTTTGACCACCTTTTAATAAATCCAAGCACTCCTCTGGCTTTATTAACCATGGACGAAATATGATTAGAAAATTTTAGTTTGGGGTCCAAGAGAACGCTAAGATCGTTTACAAGAGTTATTCTATCCAAAGAGCTGCCACTTAACGTGTAAGTCGCGTATATCGGATTGGCCGATAAAAAGTCATCAGCTTGCACTTGGAACCGTTTAAATTTAGTAAATTATCTCGGCACCAGTTTTGAAAATTATCTAGATCGGATTGCAAGACTAAATGGCAGGAAATGTCCTTATACTGCAGGCACCGAGGTAACACGGAGAATTTCAGAAATTGAATTTTTAAAAAGGACCCTTTGTGACCTGCCATTCAGATAACTTGAAATCCATTTAAGCAGATCAACTGGAAAACCTAAAAGGTCAAGTTTTTGAATGAGAAGTAAGTGATTTACTGAGTCAAATGCTTTACTAAAGTCAGTGTAAATGACGTCTGTTTGCAAACTACTATTGAAGCCTTTTATCACTAATGAAGTGAGCTCTAGAAGGTTTGTGATTGTGGATCTACGTTTAATAAATCCGTGTTGACACGGAGAAATGATTGATCTGCAAAGGTGCTGCAAATGAGGAGTAATAATTTTTTCAAAAAGCTTAGGAATAGCTGACAACATAGAAATACCTCTGTAATTACTGGCTTCTAACTTGTTACCTTTTTTGGAAAGAGGAATAACAAATGATTCCTTCCAAATATTTAAGAATTGGGAGGTTTCTATAGATAAGGTAAACAACTTGTGAAGAGGTTTGCACAGGGCCTTAGCGCAATACCTAAGCACGCACCCAGGAATACCATCGGGCCCTGGCGAATAAACAGGTTTAATACGAAGAAGATCAAAAATAAGAGAGCTTTCTGTTAAAGTGGGACAGAATATGAGGTTTGACTTGGATATGTTGTAAGAATAAGGCTGTGATGAATAATCTAAAGTAGAGTAAGTCGTTTGAAAAAATTGGGCAAATAAATCGGCTATTGCCTGATCTGTGGTTGCCGTCATGTTTTCGAACGATAGCGAGGAAGGAAAAGAATTAGATTTACGCTTGGTGTTAACAAAATTATAAAACTGTTTCGGGTCCTGAGAGAACTGGACCTTACAACGGTTTAAGTAACTGTTATAACACTGAGCATTAAGCACGGTAAATCTTGACCGGGCACTTAAACATATAGTAAAAACAGATTGAGAACCGGTATTTTTATATTTCCTAAAAAGTCTGGACTTTACATTTCTTAAGTGTGTCAACTCTTTGCTAAACCAAGGTGATTTATTGGAAGTTGACGGATAGTACCACGGAACACAGGAATTAAAAAATGAGTTTATTGCAGTGTAAAAAACATTAACTGCATCGGACATATTAATGCATAGGTAAAGATCAGACCAATTAAAGCCAGAAATAAAATTATTTAGCCTCAGAAAGTCTGCCTTGCGAAAACAATGTATTCGTTTGGATTTTTCTGATTTTTCTTCTATAACTCTACCCCTATCAAATGAAAGTTCGAATGTTGGGTGATATGGATCTTCAGGTTGCGTGAGTGGTGCTACTCTGGACAGAAACACACCTTCAGGATTTGATACAAAACGCAAATCAAGTAATGAATTTCGAACATGGTTTACTTGAGGTAGAGATATGTCAAGCAGGCCATCAATAAAATCATGCTGTGCTATAGGTAGTAAGACATTCGATCCATCCTCAGTGGACCAAGTAACTCCAGGTATATTAAAATCACCTAGAACTATCAACTGATCCCTATCGGAAAGCTTATTTGCAACGGACTTAATAACGGATAGGTGATTTAAATAATCAGGAAGTTCAGACAACGGCGGAATATATGAGCAAGTTATGTATATAAAGTTACCAGGAAGCGATAACTTTACACAAATAAATTCAATGGTATTGAATTCATCAAAAAACAAGAGAGAACGCTATAGTCGGGTGCCCCGACTATCAGATACCCGTTACTCAGGTAAAGGGAGTGCGAGGGAGATGGAGATAGAAACTTTGATCACGCATAACTTTTTAACGAATGGTGCGATTTGAAAAATTTCTTCTACATTTCGATAGGTATTGATAAACACAATAAAACTGCATTTTTACTTTTCCGAAATATTTAAATTTTTAAAATCGTATATAAACGATTGTGGGCGTTAAAGGGGGCGTGGCACCTTTTTGAAACAAACTTGCGCTGCGTAGGAACTCCTAGAATCTGCATGCAAAATGCCAATCTTCTAGCTTTTATAGTTTCCGAGATCTCAGCGTTCATACGGACAGACAGACAGACGGACAGACGGAGAGACGGACAGACGGACAGACGGACAGACGGACATGGCTATATCGACTCGGCTAGTGACCCTGATCAAGAATATATATACTTTATAGGGTCGGAAACGCTTCCTTCTACCTGTTACATACTTTTGCACGAATACAATATACCCTTTTACTCTACGAGTAACGGGTATAATAACTCCTCAGACGGGAGGTTTGAATCAACTCCAATTAAGACTCCACCTCCCCGTCTAGAGGGACGGTCATACCTATATATTGTGTACTTACCTGGAAAAACTTCGGAGCTAAAGATTGCCGGCTTTAACCAGATTTCTGTGAACACAATAATATGAGATGCAAAGGAAAGGCTATCGGAATACAATTTAGTAAGTTTGCTGCGCAAACCTCTTGCATTCTGATAGGAAAGTAGGAGATTAGAAGTTAGTATTTTCCAATTGGTACACTGGTTTGGCCTCGACTAGGAAGTTTTACTCCCACGGGCCCCTTCTTCTTTATCTTAGCCTCAAACTCTTTTACAACCATATTATCCGGCCAAAAGTCGCCCGAGCATATGGCTTAAAAAACCTCGTTAGGGACAGTTATCTTGAAAGATAAAAAACTTAAACTTTTCCCACCTTTACACTATTACAATCGGCTTTAGTTTTGTCTTGTATATAAGACAATACATCAGAAGATGTTTGATCAGGGGAAAGCCGAGAAACGAAAATTTGTTTCTTGAGTGGAACCACTGAAAGGGATTTTGGTGGAGCAGACATTGCTTCTGCCAAACCAACTTGTGCCGGTTGTCCGGACTCAGTAGTCCCTCGTGGTGGAGATGCTACATTCTGAGAGATAGGTGGATCCACTAATTGTGAAACCACTACGGACAAATCGGAATTCTTAGAAGTCCCTGGTTGCATGCATTCTGAAACGGATTGTTCGGATACCGAATCTTTTTTAGCTGCCGATCTTAGCAACATTTGAGGGTTTGCTGAAATCGGCTGCTGATCCGCCGGAATACTCTGTTGTTCTTTTGATTTCGGTTGCGGGGTGTTCCCCTTTTGCTCCTTACCACCAGCGGCCTTTTTGCGCTTAGGGGACTCTTCTAATAGCTTACGACTATTAAACTGCGAGTCCAGCGCAGAGAGGAGATCATCAGCTCGGCGAAAGCTATCTCTAGCAACACCGAAACAGCTAATCAGCCCCATCAGGCCGCCTTTAGTTTGGCGCATGAACGATTTCATCTCGTTCGCAACCTCGACACAAGCATCACAACAAAACTGCAAATTGGGCCCCTTTGATAGGTCATCACTTGTCCGGCCAGTAAAACCGGCGCACTTGGTGTGCACCATATTTTCACACAGCCAGCAAGTCATATTCGAATGGTCAGCACTGATTACGAGGCTGCATTTCTTGCAGAAGCAGACTAAATTTTTATTATTCATTTTATTTATTGGGACCACTGTACCAAGAAAGCGAATTGAAATTTATAAGCGAGCAGTTATAAGTACCGCAAGAGCGCAGAAACTGCACGCTTAGAACTTTCAAAGCAAAGAGAGCAAGAGAGCGGGAGCGTAACTAAGTTAAAGTGCATGCACAAAAGAGAAAACGGTGTGGATAAAAGAAAAGAAAACACAGATAAGAATTACGAAAATAAAACAATTAATTAGTATTAAATACAAAGTGCACTCGCGAAGCGAACGGAGTTTAAATTTATGTTTAAATAACACGGAAGAAAATTAAAATTGTTTTGATAACACCCACCGATGGGAATAAACGAAAACAAAATACAAAATTCGAAGCGCAGAAAAAAAACACGACCGTTCACTTTGAAAATCAGAAACGTTGTGTTATTAAACCGAGCGGATCATAGAATTTGGCTATTGTTGAAACTGCAATACTCTTGGTGACTCGATGATTTACGGATAATTGAGAAAAATTGAACTGAAGTTGGTCAGAAGAAGGATCACAGGCTAATCCCAGCGCCTTGGTAACAGCTTATCCGTCGTGAAATTGAATTAGCTTCTCCTTATCGCAGTCAGACTCTTCTTTGAGGGCGCGTCCATCATTAGAACACCATTTGCGTATTGGAAAATGGCCTCCTTCACCTGACGACGAATTTCCCTAACCTCTTCAATTGACTCTCCACCAGAGATTAAATCATCCACGTACAAGTCCCTACGAACAATTTTTGCTCCATTGGAAACGAATCCTCCTCATCATAAGAGAGCTGGTTCATGGCTCTTATAGCCAAAAAGGCAGCTAGCTTGGTACCATAAGTCACTGGGCTTAGTTTGTAAACACTCAACTCATCCGGGGACTTCTCTCACTAAACAATACACTGCAAAAAGTCATCCGGGTGCGACACACGCACGCAGCGGTACATCTTGCAGATGTCTGCACAGAGGGCAACTTTAAAAAATCGGAAGCGAAGTACAATGTTAAAGATTTTTTGCTGTATTGTTGGCCCTGCAAGAAGTAAGTCGTTCTGAGAGCTGCCAGAAGTAGTTCTATCAGACCCATCAAAGACTACCCAAAGCTTTATGCTCGTACTTTCCTGCTTATGTACACAATGGTGTGGCAAGAAGAATTGTGGTACTGCTGGATCCTTTGGTGCGAGAGACATGTGGCCTAAGTAGATGTACTCCTGGAGAAAAGCCGAATACTGAGCTTTGAGAACAGGGTTTCTATCTAGCTTAGCTTCCGAACTCCTAAAACGTCGACGAGCTAGGCAATATGAATCACCTAAATTTAGAATCCCGAAGTGGATAAGAGACTAACAGAGTATTGACCATTCCCAAGTCTAGTGCAGTTTTCCTTGAACAGTTGTTCGCATTGCAAGTCATCAGGCAACAGTGCTGGCTTTGATGGATTACAATCCTCAATTTCCCAAAATCGTTTTACTATGGTAGCAAAAGCGTCATCCTCAGAATGATCCGAGGTATCCTTGACAATGGCGGCTAAGACAGACTTATGATTTGGAGTAGTCGACATCCCACCAGAAAGGATCCCACCAAGTTTGGTGTTTTGGAGTGTTGGCAACATGCTATCCAAATGTATTTGCCCCATAGCAATTATTTCGAAAAACAGAAATCAGCGCCAATTAACAAGTCGGTTCGTTGTGATTGGTTGAAATAAGGGTCAGCGAGCGAAATGTTTTGTGGAATCCTCCATCCTGATGTATTTATGTTGAAATTCGGCTGATAATCAGTGATACTGTGAGTCACAACAGCTGTGAATGACGCACGATTGCCTGCATCCCGTGATTGCGCAAAAATATCCACTGATTTATTAGAGTTCAGAGAGGACTCACCGATCTCAGAAATGAGTGTATGCGAACGCCTATATTTCAAATTTAACTGGGTAGCTAGGCGCGAAGTTATGAAGTTTAATTGAGAACCTGAATCTAAGATTGCTCGACAGGGCATAAATGAACCAACCCTATTTTTTACATAGACAATAGCAGTTGGCAGCAACAGGTAATTTATTGGAACAGTATTTGAAACATTGCGATACCTGACGATCAAGTTGTGAGCACTAGTGCTGATGAAGTAGATGGTGATGGCTGAGAGCTGGAGAGTGGGTCTGATGATGGAGGTGGTGCGGATGAGTCAGGGGTCATATGCAAAAGTGAGTTGTGCTTCATGCGACAATATCTGCAGTTTACATTGCTGCAAACTATGCCCCTTGCGCAAACAGTTAAGACAAAAGTGCATTTTCTTGGCTTCTCTAAATCGAAGATGCGGGCTCAAGTTTAAAAATCGAATAAATAAATAATGATCTCTCGCATCGAAAAATAGGCATATTGGATGATTTAAGTTAGTAGAAGACGCAATGAGTGCACTTGGGTTATATATATGCACATTTTTTCCCACCTGATGGCCTGGTGTTTGCGTTACCAAGGCTTGATCCAAATTGTCCATCATCCTGCACCTCCTCTCTAAAAACGACTCATAGCAGTCCAGGAAGATAACTCAGCGATTGGCAAATCCTCTTTCTGAACCATCTTGTGTCGACAATATGAATCAGTAATTCATCCTAAATTTGCTGTGTAGTGACCAGCGTATGGATTGGCCGGAGATGTGTGTTCATAGAAACGCTGAGTTCACGAAGACCCTTGGCAGATCCCTTCTCGACACCTTTTAAACCAAATATTGCCTAAACCTGTTCCTGAAAATGTAAAACTTTGTTATCAAATCGATTTACGAGCATATTTAAATCCTTTTTGTAATTGGCACTTGAAGGTTCGAGCGAGGACTCCAGCTGTGGTACCCGACAATTGTAATTTGCGCTGAGCCGTTAACCCTCTATTGAGCTTCACCTTCACATTCATAAAACCTATCACTCGAAGTCTTCTTTAAATCCAGCTGTTCCAGCGACGAATGACGAATTTAAGAAGGATACCCAATTTGGATTGGTCGCGCGAGAAGATCTATAGACTCAGTTGTTAAATAAAATTTCATCTCGTTTATTTGCCGCAGAATTGATTGCACTTTGGCGCGAAAAACTTCTATGTCATTTGTCGCGTCGTTTTGAGGCCGAACCGCGTTTTCGGGAGTAGCCATTTCTTAGTCGTACACAAAAAAAATAAAAGAAAAATGTCCGAACCGGTTAAGAGGGCGAATAACCTTTTAACTTTTGCCGCGAAAAATGCGCGGCACCAAGCGTCGTCAAAAACGCAACGGAACTTTGTTGTTGTTCCGCCTTTATAATTTGCAGCACAACTCTGATTTGATTTTTTCACAGCGCGAAATGTACGAAAAGATCATCCGGCTGCCGGCTTTTCACAGCGCGAAATGTACATACTTAAATGGCTAGCTGAGTGCACTTGTATGTAAGTCCGTGTGTTTGTGACCGAATGCCCGCAAACGACAGCGAAACCAAAATATATTGTTTAAAAGATATTAAACAATAATAAAACCGAGTTGCATACGGCAAATAAAACAGCGATCACGTCGGGGTCACCAAATGTTTGGGGGAAGACAACAAAAATGCCACCATTACGTTATGTAATAATAACGCCTTTTAATTGCATCAGCTTATGTACGTGTCGTGTTTATTCTGCCAGTCAAATCTGCACTGCCGCACCTGAAAGCTTGGCTTCATATTTTAATTCGGGTTTTACAAATGTAGTCGCTGAACAGGTAGCGCGACAGCTTAGCGAGATAAGGCAAATATAAGCCATACACCTATGCGCACTAGACTAGGCGCTGGCGGGCTGCTCCGAACAACCACATCAAGTCGTAATTAGAGATACGAGCTTAACTACAAAATTAAGGGTTGTGGTTGATGCGTCAGCAAAAACCACTAATAATAAATGTCTTAATGACATTATGTGGATCGGACCTAGAGTTCAAAAAGATATTTCCTACATTATTTTAAAATGGCGCAGGTGGCAGTATGTAGATTCAGCGGACATTGAAAAAATGTACCGTAAATATAAATGTAAATATAACGGAAAGCGATCAAGAGTTTTTGCATATATTGTGGAGAGATTCTCCAAAAAATAAAATCAAAAACTGTAAATGAACTACAGTTACCTATGGTACTGCTTCGGCTCCATATTTAGATAAAAGAGTGCTAGCGGATATAGGAGATAAATGTAAAGATCAACTAATCAGTGGAATTATAAGAAATGATTTCTATATGGATGATTTGATGAATCCAAAAAAATCGTTAAACAGGTCTCATTGGAGTTAGAACAAGTAGGGGTGAATCTGAGGAAATGGATTTCGAATCATCAAGAAATTGTTGAAAATGTCGAAAATGCTGGAGAAAACAAAACATTAATCATTGAAGAGAATGAGTCCGTAAAGGCTTTAGGGCTTCAATGGGAACCTTTTAAGGATGATGTTTACGCCGCTCTCCCCTCGTTTAAACTGCCCGCGCTTCCCTCGTAGCGAATGCCCACTCGCCCGCACTGGATGCTCGCGACTCCAGGCTCTCCCGCTCTCCCGCACTGGACGCTTGCGATTCCAGGCTCTCCCGCCTTCCCGCTCCCGGAATCTCTCCACTGCGCTTTGAAACGCAGCGCTCAATTAGGTTTAAGTTAGTCTTTCTATGTCACAGCACTGAAATACATCGCCCGGCCGGTCCGCGCTATTTTTCCGAAAACCACACGAGTTTTTTTGTTCCTTTCTTTGCGCGATCGTCGAGTGCTTTTTTCACCATCTTTTTCCAGCTTGCTACCCAGCTCCGTGCACCAGCCGCAACGTACCACGAAGCTGCCCCCAAGCGACGATCATCCCCGACGCCCCACCTCGTCATTTTTTGGTCCATTCGAGCCAGATAAGTGCCAATTAATTAATTTTTGTATTAACTGCCGATCGACAGTCAGCCATTCGAAAAACATAATTCGTTTGACTTTCTGTACGATTTGTCTAAAATCCAAGTCCGATTTAATCCGACGACGGCAGTTAGTAAATTACAATTCCAATTCCGTCTTTTATTTCTTCGTTCTCTTTTAACGTGCGGCCATATTGCCTATTTTCTAATTCCTTTTCGTGTGCATATTGATGTACAAGTTTCATATTCGCATTTGGCCGTACATCCACTAAATATACATGCAACATCAAATCGAAGAAAAATCAAAAGTAGAAATCCAAATTAAAGTGTGCAAATAAAAAGTCAAGCGTACAGTGAAAAAAAAAATTAATTTAAAAAATAAATCAATTTAAAAATTGAGTTCAAATTAATTTTCCACAAAAAAGTGAAACAAAAAATTAAGTGTTCCGCCAATTTCGGCCCACAAATATTTTTTGATATTAATTTTTTATTGTACATCCGCTGTGACAATATTTGCTTACATTATTACAAACCCAAATACAGTCCACAATAAATCGAAAATTTACAACACATACCCGCCGGCCAAATTTACAATAAAATTTTCCGCCATATTGATTACATATATTACATCCATATTACATATATTACATCCATATTACATATATTACATCCATATTACATATATTACATATTCCATATATAAGTTAACACCAGCCAACTGCCCCCTTCCCTATACCCCTCTCGAGCCCTACGACACCGAACACCGCACCATTCACCCTTCTCGGTTACCCACAAACTGGAACCCATTCCGTTCACCCTACTCAGTCATCAACAGCAACAATATTAAAGTGGCTATAATTCCAAGTGGCTGCAATAACACCGCCGAATTATGAAACCAGCGAACGCCAACGACGACAGCGATGCAACAACAGCGACCCAGCGACACAGCGACCCAGCGACCGAATCTCAACAACGTCGGAACGACAGCGACGGAACGTCAGCGATCGAATTGCATCGGCAATAGCGCAATAGCGAAAGAACACCGAGCGTCGGCTAGTTGCCTCAGCTATAGCCGCCGCTACCCCTACCCTTCGCCGAGCCCAGGCATAAGTGCAGCGTTAGCATCTGGAGTGGAGAAACACTTCGGGTCAGACACCCAAAACCGTTGGTGTCGGCTTGGATATTTCCGCAACCGCTCTGCCAGCGGTCTGCTGACGTCGCGGCGCTGCCCAAGCCAACAAGCCACCAAAATATAATTGTTAGAATTAATTCTATTTGTACCCCCGACCTGAACACTACAATATTTCTAAATAATAAAACCGCTTGTAACGAAAGAAATCGATTACAGTTTTATTTTAAAGTAAAATCGTTTTTAAATAAAAAAGGAAATAAGAAGGACGAAGGAAGAAGGACGAAGTAAGCAGGACGAAGGATCAGCAGGAAGGACAAGCATGAAAATAACATCTTTTAGGTAATATAAGGGGAATTATTCTCCCTCTGACCATGACTGGTCATAACTGGCGCCCGAGCAGTCTCCACTTCCCTGTGGAAGTGGAAGAAACCCCCCAAAAAAGAAAAAAAGAAAAGGAAAGGGGAACAAATTCAGAATATGGTGTAGTGTGTGTAAAACTAAGTTAAGTAAAATTTAAATAAAGGAAAAATGTTACTTGTGTGAAGAAAAAATATTGAAGTGAAAATATTAAAATATTGGTGAAAGTTACACAGTTATCCGCTGCGGTGGGGGTGCTGCCGTTCAGAGCTGCCACTCCCCACGGGCGCAAAAAAATTGTGAATAAAAAAATCGGTGAACCTGCCGCGGCGATTTGTCCACGCACACTGTTGCGCGGCATATTCGCGGGCACAAATAAAAAACCGAATTAACAAAAAAGAAGGCAATAGTCCGCTGCGGCGATAAGTCCACCCCAATGGGTAGCTTATTCGCGAGCGTAAAAAAATTGCGATAAATCATAATAAAAAAACAAGATAACCGCTGCGGCAATTAATTTGCGAGCGGAAAATTATTTAAATAAAAAATATAATAAAAAATATAATAATAATCAAAAACCAATATTTTAAAAACTGTGTGTGGCAATCTGCTGGAAAGGCTAACGAATGTGGAATGCATTCAAAAAAGCTGCCCAGTGGATTGTGTGGCAACCGTACCTTAGTAGGCGAAACGCCAAAACGGACAAATACGGACCATCGCGCCTATTAACACACTTACCAGATAAGAGAAAACACACAAATAAAAGATAAGGAAAAAATAAACCGCACACACACCAAGAAATCTGACCAAAATTTTTTTTTTTAAAAAAAAAAAAAAAAAAACAAAATTATACGAAAAACTAATTCTTATTTACTTTCAGAATAATAACCTTGTAAGAAGGAGTCTAAATAAACAACATTGAACAATTCCATTAAACACAAGCCAAAGAGGCCAATAAAAAGGATAAAAGGGTGAGTGAAACAATTTTATACACATATTTCCCTATTAATAAAAATAAAGAAAAATCGAAAATACAGTTAAAAAACAAATTCCTACAAATAAGTTTATCAAAAAAAAAAAAAACCAAAAAATATAATTTAGAAATTAAATTCTTACAAATAAAAATTCATTTTACTATCTAATAAAAATTTGAAAAAGCTATTTAAACATAATTTTGATAACAATTTAAATCCAAGAAATAAATCTGTTGCCAACCATCCCACTTCGACCCGAGATAAAATAAAAACTTAAGACTCCCCATTAAACCATATTCAACAAAAAAATACCCTTTTACGATTCAAAATGGAGGAAATGAAGGAGGTACTAAACCGACTTGACTCCACTATTGCGGCCTTAACCACACAAATGGTGGGCATGAAGGAGGATGTTAAGAAAATGGGGGCTAGGGTAAATGTTCTCGAAACCGACCTCGAGCGGCGTAACCCAGTAGCAAATATACCGCTACCACTAACGCGCCCTCGTACAGAGTACGAACTTAAAGAGGTCTTCTGTGCCCAACTGTCCTGAATTATTTGCGAACACTAGGAATTGAGCTATACCATACTCCTACTCAAAAAAGCGAAGTAAACGGCCAGGTTGAAAGATTTCATTCTACATTCATGGAAATATATCGATGCTTGAAGAAGGAATATCCGACTTTCAAACCCACCGAACTTATACCTATTGTCACAGACAGGTACAATAACTCTGTCCACTCGGTGACGAATAAAAAACCCGTAGATATTTTCTTTAATCGTACCTCTAGAATAAATTACCAGGGTTTGGCCAATTTCAAAGAGCAAACTTTTGAAGATATTCGAGGTCTCATAGAACATAAACAAACACTGACCAACAATGGGCGCAATAAAAATAGAAGCGACCCAATTTCTTACGAACAGGGTGACACGGTATATGTCGCCAACAAACAGATTAAAACAAAAGAAAAGCAGCGATTCAAGCCTGAAGAGGTTCAGGATGACCGTAGAGTCACTATAAAAACAAGATCGGGAAAAATTTTTCACAAATCTCATTTAAAAAAGTAATTTGGGAACTCCTAAGGTAAAATTTTACTCTCGATCTCCAGACCGGGACGGCTGCCAGCAGATTGTTTTAATTTTTTTACAACTGTTTCACAATAAAAACATAAAGGGAAATGTGTATTAAATGTTTCACTAACTCATAACCTCCTTCAAAAACCAATTAAAAAAACTAAAATTTTTTTTAGCACTTAAGAAATATAAAAGAAAATAGTTAAGCAACACTTAGATTAAGAAGAAAAATATACTAAAGGATAAAGAGTAATGATAAGACACAAGAAAACACGAATACAAACACCTAGACTAAGAAAGAATAACGACCTAACTATAAGAATCTACATTTTTTATTTTAACCTTTTGCTGACACTATAAGCGCGTCCGCAATCTATGTGGCGGCAACCCTTCATATTTTTAAATATGATTCACCGGTCGTCCCCTTACAACAAGGCACCGTCTGGAGAACCAATGGCGTCTTCAAACTGGCTCACATCATAAGTTTAGGGCGCATGCAGCAGCTCATCGACCAGATAGCAGACGAAGCTAAGTTAATCACGGACCAACGGATCGGTGCTTTGGTGGACCACTATCTGCAACAGGCTTCAGAAGGGATCTCGCGCACGAATAGCGCACCGTCACGAAGGCAACGCTCGATCGACTGGCTAGGATCAGCTTGGAAATGGGTCGCGGGATCACCGGACAAATCGGATTGGAATGCCATTTTGAAAGAAGAAGACAGCCTGGCAAGGAACAACAACCAACAAATACGGATCAACAATAAGCTATTTGACTCAGCACAAGAATCAATCCAGAAGCTGAATGACGTAATAGGGACGGTCAACGCAATAGAAGGGGATTTCCACGTGACGACAGCCATTCTCCACAAAGCAATCATAATTGCGGACCAGGTCAACGAGATACTGAGAGCCTGCCAACTAGGAAAGACTGGAGTGGTCAACACAAACCTCTTGGACCACGAGGAGGTCGACACGATTCTGGCAGAGGTGGACAGCCTCCCGTATCAAAACGTCGTGGAAGCAGTTGAGTTTTCCCGACCTACAATCCTCACAAAACGGGACTACTCTCCTGTATATCCTGGCAATGCCCAAAGTAGTGGACAGGAGATATCGACTGATGAAAATTTACCCAACGACATCGGATGGTAAACAAGTGGTACTGAAGTACACCACACTGGCAATGGACAGCCTGGAAACGTATGCGATACTCGGAAATTGCATATCGATCGGTAACACAACCGTGTGCCGAGAAAAAGACCTACTCAAGTTGGATGAGGACAGTTGTATACCGAGATTGCTAAAAGGAGGCCAAGCCGAATGTGACTACCTGAGGACTAACCAGGAAACAGTGGAACTCATCGACGACGGGACAATCTTTCTTACTAACTTCAACGGATCGGTATCGACTCCGATTAAGAAACACCACTTGGAGGGTTCGTACATCGTACAATTTGACAACGAAACAATTATGATTGGTGACCGGAACTACAGCAGCTACTCGTCAACACACCTCATGGCAATGCCAGCCGTATTAACCCAAATAAAAACCACGGGTTACGAGCTTTCGTTGAAGTACGTCCACGAATTCAGCATGGAAAACCTGAAAAGATTATCAGTCATGTCCAATGAGATTTTGATATCTTTCTCAGTAGAAATAGTCATAGCCCTCTCCATAATGACAGCAGTATACCTCGTTTGGAAAAAGGTAACATCGACCAAAGGAATTCCTAAGCTGCGAGACCCGCCTGGAAACCTGGAAGCGCGGAGTACGCCGGAACCTGCAATCAAGGCCTAAATGATCTGTGGGACACAGATCTTGTGGTGGGGAGGAGTTAACACCAGCCAACTGCCCCCTTCCCTATACCCCTCTCGAGCCCTACGACACCGAACACCGCACCATTCACCCTTCTCGGTTACCCACAAACTGGAACCCATTCCGTTCACCCTACTCAGTCATCAACAGCAACAATATTAAAGTGGCTATAATTCCAAGTGGCTGCAATAACACCGCCGAATTATGAAACCAGCGAACGCCAACGACGACAGCGATGCAACAACAGCGACCCAGCGACACAGCGACCCAGCGACCGAATCTCAACAACGTCGGAACGACAGCGACGGAACGTCAGCGATCGAATTGCATCGGCAATAGCGCAATAGCGAAAGAACACCGAGCGTCGGCTAGTTGCCTCAGCTATAGCCGCCGCTACCCCTACCCTTCGCCGAGCCCAGGCATAAGTGCAGCGTTAGCATCTGGAGTGGAGAAACACTTCGGGTCAGACACCCAAAACCGTTGGTGTCGGCTTGGATATTTCCGCAACCGCTCTGCCAGCGGTCTGCTGACGTCGCGGCGCTGCCCAAGCCAACAAGCCACCAAAATATAATTGTTAGAATTAATTCTATTTGTACCCCCGACCTGAACACTACAATATTTCTAAATAATAAAACCGCTTGTAACGAAAGAAATCGATTACAGTTTTATTTTAAAGTAAAATCGTTTTTAAATAAAAAAGGAAATAAGAAGGACGAAGGAAGAAGGACGAAGTAAGCAGGACGAAGGATCAGCAGGAAGGACAAGCATGAAAATAACATCTTTTAGGTAATATAAGGGGAATTATTCTCCCTCTGACCATGACTGGTCATAACTTATATATACATACATTTATACATATTTTTCTACACAACTACACCCCAATTCCGAAAGCTCAAGTATTTCCGTCGGCCATCCAATAAATATATATTAAATAAATTCCTAAAGCCGACGTGAAATAACTTTTGTGTCTCAGTGTGTTTTACTTATTTACATATTTTGGGCACTATCCATCCATACATCTACACATACACGCGAATTGCAGTACCGCAAAAAGCTCGATAATCCCGCGCATTCCAGCGTCACCAATACACAGCCCGCAAAAGTTCGGGCAGTTGTTTTTCAATCATCCAATTAATAAATTAATTAATAAATTCCAACAAAATTAATAAACACCAAGTTCAACTCCAATAAAATTAAACAAACACTGAGAATTACTGCCAGTTCCAAAAAAGAAACCAAAAAAAGGGGAGAAATATAAAATACTGTCGCCATCGCGGAACTAGTGGAATCAATTTATTAATTTATTGATTTATTAATTTGTTTCTTCGGTTCCACATTTTTTCCAAAAAAAACGCCCATTCCAGTATTTTTTTTCTTATTTATTGAGCTTGGTAAATCTACATATATATCGAGACTCAATTTTTTCTTTTGGGGATAAAAAAAAAAGAGAAAAAAAAATTGGGAAAAATACCACCCGCATTCCACTGCAAGGTATTTTTTGTCTCCGAATATTTTTTTTAAGTAAAGAAAAACAAAACCAATAAACTCCAAACACTGCCGGGGACATCCAATCCCATCCTAATTCGGCCAACCACCCACTATAAAATACTAAACGACAAATACCTCATCCAATCCAGTATTTTTTCAGTATTTTTATTTTGTGGTATTTTTTGGTATTTTTTTCCATTCTTGCTCCATCGTTCAACCAAAAGCCTGGCGAATATTTTAACAATAATTCAGCCACGCATATCGACTATTTTTTGAGCTAGTCGATATCCTATTTCCACCGGTCCATAAGTGGGTCCGTAATTGTTTCTCTGATTTTTTGTCCGAAATATCAGCGCGCACATTCCACATTCCAACAGCATCCTAGTGTGGTATGTCCAGGGAAAGTTCCAACAAACTATCCCCTGTTCCATCACCGCAAATACCAAAAATCACGGTAAGGACGCCCACACCTAAAAAGGTCAAGACGCCACCTCCCAAAAAGGCTCCTTCTTCCAGCGAAAGAACCACGCGAGCCAGCACAAAAATGGTTGCAACGGTTGCCGACCTCGCTATGAGCCAGTTTATTGAAGTCTCGGATCGACTGTCCGAATTGGAATCGCGGATAAATATTCCCTCGGCGGTCCCTCCTACGTTATCCGTCCTCAATATTCGCCGAGACGAAATCCGAGAGGTATGGATCCGCATCAAAAAGAATACGATGCCTGTACCGCATGCCTTGTAGCAGCCGGAGAAGGTGCAGCTGACAGCTTGCCAGTCCTCAAGGCTAAGTACGGGTATTGCTACAGCGCGTACGAAAGGTGCGGTGCCCAGATAGCAGACATGATAGCGCAAACTCCGCAACTTCCGCAACCTTCCCCAACGCCAGCTGATCCTTCTCAGACATACATTCCGTCAGGCTGCCGGCTTCCGCCGTGCGATACCGAAGTTTTTACCGGCGACTATCTTCGTTGGCCAACCTTTAGGGATCTATTCACGGCAATTTATATCAACAATCCCAGACTCACTCCTGTCGAAAAATTATTTCACCTTAATGCTAAAACGAGTGGCGACGCTCACAATATAGTTTCAAATTCACCCCTTACTAATGATGGCTTTCGATCAGCGTGGGATAACCTCACTGAGCGTTTCGAAAACAAGCGATTGTTAGTAAACAGTCAATTAAAGATACTTTTCAATGTACCGTCCGTCACACAGGAGTCTGGGTCAGCTTTGAAAGAACTTCAAAGTACCATCCAGGGTTGCCTTACTGCACTAGAAATGTCCGGTATTCAGGTCGAAACTTGGGATTGCCTCTTGGTATATATGTGCTCGTCCAAACTCCCAAAGCTTACGCTTTCCCTATGGGAGCAGTCCCTCCATAACAAAGCCGAGATCCCTACGTGGCACGAGCTGAACGTTTTCCTAACGGAGCGTCACAGGACACTAGAAGCCATAGATGATGTTCGACCATCAGGTTCTAGTCAGACTCAGCCCAGGGCATCCATTTCCAACTCGGCGTCTCGAAGAATAAATTCATACGAGACAAGGGTAGCACCTAGGCAACTTAGAGGGTGCGATCTCTGTAATAGAGAGAACCATCCTGTACGCACATGCGCCAAATTTCTCCAGATGACGGTCGACCAACGCATCGCATATATAAAAAGAAAACAGCTGTGTTTAAACTGCTTTGCGCGGACACATCAGTTGCGCGACTGCGAAAGCACACATAACTGCTTCACGTGCCGCGGCCGCCATCACACGCTCCTACACCGAGGCAGCCCATCCCCAGCGCGCGCAAATCCAACGCCAACACCCAGATCCAGACCAAATACTCTCGGTCCCTCGGCTGCCAGTGGCACGCAGTCAACGCTTCAGAATTATTTTGCGGCAGGCACTAGGTCAGTCCTCCTAGGCACCGCTATAATTAATATATGCCATCGAGGTTCCAATTTCCTGAGCGCCTTTTCAACCTGATCAAACTGCCGTTCCAGGTTATCCGAGCACAGGTCTCAGGACTTAATCAAACGGTCTCCGCTGAGACCAAAAAGATCTGTCAATTCACGATCCGTTCTCCAACCCGGCCTAGCTTGCAGCTAAACACCACTGCCTACGTGCTTCCACAAATAGCCGGAAATCTTCCTTCATGTCCGCTTCCGCAACATTTCCTGCGAGACCTTCCCGAACTTCCGCTAGCGGATCCAAAGTTCTATGAGAGCGCACAAATAGATATTCTAATCGGGGCCGATATACTTCCATCCATTCTACTAAGCGGTACCCGAGCGAACATCTGTGGCTCGCTTCTCGGTCAAGAGACTATTTTCGGCTGGATTCTAACAGGACCAGTACCAGCTCCGAGGCATGATCAAATATCATCCTTTTCCACGCAAGTTGCACATACGTATGAAGCGTCTCTCGATAAACTCCTCACCAAATTCTGGGAGGTGGAGGATCTGCCAGTAAAAGTGGCAAAAGAACCCGACGTGATTTGTGAGGACAATTTTCTTCGGACCACCACAAAAGACGAAACCGGCAGGTATGTCGTGAGTCTCCCTTTTCGAGATCCTGAGAACATTAATTGCTCCCTGGGACATTCCAGATCCCAGGCGCTGGCTCAATTCTTAAGAAACGAGCAGCGGCTAAAAAGGGACAGTACGTTAAAATCCAAGTACGACTCAGTTATTCAAGAATATCTCGACCTCAATCACATGAGAGAAGTCCTTCCTACCCACGATTCAGCATGTTACTACCTGCCACACCACGCAGTGTTAAAACCGGAGAGTACGACCACCAAACTTCGAGTGGTATTCAACGCCTCCAGCCCTTCAGACAATGGGGTCAGCTTAAATGATATCCTTCATGCTGGCCCGGTCCTACAGTCCGATCTAACCATCCAGATCCTGAAGTGGCGATATTTCCGATTTGTGTATAGTGCTGACATCGAGAAAATGTACCGGCAGATCTGGGTAGATCCGAAGCAGACAGCGTTCCAACGTATCTTATTCCGCGATAGGGAAGGGTACATTCGAGATTTTGAGCTAAAAACTGTTACGTTTGGGGTCAATTGTGCACCGTTCCTGGCAATTCGGGTACTGCAACAGCTGGCGACCGACGTGCAACTAACCCATCCGAGGGCGAGTAAAGTTATTCGTGGTTGCATGTATGTCGATGATGTCCTTTCGGGAGCTGACTCTGCAGAAGAGGCTCACCTCACCATTCGCGAGTTGCAGAGTGCCCTCGATTCGGCTGGTTTTCCATTAAGGAAATGGACCTCCAACTACAAAGAAGTTCTGGCTCATATCGGAACCGATCATCTTTTAAATGCCGATTTCCTCGAAATAGATACGGAAAGCACGGCGAAAACTCTCGGAGTCCGTTGGGAAGCAACATCCGATGAGTTTTTCTTCGCCCTCCCCGACCTATCCACCGAAGCTACACTCACAAAACGGCATGTTCTCTCCCAAATTGCGAAGCTGTTTGATCCAGCAGGCTGGCTCGCCCCTTTCGTGGTCTGTGCCAAGATTTTCATGCAGGAGATCTGGCTGCGTGATCTAGGGTGGGATGATGAACTTCCAATTGAACTGTGCCAAAAGTGGCGTGATTTCCTTAAAAGCTACTCAGTCCTAGATCAAGTCCGAATTCCCAGATGGGTTTCCTTCCGCCCAGAATTCCGAGTGGAACATCACGGATTCTGTGATGCCTCTCAAAAGGCGTACGGTGCTGCGATCTATGTGCGCGTCGAGATGGGGCACACGACGCTAGTGCATCTTCTCACGGCCAAGACGCGCGTGGCGCCCGTAAAAACTGTGTCGCTTCCCAGACTAGAGCTGTGTGGAGCTCTATTGCTATCCGAGATGGCCGAATCCATCCTCCCCCATATGCCGATGCTGTCCTCGAAACTCCATTGTTGGACCGATTCCACGATTGTGCTTGCATGGCTTGCCAAACCAGCATGCCAGTGGACAACGTTCGTTGCCAATCGGGTAACAAAGATCACCCAGTCCACAGAGGCAGCCAATTGGTCGCATGTTCAATCCGAACACAATCCAGCTGACTTGGCCAGTCGGGGCGTGCCATTACAAGAACTGCCCACTTGGTTGCAAAAGCCACGAGATCAGTGGCCTGCCCAAAGCACCGATTTACAGGTGACCGAAGTGGAAAGGCGTCCTGTCAAGGCCCATGTTGCGTCCAGTCCGACAGAGGACATCCTTGATCGCTTTTCTAAGTTAAATAGAGCTTTACGGGTCCTTGCGTATGTCCACCGTTTTGTCCAGCGATGTAGGAAACAGTCGCCGATTCCGGAAGTCCATCTAGAAGCCCAAGAACTTGTCGCCGCTGAACGGCTCATGGTCATTAGCACTCAGCGCAGATATTTTGCTAACGAATATCGCTGCTTGAGTCAAAAGCGTCCTGTGTCCGCGGCAAGTTCCATCCTCTCCTTGAACCCTTTTCTAGATGAGAAAGGGCTTATAAGGGCGTGCGGCCGAATAACGGCCTCCGAAAATTTGCGATATGATGAACGACATCCTATAATCCTCCCATACGAATGTGCACTCTCTCGACTACTGGTAAACTTTACGCATCTCATAACGTTGCATGGAGGTAACCAGTTAGTCGTACGTCTCACCCGGTCAAGATATTGGGTTCCGAAAATAAAGAACTTGGTAAAGGCCGTTATTAACTCCTGCAAGGTCTGCGTTATCCACAAGAAGCGATTGCAAGTTCAGATGATGGGAAGTTTTCCGAAAGAGCGAGTCTCTTTTTCCCGGCCATTCACGTACACAGGGATGGACTACGCCGGCCCTTTCGACATAAAAAATTACACAGGCAGAGCTTGCCTAATTACAAAAGGGTATGTGTTGGTTTTTGTGTGTTTCTCTACAAAGGCCATCCATCTAGAGCCTACATCCGATCTGACGACCGAGAAATTTCTCGCCGCTTGTCCCCGTCAAGTGCAGTCCGACAATGGGAAAACCTTTGTCGGCGCTGCCACCCTGCTCTCCCGAGATTTTCTACAAGCCGTAAAAGAGTCTGTGACTGATGCGTATAGTCATCAGCAGCTCAACTGGCAATTCATTCCTCCGGGGGCACCCCATATGGGAGGCCTGTGGGAAGCGGGTGTCAAAAGCTTCAAAACCTTGTTTTACAAGTCCACCGCTACTCGAAAGTACACTTTTGAAGAACTTTCAACCCTCCTAGCGAAAATTGAAGCTTGTCTAAATTCCAGACCGCTATCTCCTATGTCTGAAGATCCCACTGATCTCTTAGCATTGACACCAGGGCATTTTCTAGTCGGCGGACCTCTTCTGTCCATAGTGGAACCCGAATTAAAAGGGGAATCCAAGTCCATTGTAAATCGGTGGCAACACTTAAAGGCGCTCCATCAACAATTCCAAGCTCGATGGAAAGAGGAGTATCTCAAAGAGCTCCACAAGCGTAACAAGTGGCAGTCCCCGACCGCAAATCTCCGCGTTGGCGACATGGTAGTCGTCAAGGAGGACAATCTGCCCTCGAATGAGTGGCGCCTTGGCAGAATCGACTCTGTCTTTCCGGGGGCTGACGGAAATGTCCGTGTCGTCAGCATTCTCACGGCACGTAGGATTATCAAGCGTCCCGTGACCAAGGTGGTTCTTTTGCCAGGAGAACCCTCCAACCGTCTTCCTCAACCAACATCCTCCACATAATTCCCCAACAATCCTCGCCATCTAAGCATCTCAAATCATCTTTTTTATCCATTACTCCCTACCAGATCACATCATGGTTCCTCGTCCACGCAGCGCTCAGGCATTGGAAAGCAGACGCACTCGAGGTATACATTCCTACCGATGCCGAGTCTGCCGTGGAATCCATCCGCTTCGAAAGTGCCAGAGGTTCCTAAAGCTGAGCGCAGAGAAGCGGCTTCGAGCAGTGCTTATTAATAAGTACTGCTCAAATTGTCTCGCCCACGAGCACTCCGACGGGAGTTGTCGCAGTGGCGACAAATGCAAAACGTGCAACGGGAAGCACCACACGCTCCTCCATATGCACGAGCGTCCCCTGCCGTCGGCTAATCAACAGCGTTCGCGCCGGCAGAATCCGCCAACTCGCCAAGCGCTAGCCCCGGCAAGGCGCTCGGCATCCGCCGCTTCTCAGCAGCGCTCGCGCCGGCAAGATCCGCCAACTCGCAGAGCGCTTGCCTCTCCGCCGCGCTCAGTCTCCTCGGCACCGGCTCCGTCACTGGCGTCCATCCTTCAACGGCACAGCGTCAATGTCCTGCCGACGGCCATGATCACTTTGGAAACCGGGCTGAAGACCTTCGACACGGCCGCCCTCATCGACCCGTGTACGCCGACGAGCTGCATCGACGCATCATTGGCGTCCGCGTTCCGCTTGCCGACTACGACCGTCGGCAACGAGAGCATCTGCACGGCGACAATTCGGTCGAAGTGCGACAACGGCTTCAAGCTAGAGGTCGTCTTGAAAGTGGAGCCGAACGTCCGCATCCGCACCCCCATCCGAGAGCTCTCGGACACCGTGGTCGGCAAATACGGGGACCTCCCGTTGGCCGACAAACGGTTTTACTTGCCGGCAACCATATCTGTAGTCCTGGGTGCGGATGTCTACGCCAAGGTCATCCGACCGGGCTTCCATTTGGTCGACGAGGGACTCCCAGTGGCTCAGAAGACGGCATTCGGGTGGATCCTGTCCGGCGCCTGCAGTCAAGCCTAGACGACAGGAGTGGGCTTGTTTTTTTTTTTCTTTCGCAACGCTAGCGATTGCAAGGGGGGCGGAATGTTTACGCCGCTCTCCCCTCGTTTAAACTGCCCGCGCTTCCCTCGTAGCGAATGCCCACTCGCCCGCACTGGATGCTCGCGACTCCAGGCTCTCCCGCTCTCCCGCACTGGACGCTTGCGATTCCAGGCTCTCCCGCCTTCCCGCTCCCGGAATCTCTCCACTGCGCTTTGAAACGCAGCGCTCAATTAGGTTTAAGTTAGTCTTTCTATGTCACAGCACTGAAATACATCGCCCGGCCGGTCCGCGCTATTTTTCCGAAAACCACACGAGTTTTTTTGTGCTTTTTTCACCATCTTTTTCCAGCTTGCTACCCGGCTCCGTGCACCAGCCGCAACGTACCACGAAGCTGCCCCCAAGCGACGATCATCCCCGACGCCCCACCTCGTCAGATGAGTTTAAGATTAGCGTTAAATTTACTGTTTATGCAAAGACTTTGGTTAGAGGAAATTAATTGGGATCAAGAACTAGATGTAAATGATTTAAACGAGTGGAAGAAAATTTAAAATGCTTGGAAAATATTGGGATTCCGAGATGGATAAAAACAAATGAAAATTTTACAGTTTTAGCTTCACGGTTTTGCAGATGCTTCTGAAAAAGCGTACGCGGTAGTTGTATATGCAAAGTAAAGTAAATCCAAAGAAAAATAGAAGGAATATTCCTAAGTTAGAGCTTTGCGCAGCCCATCCTTTAAGTAAATTAATACAGAGAACAAATTAATCAATTTCTAATATAACAGAAAGTTTTGCATGGAGCGATTCTACCATTTTATTAGCTTGGATACGTAATGGGAACTGCAAAGATAAATTTATTAAACGTAGAACGGATGATATTACAAAACTAATAGGTACAGAATGGAGTCCCGTGAAGTCAGAAGATAACCCGGCAGACATTGCCTCCAGAGGTATTTGTGCCACCAAATTAAAAGATTGCTCAATTTGGTGGAGTGGGCCAAAATGGCTTTCAATGTCTAAAGACCATTGGCCAAAGTTTCAATTGGAACAAAATGAAGATATAATTGTTAATACTATAATCACAAGTTCAGAAAACAACATATCTAATTTATTTGAAAGATATTCAAGTTTTCAAAAATTAGAGCGGATTGTAGCTTTGGTATTAAGGTTTATAAGTAAAAGGTTAAAAAGGTTTCATATCCAGCTTTTCTGACAGTTGATGAGTTAAAAGGCGCTAGAATACTGATTATTAAAAAACAATAGGAGCGTCAATTTATGTCAGAAATAGGTTGCTTGAGAGATGGTAAAGGAAATCGAATCCAAGAGTAAAATATTAGGGTTGCACCCATTCTTAGACACAGATGGAGTACTTAGAGTGGGTGGAAGGCTGCAAAATAGCAATATGCAATATGAAGCACCCAATAATATTAGAAAAATGCCACCTATCTGATTTAATAATTAAAAAAGCTCACGCAGAGAAATTAACCTAATGAGAAGCCAAGTTCAAAGGGTATATTGGATATTCAGGTCAAGAGACACCCTCAAGAAAATGTTACGAGAATTTGTTACTTGTGCAAGATATCGACAATGTACAGGTAAACAATTAATGGGTAATTTACCCAAGTACAGAGTAAATGCTTCATATCCCTTCCTTAATACAGGAATAGACTATGCGGGACCATATCACCTGAAATGCTCGGAAAATCGGGTGCAAAAGACATTTAAAGGTTACATTTCAGTATTTGTGTGTATGGCTACTAAAGCCATTCACTTAGAAGCTGTTAGTGACTTAACTTCCGATGCATTTTTAGCAGCATTAAAAATATTTATATCTAGAAGAGGGAAGTGTACTAATATTTATTCGGATAATTGTACTACTTTCGTAGGTGCTGCTCGGAAGTTGGATGAAGAATAACACTAGAGTAGCTTCAGAAATTAAAAACGAAAAAATTCATTGTCATTTTATCCCACCGGCAGGACCTCACTTCGGAGGTATTTGGGAAGCAGGTGTTAAATCAGTTAAATATTATTTAAAACGGGTGATTGGGGACAATATTTTGACTTACGAAGAAATGGCAACTCTTTTATGTCAGATAGAAGCGGTGTTAAATTCAAGACCCTTATATACTACAGGCGACGATATTGAAGATAATGGAGTTCTAACACCAGGTCACTTTTTAATAGGTAGACCACCATTAGATGTGGTTGAGTCAATCCAAGAGAATGGTAAAATTGGTAGCCACCTATCGGAAACTGATACAAAAAATGAAAAGAGATTTTTGGATGAAATGGAAGGACGAAGTGTGTAAAGACACACTGCAGCAAAGATATAAATGGAAAAAGGGAGTTCCAAATATAGAAAAAGAGCAGGTTGTGCTCTTAAAAGATGAAAATTGTCACCCAGCCAGGTGGCCAATGGGAAAAGTAGAGGAGGTTCACAGGGGTAAAGTTGTAAAAGTTAAGACCCAAAAAGCTCCTTTAATTGGTGTAAAACAAGCAGAGGATATTATGGAAAAGAAGGTTTCACCTAGATTTTCTAAATTAGGCACTGTCATGGTAATGCTATTGTTTACATTGTTCTACCAAGTGTCAGAAGCAGCAACAATAAAAGACGAGAATAAATCATTTAGCATTCAAAATATAAATAACTCGGCTGCCATATACTTAGATCCACTAGGAGATGTAGAAATTATAAGCACATCATGGAACCTGGTGATTTACTATAATATGGATGCCTATTTTGACATAATTTCGAAAAGTAATGTGCTAATTCAAAAATGAGAATTGTTTGCGGGAAGCTCCATAGCTTTGAGGATCAATGCAATATCGTTTTAGATAATATGCAAAGACAATTAATAGAACTTAAGGAAAATAATAATCTGTTCATGATGCAAAAGAGATCAAGAAGCAAACGTGCTCCTTTCGAACTCATGGGTTCATTACATCACATTATATATGTAATAATTAATTAGGATGATAGGAAGCAACTAGAAGAAAATATTAGAAATCTATTAGACAATCAGCACAATTTAAATGAGTTAGTTCAGAAGCAAACTTCAGTGGTAGATTCCACTACAAATTTATTAAAGAAAGCGACTGAAGACATTAACGATAACTTTAAGAATTTGCATACTAGAATTGAAAATATGAAGTTCTTAAAGAGAGCTATTATGTTTTATAATCGATTAATTTCTTTATGATAACCAAACAACTTAACGCATTGATTGAAGAAGGTGAAAGGATGCAGGCAGCAATTATAAGTCTGTTAATTGACATTAATCATGGTAGATTAAACACAAACATCCTTAAGCCAATTCAATTACAAAATGAGATATCCAAAATTCAAGGTAGGCTTTCCGAAACATTAGGAAAAAAGGCAGGTACTGAGCTTAAGGAAGTCTATACTCTATTAACAGCTAAGGTATTATTTATCTAAAAAAAAAGAGATTATAAATGCTAAAATTCCTCTATTTAGTAGACATCCATCTAAGCTTTTTAGAATTATTCCTTTACCAAAACAGAATGAAGACAAAATGATTATCCCTAAAGATTATAAAATGAAAGACCGATTTTTAAGGGGATACGGCCACAGCCCAAACCGTAAGAGCAAGAGCAGCCAAATTTTTTCACAGTATTCCATTGGGGGCGTGGGCGCCCACTAAGATCCGATATGTCCCCCCAGTGGCCCCAAACAGCTCCAACATCCATTATTCTGAGCAAAAAAGTTGATGTATTTAAGCTTAACTTCTAAACTGGTTGGAATTTCGATATTTGGTTTTTTCCGAATTTTAGGTTTTGAAAAGGCCTAATTAGAAATCTAAAAGAAATTTTGATTTCCCCCATAATTTGAGGGCTACATTTAAAACTTTTCGATTTAAAAAATCTAAACCGCTGCTCCGATCAAGATGATTTTTCGCTCAATAGTTATTCTATGGCCCAAATGCTTAAGTTTAATTTTTCAAGTTTTTAACATTTTTTTAAGTATTTTTAACGAATTTATTTAGATTTTCTAAGTCATTGCGTTGTATTTTGCGGGAGCCTGTCGAGAGAACGAAACCCAGAAGCCAAGAGAGCGACGGCCGAGAGAGCAACAGCCAAGAAAACTGATGAGGGGGGGGGGTAGTGCTGCAGGGAAAGGGGGAGGGGAAAGAGGCAATTTAAGTTAAATTTGTTTAGGATTTTAAAAACTTAAACTGCTGCTCCGATCAATATGATTTTCGATAAATAGTCAGTCCTGTGGATCAAATGCTTAGGTTTTATTTTTCATTTTGTAGCAGAAGTAAGAGCCTTATTTAATTTCCACCATGGAAGAAAATAGAAAATTACTACAAATTCTGTAAGCAAAGCCAAAATGTTTCCAAGTTAAATATTAATCTTAAGATTCGAACTTTTGACCAAATACGTATGTACATATGTATATTTGGATATGTTTTGATTTGCTTATATGTACAATACATGTACATACATACAATGTGTGTGTATGTTTCTATTCGAAAGTAGATAATGTGCTTAAATACAAATAAAATGATTTATAATACCCGTTTATCGATCAAATGTGGAATCTGAAAATAATACGTTACTTTGCTGTTTTTGTATTGGATGCCAATCTTTTACTGTGTGTACAAAGGTTTTCGTTTCATTCAAAACAAGAAATTTGAAAACAACAAATTCCAATTTACAAACAAGTATACATATTTGTGCGCAAATTAAAATTGCATTGATAACATTGTAACTGATAAAAAGTATACAAGCTCACGACTTTTACTTGGATCACTTTCATTTATTATATAGCTCTGCCAGTATCCTTCTGATTCTCTCTCTTGAAGGATCTTCTACAAAGGTTGTTTACACAAAGGTTTTCAAAAAACGCGCAAATAAGAAATAAGAAAGTCCTGACAACCCAATTTCCTAACTCCAAACTAATATTAAGCGAACGAAGTCGCGCCGGGTACAGCTAGTGATTCATATTTTTTCGGAATATTTAATTTAAACCTTTGAAATCGATTCTTACCACATAATGTCCGAATCAACTTTAAGTCAGTGTCAGAAATGGCAGCAAAATAAGAGAATTTACAAAGAAGCTGGCCTTGGTATTCTGGGAATGACAATTCTTGCGAAGTGCAACTACTTAAGCCAAACAGAGTTTCAAACTGTATATACAAATCAGTAATAGATTCTTCATCTTATTGGACAGAGCTAGAAAAGAAAAGTAGTTGGTTGTTTAAGGTTCCTTTTAATTCCAAGATAAGAGTACAGTGTACGAATGCACAAATTCAGTTACTTAATTTAGCAACGCAAGGAATTCTAAGTATTGCGCCAGATTGTACTGGTAGAACGGATGATAAGATTTTGATTGCCCATCATAATATTAAATCTGAAAGTGAAAAAGTTTTATCATCATCGTATTAGGAGATATTAGTAAAATCCCAAAGGTGGTTTGGAATATATTGAAATTGGATTCTATTAATCATACTGTTGAGATTGCACGCCTAAATAAAGAAATTAAATATTTAAAAGAAAATCACATTAAATTCAAAGATTTGCATTTTCATCAACTTCCGCACATGCTTCTTTAGGAATCGGTTTAATAATAACAATAATCATTGTAATATCATAATATACATAAAAAAATGTGCTACAAGGCAACGATTGCAAGCCATTACTTTCGCCGGACCATTGCAAGGTGTCTTATAATAAGTTAAAATCGAATAAATAAATATATCGAATTAAAAAATACAGTCCATTAATTTTATGTTTGCATTGTTAACGTAAAGAATTTATGTATTAACTAGCTGTACCCGGCGCGACTTCGTTCGCTTAATATTAGTTTGGAGTTAGGAAATTGGGTTGTCAGGACTTTCTTATTTCTTATTTGCGCGTTTTTTGAAAACCTTTGTGTAAACAACCTTTGTAGAAGATCCTTCAAGACAGAGAATCAGAAGGATACTGGCAGAGCTATATAATAAATTAAAGTGATCCAAGTAAAAGTCGTGAGCTTGTATACTTTTTATCAGTTACAATGTTATCAATGCAATTTTAATTTGCGCACAAATATGTATACTTGTTTGTAAATTGGAATTTGTTGTTTTCAAATTTCTTGTTTTGAATGAAACGAAAACCTTTGTACACACAGTAAAAGATTGGCATCCAATACAAAAACAGCAACGTAACGTATTATTTTCAGATCATTTTATTTGTATTTAAGCACATTATCTACTTTCGAATAGAAGCACACAAATTAAATTTTGTGTTATTCGATGAATTAAAAAAATACAATTTTTTTTATTATATTTATTTGGTGATAAACCTTTTATTCTTAAACACTTTTAATACAAGACACTTTTTACTTTCTAATTTTTTAACAACCGATCGCGGTCACGATGAAAATAGGACTGACTCTTTATTTCTAAATCTAATCCAATGAACCTCGGCCAGGAGCTTTTCTTTTTGAACTTTAGAACTTCAATTTATGTTTAGATTAAAAGCTTAGGATGAAACTGTTGCATCTCATTGTGAAATTCAATTATGCTGACCGATGCAATTTGGTGGGAACTTGAAACGCAAAAGGGCGCAATTGATTGGGATTCAAACGGAAGCTGATGTTTACTTTAATTTTAATTTGCGCTCAAGATGAAACTGTCGCATTTCATTGTGAAATTCAATTAGCAATTGATTGGGCTTCGAACAGAAGCTGATGTTTACTTTAATTTTGATTTGTTTAACTTAGTTGGGGAACCAAGATCGGACCTCAAAGCCAAAGGCAAAGACAAAGGCAAATGCAGAGTTTGAAAATATTGTTTATAAAAGCCATAAGTGGCCTGGTTTCACGGGTTGGATAACTCTCCCCCTTCTAAAATGGATCGTCCCGATTCAATATGAAATTCATTTAATTGCTCTCTTAATTCTGTTATAAAATTTTCTTGGTTAATAGATTTTTCTGGTTCTGGCCGTTGTTTTTTGGTTACAAATAATATAGCATTTTTGTATTTTATAATAAGTAAAAAAATCAAATATATAATGATTAAAATTAATAATATAAAGGTAAGTGATATTTTAGTATTATTAATTTTAATAAATGGATTTAAAATGTTTATATTATCTAAAGAAAGTTCCGAGTTATTTGATAGTATATAATCGGATATTTCATAATTTTTGAAGTGATTCGTAGTTATGTAATCAAGAATTTTGTTTTCCAAATTGGTATATGAGATATTATTAATATTGGTTGTGTCATTAAATGTTATTAAAAATGAACCGTTTAAATGGGAGTTGTTAACAATATTGTTACCATTTATAAGAATGGCACCATCTTGTATGATGTCAAATTTTTTTATTTTTTTCTCTTATTTTTTTACAAGTCGATTTCTCTCCATTTAATAATCGGGTGAAACAAATTTTTTCCTTAATTAAAGTGCAATAATTATTAAAAAGTTCGTTTTTAAAGTTAGACATTTCATAAAACATATTTGCGCATTTTGCGACTTCATTGCTTAATACTAGTTTCCCATCTTTTTGATATATCGCTCTAGCGTGATAAATTTCGCATCTATTTTTAATTATTGGGTATTTTATATAAATGATTAAAAGTTCTTTATGGAGTGCGATTTTAAAAACAGAGATGTCCATTAAATCAGCGATAATTACTGGTTTTTGTTCATGTTTTAATATTTCCATGATGTCATCATTGTTCAAAATTTTGGTATTAAAAACATCAATTTTTGCTAGTGTAATTGTGTCAATTAAATTTTGCAGATCAAATGTTAGTAATTGTAAACGATGTTTTCGCAGTGGTAAATCTTGATCAATAAAAACATTTTTAAAATCATCAGAAAGAGATTCAATTTCTTTGAACAATTTGGAATTGATAATAGATTGCTTATTATTATTTTCAATTAATTCATTGATTTTATTCTGAACTTTAATAAAATCATCATGATCCGGGGTTCCAGCTAACCATTTCCATACAGTGCCTAACTCGTTTATACCTCTTTTTGATCTAGTTGATATTAATTGTGATAAAATTAATTCGATTACTTCTATGTCATATTTAATTTCCCATTGTGACCTTTTATTAGAATCCCTTTTTATATTATCTGATTCCAATTTTATTATTTCTTTATAAAAACTTAAGTTAGTTACGTGGAATAAATCGGCGTATGAATCGTACGTCAATACGTCTTTATTGTCCTTGAATAAAAGATACTCGTGACTTGTAGTCAATTATTTCTGATTTTGTTTATAAAATAAGGTGTAATATGAGCACCTGATAAAACATTTTCTGCAAAAGGTAAAAAAAAGTAATATATAAATATTTAGAATTTTATATTATCTTTGTGAATAATCCTATTTCTATTGTTGATTATTATTTTGTTAGGTAAATTTTCTTTAACTACTTGTTTTTTATATATAGTTTTAAGTTTATTTCTTTCCCCGTGTTTCTTCTCATAAACTACCTGTCCTACATGATAATCTTTGTTTTTATACCCTTGCAGAGGGTATTATAATTTTGGTCAAAAGTGTGCAACGCAGTGAAGGAGACATCTCCGACCCTATAAAGTATATATATTCTTGATCAGGATCACCTCCTGAGTTGATATAAGCATGTCCGTCTGTCCGTCTGTCCGTCTGTCCGTCTGTCTGTTTCTACGCGAACTAGTCTCTCAGTTTTAAAGATATCAAATTGAAACTTTGCACACACCCTTCTTTCCTTTGCACGCAGTATATAAGTCGGAACGGCCGGGATCGGCCGACTATATCCTATAGCTGCCATATAACTGAACGATAGGAAATGCCATAACTTTGGTGTTTGTAAAGTTAGGAAGTTGGGATTTTCTATGGCTTTTTTATTTGGCCAATCAATTCGACCTACCAAATTTCATAAGGATCGGCCGACTATATCCTATAGCTCCCATATAACGATAGGAAATACCATAACTTTGGTGTTTATAAAGTTAGGAAGTTGGGATTTTCTATGAGTTTTATATTTGGCCAATTAATCCGACCTACCAAATTTTATAGGGATCGGCCGACTATATCCTATAGCTGGCATATAACTGAACGATTGAAAATGCCATAACTTTGGTGTTTTTTAAGTTAGGAAGTTGGGATTTTTATGAGTATTTAGAATGCATTATATGAATAATTTTGGAGAATATTATTTACAGAATATTCTGCAAGGGTATATCAACTTCGGCTCCGCCCGAAGTTAGTTTTCCTTTCTTGTTTCTGTTTTCATTATGTATTTCTAACATTTTTATACCCGTTACTCGTAGAGTAAAAGGGTATATTGTATTCGTGCAAAAGTATGTAACAGGTAGAAGGAAGCGTTTCCGACCCTATAAAGTATATATATTCTTGTTCAGGATCACTAGCCGAGTCGATCTAGCCATGTCCGTCTGTCCGTCTGTCCGTCCGTATGAACGCTAAGATCTCGGAAACTATAAAAGCTAGAAGATTGACATTTTGCATGTAGATTTTAGGAGTTCCTACGCAGCGCAAGTTTGTTTCAAAATGGTGCCACGCCCCCTCTGACGCCCACAAGCCACAAGCTGTGGCCACAGTTTTGATGCTATTATGAAAATTTTAATTGATATGTATTTGTTTCGTCAATACCTATCGATTGGCCAAATAAAAGTTTGCCACGCCCACTCTAACGCCCAAAAACCCATTAAACGCTTAAGCCTGGCTAGCGCCTACATTTCCGCCTATCATGGCGCCATCTAACGGATGACTTTGGAACAGCTGGCCAAGGTGCTCAACAGAGTCAACGTTAATTCTCGATAAGGATTTCTATTAAAGGAAATTGCGATGGTTTTCATTTGTCAATGTTTTTTTTCCTGTGGTCACTCTAATTCACATTATGTTAATGCAAAATCTAAATCATTTGAAATGGGGCGCGCATTTTGTCTCTTTTTGCTCCTATTCGTTTCTCACAAGTGCATTCACCTGCGCTAGAGAGAGACGGAAGATGTGCTAGGCAGAAAGCAAAGTTCTAGAAGGCACGGTTCGCTGTTAGCAAAAAGGGCGGGAAACCGTGCAAGTAAATTGGCGGTTATGAACTTTGCAGAGCTGCAAACTATTCTGCTCTCGCTTTAGTCTACGACTAACCATCGTATGTGATCTCTCTTCTCGTCTGCGATTGCGATTTTTGTCAGTTTTGCCTATCTTAAAAATAATCTCCCTTAACGTAAGCTATCCATTTTTACTTGCATTTTTGTAAACTCTTCAAACTAATTTTTCTGTGCTTAAAACTAACGTAAATTTTGTAAACAAATTGTTACGCGGTCGCGAGTGGTTGCTGCCTCTGCCGATTTGCTGCCGACGTCGCTGCCGTTGTTTGCTGCTGGGCTGGTTGCTGCGCTCGCTGCTAAGTACCCCTTTTAACATAGATTTTGTTAATAATAATATAAGATTAAGTCTTTTCAAGACTTACTCTTAAATTATTATTATTTATATTTTTCACATTTGCAAATTTTTAACGTAATTCATTTTTTGCCGCTCTGTCCCTTTTAACGTAGATTTTTTAATAATAATATAAGATTAAGTCTTTTTCAAGACTTACTCTTAAATTATTATTATTCATATTTTTCACATTTGCAAATTTTTAACGTAATTCATTTTTTGCCGCTCTGCCCCTTTTAACGTAGATTTGTTAATAATAGAATAAGATTAAGTATTTTTCAAGACTTGCTCTTAGATTATTATTATTTATATATTTAACTTTTGCAAATTATTAACGTAATTTATTTTCAATCGCTCTGCCCCTTTACCCGTATATAAAGAAAAGAATTCAGCCTTTTTTAAGGCTTATTCTTATATTTCTATACATTTACGTATTTATCTTACTAATAGTACTATAAGTCTAAGTCTTTTTTAAGACTTACACTTATAATTCTATTACTTATATAATTTATATTAACTATATTATATTATAAAATTTGTATTATATAAATATAAGAATTTAGCCTTTTTAAAGTCATATAAATTTAAGATTTTCAAAAATGCCTCGTTAGACCCACTGCATCTCAGCGGGCTAGGAACCAATTGTTGAGAAATAGGGCCAATAGGGAAAATCCAGAGTATGCAGAGATGGAGAGGGTAGAAAATTCTGAATCTCAGCGTAGGAGAAGGGAAAATGCAGTAGCTAGGAATTCAGAGCAGGGTGTAAATACAGCGTCTCGTAGGTCAAGACGCTTGAATCCGCACACTCGTGCGGGTGAGCAGGGAACAAATACTGCAAGACGTAGGGAAATTCGCTTGGATCCCGTGCTTCGTGCCGGAGAGCAAGCAGCCGACACTCGGCGTCGCTTTATTGGGCGAAGAAACACTGATGAAAGAGCTGCAGAGCAGGTTATTAATACCGCTGACCATCGGTTAAGGCGCTTGGATCCCGCTTTCCGTGCGAGTCAGCAGGCAGCCGATACTCGGCGTCGCGCTTTAAGGCGACAAATTAGGCAAGTCCGAACTACAGAGCAGGTCCGAAATACTGCTGATCGTTCGGAAAGGCGCTTGGATCCTGATTTCCGTGCGGGTGAACAAGCAGCCGATAATCGGCGGCGTTCTCTGAGGCGGTTGGATGCTACGTATCGTGCGGGTGAGCAAGAAGCAAATACCCTGCAACGAGCGCAGGCAAGATCAACTCAGGATCGCTTATTGGAAAGAGCGCAGGATAGGTTTAGGAGAGCAACGGCTAGGAGTTTTAGGGAACGTAGGGCCGTCGAGCAGGCGAGAAATACACTGGCTCGACGAAGTGCTCGTATAGCTGCTCGACAAGCAACTATCGATGCCATTCGAAATATTAGTCAGAGAGTTAGTCAGTATAGAAGCCTCAGTGGCAATAGGGATGCAGAAAACCTTCGGAACGCAAACCGAAGTCAGGAGATTCGACTTGATTTATCCCAGGGAAATAGGACTCCTAGAAATATACCTATTGGATTGGATGCTCACATAGCCAAATTCAATAGGTTAGTAAAACTTGGCCCCGATCAGATTTGCTTCTGCTGCAAGGGATTGTGGTTCCCCAAGCAAATACGTAAGCTTTCTAGAGCCTATTTGGAAGAAAATTGAGAGTTTAAGGAAGAGATTTACCAGAATGCAAGCCAGCTTGCTTTCACTGGGGAATCCTTTAAGTTCTGTGGCACATGCCACGGCAATATAAAAGCCGGGAGAAAGCCCAAAGGTGCCATTTCCAACGGCCTAGACTTCCCAGAAATTCCTTATTCCTTGAGGGGGCTTACTCCCTTGGAGGAGCGACTGATTTCACCTCGCCTTCCATTTATGATAATTAAGTCGATAGGTCATGAGCGTCAGAGTGCAATAAAAGGAGCTGTTGTAAATGTCCCCATTCCGGTTAGCAACATCGTGACGTCCCTTCCACGAGCTTTCCACGAAGCAGAGGTTGTACAGCTCCACCTCAAGCGAAGAATGGAGTACGGACATGATTTCATGGCAGAGACCATTAGGCCTTCCAAAATTTCTGATGCCATCAGGTACTTAGTTAGTACAGAGCTTTACAGAAAGCACAATGTGTCAGTGAACGAGCAGTGGATCTCTGATTTCACATCCGAAACTGTTCCATTTGTAGCTTCTCAAGCGGACTTAGCCTTTGTAGAGGAACAACTAGCCATCCAGCAGGAGGATGTAAACTTTGAGGCGGGAAATTCCGAAGAGAATGAAGAAGCCCAAGAGCTAAATCCTGGAGGACAGGAAACTCTGCTTGAGAATAACCAGGCACACAATGTAGGAATTCCGAGAATCACAATGGCTCCAGGTGAGGGCCAAAAGCCTCTCGACGTGATTCTCGATGTCGACTCCGAAGAATTGGCGTTCCCAAGCATTTATGCTTGCGTCAAGAGACCATCTTCGGAAAGTTATACAACCATAGTTAGATCAGAGCTTAGGAACGTAGATAGAAGAGGTTGTAGAACTGACAAGTTGTTCTTCAATTATAAGAAGTTGGAATTGTTGAAAATTCGAAATAATATTTCAACTTGCTTACGTAAGCGGAGCACTTCTAGCGCGATAACTGCCGCCAACGTACTAGATGAAGCTTTCATGGGAAACATAATTTCCCATGATGACGGATATCGAATTCTTAAGGACATTCGCACGTTTCCTGCTCACTGGGAAGATGAGAAGAAGAAAGTCATGGCTATGATTCGCCAATTTGGTTTGCCAACTTTCTTCATAACTCTGTCGGCCGCAGAAACTAGGTGGCCAGAGCTGCTAGTACTGCTCAAGCGCAATGTAGATAGGATTGACATTAGTGAGGAGGAAGCTTTGAATTTACAGTTTAGAGAAAAGGCGCGGCTGATCAGAACTGACCCAGTGACGTGTGCTAGGTATTTCGATTATAGGTATAGGGAAGTTCTAAAGCTCATGAAGAAGCCGGGGGGAGTCTTTGGAAGTAACTTTGTTACTACCTATTATTGGCGAGTTGAGTTTCAACAGAGAGGTTCCCCTCACATTCACGGCATGTTTTGGCTGAAAGACGCCCCGGAAGTGGATTTCAACAGTGAAGAATCTATTGCTACTGTAGTAGCCTTCATTGATCAGTTTGTAACTGTGAATGTTACAAACACAGATTTGGCTCCGTACATTGAATACCAAAAGCATAAGCACGGGCATTCGTGCCTTAAAAATGTGCGCGAATCCGTTTGTCGATTCGGTATTCCATACCCCCCAATGCCCCGCACGGAAATATTGAAGCCACTTCCCGAAGAAACTTCCAATTTGTCTCTTCATCACGAAAACTATCAGAAAATTCGCAGTCTTTTACTTCGCGATCAATCCGAGGATTTGATTAGCCATCTTAGCATATTCGAAAATTTTCTTTCTCACGATGAGGTGAGCCTCAGTTACGAGGACTATATATATGCTATTAGGTCTAGTTTGAAAAAAACACAGATTTTTCTGAAGAGAACATTTGCAGAAATTCAAGTTAACGCCTATAATAAACACATTCTTTCAATGCAAAGGGCAAATATGGATATCCAGTTAATTTTGGACCCTTTTGCGTGCTGTAGCTACATAATTAATTACATTAACAAGTCCCAAAGGGGTATTTCGAAGTTAATGCGCGAAGCAGCTAATGACATTCGAAGAGGCAACTCAAGCATTCGTCAAAAGCTACAGTATCTCGGTCACAAGTTTATTTCGGGCACTGAGACCTCTGCTCAGGAGGCCGTATATTGTTGTATGGGATTGGCGTTGTCAGAAACAAGCAATAAATGCGTGTTCATAAACACCTTCCCTCCAGAACAACGAGTTCGTATGCTTAGACCTACAAGCGTCCTGCAAAATATGCCTCAGGATTCCACTGACATCTTTCAGAAAGGTTTGCTGGATAGATACGAACAAAGACCAGATTCCCATGACGGCCTGTGTTTAGCCGATTTTGCTGCAAATTACGAGTATTCTAAAACCCGTGATAGATCTCGCCAAGGGGAAAATAGTAACAATGAGGCTGAAGAAGAAAATGAGGTCTTAGGAACAGTTTTTTTCGCACTTCGCGATGGTAGTGGATTTATTAGGAAAAGAAACCAGCCGAATATCATTAGGTATAGCCCCTTTAATATTAATTCTGATAGGCCCAACTATTTTAGAGCATTAGTTATGCTATATTCTGCATGGAGAGATGAACAGGTAGAATTGTTTCAGAGAAATTGTGAGGAGTTTTATCATGAGCACGAGGAGGCTATTAAAGCCAACTTTGATAGGTATAATGCCATAGACAGCTTAGAAGACGCGCTCAGAAGGGCCATGGAGGCTGAGGAAAGTAGCGAGGAAAATGTAGATGAGGAGGCCGCAGTTAATGAGGAGTTTAGGGCCTTAGCTTTTCCAGAAATATCTTCTCAAATAAATGTTTTAAACTTAGACGACCGTGTTCAGGAAGTAGATCCGGATAGCAATATCCGCATAATAAAGCTCCCGCCAATTATTTCCCCCTGAAAATTTAGCCACCTTAGTTAGGTCTCTTAATTTAAAGCAAAAAACTTTCCTTACGCATATCTTGCACAATGCAAGGAGAAATGCTAGTTTCCATGAGTTCGTAGGAGGCGGAGCAGGTGTCGGCAAGAGTAGACTTATATCCACCTTATTCCAGTCCCTTTCCAACGAGTATAATGGTAGAGTAGGATGCGACCCAACTTCTGTTAAAATACTGCTGTGTGCTCCCACAGGCAAAGCTGCTTTTGGAATCGGAGGCTCCACTCTCCATTCCATGTTCTCTCTCCCTGTAAATCAGGCTGGGTCTGCATTTAGGAGTTTAAGCCCTGATCTGTTAAATACTCTGCGTTCAAGATTTATTGATCTTAAAGTTCTTATAATTGACGAAATTTCTATGGTCGGCGCAACCATGTTTTCCCATCTGGACTCTCGCCTTAAGCAAATTTTCTCCAACGTTGATACTCCCTTCGGAGGCATTTCGGTCATCGTGTTCGGCGATCTTAGGCAATTGCGGCCAGATGGTGATCGTTGGATTTTCCAGCCGCCGTCGCATGATCCATACAGCGCTATATTTGGATCCCACCTCTGGAGTCCTTTTAGGTTTTTCGAGCTCACAGAGATAATGCGACAGCGAGATGACCAGCCGTTTGCAATAGCACTCAACAACATGGCGTCCGGCCAAATGTCGTCTGAAGATATTGTCCTACTTAGAAGCCGCATTTCCGTAGAAAGTCAGATTCCAAATGACGCCATTCACCTTTTTTCAAGCAATCAGGACACAGACCGATACAATAGGGAGAAGCTCAACTCGATTCCCACTGATCAGTTCATTTCGGAAGCCATTGACTCTGTAAAATCTGCACATATTAGCTCAGAGCAGGGGAACAGATGTCTGGAACAAGCTAGGGCATTAAAAACATCTTAGACACAAGGTTTGTGTACTTCGCTCATTTTAAAAACCACTGCTAAATACATGATGACGGTCAATGTAGACACATCAGATGGTCTCGTAAACGGAGCCACTGGTGTCCTTAGGGAGATAGGTTTCAACACGTCCAACTCTCCAAACATTCTTTGGATACAATTCTTAGATGACAGTATAGGAGTAGCTGCACGATCAAAGTGCAGTCATCGCCAAGAGGCTTCATGGACCCCAGTAGTTAAGATCATAAAAAGCTTTCAGATTAACTTTAACCAGGCCACAACCATTGACCGAAAGCAGTTTCCAGTGGTACCTGCAGAAGCAATAACTATTCACAAAAGTCAAGGCGCTACGTACAGCAAAGTGGTGGTTCACACTAGTCCTAGCATGCAGAGAGCTGCGCTGTACGTAGCCTGTAGCAGAGCCACAAGTGCAGCACGTATCTATATTATTGGACCTTTCGTCCCCCCAAGATCCGCCCAGGGATCGGCTTCCGAGGAAGAGCTCCGAGAACTGCGTTCCACTAAGTTACTGAGTACCCATTTTGATTGTTTACTAATAGTCCGAACCTTCATGTCTTTTTCCATAATACGGAAAGCTTGCACTGCCACATTAGCGATGTGTGTTCCGATCAGCTAATGCTTAAGTCTTCCATTCTGTGCTTCGTTGAGGCTTCCACATACTCAAATGAAGCATACGACATTCAGCAGTGCGACTAGATTGCCAGTCAGTAGCTAACGGTGCTCGACCAAAAAGAGGCATTCTCGTATTCGTTCGAAACGAACTCTTTGAGAATGTCAGTCTTTGTTCAAGTGGTCGCTTTCTGGCTAATTCATCAAATATAGCCTCTCCAGTGTTCGAGTTTGCCATCTTTAGGTACCGGTCTTTAGGGATTGTAGTTATTTATAAAAGTCCGACCTATCCGTTGTTAAAGTTTGAAACAGAGTTTAAGGAGTTATTTCAGCGGCACACATTTTTAAATAGTAATAGTTTAGTGTTAGGAGATTTCAATTTATGCCTTCACTCCATCTCTGGCTGCTGTAGGAGAGTTTTCGATTTTCTAGCAGATGTAAAAGGGTTTAGTTCGTTGCTAGATTTGGACTCGTCGACAACCAATTGCAATACGCATATTGATTGGGCGTTTTCAAATATTTTCGATAATAGGGCCACAGTGTTATATTAGTTAGCGTTAGGGAGGCTGAATAGGTAGGGAAAATTGTATACATTATATTTATAGTATGATATATTTAAGTTAAACAAAAAACAAAAACCCAAAAAAATTAAATAGTTGCATGCACAATTTTTGTTATAGTATGTATATATATATTTAATATAAACAAAAAATCAAAAAACAAAAAAAATTAAATAGTTGCATGCAAAATTTTTTTATAGTATGTATATACTTAAATTAAACTAAATTTTTTTTTTATTAAAAAAAAAAAACGCAAAAACCCCAAAAAAAAAAAAATAATTAGTAAGGTCAAATAAGTATTAGTAGTAAGTACATAAGTATGCCTTCCGTATGTTACGGATAAACAAAATTTTGGGGAACATGGAGATTCCAAACTTGAATAAAGTTTAGCAACTCAAGGTCCCCAAATTTTATTTTGGTTTGAAAGACCCCGTTGCAAATCAACGGCCTCCACGTGGTGTTCCCTGGTTACCGATTTTAACATAAAAATCGGGAGCTAATTCGAGCGGCGAAAAACATACAAGACGGCATACTTATATTAAGTTGTTTAGCTGAGTAACGGGTATCTAATAGTCGAGGCACTCGACTATAGCGTTCTCTCTTGTTTCTTGTGTATTTTTTAAAATTTTAGGAATGTTATCGTGCTCTATTTTATTATATAGTACGTCAAAAGGTTTTTGGTCCGTTGTTGAATGAATGCTCTGATTATATTCTTGAGCGGCTCTTATTACTATTTCGGAATAGTCTGTTAAATTAAATTCTTCTTTTATGCATCGAGCTAATTCTGTTAATGTAGAATGTGCCCTTTCAACTTGTCCGTTTGAGGTACTGTGCCTCGGGTCTGCGTAATGTAAAGTTAAACCGCACCTTTGTGCAAAAGATTTAAATTGGGCCGAGGTAAAGCTCGGTTCATTATCGGTCATTATTATTTTGGCTTGCGGAAATTGTTGAAGAAGTTCCATTACTTTATTTTCGATATTTAATTTATTTTGGATTTCTTTTACTACTAGAAATTTTGAGTAAGCGTCAATACAAGTTATGAAAGTAAGACTTTGCGCGTAATATATATCAATGTGTAAATTTTCGCCTTCTTTACATGTGATTGGGGCTTCTCCAATTGGAATTTTAATTGGATGTCTGTTATATTTGTTTTCGTTGCAAATTTTACAATTTTTTATATATTCTTTTAATTTTGTAAGTAAGTTTGGCCAATAATACAATCTACTGATTTGTTTATAATTTTCGTCTAGTCCCCTGTGCGCTCTACAATGTGTTTCTTCGATTATAAGTGCTCTGTCTTCAGAATTTTCTACATCTTGGACAAATATATTCTTGTATACAAAAATTTATTCATAAAATTATCTTTAAGTGGTTTTTGAATTCTATAAAAGTCCTCTAAAGTACAATGAATACCGACTGTTAAATTAGGAGGAATATATTCCCTTAAGATTGATATCAAATTTTCGGGAGTGTCAAATTCTATTATATGTCTGGTATTTTCGAATATATTAACCGACTCATGTATTGTATACCTCCCCGTTGCTAATAGCAATTGTTGCTTAAACTGGTTTAAGGGTTTACGGGTTTCTTGTATAACATTCTCAAAACTACTCTCTGCTGAATGCTGAGTGTTTTGATCTGAGACCGATTCGTTACTGTCAGTTAAGTTGTTGATTTGAATCCTTGATAAGGCGTCTGCAACTACATTAGTTGTACCTGGCTTATAAATGACTTTTGGAGTGAAACTTTCTATGAAGGAATACCAGCGTTTCATTTCGATATTAGGATTCTTATCAGAAATTGCGAAAGATAATGGTTGATGATCGGTTTGAATTTCAATTCCAATCACTCCGTATAAGTAATTTCTTAGATTTTTAAGGGCCCATACTATGGCTAAAAGTTCTTTCTTATTTGTTGCATAAACTTGTTCTGTTTTAGTCAAGGTTTTTGAAATAAAAGTAATTGGTTTACCTTCTTGGGATAATACTGCACCAATTGCTACGTCCGAAGCGTCGGTGGTCAGGGTAAATTTTTATACCCGTTACTCGTAGAGTAAAAGGGTATATTGTATTCGTGCAAAAGTATGTAACAGGTAGAAGGAAGCGTTTCCGACCCTATAAAGTATATATATTCTTGATCAGGGTCACTAGCCGAGTCGATATAGCCATGTCCGTCTGTCCGTCTGTCTGTCCGTCTGTCTGTCCGTCTGTCTGTCCGTCTGTCTGTCCGTATGAACGCTGAGATCTCGGAAACTATAAAAGCTAGAAGATTGGCATTTTGCATGCAGATTCTAGGAGTTCCTACGCAGCGCAAGTTTATTTCAAAAAGGTGCCACGCCCCCTTTAACGCCCACAATCGCTTATATACGATTTTAAAAATTTAAATATTTCGGAAAAGTAAAAATGCAGTTTTATTGAGTTTATTAATACCTATCGAAATGTAGAAGAAATTTTTTAAATCGGACCATTCGTTAAAAAGTTATGCGTGATCAAAATTTCTATCTCCATCTCCCTCTCACTCCCTTTACCTGAGTAACGGGTATCTGATAGTCGGGGCACCCGACTATAGCGTTCTCTCTTGTTTATTATAGTCCGGTTGAACTAGTTCTACTTGAGCAATGAGATTTTCTTTCAGCTCGTTGAAAGCTTTAATAGCTGGGTCATCCAGCTGAATTAACATTTTTGTTGACATTCTTTTTGAAATTTTGCCATTATGACCTCCAAGATATTTGGTTAGAGGTTTCGCTATGAAGGCGTAATTTAAAACAAATTTTCTATAATAGCCCGTAAGGCCTAGGAAACTTCTTAGTTCCCGAATATTTTTTGGAAGCGGATACTTATTAATGGTGTCAATTTTTTCTGGGTCTGTCTTGATTACGTTATAGGATACGATGTACCCTAGAAAACTGGTTTCGCGTTTAAAGAATTTTGATTTTTCTAAAGAGATTTTCATGTTTGCCCTTAATAATATATTTATAATTTTGTTTAAGTCTTCATAATGTTGTTCAATCGAATTTGAGAATATTATTATGTCGTCCATGTAGACATGACATTTTTTCTCTATTTGTTCTCTAAGGATGTCGTCCATTGCTCTCTGAAAAATTCTTGGTGCATTTGTTAGTCCGAATGGCATTCTTAAAAATTCGTATTTTCCATTATTTATTGAAAATGATGTTTTTTTGACATCAGATTCTTTCATTAATATCTGATGAAAACCTGATTCTAAATCTATTGTTGAAAAATATCTTGCTTTTCCCAAATTGGATATAATTACTGATGGGTCTTGCATTGGGTACCTGACAGGTATGGTACTTTCATTCAATTTTTTATAATCAATAACGAGTCTTAATTTACGGCTTCCGTCTTGATTTTCTCCTTTCTTTGGGACTACCAGAACTGGTGAATTGTAAGGGCTTCGGCTAGGCCTTATACATAATTTCTTCTGATAACATTCTACTGATTTCACTATTCACGAAGTCCGTGACAGACAAAGCATACGGATATTGTTTCCCATATATTGGCCTGTCATGAATAAGATTTATTTCCCCTTTTATGTCTGTTCTAAAAGGAATTTGCATATTAATCTTTGAATGCTCTTTTTCAATATAGTGATCAATTTTTTTTACCTTTAGTTCGTCTAATTGATTAGTACCTAAATTATTTATCTGTTGTTTGTCGGATAACTCAACGACGGCGGGCTTGAAATTTTTACATTTCAAACGATTTTTATTTATTTGATTTTTGACGGTATTTACTTCGTCGGTACTCTCAGGATTTTTAATTCCCAAGATATTTTTATTTTTATTGACGGATATTTCTACGTCGGCGTTCTCAGGATTTTTATTTCCCAAGATATTTTTATTTTTATTGACGGATATTTCTACGTCGGCGTTCTCAGGATTTTCGAATCCCAAGCTTTTCTCACTATTTTCCACAAATAATTAATCTGTTTTTTCGCTACTTTTATCATCGAAATATTTTTATACCCTTGCAGAGGGTATTATAATTTTGGTCAAAAGTGTGCAACGCAGTGAAGGAGACATCTCCGACCCTATAAAGTATATATATTCTTGATCAGGATCACCTCCTGAGTTGATATAAGCATGTCCGTCTGTCCGTCTGTCTGTCCGTCTGTCTGTTTCTACGCGAACTAGTCTCTCAGTTTTAAAGATATCGAATTGAAACTTTGCACACAGCCTTCTTTCCTTTGCACGCAGTATATAAGTCGGAACGGCCGGGATCGGCCGACTATATCCTATAGCTGCCATATAACTGAACGATAGGAAATGCCATAACTCTGGTGTTTGTAAAGTTAGGAAGTTGGGATTTTCTATGGCTTTTTTATTTGGCCAATTAATCCGACCTACCAAATTTTATAGGGATCGGCCGACTATATCCTATAGCTGCCATATAACTGAACGATTGAAAATGCCACAACTTTGGTGTTTTTAAAGTTAGGAAGTTGGGATTTTTATGAGTATTTAGAATGCATTATATGAATAATTTTGGAGAATATTATTTACAGAATATTCTGCAAGGGTATATCAACTTCGGCTCCGCCCGAAGTTAGCTTTCCTTTCTTGTTTTATAATAAATTCTTTTAACGGAAGAATATTATTTACTTCAATTAAACTTATTTCATTTTTTTCCTCATTATCATAATATTTTAACTTTTCTATTTTCCCTTTATATTCCAAGACTCCCTTTTCTATATTTATTATAGCTCCAATTTTTCTTAATAAATTGAATCCAATTAGAAGGTCTGATTCTAATCCTTCGATTTCATAAAATAAATGTCTTGTTTCAAATATATTTATAATATGATAATATTTTATAATTGAATACCCATGAACTGTAGTTACCTTTTTGTATATTGATAACTCATTTTTATTTTCAAAAATTCCCTTTTTTATATAACATGCAGTGGCTCCTGTATCTATTAAATGATCTTCATTAATATTATTTAATCTGGTTATTTTATTAGCTGGTTGATTTACTGTTCCATTTGGTTCCCTTTTTTGAGCTTGAATTTGCTCTCTATTTTGATTTGTGTGATAATAATTAGAACGATTATTATTTTGATAATAATTATTATTATATCTTCCTTGATTATTATTTGCCTGCCAATTATTATTTCTTCCTTGATTATTATTTCCCTGCCAATTATTATTCGGTTGCCGATTATTATAAGGTTTATTCTGGAGTTGAATGGATGGATCAACATCCATTGGCTCGACGGCTTGTTGCTTTTGATTGTTATTTTGATTATTGTTTTGCCAAAAATTTCCCCTTTGTGGCCAATTATAATTTTGGTTATTACTAAAATTATTTCCCATTTTATTAGAATTATTATTTTGTCGTATTTGATTAAATCGTAAGTTGTTTCCCTGATATTTATTTTCATTTTTAAATCCATTAAACCTGTTTGCAAATTGAGCACGGAAATTATTTGATTCTAATTCTTGGACCTTTGCCAAAGCATTGGGCAAATCTGGTGGATTTAATGAGAAAAGTGTTTCTGAGATAGATCCATTTAGTCCGGATATAAATATTCGTAGAGCATTGCTCCTTATTATCTTGTTTGTTTCCTTGGTAACTACGCTCTCCTTTCCGTATGTCATTATGGTTTTGTTTATTAATAAAGTCATTTTTTTATTGACTTCATTATAAAATTCTGTAACTGTCATTCGTCCCTGCCTGAGGATACTTAGTTCTGACTCGAGTATATGTATTGGTCGTTTATCGTTATATATAAAGTCCAATCTAGATAAGATTGCTTGAAAATTTAAAACGGTGCCATGATTGGTAAGAGCATCATGGGCAGCTCCCATAATTTTATTTCGTAAAATTGTTAAGGCAATAAAATATTGTTCGCTTTGAATTTTATAAAGACTCATTACAGTTTCTGCAGCTTCCGTCCATCCTACATATTGTGTTGGTTGCCCAGTGAATTTTGGTAAAGATTTTACCACTTCAAGTGTGGTATCGCATTTTATAGTTGGGTCAATTGCTTGAATTTTATAATCTTCCACAGTGTTTGCATCTGTGGCTAACCTTCCTTCTAAACCTTCTATTTTCCTGGTCACTTCATTCAACTGAACATTTATTAATCTATTTATTAATTCCACTGTTAAGTCTCCCGCTGTGGCTATACTACCTGCACAAAAATTTGGTGCTGAACCTCCGGTTGCTATTTTAAAATTTAATTCACCAAAGCTATTTATTAAATCTTCCAGATTGTTTCTTTATTAATTATTAAATCTAGGTTCGCGATTTAACTTACTATTTTTATCAATGTTTAAATTTTTTTTTTTTATACCCTTGCAGAGGGTATTATAATTTTGGTCAGAAGTTTGTAACGCAGTGAAGGAGACGTTTCCGACCCCATAAAGTATATATATTCTTGATCAGGATCAATAGGGGAGTCGATATAGCCATGTCCGTCTGTCCGTCTGTTTCAATACCGTTTGCGAGCTCAGTTTTAAAGCTAGCGATCTGAAACTTTCACAATCGTCCTAAAACATGTGTACGCAGATCAAGTTTGAAAATCGCCCTGATTGGACGTCTATATCCTATAGCTCCCATAGGAACAATTGGATATATCTTGCAAGAATTTATGATATTTCGCGCAGTGTAAAAGCTATTGAAATTAATCTTTCCAAATCGTATTTTTTTATGCATACCTTGATCAGGGTAAAAGCGCGTGGCGATCGGACGTCTATATCCTATAGCTCCCATAGGAACAATAGGGTAAAATCGGTTAAAATTTAATGATTTTTAGGATATTTCGCACAGTGTAAAAGCTATTGACATAAATCTTTCCAAATCTTATTTTTTTATGCGTACCTTGATCAGGGTAAAAGCGCGTGACGATCGGACGTCTATATCCTATAGCTCCCATAGGAACAATAGGGTAAAATCGGTTAAAATTTAATGATTTTTAGGATATTTCGCGCAGTGTAAAAGCTATTGACATAAATCTTTCCAAATCTTATTTTTTTATGCGTACCTTGATCAGGGTAAAAGCGCGTGACGATCGGACGTCTATATCCTATAGCTCCCATAGGAACAATAGGGTAAAATCGGGACAAATTTGATGTTTTTCAGAATATTTTAGACATTTCTTATTCTTTTCGCTACTTTTTCAATTTTAGCAATTTCGGCTAAGTCTGCAAGGGTATTAAAACTTCGGCTTGCCGAAGTTAGCTTCCGTCCTCGTTTTAAATATTTTTTCTCAATTCCCTAATTTTAAATTACAACCTTTTTAAAATAAATAATTTTTTGTTATTATTGAAAATTATTTCCTCACGAAACTGTCCCGATGGGGTCTTCCTTCTATGATGTTGAGGGTATCTTCCTTCTTGGATTCAGCGAAGATTAATGGCGTTAGAATGGCCTTCCTTCCTTCTTTAATTTTATTGTTTCAGCGTGTTGTTTTTTTTGTTGTTGAAAGTTCTTGTTTGACAAAACAGTTTTTTTTTTTTTATATTTTAATGCGTTTTCGGTTTTTATTGTTTTTTTTTTTTTTGAAATAATCCATTTAAAGGTGAATTTAAAATAAAGGTGGACCAAAATTTTAAACAAAACAATACAAGAACACAAAAATACAAATTAAATGTATTTTTGTGTTCTTGTATTGTTTTGTTTAAAATTTTGGTCCACCTTTATTTTAAATTCACCTTTAAATGGATTATTTCATTTATTAATTTCCATTTAATTTTTTTTAACGATCACTGCCACTTGGTTGTGCCGTTTGGTGGATGTTTTAATTTTCCCACTAAAAATGAAGAGTTGTTGGCCGCGCGAGCTCCGTTTATATTTAACTTATATTTCATTAAATAATTTTTTGGAAATTTTTAAAACGCGGCCCCACGTTGGGCGCCAATTAATTTTTGTGTTATTCGATGAATTAAAAAAATACAATTTTTTTTATTATATTTATTTGGTGATAAACCTTTTATTCTTAAACACTTTTAATACAAGACACTTTTTACTTTCTAATTTTTTAACAACCGATCGCGGTCACGATGAAAATAGGACTGACTCTGTATTTCTAAATCTAATCCAATGAACCTCGGCCAGGAGCTTTTCTTTTTGAACTTTAGAACTTCAATTTATGTTTAGATTAAAAGCTTAGGATGAAACTGTTGCATCTCATTGTGAAATTCAATTATGCTGACCGATGCAATTTGGTGGGAACTTGAAACGCAAAAGGGCGCAATTGATTGGGATTCAAACGGAAGCTGATGTTTACTTTAATTTTAATTTGCGCTCAAGATGAAACTGTCGCATTTCATTGTGAAATTCAATTAGCAATTGATTGGGCTTCGAACAGAAGCTGATGTTTACTTTAATTTTGATTTGTTTAACTTAGTTGGGGAACCAAGATCGGACCTCAAAGAAAAAGGCAAAGACAAAGGCAAATGCAGAGTTTGAAAATATTGTTTATAAAAGCCATAAGTGGCCTGGTTTCACGGGTTGGATAACTTACACACACATTGTATGTATGTACATGTATTGTACATATAAGCAAATCAAAACATATCCAAATATTCATATGTACATACGTATTTGGTCAAAAGTTCGAATCTTAAGATTAATATTTAACTTGGAAACATTTTGGCTTTGCTTACAGAATTTGTAGTAATTTTCTATTTTCTTCCATGGTGGAAATTAAATAAGGCTCTTATTTCTGCTACAAAATGAAAAATAAAACCTAAGCATTTGATCCACAGGACTGACTATTGATCGAAAATCATATTGATCGGAGCAGCAGTTTAAGTTTTTAAAATCCTAAACAAATTTAACTTAAATTGCCTCTTTCCCCTCCCCTTTCCCTGCAGCACTACCCCTCCCCCTCATCAGTTTTCTTGGCTGTTGCTCTCTCGGCCGTCGCTCTCTTGGCTTCTGGGTTTCGTTCTCTTGACAGGCTCCCGCAAAATACAACGCAATGACTTAGAAAATCTAAATAAATTCGTTAAAAATACTTAAAAAAAATGTTAAAAACTTGAAAAATTAAACTTAAGCATTTGGGCCATAAAATAACTATTGAGCGAAAAATCATCTTGATCGGAGCAGCGGTTTAGATTTTTTAAATCGAAAAGTTAATTTTAAATGTAGCCCCCAAATTATGGGGGATATCAAAATTTCTTTTAGATTTCTAATTAGGCCTTTTCAAAACCTAAAACTCGGAAAAAACCAAATATCGAAATTCCAACCAGTTTAGAAGTTAAGCTTAAATACATCAACTTTTTTTTGCTCAGAATAATGGATGTTGGAGCAGTTTGGGGCCACTGGGGGGACATATCGGATCTTAGTGGGCGCCCACGCCCCCAATGGAATACTGTGAAAAAATTTGGCTGCTCTTGCTCTTGGTTTGGGTTTGGGCTGTGGCCGTATCCCCTTAAAAATCGGTCTTTCATTTTATAATCTTTAGGGATAGGGATAATAAAAATAGCCCTCTTCTAATTGCCTCCTTCTCACTCCCAAAAATCGAATTGTGGCAAAGGAGAGCAAGTGTATTTTTTGCATACGCCTCTTCTAATACTTGCGATATTAATTTGTTAAATCGATGAAAATATATATCATCTTTTTAGATTCCTTAAAAACATATATTAAATTCAGATTGTTTAAACAAATATAATAAATAGCTATACCCGAAGCGACTTCGTTCGCTTAATATAAGTTTGGAGTTAGCAAATTGGGTTGTCAGGACTTTCTTATTTTTGAAAACCTTTGTGTAAACAACCTTTGTAGAAGATCCTTCAAGAGAGAGAATCAGAAGGATACTGGCAGAGCTATATAATAAATGAAAGTGATCCAAGTAAAAGTCGTGAGCTTGTATACTTTTTATCAGTTACAATGTTATCAATGCAATTTTAATTTGCGCACAAATATGTATACTTGTTTGTAAATTGGAATTTGTTGTTTTCAAATTTCTTGTTTTGAATGAAACGAAAACCTTTGTACACACAGTAAAAGATTGGCATCCAATACAAAAACAGCAAAGTAACGTATTATTTTCAGATTCCACATTTGATCGATAAACGGGTATAATAAATCATTTTATTTGTATTTAAGCACATTATCTACTTTCGAATAGAAACATACACACACATTGTATGTATGTACATGTATTGTACATATAAGCAAATCAAAACATATCCAAATATACATATGTACATACGTATTTGGTCAAAAGTTCGAATCTTAAGATTAATATTTAACTTGGAAACATTTTGGCTTTGCTTACAGAATTTGTAGTAATTTTCTATTTTCTTCCATGGTGGAAATTAAATAAGGCTCTTACTTCTGCTACAAAATGAAAAATAAAACCTAAGCATTTGATCCACAGGACTGACTATTGATCGAAAATCATATTGATCGGAGCAGCAGTTTAAGTTTTTAAAATCCAAAACAAATTTAACTTAAATTGCCTCTTTCCCCTCCCCTTTCCCTGCAGCACTACCCCTCCCCCTCATCAGTTTTCTTGGCTGTTGCTCTCTCGGCCGTCGCTCTCTTGGCTTCTGGGTTTCGTTCTCTTGACAGGCTCCCGCAAAATACAACGCAATGACTTAGAAAATCTAAATAAATTCGTTAAAAATACTTAAAAAAATGTTAAAAACTTGAAAAATTAAACTTAAGCATTTGGGCCATAGAATAACTATTGAGCGAAAAATCATCTTGATCGGAGCAGCGGTTTAGATTTTTTAAATCGAAAAGTTAATTTTAAATGTAGCCCCCAAATTATGGGGGATATCAAAATTTCTTTTAGATTTCTAATTAGACCTTTTCAAAACCTAAAATTCGGAAAAAAACAAATATCGAAATTCCAACCAGTTTAGAAGTTAATCTTAAATACATAAACTTTTTTTTGCTCAGAATAATGGATGTTGGAGCTGTTTGGGGCCACTGGGCGGACATATCGGATCTTAGTGGGCGCCCACGCCCCCAATGGAATACTGTGAAAAAATTTGGCTGCTCTTGCTCTTACGGTTTGGGCTGTGGCCGTATCCCCTTAAAAATCGGTCTTTCATTTTATAATCTTTAGGGATAACTTGTACACCTCACCTTGCCGGCCCTTGGCAGAATGTTCAAGAAGAACACTGATTATCATAAGTATAAGATTTTACGAGCTCTGGTTCCGTCACCATGTATATCTATCTAGAGCCGTTTACAACGATCTGTATCTTAAAGCCTTCAAGGGTGCAATGCCGAAACAATTGTAATCTTAAGTACAAGCGACTTGAGCCTGACCATAAATATAGTTCTCACACTGCACAAAAGGTCGCCATGCGGGAGGCCGTTGATAAGGCTCCCGCTCAGGCAAACAGATGTGGTCTCTGCGTAGACCATAGATAAGTATATTATAAGAATTTCATGTTAGTTACGTAAGTGAAGACTTAGAAAAATAAAGTCCGTTTTTATACAGAACTCAAACGTGGTTTTCCTTATTACAGGAAACCCTTATACATCCTGACTCAACTCTTTGGCTGCCCATTTTATTCTTATGTGGTCATATTACTCTATATGGGATATTAAGGGTACAGTGTGTACCCGATATGTCAGCATCCTACATCTCCCTTCTTTTGAAAAATAACGTTTCTGCTAATCTGCTGTCCTGCTGTATTGTTACTGCTGTTTTTCCTGATGTTACTGCTACTGCTGCTGTTCCTACTGTTCTTATTCTCCTATACAGTCCTACATTCGGCTATTCCTGAGTAATCATCTGTCCCGGATGACCAAGCATCGTCATTGTCCTTCACGTAACGCCACAACTTTTTGTGATAACAGCTGGTGGAAATGTTAGATGGACCTTCTACATCCATCTGCCCCTTGTAACGGGTAGATACATTTCAAATAACATTCAGGCAAGATGGTACCCTGTGTTTCGAGCGCTCGCGAAAAACTGTCCGGCTTGCGACTCGTCGGCAATGGCTGTAGTGGTCTTGCTCAAATACACGAATGCCTATTAATAATGATTGAAAATAAAATCGCGTGCAACGATATATGTACGGGATGTTCAGCAATATTGATTTTATTGTTGCGGAATTTGAAAAATACTGTGTTTAGTATTAGCGCTTTTACATCTTGTTTAATGTGAAAATTGATTGTAGAATAAAAACAAGTGAGAACGCTATAGTCGAGGGCCTCCACTATTAGATACTCGTTACGCAGTTCAAATTATCAATTTGAATTCGGCGATCTCTTAGAGATGGCAGCTTTACAGCACTAACATCAGCAACAGCGCTTCTTTAGCGCAGTCAGCTTTTGTCCTGCACACATACACATACACACATACGCCATTGCTTGACTCAGACCTCCAATTTGGCTAACTTGATTTGATTTGCATAGTTCTTGGGATATAGTTCGGTATTGACAAATGAAAACCATCGCAATTTCCTTTAATATAAATCCTTATCGAGAATTAACGTTGACTCTGTTGAGCACTTTGGCCAGCTGTTCCAAAGTCATCCGTTAGATGGCGCTATTGTGCCATGAAAGGCGGAAATGTAGGCGCTAGCCAGGCTTAAGCGTTTAATGGGTTTTTGGGCGTTAGAGTGGGCGTGGCACTTTTATTAGGCCAATCGATAGGTATTGACGAAACAAATACATATCAATTAAAATTTTCATAATAGCATCAAAACTGTGGCCATAGCTTGTGGCTTGTGGGCGTCAGAGGGGGCGTGGCACCATTTTGAAACAAACTTGCGCTGAGTAGGAACTCCTGAAATCTACATGCAAAATGCAAATCTTCTAGCTTTTATAGTTTCCGAGATCTCAGCGTTCATACGGACGGACAGACAGACGGACAGACGGAAATGGCTAGAGTAAAATTTGTTTTTATATTATAAACTGCTTTTATTTATTGAATCTTCTCTTAATTTTGAGACTAACAATAAGTTTACGAATCTAAACATAAAATTTAACTAACAGTATCATAAGACTGCATTCTGGTTACGCGTCCCTCAAGTCGGTCATTGGGTGGGTAAGTCATTGCGACGAAGGCGTGATTGATTGCTCAACCTTGTAAGACCTCTCGCCAGGTGTTAAGGGTGCAACGATAACTTGGTAAAGTTGTGACGGTTCGTCGTTGTCGGGTGGCTCAGGGATGGCCAGGGTTCGTCACAAGAATTTGTTTGTGTCAGGCGTGGTTGCTGAAAGAGAGTTCCGACCCAGTCCAGAGTAGAAGTCGTGGGGAATTACTTAGTAATTTATTATAACTAGGTTTATTTCATTAAGAATCTTGGCATTTGATTAATAACTAACGGGTTCTCCGGACTGGCGGGGTGCCGCTCTTGCTGCCTTCGCTTCCTTCGTACACTTCGAATTCCTGGTATCGGGAGTCGTCCAGCTGCTTGAGAGGAACAACACAGGATTACGACTGCTGGTAGAATAGACCCCGTCGCGGGTTGTCACGTAGCGAGCCTAAAATAAGAATGGGGTGCTTGGGGACCCTGAAGTCAGCCACGAGCGAGAGAGAGTTTTAGGGTTTGGGGACCCGAAAGTCAACCGCAAGAGAGAGAATGTTGCTTGGGGACCCTGAATTCAGCCACAAGAGAGAGAGAGTGTGTTGCTTGGGGACCCTGAAGTCGGCCACAAGGGAGAGAGAGTGTGTTGATTGGGAACCCTGAAGTCAGCCACAAGAGAAAGAGAGAGAGTGTGTTGCTTGGGGACCCTGTGGTCAGCCACAAGAGAGAGAGAGTGTGTTGCTTGGGGACCCTGAGGTCAGCCGCAAGAGAGAGAGTTACTTGGGGACTCTGAGGTCAGCCGCAAGAGAGAGAGAGTTGCTTGGGGACCCTGAGGTCAGCCGCAAGAGAGAGAGAGAGTTGCTTGGAGACCCTGAGGTCAGCCGCAAAAAAGAGAGAGAGAGAGTTCGGCCGGTGAACCGCGCCGTAAGGAAGTGTGATCCTGAAATCAGACGTCGCCTAGTGCTACCTTCGGATCGGCAAGCCGAGCCGGGCTTCAAGAAGGGTAGTGGGAGGAGGAAGTATTACGGGAGCTAACTATAATGTATATGCAGACTTGGATCGAATGATCTAGTCTACCAAAGAAATGACTTCGCTGCTTACCACCACTGGGGAGTTGCCTCTATACCCTTAGACGGTTGGCTGCTAAGTAACCTTCTATGCCCCGTGGTCCGCCTTATATAGGGCTCGGAGGGATCTAGTGTGCCCGCCGCCTGTGTGGGATTTGCCGGTATAAGTGTGGCCATCTCTCTCGGTCTAGTGTGCCCCTACGTGCGCGATCGTTGGCGCGCGCGTTCTTAGTATGAATTTAAACGCACCTTTCTTTTAACTTTTTTAGTCTTTTTTATTTATATCTTGTTTTTGTGCGCGCAGCGTCACACTCACACCCCGTTATGGATTTTAGTGGTATTGTATCGTGATGTAGTTTCCCCTGTTCGACACCACCCGCCAGAGTGGCTTGATAGGCCATCGCTGCTGCCTTCCGCTTCTTTTTTCTGCCAGCTTTTCCCTTATTCTGGCTCTTGCCGTTTTTGAGACTACCGCTCCTTCTGGTATTGTCCATCCTTCGTCTCCGCGCTCCTCCTCATGGAGTTCGAGTATGTCCCGATCCGGTGTCTCGGCTGACCGGCTGTCCTGGACGATCCTGGCTACAGCGCCTACGGCTTGGCTGGTGCCTTCGTCGCCCCGCCCAGACTGGATGCCGTTCGTTGCGTTTGGACTGGCCTGCTTGTTTGCCGGTGCCTGGGTCTGTATGCTGCCCTTCATCTTTGCAGGTTCCGTCCGCTTTCTCCCAGCTCCCGCCATTGGTATCGGCTCCACCAACTTGGCCTTAGTCTGCGCTGCTGCCTGCCTGCGCGAACTTGTTCATGTTTTGGTGTTCTCTGTATTGTATTTGTTCCTATGTACGGCTCAGTGTCTCCAATGTCTCCAAAACAAAGAGGATATATAATAATCCTCTTTGTTTTCCGTTTGTTCGGGTCTTTTACTGCCACTTTCGTCCGCGTCTTCCTTGCTTTTCTCTGCTGTGATACCTCACTGCTTCTCCTTGATCCAGGTCTCCGCGTACTCTATCGTTTTCAACTCGTCCTGTGCTGCTCTGGGTAAAGCGTCTGCTACCGCATTCCATTTTCCCTTTCTATACTGTACTACGCCTAAGTCCCTGGCATTCGTTTTGTCTCCGTTTGGCCCTCTTCGTCTCCGGCCGCTCTTATCATTAGCTCCAAGCCTTCACCCCTCAGCATGCTGCGTGCCCCTGCCAGAAAGTCCATTCCTAACAGTATTCCTCCTGCCACTCCAGTTAGTATCATAAATGTTACATTGAACGCTCCTCCTCCAAATTGGATTTCTGCCGCGAATTCTCTTATCGCCTTCTGCGTTGCTCCGTTGGCCATTGTTATTTCTGCTCGGGTTCCACACCATTTGCCTTCTTGTTTCAGATATTGATATCTGCTTCTGCTAACACGCTTCTTGATGCTCCTGTGTCCACGATTCCTTTCGCTGTCTTGTTGCCGACCCTTATTCGGGCTACTATTTGGAACCCGTCGCAACACAGCTGTTCCCCTGCTGCTGGCTCTTTTATTGCCGCCTGAGCTGCCAGCTTCACCTGCTCAAGCCTCCTGCAGCACTCCTTGGTTCTCATCCCGTTTCTTCCACAGACCCAGCAAAACAGCCTCGACGAGTTGCTACACGTGCTTGCCGCATGTCCGTTTTTTTGGCGAACGCTGCCAACAAACGTCTTAATTACTCTCTTCTTCCTAATCCGAACTCTTCCGTGTATTTAGTTAGTTAGCTCTTTGGTGTCAGATATACCCAGCTCGACATTACTCCCCAGGTGTCGGTTTATCTCCTGCAACCACTTTAACCTGTTCGGCGCCACTGTGACGGTTCGTCGTTGTCGGGTGGCTCAGGGATGGCCAGGGATTGATCGCAAATGCTATAACTTTGGTGTTTGTAAAGTTATTATGTTGGGATTTTATATTTGGCCAATTAATCTGACCTTCCAAATTTCATAAGGATCGGCCAACTATATACTATAGCGGCCATATAACTGAACGATTGGAATTGCCATAACTTGTTTTTAAAGTGAGGAAGTTGGGGTTTTTATAAGTGTTAAGAATGCATCATATGAATAATTTTGGAGAATATAAGTTACAGAATATTCTGCAAGGGTGTTTCAACTTCGGCTCCAACCGAAGTTAGCTTTCCTCTCTTGTTTATTTATATCTTGTTTTTGTGCGCGCAACGTCACAAAGTACTATTCCTTTTGTTCCGCGATCACTTCATTGTCTGGTAGAATGTTTAAGTTGCGACGCATGTTTTCGTTGCGAACGTACCACGGTGCTGGCATTCCCCCATAATTGGGAGCCGTACATCCATATAGATTTTGTACCTAGTTATACAGCAGGACTTTATATTCAATGCTAAGTGGATTTTGTCATTTTGAGCGGCTAAGAATAACTATAGCATCGCAAACGTAGATGTTGTTAATCGCGTGCTTGTCGGGATGTCTGCTGTGTAGAGGACATATGTTGTTGGCCCAAGCACGCTACCTTGACGAAGTCCTGCTCCAATAGTGGAATCGTCAGTTATAGCAGTGTTGTATCTCTTTTTTTAAATTTTCTGCCGTAGGGGTAAGACTCTAAAAGCTTGTGGGTGTTGTAAGGGAGCATTGTCTTGATCTTGTACATTAGAGCTTCTACCCAGACCCTATAAAATGCTTGAGAGACATCTAAAAATATAGCAGTAAAGTACTCTAGTTTTTCGAACGCGTTCCGAATTTCTGGATTATTCGGTTGACCTGCTCAATTGTTCCGTGATATTCACTAAACCCAATTTGATGTGACAGAATTCCTTCTAATAAGCATTTTTCAAAGAGTTTAGATAAGCAGGAAAGTAGGCTTATTGGTCTATGGTCCTTCTAATAAGCATTTTTCAAAGAGTTTAGATAAGCAGGAAAGTAGGCTTATTGGTCTATGGGGATTGTGTGGTCTTTTCCCGGCTTTGCTATCATTATTATAAGCGACTTTTTCCATCTCACTGGAAAGTGGCCAAGTTTTGCAATGACATTAAAAAGCTGGGTGATAGTGCAAACGGCGCAGTATGGGAAATCAATGATAATTTTGGGAGTTATGAGGTTGCGGGCCGGGTACTATTTTCGGATTCAGCTGATTTTTTATGATGTTAACGATTTTGTTTGGGCGAAACTGAATTGGCTCATGTTGAAGCTAAGGCTCATACGGTAAAGTCGGCAAAGTGAACGCACTAGTGGCAGGATTTGGTTGGAAGACATTTTTAAGTCGCATCATTGCAATTGTAATCTAAGAAAAAAGGTGCTTCCTAGAGTTGAACTCCACCACCATGCGCAATCACCCCAGGCGCAGTACTTGGGTTTGATCCTGGAAAAGCGGCTCACCTGGAAAGGGCACATCCAGAAAATTGCAGCCACTTGTCGCACTACGCTCTGGAAGCTGAATTGGATGCTTAAGCCTACGAGCAAGCTGAGCCTTGGCAAAAAAGTGTTGCTATATATATATATATATATATGTATATTGCATCCAATTATGGGGCATGGCTTCAGACTCTAATGTGATGAAAGTTCAAAGAGTGCAAAACCGGGGCTGCGCAGGATTGCAAATGCGCCCTGGTATATCAGGAACGACGCCCTAGGAAATGACCTCCACATTCCTTTTGTCAGGAAACAGATAAACAGCCACTAGAGTCGGTACAACGATCGCGTCGCTGTCCACACAACCACCTACAGCTTCCCTGGCCAACCCGACGTCTAGGCGAAGACTGAAACGAAGGCACCCCGCCGATCTCTGGACAAGAGAGAAGGACATTTTTCCCAAGTCCTTAAGCATTAACCATATTCTCTTAATTTGTTAAAAAATATCTTAATCACTTCTCTGTTATGTTTTTACGTTATTTATTCCTTATTACTCTCAACGTATTATAACCATTTAGTTGATTGATCGACGTTAAAATAAATTATAAATGTTAATTAATTAATTTATTAAATAATTCAATAAATGTTAAACTAAAGTAATCGTCTCTGACTTTCAAAGTGAACGGTCGTGTTTTTTTTTCTGCGCTTCGAATTTTGTATTTTGTTTTCGTTTATTCCCATCGGTGGGTGTTAACAATTTTAATTTTCTTCCGCGTTATTCAAACATATGTAAATTTAAACTCCGTTCGCTTCGCGAGTGCACTTTGTATTTGATACTAACTAATTGTTTTATTTTCGTAATTCTTATCTGTGTTTTCTTTTCTTTTATCTACACCGTTTTCTCTTTTGTGCATGCACTTTAACTTAGTTACGCTCCCGCTCTCTTGCTCTCTTTGCTTTGAAAGTTCTAAGCGTGCAGTTTCTGCGCTCTTGCGGTACTTATAACTGCTCGCTTATAAATTTCACCACTCACGCAACCTGAAGATCCATATCACCCAACATTCGAACTTTCATTTGATACGGGTAGAGTTATAGAAGAAAAATCAGAAAAATCCAAACGAATACATTGTTTTCCCAAGGCAGACTTTCTGAGGCTAAATAATTTTATTTCTGGCTTTAATTGGTCTGATCTTTACCTATGCATTAATATGTCCAATGCAGTTAATGTTTTTTACACTGCAATAAACTCATTTTTTAATTCCTGTGTTCCGGGGTACTATCCGTCAACTTCCAATAAATCACCTTGGTTTAGCAAAGAGTTGACACACTTAAGAAATGTAAAGTCCAGACTTTTTAGGAAATATAAAAATACCGGTTCTCAATCTGTTTTTACTAGATATTTAAGTGCTCGGTCAAGATTTACCGTGCTTAATGCTCAGTGTTATAACAGTTACTTAAACCGTTGTAAGGTCCAGTTCTCTCAGGACCCGAAACAGTTTTATAATTTTGTTAACACCAAGCGTAAATCTAATTCCTTTCCTTCCTCGCTATCGTTCGAAAACATGACGGCAACCACAGATCAGGCAATAGCCGATCTATTTGCCCAAATTTTTTCAAACGACTTACTCTACTTTAGATTATTCATCACAGCCTTATTCTTACAACATATCTAAGTCAAACCTCATATTCTGTCCCACTTTAACAGAAAGCTCTCTTCTTTTGGATCTTCTTCGTATTAAACCTGTTTATTCGCCAGGGCCCGATGGTATTCCTGGGTGCGTGCTTAGGTATTGCGCTAAGGCCCTGTGCAAACCTCTTCACAAGTTGTTTACCTTATCTATAGAAACCTCCCAATTCCCAAATATTTGGAAGGAATCATTTGTTATTCCTCTTTTCAAAAAAGGTAACAAGTTAGAAGCCAGTAACTACAGAGGTATTTCTAAGTTGTCAGCTATTCCTAAGCTTTTTGAAAAATTATTACTCCTCATTTGCAGCACCTTTGCAGATCAATCATTTCTCCGTGTCAACACGGATTTATTAAACGTAGATCCACAATCACAAACCTTCTAGAGCTCACTTCATTAGTGATAAAAGGCTTCAATAGTAGTTTGCAAACAGACGTCATTTACACTGACTTTAGTAAAGCATTTGACTCAGTAAATCACTTACTTCTCATTCAAAAACTTGACCTTTTAGGTTTTCCAGTTGATCTGCTTAAATGGATTTCAAGTTATCTGAATGGCAGGTCACAAAGGGTCCTTTTTAAAAATTCAATTTCTGAAATTCTCCGTGTTACCTCCGGTGTCCCACAAGGGAGCCATCTGGGTCCGTTACTTTTTACATTATTTATTAATGATCTTCCCTCAATTATAAGTCATTCTCGCGTACTTATGTACGCAGATGATGTTAAGTTGTGCCTGCAGTATAAGGACATTTCCTGCCATTTAGACTTGCAATCCGATCTAGATAATTTTCAAAACTGGTGCCGAGATAATTTACTAAATTTAAACGGTTCCTAGTGCAAGCTGATGACTTTTTATCGGGCCAATCCGATATACGCGACCTACACGTTAAGTGGCAGCTCTTTGGATAGAATAACTCTTGTAAACGATCTTGGCGTTCTCTTGGACCCCAAACTAAAATTTTCTAATCACATTTCGTCCATGGTTAATAAAGCCAGAGGAGTGCTTGGATTTATTAAAAGGTGGTCAAAAGAATTCGATGATCCTTATTTGACTAAAACGTTATATATTTCGCTAGTTCGTCCGATTCTGGAGTATGGGTCTCCCGTCTGGAGTCCACAATACGGAATACATATTGGTCGTATTGAATCTGTACAAAAAAACTTCCTTCTTTTTGCTTTACGGCGCCTAAACTGGGATGCAAATCTTATCTTACCTTCTTATTCTAGTAGACTTCTTTTGATTAATTTACCATCCCTAGCCAACCGTAGAACGATGCTTGGTACTATCTTTATTTATAACCTTATACATGGTGATATTGACTGCCCCGACTTGTTAAGTCGGCTAAACTTTTCTGTGCCAAGTAGATTAACCAGAAATTATATTCCCCTAACTTTAAATCATTGTAGATCTAACTATGCCTTGCATGAGCCTTTCAGAGTATTATGTTCTGACTATAATAGACTTTTTCCTGTAATATCAAATCTTGACTCTCTGCCGCTCCTAAAACGATTAATACTTGCTTCATTGGCACAAGATTGATCTAACTATTACTTTTTTCCCCGGACCTTTACCTTTATTTTCCTATCTCGCGTCTATCTTATCGCGAATAGTGCCGTACGATACACGGCTGCGCCCCTCGGTCGGTTGGGCGGGTAAGTGGGCCGTGGGACTCCGCGCGAAAAAAAAAAAAAAAAAAAAAAAAATCTCGATAAATTTTTTCGTGCTGTGCAACATAGGCCGCAGGAGTATCGGGGCCAGAGGATTGGTGAAGTCCAGTCTCCCGGCAACACAGGTCGAAAATTTCCATAGGGTCAAAAAAAAGTGCCGAGGAGGAAATGCCCGAAGAGCCATCTGGGAGACATGAAGGGGGAGGTAATTGTGTAACTATTCTGCACAAGAGGCAGACAGTGTGAGTCCAGTAATACAACATAGCTCAGCATGGCCTATATACTGTATATTTGCCCTATCCCTTAACCCATGTGGGAAACTATCACCACCAACAACAACAAAGATGAGCTGGCAATTTTTTCAATTCATCATTTCCAAGGTTGTCCTTGCTATTAATAATGATACAACGGAGTATTTTTAAGATAACTGTTGTTTTCCCTGATTTGTTTAGTATTAATTGGCAATGGGGGCAGCACAATGGCTTGGTTTTATATGTTGGCTGCTACTTCTGCACAACATTTTTTTCATAGAGTTTAAAAATGCAATGAATTTAGAAATCCGAATTATCTAAAGAAGAAACAAGAAAGGAAAGCTAACTTCGGGCGGAGCCGAAGTTGATATACCCTTGCAGAATATTCTGTAAATAATATTCTCCATAATTATTCATATGATGCATTCTTAATACTCATAAAAATCCCAACTTCCTAACTTTAAAAACACCAAAGTTATGGTATTTCCTATCGTTATATGGGAGCTATAGGATATAGCCGGCCGATCCCTATAAAATTTGGTAGGTCGGATTGATTGGCCAAACATAAAACCCTTAGAAAATCTCAACTTCCTAACTTTCAGTTATATGGCAGCTATAGGATATAGTCGGCCGATCCCGGCCGTTCCGACTTTTATACTGCGTGCAAAGCAAAGAAGGGTGTGTGCAAAGTTTCAATTCGATATCTTTCAAACTGAGAGACTAGTTTGCGTAGAAACAGACAGACGGACAGACGGACATGCTTATATCAACTCAGGAGGTGATCCTGATCAATAATATATATACTTTATAGGGTCGGAGATGTCTCCTTCACTACGTTGCACACTTTTGACCAAAATTATAATACCCTCTGCAAGGGTATAAAAATATCTGTATATCTATCTATATATCATCTGGAACCGTCTCCATGTTATGATTAGATCAATCTGCAAATAAACTCAAAAATAATTTAACTGGTCGGTAATTAGAAGGGTTGAATTACTTGAAATGTACTTTTTTTTAAAGTCAGCATCAGCTATATCTATGAGTTAAATTTATTAAATGTTTAAAATAAGCTGTGACCTTTTTATACCCTTGCAGAGGGTATTATAATTTTGGTCAAAAATGTGCATCGCTGTGAAGGAGACATCTGCGACCCTATAAAGTATATATGTATATTCTTGATCAGGATCGCGCCCTGAGTTGATATAAACATATCCGTCTGTCCGTTGTAGGAGCGCTTGTCGCTGGCTAAAACTTAATTTTCAAAACAAATAAAAATAATCAAAATGCCTAAAAGCAGGCAATAGTTTTCCTGGATATGCACTTATCAGTGGTTGTGTAACTGTGCACAAAGTTAATTAGGCTGATTAAACCATGCACAAGATAATTAGGGTCCGTCTGCTGCATAACTTTGTTATAAAACAAGAGAGAACGCTATAGTCGGGTGCCCCGACTATCAGATACCCGTTACTCAGGTAAAAGGAGTGCGAGGGAGATGGAGATAGAAACTTTGATCACGCATAACTTTTTAACGAATGGTCCGATTTGAAAAATTTCTTCTACATTTCGATAGGTATTGATAAACACGAAAAAACTGCATTTTTACTTTTCCGAAATATTTAAATTTTTTAAATCGTATATAAGCGATTGTGGGCGTTAAAGGGGGCGTGGCACCTTTTTGAAACAAACTTGCGCTGCGTAGGAACTCCTAGAATCTGCATGCAAAATGCCAATCTTCTAGCTTTTATAGTTTCCGAGATCTCAGCGTTCATACGGACAGACAGACGGACAGACAGACGGACAGACGGACAGACGGACATGGCTATATCGACTCGGCTAGTGACCCTGATCAAGAATATATATACTTTATAGGGTCGGAAACGCTTCCTTCTAGCTGTTACATACTTTTGCACGAATACAATATACCCTTTTACTCTACGAGTAACGGGTATAATTAGCTAAGTTTATAATAAATATAATTATTTTTAGATGTTGAAGAAATAAAAATGCATGGGTAATTTAAGAAGAAAATTTTGAATATTTAAAACTAGAAATGAATAATTAATTTTTTTTAGTTTAGAAATACTTAAAATTAATACTGGAAAGAAAAAGTACTAGATGGTAGCAGAGTTTAGATCCGCAGGGATGATCTCCTTTTTCCAGTGTCAAATGTCACAGTGACACTGGAGACCTTCGCGGCCTGCGGAAATAGGCCTACAAGCGGGATCCAAACCCTAAGCTCGGTCTATTTGCCGATTGACTCTTGAGGTGATCAGTTCACTTTTATCTTCAAGCCAAGTTTATTTCTTAACCTCACGTAGACAAGCCGATGCAAGGCTGGTCAACCGCATTTACAATCACAAAATATAGTGATTTTCTGCTCAGTTCAGGGTAAATATTAATCTGCAATCAATAGCAGACTCGAATTTTGGGTAATTTGGCAATATTTCTTGCAGGCCAACTTCTGAAGTCCCACTGCCTCTGTCGCCGCAAGATATCTTTTTGCGAGAGCCAAAAGCTTGCGAGTGCAGAGCTGCGGAGAGGTGTGGGGCGTAAGCCCAAAAAAACATACATATTTTTCTTCGGTCCCCAAAATCCAGATGAGATAAGGAATTTACGATCCAGTTGGGAGTAGACAGCGGGAACATCAGCAGCTTCATCACAATTTAAATCCGTCAAAGGGAAATCAATCGCTTCCTATGATGACCCCGTAGGCGGAAAAGTGCGAAAAGTGCGGAAAAGTGCGGAAAAGTCGGAAATAACCCCTTAACCACGTCGAGCTCGTGCCTCTCTTGTGTTAACCCCATCGAGCTCGTGCTTAACCTCATAATGGTATAAATTGGCAAGAAGTAATAACCAAGTGCTATGACCTGCCTTAAAAAAGGTTATACTCGAAGGAAAACCTGATCGAATTACATTTTTTTTTTGTTTTTTCTAATTTTTATTAGTTAAAAAAAAAAGATCAGGTAGAAATTAATGAAGGCATAATCTAAAAGCAAAACCAGTGAGAAAATCAAAATATGTGAGAGAATGGTGATGTGAAACCATAATATGACAAGAAAAGATCAATGAATAATGAAGAACATAATGAAGAAAAAGTAAAAATAACCAATTGGGCAAACTGAAAAAATAATACAATTATTTTGGCGAAAATAAAAGTGGTGTGTTGCTTGCGTAACCAAAGAAAGAAAAAGAAACATAAAACCTAGTTAACGTACACAAGACAACAAACAAAAAAAAAAAAATGCAAAGCAAAACAAATTAAAACAAAAAAAAAGGTGTAATATGCAGAAAATAAAAAATTAAAAAAAAGTGATCTAAAATTTTATATGTAGGTTTAATAACCCCTCCCCGCAGAATCGCCGAAAGCGCTTTCGACCGACTGGAAATGGAGCGGTAAGTTTACCCAAACCTGTCTTGTTTTTGGATCAACACATGCAAAAAGTAAAGTTAAAGCTAATTAAAAGTTATTTTGTGCCTAAACGGCGATGATTAGAAAAAAAAAGAAAAACTAACAGAAAACACAATAAAAGAGAATTAATATTGCTTACGTAAACCACTTCTGTTCGCGCCCGAACAAAAATAATGCCCGAATTTAAATATACCCTATTTTTATTATACTATATTATATATTAAATATATTATTATTAGCATACCTTAAAATAACTTATCATATTATCTTCCCACAGCGCCATTCTCACGATTATTCTCACTACGCTAGATTTTTCTTTAAAATTAAATAAAATGAAACCTTTACATGCCTAAATTAAAATATGGCTTACTAAAGTTATTAGAAACTAAATATATTCATACTCACATGGAGTGTAATTATTATTATTGTTTTCAAATAAAAATTGTGCATTTAAAATGAATAACTGCTAGGCGTTTACATGATGGGGTCATGCAGATCGGAAATATGGTAGGGTATTGAGAAACCGACTTGAACAAGGGATCATAATAAAAAAATATTTTTGTCAACTGGAGAATATGATCATGGTTGGGAGGGCTATTACACGTTGCTGTAACAACAACAACAGCAGCAACATTCAAGTCAACATGTTTTAGTTTTTTTTTGTTTCCTACTGTCGATCGTTTGTTTACCTTTTCTTATCTTATCTTAATGAGAGTTTGCGAATCCCTTTTCAATCCCGATGCACGCGAGATCAAATAAATTTATGTATGCAAAGCCAGCAACTGCGAGTAGTACACGTAGAGAAAACCCCCCATTGTCCCGAAAGAGCAGAGCCGGTAGCAACGCGTGCTGTGCTACCTCGTAACGACCATCAGCTGGCCACCATAGAATACCCTGGTATTTTATTTAACCGTGATATGCTACAATAAATATTATTTGTGGCGCCCAACGTGGGGCCATAACCGGCAAGCCGATTAATTCATGCCTATTGGCCATCTCCATCAAATTTAGGCCACCCTTCCCTCACAAACTCTTATCAAAAATTCTTATTATCTTTCTCATATTTCATTTCATTCGCAGCCTAGTATTTTTGGGTTTAGATTAGCGGACGTTTTCCAAGTAAACACGACTCGACCCATCAAAAATGCTAGGGAATTTGTATTTCAGTTGAGATGTCTTGCACGGTTGACTATAGTGTTTGACTAAGTGAAAGCCTTTTCCCGTGCTTGAGTTTTCTCGATAGTTATACCCTTCTTTTATTTAGCTATTGACTTCGGTTAATTTAAAAATAATTGCCGCATCTAGCTAAATTATCTGCTTTTCTAATTACTTTATAAATTTCTTTTATTTAGCTATTGACTTCGGTTAATTTTAAAATAATTGCCGCATCTAGCTAAATTATCTGATTTTCTAATTACTTTATAAATTTCTTTTATTTAGCTATTGAAATCGGTTAATTTCAAAATAATTACCGCATCTAGCTACATTTCTGTCTTTTTTATTATTTTCTAAATTTCTTTTATTTAGCAACCAATAAAACCTAGCTAAATTACCTCTCTTTCTAGTCTTTTATTTTGTTTAGCTATCGAAATCGGTTAGTTTCAATATATTACCGCATCTAGCTAAATTGTGTGTTGTTCTGGTTATTGTTGAATGCGTGTATGAAACTCAGTCGTGGTGCGTTCCTACTAGAGTTCTCTATACAAAATTCAGAACAATGCCTATTTCTCGTTCATAACTAAAACGTATTTTACCTTTCCGGAAATAAGTGATAGCATGACCCTAGTAATATTGATATTATAATTCACTACTTCGATTTCATTTTTTTTGGGATATTTTCTTAATATTTATTATTTTTTTATAATTCATTAACCATCATAAACATATTTATAAAACAATGCCGTTGACTCGCAGTCCTGGAAACTTACGTGGAGAGGAAAGACCTTTACATTGTTTTATTTGCACACATGAGATTGAGTATACGACGCAGCTGCTAACAACAGATTGTGAACATACCTTCCACCTGGCGTGTTTTAACTGCATAGCCCGTAGTCACTGTCCCGTCTGCAAAGCTCCGATCGAACCACCTGAATCATTAGACAACACCCAGGTAGAACAAGCAACAGGTTCTCAAAATTTGAACAGGCAGTCAGACGCTAATACCCCAGAAATGGACTTACAGGACGAGGATCCAAATATAAACAAGTTAGTACAGGCTATAACGAATGCAATGGGAGCCGCTGCCAATAAGCAATCAGAAGTTCTAACGAGGGCAATAGAGACCGGCTTCCAAAGAATGTCATTTCAGGGCCAAGCAGCGACCAGTGGTAACAATAACGGAACCCAAGTTCCTCCACTAATTTCCACAAATGTTGTAGGCAATGTAAACAGATTGTTTAGCTCTCAGTCCGAGGTACCCGACCTAAGTCCAGGCCGTATTATTCAAATAATGACCAATTGGAAGTTGCGATACACTGGCAAAGGTGCCTTATCAGTAGATGACTTTATTTATCGGGCAGAAGCCTTGACTAGGCAGACACTAGCAGGAAGATCTGACTTGTTGGCTCAATATGCAAGCAACTTGTTCGAAGGCGGTGCAGCCAAGTGGTTTTGGAGATACCACAAGTCAGTAGAAGCCATAGTCTGGGTAGATTTGTGTCAGGCTTTGAGGACCCAGTTCAAAGATGCGGATGAACCACCCGGCGAAGATCAAGAGATCGAAGAAATTGCGGTAATTGAGCTGCAGTGTTGGAACTGTGGCTTAGCAGGGCATAGATACCATGACTGCACATGCGAACGCCGAGTTTTCTGCTATGGATGCGGAAAGCCAGATACTTATAGACCCACATGCGCAAAATGTAAGGCGTCAAAAACTGGGGGTCTCGAGCACCAGTAGGGAGTGCTCGCCAAAAATATCCACCGAGAGAACCAAAACTGGATTAACAAACGTTGATTCAGTAACGCTTTCAGTAACTAATCAAAATATACCAGATATTCATAATTTCCCGGAACTACCATTACATAGCAAAGTCAACAAACAATTTGGAGTAAATAAGCACAAGCCTTGCCAATCAGGAGTTCGACATCGAATTTATTTTAAAACAATTAGGCAAGAACGCGCGAAGGTGCTTTCATCAATTATAGAAAGTTCATTAGACGTTAGGCCATACGCAAAGGTTTATATGTTAGGCGAATCGTATAGTGGTTTACTTGACACCGGAGCATCAATAAGTTGCATAGGCATATTTGGCAAAAGAACTGATAAATGACCAGAAACCCATAAAACCCTTTCGATGTTCAGTAAAAACAGCAGATGGAAAGTCACAGGAGATAATAGGCAAGCTAACCACAGAGGTATTATTCAGGAAACAGGCAAAAGAAATTACTTTCTACATTGTGCCTTCCTTATCCCAAAACCTTTACCTAGGGATTGATTTTTGGATCAGTTTTCAGTTGCTTCCATCTGGTGTCTCCAGCCTTAATTTGTCAACTTTTGATGACCCTTTATTGCGACCGTTAACCACGGAACAGCGTAAACAACTGACAGACACCCTAGCTTTATTTCCTTCGTTTGCCGAAAATGGATTAGGGCGTACATCTGTTCTTTCGCATAGCATCGATGTGGCAGACGCGAAACCGATTAAGCAGAGACATTATCCAGTTTCTCCTGCTATAGAAAGGATGATGTACGAAGAACTAGACCGTATGTTGTCGCTGGGAGTGATTGAGGAATCAAATAGTGCGTGGTCTTCTCCTGTGGTTCTTGTACGTAAGCCAGGAAAAGTCCGCCTTTGCTTAGACAGTAGAAAGGTGAACGCAGTAACAGTAAAGGTCGCCTATCCAATGCCTTTTATCGACGGAATTCTAAGTCGTTTGCCAAAGGCTGAATTCATTTCAAGTTTAGACTTGAAGGATTCCTTCTGGCAAATTCCACTTGACCCCAAGTCCAGGGACAAAACTGCGTTTACTGTTCCCGGTCGTCCCCTTTATCAATATACGGTAATGCCATTCGGGCTCTGCAATGCACCCCAGACCATGTCCAAGTTAATGGACAAAATTGTTCCGGCGAATTTGAAAAGGGAAGTTTTTGTTTACCTAGACGACCTATTAATAGTATCAGATTCTCTAGAAAAACATCTCAAAACGTTAAGAGAACTGGCATCGCAATTTTCCAAGGCAGGTCTTACAATAAATGTGCAGAAAAGCAAGTTTTGCTTAAAGGAAATACAGTATCTAGGCCATGTGGTAGGACACGGAACAATAGCCACAGACCCAGATAAACTTTCAGCCATCGTAGAATTTCCGGAACCACGATCAGTCAAACAGCTTCGACGCTTTTTAGGTATGACAGGGTGGTACCACAAATTTATCAGGAATTGTGCCACTATTGCTTCACCCTTAACTGATGCTCTTAGACAAAAGAGAAAGTTTGAGTGGTCGACAGAGGCACAAAAGGCGTTTGAAGCTCTAAAAAAGCAAATGTGCGAAGCACCAGTTCTGCATAGTCCGAATTTCGAGGAACCCTTTTTCATACATTGTGACGCCAGCCATACGGGAATCGGTGGGGTGTTGGTCCAGTTAAATTCTAGTGGAGACGAAGTGCCAATTGCTTTCATGTCTCGCAAGCTGAATCAATGCCAAAGGAGCTATTCCGTTACTGAAAAGGAATGTTATTCGGCTATCATGTCTATTAAGAAATTCCGAGCATATGTTGAGGGCCATAAATTTACCGTAGTCACCGACCATGCCTCGCTAAAATGGCTCATGTCCCAGTCAGACTTAAGCAGCAGGTTAGCTAGGTGGGCTCTCAAGCTTCAGGGATATAGTTTCGAAATTACACACAGAAAAGGCAGCCAAAATATTGTTCCGGATGCTCTCTCACGGACCTTCACAGAAGACTTATCAGCCCTAGAAGTAGACCAGTTTATTGACCTCCAATCAGTTCACTTTAAAAGCAAGGAGTATGAAGAGCTAAAGAGCAAAGTTAGACAGAATCAATCTCAACTTCCAGATGTAAAAGTCATTGACGAGTTTTTGTATCGCAGGATGGAGCACGCAATAGGCGATAGAATAGCCGATGACATGGCCTGGAAGATTTGGATTCCAAAAGGATTAGTTCCGTCCGTATTGCAGATAGCACATGACCACCCTTTAGCTTCCCACTATGGTATAAATAAGACGCTAGAGCGAGTTCGTAGGTATTATTACTGGCCGAATCTAGTAGCGGACGTAAAGACCCATGTGAATAGCTGCGAAATATGTAAATGCTCAAAACACCCCAATTATAGCCTCAAACCTAATCTAAGTAAAACAGGCGAAACACAACGGTTTTTCCAAAAACTATACGTAGATTTTCTGGGGCCATATCCGCGTTCTCGATCTGGCCATATAGGAGTATTTGTAGTGATGGATCACTTTTCAAAATTTCCATTTCTAAAGCCCATTAAAAAGTTTACCGCTGAGGCAATTTTGAGATACGTTGAGGAATATTTGTTGCACTGCTTTGGCATTCCTGAGGTCATTGTATCTGACAACGGCGTGCAGTTCAAATCTCATTCGTTTAATCGTCTTTTGGAAAAATATAGCATTCGTCACTCATATACGGCAATCTATGCACCCCAGGGAAACGCCTCCGAAAGAGTAAATAGGTCTGTGATCGCAGCAATAAAGTCCTATATACATCCGAATCAGACCAACTGGGATGAGCAACTAAGCAAGATTTGTTGCTCGCTGCGCTCTAGCTTTCATTCGGCCGTAAATGCTACTCCATATCGATTGACATTTGGCCAACACATGGTTACCAATGGTTCCACCTATAAGCTTTTACGTAATTTGGATATGCTCGAAGACCGCTCAGTATGCTTTCAGAGGGATGATAGTTTCGATTTAGAGCGCAACAAGGCAATAGTGACCATGAGGAAACAGCATCGGAGAAACGAAAACGCGTACAATCTCAGAGGTCGTGATGTAACTTTCGTCCCAGGTCAGGAAATATATAGGCGGAACTTCTCCCAAAGCAATTTTGCAAAAGGCTATAATGCCAAGCTCGCCCCAACGTTTCTTAAGGCTCGTATTAAAAGAAAACTCGGTAATAGTTACTATGACGTAGAGGATCTACAGGGCCATTATATAGGTAAATTCCATGCTAAAGACCTTAAACAATAGCGTTAGAAACCTCTCAGCTCCAAGCGTGGATCGCGCTTTTCAGGTTTTTCCTTTCCCTCGTAAGCGTGATCTTGGTGGGGGGGTTTTGTAGGAGCGCTTGTCGCTGGCTAAAACTTAATTTTCAAAACAAATAAAAATAATCAAAATGCCTAAAAGCAGGCAATAGTTTTCCTGGATATGCACTTATCAGTGGTTGTGTAACTGTGCACAAAGTTAATTAGGCTGATTAAACCATGCACAAGATAATTAGGGTCCGTCTGCTGCATAACTTTGGTTATAAAATTAGCTAAGTTTATAATAAATATAATTATTTTTAGGTGTTGAAGAAATAAAAATGCATGGGTAATTTAAGAAGAAAATTTTGAATATTTAAAACTAGAAATGAATAATTAATTTTTTTTAGTTTGGAAATACTTAAAATTAATACTGGAAAGAAAAAGTACTAGATGGTAGCAGAGTTTAGATCCGCAGGGATGATCTCCTTTTTCCAGTGTCAAATGTCACAGTGACACTGGAGACCTTCGCGGCCTGCGGAAATAGGCCTACAAGCGGGATCCAAACCCTAAGCTCGGTCTATTTGCCGATTGACTCTTGAGGTGATCAGTTCACTTTTATCTTCAAGCCAAGTTTATTTCTTAACCTCACGTAGACAAGCCGATGCAAGGCTGGTCAACCGCATTTACAATCACAAAATATAGTGATTTTCTGCTCAGTTCAGGGTAAATATTAATCTGCAATCAATAGCAGACTCGAATTTTGGGTAATTTGGCAATATTTCTTGCAGGCCAACTTCTGAAGTCCCACTGCCTCTGTCGCCGCAAGATATCTTTTTGCGAGAGCCAAAAGCTTGCGAGTGCAGAGCTGCGGAGAGGTGTGGGGCGTAAGCCCAAAAAAACATACATATTTTTCTTCGGTCCCCAAAATCCAGATGAGATAAGGAATTTACGATCCAGTTGGGAGTAGACAGCGGGAACATCAGCAGCTTCATCACAATTTAAATCCGTCAAAGGGAAATCAATCGCTTCCTATGATGACCCCGTAGGCGGAAAAGTGCGAAAAGTGCGGAAAAGTGCGGAAAAGTCGGAAATAACCCCTTAACCACGTCGAGCTCGTGCCTCTCTTGTGTTAACCCCATCGAGCTCGTGCTTAACCTCATAATGGTATAAATTGGCAAGAAGTAATAACCAAGTGCTATGACCTGCCTTAAAAAAGGTTATACTCGAAGGAAAACCTGATCGAATTACATTTTTTTTTTGTTTTTTCTAATTTTTATTAGTTAAAAAAAAGAATCAGGTAGAAATTAATGAAGGCATAATCTAAAAGCAAAACCAGTGAGAAAATCAAAATATGTGAGAGAATGGTGATGTGAAACCATAATATGACAAGAAAAGATCAATGAATAATGAAGAACATAATGAAGAAAAAGTAAAAATAACCAATTGGGCAAACTGAAAAAATAATACAATTATTTTGGCGAAAATAAAAGTGGTGTGTTGCTTGCGTAACCAAAGAAAGAAAAAGAAACATAAAACCTAGTTAACGTACACAAGACAACAAACAAAAAAAAAAAATGCAAAGCAAAACAAATTAAAACAAAAAAAAAGGTGTAATATGCAGAAAATAAAAAATTAAAAAAAAGTGATCTAAAATTTTATATGTAGGTTTAATAACCCCTCCCCGCAGAATCGCCGAAAGCGCTTTCGACCGACTGGAAATGGAGCGGTAAGTTTACCCAAACCTGTCTTGTTTTTGGATCAACACATGCAAAAAGTAAAGTTAAAGCTAATTAAAAGTTATTTTGTGCCTAAACGGCGATGATTAGAAAAAAAAAGAAAAACTAACAGAAAACACAATAAAAGAGAATTAATATTGCTTACGTAAACCACTTCTGTTCGCGCCCGAACAAAAATAATGCCCGAATTTAAATATACCCTATTTTTATTATACTATATTATATATTAAATATATTATTATTAGCATACCTTAAAATAACTTATCATATTATCTTCCCACAGCGCCATTCTCACGATTATTCTCACTACGCTAGATTTTTCTTTAAAATTAAATAAAATGAAACCTTTACATGCCTAAATTAAAATATGGCTTACTAAAGTTATTAGAAACTAAATATATTCATACTCACATGGAGTGTAATTATTATTATTGTTTTCAAATAAAAATTGTGCATTTAAAATGAATAACTGCTAGGCGTTTACATGATGGGGTCATGCAGATCGGAAATATGGTAGGGTATTGAGAAACCGTCCTCCACCAGAGGTTGTCAGAAAGGTTTCAGGATAGATGGGTTTCTCAACTTAGATATTCAAAAGTTATACGATTTGAAATAAGAACGTCTTCTACGGTTGAGTTGTAGTTTAAGACTGCTTTAATGTATTCTCAGCGGTGGCCGAGTAGCCGCCGCTGTTCAAGTGTACATAGATTCTTATATGCTATACATAAATGCTTATACATAAATACAAAGTGAAATAAGCGAATGTTTAAACAGAAATCATTCCAAGTGTCTGCTCGTGTTTCCTGTATCGGAGAGTTGGGGCATCCTGTTGCAAGATCAGGAAAAATGTAACGGGGCAACGACTCAAGAGGTCGTTGCCCGACTTGGACAATGTTTAGATTTCAACATATTTGTATCCGTATGTATGTATGTGTTCGTGTGGCTGTCCAGTCAGCGTACCATTTCCAGGGTAGCTCTGGGAGGTTTAGCCGGAAGCTCGTTGCCTACCGAATGGTCGGTAATTCATGCAGTATAAGTTAACAACCAACTCCCAGCTTAGGCTGAGCAGGCCAATTCATATTCCCTTTATTAATATTAATCATTTTTATTATTATCTAATAATGATAATAATACCACTCTTATACCACTCATGTACATATTGTGACGCTCCAGAGCGCACAATATAAGTAAATATATAAAATAAGCTTAGGTTAAGAGAGATAAAAAGCATGAAGCGACAACATAGTACATAGGGAATAGGATTAATATAATAATAAAATTAGTTTAAGAGAATAAAAAACCTGAAACGAATTCAAATTCAAATAAGAAGGCGGGCGCGCCAATAGAAATAGCTGGGCACACTGATCTACGATCACCGGGTCTCACTGACCCAAGATTACCTGGTCACACTGACCCATGATCAGCTGGTCACACGCGCTAAGCCGTATGACCAGGGATTTTGACGTGGTGCGGGCACACTTTTTATTTCTTTTATACACGAGAAACCAGCCTTCGTAATTTGCCATAATCCATAAATCCGAAAGCTGATGTTCTTACAAAACGCGCGATGGGATTGTCGAACTATTTCTCTGTATTTAAACATATGCATTTGCCGACGGCACTCTGCACTTTTCCACTATCAGTCGCATCTTTTGTATTATTTTATTAAATTATTTTCTTTTATCTTCATTTCTTTGGACGAAAAAAATTTCTTTGCTTGCTTTGTCATATTTATCGTAATTTGTACATTTTATTTTAACTTTTGAATTTATTTTACACTGGTCACAAGAATATTCACCTGTTTGTGTGTCTCTTACAAAGATATAACGAAGATCAGGTCCATCACGGTTCGTGAGCCGGCTGCGCCAGTTATGGGTTGGTTTTAGCACCTTTTTTCCAGTATTGGGTTGATTGTAGCACTTCCTCTACCAGAGGTTGTCAGAAAGGTTTCAGGATAGATGGGTTTCTCAACTTAGATATTCAAAAGTTATACGATTTGAAATAAGAACGTCTTCTACGGTTGAGTTGTAGTTTAAGACTGCTTTAATGTATTCTCAGCGGTGGCCGAGTAGCCGCCGCTGTTCAAGTGTACAAAGATTCTTATATGCTATACATAAATGCTTATACATAAATACAAAATGAAATAAGCGAATGTTTAAACAGAAATCATTCCAAGTGTCTGCTCGTGTCATATTTCCTGTATCGGAGAGTTGGGGCATCCTGTTGCAAGGTCAGGAAAAATGTAACGGGGCAACGACTCAAGTGGTCGTTGCCCGATTTGGACAATGTTTAGATTGCAACATATTTGTATCCGTATGTACATATGTATGTGTTCGTGTGGCTGTCCAGTCAGCGTACCCATGATACAATAACATGTTATTGTATCATGAGCGTACCATTTCCAGGGTAACTCCTCCCCTCCTGGATTGAAGTGACGGCCAAAGTAATGGCGTGGACGACACGAAGACTGGCTCTGGTATGGTGGTAAAGACAACCTTCTTCTTTGTGTTGATGATAATTATTGATATTAGGGCTGCAAGAAGTATTATATATATCGCTTCAATATTTGTAGTTGTGAAATTTTTCCACTGAATGATGGAATTTGAAGCATTGATGGACCTTAAGTTGAGTTGGTGTAAGTTGATATCCTCAATGTATTCGGTGAAGTTAATGTTTTGGACGATTGGTATTGTTGCCTATATCTTCTCTTCGAATCGTGCCACTTCCATGTCGTAAGGAATCTGATTGATGAACACCTCACAATTTTTAAATGTGACAAGTGCGGATCCCTTTACAAAAATTGTGGTTGAGCAGTTTGATACAATGGTAGTGTTGTCCGAGTTCAATATTAAAATATGTGCTGGTTCTATTTCAGTGATTAGTTCTAGGTTCTCTATTTCTTTGACTTTGCAGTTAGCTATGTTTAACGTGTTTATTAAGACATTTAGTTTCGAGGTTTTCTTTGATAGATAATGAATTTTCGCAGATGTAGTGTTTATCAATTTTCTTATATTTGTTAGTAAAATAGTAAACATCTTTTACATTATGATACGCTATGTAATTTGGTAGAATCAGCATTTTGGTTTCGTTTATCGGCAGTGGAATAATATGTGTTATCAATTCACAATTTCTTGCTTAATATAGGTATCTTAATTCTAAAATTGATCTTAATTCCGATCATGAAAATGTCTAATTCTAACATTTCGATGATGTGCTCGTTAGCTAAATTTTGCAATTCTGTGTTATTTATTACTTGCTTGATTACAATTAGTTCCTGTTCGGAAACAATGAAATTCGGTACAATGTTTAATTTTGCCAGTAAAATACTTTCTTCTATGTTGCTTAAATGATTAGACAAAACATCGATATTCATATTTATACGTGATATGTACTGAAGTGTGTGTAAGTTATTGTGTTCCGAATTTACTGTTTTAAAGATAGTATCTTTGTAATAGTTTAAATAATGATTAATTATTTGTTGTCCTTGTTAATATGCTCGGTTATGTTATCAAATCTATTCTTAATAGTTATCAAATCTATTCTTAACGTCGTTATTAAATACCTCTTGCCTGTTAGCATTTGTAGTTAGTTCCCTTTCGTTTTCCGTAATAGTCTTTAAGCTATTATCGATTCTATTTCCGTCCGTGTCATCTAAATTACCAGTAACTATTTTTACGACTCTGCCTAGTCCATTTATCAATCCTCGTCTTTGCCTCTTTTTGGGAAGTAACCTATCTACTTTATCTTTTAATTGTTGAAGTTTAGTTGAAAGACTGTCGGTCTCGTCTTTTGAATCTTTATTCGTCTTTAATTTATTTATAGCTTTTTCGAAACTAACGACGCCATCGATAAAGTCTTGCAGGTTTATTATATGTGATAGGTATTTGTGGGATTAACGACCTTTGATTGTCCCAATCTTATTTTTAGTAACGGAGTGTCTTTTCCCAATTGTTGGACCTTTAAGTCCTGGACTGCTACGAACGCGAATCTGTAATATCAATAGGAATTTGGTTTGTTATAATTCTTTTTTTTTGGTCTTAGACTTGTGTAGTTTTTGATTTCTTGATGATATAGTGTAGTTTTATTATCTTTGAGCACCTTATGTTGAGAAAAACGGGGGGTGAGTTTATTTCTTCTATTTTCCTTACGGAATATAATGTCGTCTGTTTTGACTGGAATTGGTTGTTCCCTGTGTTCATCTTCTCCTCTAACTGTGCTTTAACCTTTGGATATAACGTGTTTTGAAATTCGTTCAGTTTCTGAAGGTAGTCATGTTCGGAGTTATATTCAATATTTTTATTAAAAATGTGGGTTCTTCCCGAATGTAGTTCAAATGGAGTATGCTTAGTAGCAGAATGTATGCTATTATTGTAGTTAGGGTTTCGAACAGAATTTCTTCATGATCCCTTTCCAGCTTGTTAGCCTTCTTGGTCTCAAAAATAATTCTGTAAATTTCCGTTAGTAAAGAATGCAACCTTTCTACGGGTTAATTACCCGTAGATTGCTGGAATGAAGTAACATTGGTTAAAATATTGTATTGCTTACAAAAAACCGAAAAAATCTTCCCAGAAAACTCAGCGCCTTGGTCAAAAACCAGTTTTGTTGGCACCCCCACAAAACAAAAATAATGCCTCAAAGACTTGATCACGTTTATACAACTCCTAGCCGGAATTGTATAAGCACTAGCGAGTTTAGAAAATTTGTCGATTAATGTAAGGATTGTTTGACCATTAATCGTATAAATATCCACGTGTACTATCTGTAAAGGCACCTCGGGTGTTTCAGTCTTTCGAAATACTGGCTTAGGTGGCCTTCTATCATACTTAAGTCTGTTACACATGTCGCAAAGATTGATTATCTTAGCAATCTTTTGTTTCATGTAGGGAAAATACAATGTCCTCTTTAAGTGACTCAGAGTCTCTTCGATACCACGATGATTATTGTTTTGATGATAGTCCATAATCACCGTCTCGTGTTCTTGTGTGGTAGTAACATCCATCAGAAAATCTCTGCACCTGATAAATTTGTAGTTCTTAAAGTGTTTGAGGTAAGCCTCCTCAATCAGCTTAAAGACTTCTTCTGACGCGAAGATGGCGTGTAATCTGGTAAGTACTAAGATTTCCTGTAAGATTGTGATAATACCGATGAGGTCGAACATGACTCTTGATATAGTACGTCTGAGTTTGTTTTTAAATAAAATACAGTTTCTAGTCTTATCTTCATCACCTATTTCGAAAATATACTGTGTCTTAAACTCGTTAATCGGCCTATCTGCAACAATTATGGATACTATGGAATTGGACAATTTGTCGGGTGAGGATTTGGAAATGCAATTTGTTTGTATCTCTATTCGACTTGGGGCATCAGACACGACATTCTGAGATCCCTTTTTATATACGACTTCATAGTCATATTCCAATAGTTGTAGTTTCCATCTGACCAATTTGGAGTTTGGTTCCTTAAAATTCATCAACCACGTTAGGGGTTTGTGGTCCGTAACTATTTGGAATTTCTGACCAAATAGATAGGGACGAAAGTAATTAGTCGCCCAGATAATAGCTAGCATCTCCTTTTCAACGGTCGAGTAACTAATTTCTCGATCATTGAGAGTTCTGCTTGCGAATGATACCGGTCTGTCGGAACCCAGCGTTCCTTGTGACAGAACCGCACCTATCGCGACATTGCTAGCATCTGTAGTCAGAATTAAAGGGGTATTAAAGTCAGGGTATTTCAAAAGGGGGTCATTACACAGTAAGGTCTTACAAACATCAAACGCTTCTTTGTATTCTTCAGTTAATAACACTGACGCTTCCCCTTTTAATTGTTGGGTCAACGGCTTGGTGATCTTAGCGAAATGAACTTTCTATAATATCCTAACAGACCCAAAAAAGATTTTATTTCCTTCTTCGTTCTTGGAATCGGAAAAGCCTTTATAACCTCGATTTTCTTGGGATTTGGCTTGATACCTTCCTCTGTGACAACGTGTCCCAGGTACTCGATTTCTTTACGAAAAAACTCAGATTTGTCTGGTTGAATTTTCAAGTTTGCTCGCTTTAATCTGGATAATACGGAATCTAGGTCGCTAATATGTTCTTGTAGCGAAGGTGAGAAAACTATGATGTCGTCCAAGTACACTAAGCAACAGTCCCCGTTGAGGTCCGCCAAAACGTTATCCATTACTCTTTGAAAAGTAGCTGGAGCGTTTGTCAGACCAAAGGGCATACGAATGAATTCGTAATGTCCTCCCTGAGCCGTGAAAGCTGTTTTGGCCGTATCTCTGGGTTCCATTTCGATTTGATGATAGCCACTAGCGAAGTCCAAGGCTGTGAAATATTTGGCTATGCCGATTTTATCTAGGACCTCGTTGATATTTGGCATGGGATATCTGTCTTTCTCGGTTTTTTCATTAAGTTTCCTAAAATCCACTACCATTCTCCACTTCTTTACTTGGGACGCATCCATTTTCTTTGATAATAAGAATACTGGAGGGCTCCAAGGCGAATGGCTGTGCCTGATTATATTCTGATCTAGGAGTTTACTTATTTGATTCCGGATTTCTGTCGACTCCGTCGGACTGAACCAAAATGGTCTGCAGAAAACCGGTTTGTTGTCTGTAAGTCTTACATGGTGTTTCACTTGGTAGGTGAATGATAGTTTGTCGCCTTACAAAGTTTAGACAATTGTTGTCTTTCCTCGTCATTTAAATGATCGGTTCTAATATGATTAAAGTCCAGGGGACAATGCTTTTCCTCATTATCTACACTATCCCGCATTAAGTTTACCACGGCGAAATCCTCTTCTTTGAACTTGTTTACTTCAAGTCCTAAATCCAAACAGAATTTCTTTGGTGTAGTGGAGAAGTTATTAACTTCGACCCGAGCGTAATTGTTGTGTGCCGTGTAAATGCCAGATGTTATGAATAAATCTTCTTCGAGTTGAATATGGTCGCATATGAATGGCCCTTCTTTAACAATTACCGGGATTGTGATAAGTGATTTGGACTCTTCTTCTATTTCATAGGATTTTGAGATACGATTTGGCTCTAAATGTAAGGGTATTTCGACAGTAGGTGTAATAAAACTCAGTTTTGCGATATCGATCTTTGCCGGAAGTTGTGTCAGAATATTCATACCAATCAAACCGTCGAAAAATGTATGAAAGTTGAACAATAAAAATGGGTATTTCCTTAGATCGTCAATTTCTTCGAAAATGGTCAATATAGCCATCTGAGGAACGGGGTATTCCTGAAGAATTGTTTTGATTGTGATTGGCTTATCTAACTTGACCCTTTCTTTTTCAGATACAAATTTTGGGTTGATAAAAGAACCCTCCGCCCCTGTGTCTATTAGAAATTTTAATTTGTTATTGTTTTGAAAAGACAGTTCGACATATGGTAAATTTGCGTCTAAGCGAAATTTACTCTGGAATCCTATCTGTGATTGAAAATTTGGTTCCTCAACAATATTACGAGTTTGCTCTGCCTCATCTACTGTATTCTTCGTCTCGACATTGAACAACCTTGACCCGCTAGATTGAGTCCTGTTGTTGCTTCTAAAGTTCCTGTTAGCCGCCGCACTGGAGGTACTAGGGGTATCGTCACCTGCTGTTATTGCAGGGAATCTATTACTACGCGCATTCTCATAGTTGTTCCGGTCGTAACTATAACGATTAAAATCCCTATTTTGGTACTAGTTGTAATTGTTCCTGTTTGAGGGTTGATTCGCGCGGAAACGGTCGTTTTGCTTATTAAACTGTCTATTCTGTGTTCCATACGTATTATTTTCTGCGAAGTATAAATTTCTCTCCTTAATTGCCATATCATAAGCCTCCTCGAGTCCCGTTGGTCTAAACGCTCTGACAATTGCGCTTAGGTTTCTCCTAAGCCCCGCGAGGAAGGCCGTCAAACACGTCTGTGAAACTACCTTCTGCCTAACCCGCATTGCTAGCTGCTCCGTCTCTTCCGTCTCTATTATTCTAAACAAAGCTAGTTTAATCCTCGTGATTTTCTCATACGATTTCTGGATGGGTAGCTGTTTTTGCTTTAAATTGTAGAGTTCTGTCATTAAGGTCTCCTCATCCCTTCTATCTCTGCAATGCCTTATCAATGCGTCTTTAATTTCATCCCAATTCAAGCTTGCTCCCGCACCTATTAGCGCTATGTGAGCGTTGCCCTCAATTTTTTGTCTAATTTCTCTAAGGAGCATCTGACCGTACGGTGTTTGGTCGGTTCCCCTAATCATTAGAATTACTTCTTCGACATTATTGATAAATTCGTTCAATGTGAACGGATCCCCAGAGTACGATGGTAGGAATCGAATAGCGTCAGGAATTCTCATAGATGCGAATAGATCCGCATGGTTTACAACCGCGGAACTAAGATGGGATGGTGACGAGTTTGTGCTAGAGTCCATGGTGACAGGCAAGGGTGTTTCAACATTAATTCATTCTGACCTATGCATTATTCTGTCCTATGAGAAAACGAACTACTAGTGTTACTGTGTAATTTTTACTTAACAATATCGTCTTTATGTGTAGTTTAATTATGGTATTGTATCCGCTTGTAATGTAGTGTAGTGTTTTTTCCAGGTGTTTACTCTGGTGGATTTTGCTTGTAAGAACATTAGTTTTAGATATGTTTTCAAGACAATAATTTCCTTCGTAACTGGTGGACGTTGGGAGTTGTAAAATTTTGTATATATATAAGAAAATAAGCAAAGACATTTCATGTGTATGCCTATAGGGCAACGAAAAACATTAGAAAAAAAATGTTTCTTTCTCTTTAATTTATTAATATATAATATTTTTTTTACACGAGAAACCAGCCTTCGTAATTTGCCATAAATCCGAAAGCTGCCGTTCTTACAAAACACGCGATGGGATTGTAGAACTATCTCTCTGTAACTTTTCCATTCGAATTTTTCTTTCTCTTCATTTATATTTTTAATGTAATTTGTACATTTTATTTTAACTTTTGAATTTATTTTACACTGGTCACAAGAATATTCACCCGTTTGTGTGTCTCTTACAAAGATATAACGAAGATCAGGTCCAACACGGTTCGTGAGCCGGCTGCGCCAGTTATGGGTTGGTTTTAGCACCTTTTTTCCAGTATTGGGTTGATTGTAGCACTTCCTCTACCAGAGGTTGTCAGAAAGGTTTCAGGATAGATGGGTTTCTCAACTTAGATATTCAAAAGTTATACGATTTGAAATAAGAACGTCTTCTACGGTTGAGTTGTAGTTTAAGACTGCTTTAATGTATTCTCAGCGGTGGCCGAGTAGCCGCCGCTGTTCAAGTGTACAAAATTTTCTTATATGCTATACATAAATGCTTATACATAAATACAAAGTGAAATAAGCGAATGTTTAAACAGAAATCATTCCAAGTGTCTGCTCGTGTTTCCTGTATCGGAGAGTTGGGGCATCCTGTTGCAAGATCAGGAAAAATGTAACGGGGCAACGACTCAAGAGGTCGTTGCCCGACTTGGACAATGTTTAGATTTCAACATATTTGTATCCGTATGTATGTATGTGTTCGTGTGGCTGTCCAGTCAGCGTACCATTTCCAGGGTAGCTCTGGGAGGTTTAGCCGGAAGCTCGTTGCCTACCGAATGGTCGGTAATTCACGCAGTATAAGTTAACAACCAACTCCCAGCTTAGGCTGAGCAGGCCAATTCATATTCCCTTTATTAATATTAATCATTTTTATTATTATCTAATAATGATAATAATACCACTTTTATACCACTCATGTACATATTGTGACGCTCCAGAGCGCACAATATAAGTAAATATATAAAATAAGCTTAGGTTAAGAGAGATAAAAAGCATGAAGCGACAACATAGTACATAGGGAATAGGATTAATATAATAATAAAATTAGTTTAAGAGAATAAAAAACTTGAAACGAATTCATATTCAAATAAGAAGGCGGGCGCGCCAAAAGAAATAGCTGGGCACACTGATCCACGATCACCGGGTCACACTGACCCAAGATTATCGTTATCCAACGTTATCCATTACTCTTTGAAAAGTAGCTGGAGCGTTTGTCAGACCAAAGGGCATACGAATGAATTCGTAATGTCCTCCCTGAGCCGTGAAAGCTGTTTTGGCCGTATCTCTGGGTTCCATTTCGATTTGATGATAGCCACTAGCGAAGTCCAAGGCTGTGAAATATTTGGCTATGCCGATTTTATCTAGGACCTCGTTGATATTTGGCATGGGATATCTGTCTTTCTCGGTTTTTTCATTAAGTTTCCTAAAATCCACTACCATTCTCCACTTCTTTACTTGGGACGCATCCATTTTCTTTGATAATAAGAATACTGGAGGGCTCCAAGGCGAATGGCTGTGCCTGATTATATTCTGATCTAGGAGTTTACTTATTTGATTCCGGATTTCTGTCGACTCCGTCGGACTGAACCAAAATGGTCTGCAGAAAACCGGTTTGTTGTCTGTAAGTCTTACATGGTGTTTCACTTGGTAGGTGAATGATAGTTTGTCGCCTTACAAAGTTTAGACAATTGTTGTCTTTCCTCGTCATTTAAATGATCGGTTCTAATATGATTAAAGTCCAGGGGACAATGCTTTTCCTCATTATCTACACTATCCCGCATTAAGTTTACCACGGCGAAATCCTCTTCTTTGAACTTGTTTACTTCAAGTCCTAAATCCAAACAGAATTTCTTTGGTGTAGTGGAGAAGTTATTAACTTCTACCCGAGCGTAATTGTTGTGTGCCGTGTAAATGCCAGATGTTATGAATAAATCTTCTTCGAGTTGAATATGGTCGCATATGAATGGCCCTTCTTTAACAATTACCGGGATTGTGATAAGTGATTTGGACTCTTCTTCTATTTCATAGGATTTTGAGATACGATTTGGCTCTAAATGTAAGGGTATTTCGACAGTAGGTGTAATAAAACTCAGTTTTGCGATATCGATCTTTGCCGGAAGTTGTGTCAGAATATTCATACCAATCAAACCGTCGAAAAATGTATGAAAGTTGAACAATAAAAATGGGTATTTCCTTAGATCGTCAATTTCTTCGAAAATGGTCAATATAGCCATCTGAGGAACGGGGTATTCCTGAAGAATTGTTTTGATTGTGATTGGCTTATCTAACTTGACCCTTTCTTTTTCAGATACAAATTTTGGGTTGATAAAAGAACCCTCCGCCCCTGTGTCTATTAGAAATTTTAATTTGTTATTGTTTTGAAAAGACAGTTCGACATATGGTAAATTTGCGTCTAAGCGAAATTTACTCTGGAATCCTATCTGTGATTGAAAATTTGGTTCCTCAACAATATTACGAGTTTGCTCTGCCTCATCTACTGTATTCTTCGTCTCGACATTGAACAACCTTGACCCGCTAGATTGAGTCCTGTTGTTGCTTCTAAAGTTCCTGTTAGCCGCCGCACTGGAGGTACTAGGGGTATCGTCACCTGCTGTTATTGCAGGGAATCTATTACTACGCGCATTCTCATAGTTGTTCCGGTCGTAACTATAACGATTAAAATCCCTATTTTGGTACTAGTTGTAATTGTTCCTGTTTGAGGGTTGATTCGCGCGGAAACGGTCGTTTTGCTTATTAAACTGTCTATTCTGTGTTCCATACGTATTATTTTCTGCGAAGTATAAATTTCTCTCCTTAATTGCCATATCATAAGCCTCCTCGAGTCCCGTTGGTCTAAACGCTCTGACAATTGCGCTTAGGTTTCTCCTAAGCCCCGCGAGGAAGGCCGTCAAACACGTCTGTGAAACTACCTTCTGCCTAACCCGCATTGCTAGCTGCTCCGTCTCTTCCGTCTCTATTATTCTAAACAAAGCTAGTTTAATCCTCGTGATTTTCTCATACGATTTCTGGATGGGTAGCTGTTTTTGCTTTAAATTGTAGAGTTCTGTCATTAAGGTCTCCTCATCCCTTCTATCTCTGCAATGCCTTATCAATGCGTCTTTAATTTCATCCCAATTCAAGCTTGCTCCCGCACCTATTAGCGCTATGTGAGCGTTGCCCTCAATTTTTTGTCTAATTTCTCTAAGGAGCATCTGACCGTACGGTGTTTGGTCGGTTCCCCTAATCATTAGAATTACTTCTTCGACATTATTGATAAATTCGTTCAATGTGAACGGATCCCCAGAGTACGATGGTAGGAATCGAATAGCGTCAGGAATTCTCATAGATGCGAATAGATCCGCATGGTTTACAACCGCGGAACTAAGATGGGATGGTGACGAGTTTGTGCTAGAGTCCATGGTGACAGGCAAGGGTGTTTCAACATTAATTCATTCTGACCTATGCATTATTCTGTCCTATGAGAAAACGAACTACTAGTGTTACTGTGTAATTTGTACTTAACAATATCGTCTTTATGTGTAGTTTAATTATGGTATTGTATCCGCTTGTAATGTAGTGTAGTGTTTTTTCCAGGTGTTTACTCTTGTGGATTTTGCTTGTAAGAACATTAGTTTTAGATAAGTTTTCAAGACAATAATTTCCTTCGTAACTGGTGGTCGTTGGGAGTTGTAAAATTTTGTATATATATAAGAAAATAAGCAAAGACATTTCATGTGTATGCCTATAGGGCAACGAAAAACATTAGAAAAAAAATGTTTCTTTCTCTTTAATTTATTAATATATAATATTTTTTTTACACGAGAAACCAGCCTTCGTAATTTGCCATAAATCCGAAAGCTCCCGTTCTTACAAAACACGCGATGGGATTGTAGAACTATCTCTCTGTAACTTTTCCATTCGAATTTTTCTTTCTCTTCATTTATATTTATACCCGTTACTCGTAGAGTAAAAGGGTATACTATATTCGTGCAAAAGTATGTAACAGGTAGAAGGAAGCGTTTCCGACCATATAAAGTATATATATTCTTGTTCAGGATCACTAGCCGAGTCGATCTAGCCATGTCCGTCTGTCCGTCTGTCCGTCTGTCCGTCTGTCCGTCTGTCCGTCTGTCCGTCTGTCCGTCTGTCTGTCCGTATGAACGCTGAGATCTCGGAAACTATAACAGCTAGAAGATTGGCATTTTGCATGTAGATTTTAGGAGTTCCTACGCAGCGCAAGTTTGTTTCAAAATGGTGCCACGCCCCCTCTGACGCCCACAAGCCACAAGCTGTGGCTACAGTTTAGATGCTATTATGAAAATTTTTTTTGATATGTATTTGTTTCGTCAATACCTATCGATTGGCCAAATAAAAGTTTGCCACGCCCACTCTAACGCCCAAAAACCCATTAAACACTTAAGCCTGGCTAGCGCCTACATTTCCGCCTTTCATGGCGTATACAATAGCGCCATCTAACGGATGAATTTGGAACAGCTGGCCAAGGTGCTCAACAGAGTCAACGTTAATTCTCGATAAGGATTTCTATTAAAGGAAATTGCGATGGCTTTTATTTGTCAATACCGAACTATATCCCAAGAACTATGCAAATCAAATCAAGTTAGCCAAATTGGAGGTGTTCCCTGGGTACAGATTTTAACATAAAAATCGGGAGCTAACTCGAGCGGCGAAAAACATACAAGAGGGCATATTTATATTAAGTTGTTTAGCTGAGTAACGGGTATCTAATAGTCGAGGCACTCGACTATAGCGTTCTCTCTTGTTTTAATGTAATTTGTACATTTTATTTTAACTTTTGAATTTATTTTACACTGGTCACAAGAATATTCACCTGTTTGTGTGTCTCTTACAAAGATATAACGAAGATCAGGTCCAACACGGTTCGTGAGCCGGCTGCGCCAGTTATGGGTTGGTTTTAGCACCTTTTTTCCAGTATTGGGTTGATTGTAGCACTTCCTCCACCAGAGGTTGTCAGAAAGGTTTCAGGATAGATGGGTTTCTCAACTTAGATATTCAAAAGTTATACGATTTGAAATAAGAACGTCTTCTACGGTTGAGTTGTAGTTTAAGACTGCTTTAATGTATTCTCAGCGGTGGCCGAGTAGCCGCCGCTGTTCAAGTGTACAAAATTTTCTTATATGCTATACATAAATGCTTATACATAAATACAAAGTGAAATAAGCGAATGTTTAAACAGAAATCATTCCAAGTGTCTGCTCGTGTTTCCTGTATCGGAGAGTTGGGGCATCCTGTTGCAAGATCAGGAAAAATGTAACGGGGCAACGACTCAAGAGGTCGTTGCCCGACTTGGACAATGTTTAGATTTCAACATATTTGTATCCGTATGTACATATGTATGTGTTCGTGTGGCTGTCCAGTCAGCGTACCATTTCCAGGGTAGCTCTGGGAGGTTTAGCCGGAAGCTCGTTCACTACCGAATGGTCGGTAATTCACGCAGTATAAGTTAACAACCAACTCCCAGCTTAGGCTGAGCAGGCCAATTCATATTCCCTTTATTAATATTAATCATTTTTATTATTATCTAATAATGATAATAATACTCTTATACTCTTATACCACTCATGTACATATTGTGACGCTCCAGAGCGCACAACATAAGTAAATATATAAAATAAGATTAGGTTAAGAGAGATAAAAAGCATGAAGCGACAACATAGTACATAGGGAATAGGATTAATATAATAATAAAATTAGTTTAAGAGAATAAAAAACCTGAAACGAATTCAAATTCAAATAAGAAGGCGGGCGCGCCAATAGAAATAGCTGGGCACACTGATCCATGATCACCGGGTCACACTGACCCAAGATTACCTGGTCACACTGACCCATGATCAGCTGGTCACACGCGCTAAGCCGTATGACCAGGGATTTTGACGTGGTGCGGGCACACTTATTCATGCCAACGGGTATAAAAAGGGCGCCGGTTGCCCAGTTCAAGTCACTCTGCAACCGACAGCGATTGGAGAAGGTGAGCCTTACGCATTGGTGTGAGCAACCTCTCTGGGAGTTACTTGTGGAGTCTTTTTTTGGGATAGGGTCTAGTACCCCGTCCAAATACATTGTAGTTAGCGAAACCCCCTTCCCCCTCCTCTACCCACTCACCGAAAGACCGGCCGTCATCAGTGCCAGCCGATCTTTGGGGTTCCACCACCCACCCACCACTAACCGACTCGGAGCGACGCCATCAGTGGCAGCGGACTCTAAGCTCGAGCCATCCCGCTCGGGTTTCTTTCCCCCCCCTCGCCTCACCGAACTCACCCCACAGCGGGGTGCGACTCGTCTCACAACCTGGAAGACCTCAGTGGTTTCCACACTCTCTCTCTCCTAACCTGGAAGACTTAAGGGGCCTCCAAAACTCTCTCGCCTAACCTGGAAGACCTAAGTGGCCTCCAAAACTCTCTCGCCTAAACCTGGAAGACCAAGGTGGCCTCCAAACCCTCTCTCACACACGGAGATATCAGGGATATCTCGGGGGGAATTATCTAGAGGTAAAGGGACGCCTACAGAGGGACATATTCTCCGGCGCAAACAGGAAGCCGTTGCTATCGTGTCCAACCACCGAGGGGCATACTTTCCGGCGCAGATAGCCGTATTCTTTCTTTCTCATCTACAGGACGCCAGTCGCTGCACAACTACCGAAGGACGATCAGTAGACGCCCACGACCGCACTCGACGACACCGCCGAAGACGGAACCAGCCGCGCCGCTCTATCCTTGTCTTTAACTCTGTAAAATTTAAGTAAATAAACACAACCCCCTTCAATTTCACCGAACCCCGCTCGTGTCATACTCTGGGAACCGGGTCAAACTCTTACAGCTACCACTCCTGACATAAATAAATGTTGGAACGAACTCCTGGACGCCGTTGAACTACCCCAGCATAGCAGGAACGTTACAATATGGTCCACCTTAATGGGCCTGAGAGCTGAGCCAACATATTGTGCCATTATGGGCCGTGACTTTGTCTCATTGGCGGACAGCGTTCGTATGACTGCTGCAAAATATGCATGGTCAGCGGTCTGCCATGGGCATCCGGTCATGCATGAGCTTTTGTTAATTCTTAAGTTCAGTTCATATTTGGTATTCAATAAATTAAGAGCACCAATATACTGACTGAGTCTCTAGGCCAGCGGTTTCGAAAGACAGTTCCCTTCCACCCTAATCTCCCAATCTCAACATAGGAACAGTACGGCCAACCGGCTACGAATTATTGGAGACAGCGGCGGGGGACCCCACATCGACCGTTCCCCTCCCCACACATTCGTTAATTTATATAACTCGGAACAGCAGGGATCGGCCGACTATATCCTACAGCTACCATACAACTCAACGATCGGAAATGCCATAACCTTGGTGTTTTTAAAGTTAGGAAGTTACCGACTAACTCTCATCGAGCGCAGACGTCCGTGCCTAATCCCGTGCCTTATCTCTATTTTTTCGGGGTTTTGATCCACACCCATTCTTCGCTTAACAACAGTTATTTATTTTTTTCACGTGCAAGTTCCGCTGATTATTAATCAAAGGTCCAAGCTCTTGTAACCATGGGCCCAGGCCCACCCAGATTAGGGGACAATCGCTTTGCATCGCTTAGCGAAAGCCCCAAGAAAAAAATGAAAAGACCCTTTACTAAAATTCAAGAAGAGTTCCCAGAACTTCCGGAAACAACAAAAGAAAACCCTAAATTCGTAATTATTTCATCAAAAGACCCCAAGAAAACCATTTCGGAATATTCCTGCTTCGCAGTTTACCGTGCGTTGAATATTATAAGCAAAGAAATATTATCTATTTCTACCCTTCGCGATGGAAACCTCCTAATTCTGGTGAAAACCAAAAATGTTGCAGAAAAATTCCTGAAATCTAAAAGTCTCGCAGGTATATGCGAAATTGATTGCAAACTTCATCAATCCCTTAACTTTGTCAAGGGCACTATATATGCTCCCTTCCTTATAAACGTTCCCGATGACGAAATTGTGAAAGAACTGGCTGACCAAAATGTGCATTCCATATATAAATTCTCTAGGAAAATAGACGGCAAACCAAAACCTTCTGGTGTTATACTCGTAACCTTCGACCAATACAACCCACCAAGCAAACTTGACGTTTCCTGGCCTACAGTCAAGGTAAGGGAGTACATTCCCAATCCTATGAGGTGCAAGGGGTGCCAATTTATTGGTCATCCAACCAAATTTTGCAAAAATTCCGCCACGTGCGAAAGGTGTAATCTCCCCCCTCACAGCCCTGAACCTTGCACACGACCGCAGTGCGCAAATTGCTTAGGCGACCACCCTTCCTCCTCCCCCTCTTGCCCAAGATATATACAACAAAAAGAACTCATCAGAATTAAAACTACACGAAAATGCAGTATAAGAGAAGCTAGACTGTTTCTCAAAAAACAATCTCCCATAACAACCAATCTCTCACCTAAGTATGCACATGCTGTGTCAAACTCAAACTCTACACCCAATACAAACAGTAATACTCAAAAATAGATTACTATTAATGAAAACAACGACAATTATTCTAAAGAGTCTGCCAACCCAGACCCTCAATCCCAATCTCTCTCAGTTTCGCCTTCCACAAGTAAATCTAATAACCATTCGGTGATTACCTCTCCAAGACCCTCAACATCTAACAAAAACGTACTAAAAAGCCCCAATAGAAAAACAACTGAAGACCTCGAAAATCACAATCGCACAAGCAATTCTCTCTCACCCACCTACAGCATAAATAGTGAACACTCACAGCTATCACTCCCTTTAATGTATTCTGATTATAAAGAGCGCTTGAAACACAGTCGCTCTCTTAGATTGGGAGCAGATGAACTCTTAAACAAAATGAAATCAAATAGTAACTCTAGTAAAAACTCATCTGACTCAGATTCATCAATGGCTGAAGTTGACCCCGCGTCAGCTTCCCCTGATTCTCTTTAACCATGGTCATTAAAATCTTACAATGGAACATAAAAGGAATTTTCAATAATTATCACGAATTAAAATTACTTATAGCCGAACGCTCTCCTGACGTATTATACCTTCAGGAGACCCACTTACCACATAACTTTAAAAACTTTAGATGCTCGCCGGGTTTTAAAGGGTATTTTTGGAATTTCCCCAATAATACTTCTGCAAAACAAGGCGTAGCTATACTCATAAAACAGCAAATTCCACACTCCCAAATATTGATAAATTGTAATCTTTTCTGCACTGGTATTAAACTTGAACTCACTAATCCCGGTTTTATCATAAATATGTACATTCCACCATGTCAAGGCTTTTCAAGCTCCGACATTTCTCATGCTCTAAATCAAATATCCGGTCCTATACTATTAATAGGAGACTTTAACTCCTGGAGCCCTATGTGGGGTTCGCCTCACGCTAATTCCCGCGGGAAAAAAGTTGAGCGAGTTATATCAACATTTAACCTAGTTGTCCTAAACGACGGATCTGGAACCCATCTCTCTACCCACAACACCATAACCAACATAGATATTTCACTAATCTCACCAATACTCGCTCACCGTAGCAGTTGGTGCATTTGTGATCAATTACATGGTAGCGATCATTTCCCCATATTTACTTCCTTTGCTTTTCCATTCTCCCCAGACATAACCCTACCCATCCCAAAATATAAAACCGATCTCGCTGACTGGAATACTGTCGGCAAAACCTGCACTGAACTAGAGACCAAGTGGACCGCCGGATGCCTAAACCATCAGGTCGCTCTACTCTCGAAATTCATTAGAACAGCAGCAAACTCCTCCATCCCCCAAACAAAACGGATTCCCTATAAAGCGAAAATTCCATGGTGGAGCCCGAAGCTTCAACAGCTCAGGGATAAAAAGCAAAAGCTTTTTCATACGTTTAAGTCCCAAATGTCATCCACCAACCTCATAAATTACAAAAGAGCCAATGCAATTTTCAAAAAGAATGTTCTTTCTGAAAAACGAAAATCCCTCGAAAACTTCACCTCACGTATTTCTCCCCTTTCCACCACCAAGAAGATTTGGTCAGACATTAATCGTCTGGCTGGCTCTCCAAAAATACCCATAAAATGCATTAAAACCACAAACGCTTTGTTAACTGACTCCAGTTGCATATCAGAAGATTCGTTTCTGACTTTCAAAGTGAACGGTAGTGTTTTTTTTCTGCGCTTCGAATTTTGTATTTTGTTTTCGTTTATTCCCATCGGTGGGTGTTATCAAAACAATTTTAATTTTCTTCCGTGTTATTTAAACATAAATTTAAACTCCGTTCGCTTCGCGAGTGCACTTTGTATTTAATACTAATTAATTGTTTTATTTTCGTAATTCTTATCTGTGTTTTCTTTTCTTTTATCCACACCGTTTTCTCTTTTGTGCATGCACTTTAACTTAGTTACGCTCCCGCTTTCTTGCTCTCTTTGCTTTGAAAGTTCTAAGCGTGCAGTTTCTGCGCTCTTGCGGTACTTATAACTGCTCGCTTATAAATTTCAATTCGCTTTCTTGGTACAGTGGTCCCAATAAATAAAATGAATAATAAAAATTTAGTCTGCTTCTGCAAGAAATGCAGCCTCGTAATCAGTGCTGACCAGTCGAATATGACTTGCTGGCTGTGTGAAAATATGGTGCACACCAAGTGCGCCGGTTTTACTGGCCGGACAAGTGATGACCTATCGAAGGGGCCCAATTTGCAGTTTTGTTGTGATGCTTGTGTCGAAGTTGCGAACGAGATGAATTCGTTCATGCGCCAAACTAAAGGCGGCCTGATGGGGCTGATTAGCTGTTTCGGTGTTGCTAGAGATAGCTTTCGCCGAGCTGATGATCTCCTCTCTGCGCTGGACTCGCAGTTTAATAGTCGTAAGCTATTAGAAGAGTCCCCTAAGCGCAAAAAGGCCGCTGGTGGTAAGGAGCAAAAGGGGAACACCCCGCAACCGAAATCAAAAGAACAACAGAGTATTCCGGCGGATCAGCAGCCGATTTCAGCAAACCCTCAAATGTTGCTAAGATCGGCAGCTAAAAAAGATTCGGTATCCGAACAATCCGTTTCAGAATGCATGCAACCAGGGACTTCTAAGAATTCCGATTTGTCCGTAGTGGTTTCACAATTAGTGGATCCACCTATCTCTCAGAATGTAGCATCTCCACCACGAGGGACTACTGAGTCCGGACAACCGGCACAAGTTGGTTTGGCAGAAGCAATGTCTGCTCCACCAAAATCCCTTTCAGAGGTTCCACTCAAGAAACAAATTTTCGTTTCTCGGCTTTCCCCTGATCAAACATCTTCTGATGTATTGTCTTATATACAAGGCAAAACTAAAGCCGATTGTAATAGTGTAAAGGTGGAAAAGTTTAAGTTTTCTTATGCTAGAGACATTTCATCTTTCAAGATAACTGTCCCTAACGAGGTTTTTTAAGCCATATGCTCGGGCGACTTTTGGCCGGATAATATGGTTGTAAAAGAGTTTGAGGCTAAGATAAAGAAGAAGGGGCCCGTGGGAGTAAAACTTCCTAGTCGAGGCCAAACCAGTGTACCAATTGCAAAAAACTAACTTCTAACCTCCTACTTTCCTATCAGAATGCAAGAGGTTTGCGCAGCAAACTTACTAAATTGTATTCCGATAGCCTTTCCTTTGCATCTCATATTATTGTGTTCACAGAAATCTGGTTAAAGCCGGCAATCTTTAGCTCCGAAGTTTTTCCAGGTAAGTACACAATATATAGGTATGACCGTCCCTCTAGACGGGGAGGTTGAGTCTTAATTGGAGTTGATTCCAACCTCCCGTCTGAGGAGTTATTTTTTGATGAATTCAATACCATTAAATTTATTTGTGTAAAGTTATCGCTTCCTGGTAACTTTATATACATAACTTGCTCATATATTCCGCCGTTGTCTGAACTTCCTGATTATTTAAATCACCTATCCGTTATTAAGTCCGTTGCAAATAAGCTTTCCGATAAGGATCAGTTGATAGTTCTAGGTGATTTTAATATACCTGGAGTTACTTGGTCCACTGAGGATGGATCGAATGACTTACTACCTATAGCACAGCATGATTTTATTGATGGCCTGCTTGACATATCTCTATCTCAAGTAAACCATGTTCGAAATTCATTAGGTCGCCTACTTGATTTGTGTTTTGTATCAAATCCTGAAGGTGTGTTTCTGTCCAGAGTAGCACCACTCACGCAACCTGAAGATCCATATCACCCAACATTCGAACTTTCATTTGATACGGGTAGAGTTATAGAAGAAAAATCAGAAAAATCCAAACGAATACATTGTTTTTGCAAGGCAGACTTTCTGAGGCTAAATAATTTAATTTCTGGCTTTAATTGGTCTGATCTTTACCTATGCATTAATATGTCCGATGCAGTTAATGTTTTTTACACTGCAATAAACTCATTTTGTAATTCCTGTGTTCCGTGGTACTATCCGTCAACTTCCAATAAATCACCTTGGTTTAGCAAAGAGTTGACACACTTAAGAAATGTAAAGTCCAGACTTTTTAGGAAATATAAAAATACCGGTTCTCAATCTGTTTTTACTATATGTTTAAGTGCTCGGTCAAGATTTACCGTGCTTAATGCTCAGTGTTATAACAGTTACTTAAACCGTTGTAAGGTCCAGTTCTCTCAGGACCCGAAACAGTTTTATAATTTTGTTAACACCAAGCGTAAATCTAATTCTTTTCCTTCCTCGCTATCGTTCGAAAACATGACGGCAACCACAGATCAGGCAATAGCCGATTTATTTGCCCAATTTTTTTCAAACGACTTACTCTACTTTAGATTATTCATCACAGCCTTATTCTTACAACATATCCAAGTCAAACCTCATATTCTGTCCCACTTTAACAGAAAGCTCTCTTCTTTTGGATCTTCTTCGTATTAAACCTGTTTATTCGCCAGGGCCCGATGGTATTCCTGGGTGCGTGCTTAGGTATTGCGCTAAGGCCCTGTGCAAACCTCTTCACAAGTTGTTTACCTTATCTATAGAAACCTCCCAATTCCCAAATATTTGGAAGGAATCATTTGTTATTCCTCTTTTCAAAAAAGGTAACAAGTTAGAAGCCAGTAACTACAGAGGTATTTCTAAGTTGTCAGCTATTCCTAAGCTTTTTGAAAAAATTATTACTCCTCATTTGCAGCACCTTTGCAGATCAATCATTTCTCCGTGTCAACACGGATTTATTAAACGTAGATCCACAATCACAAACCTTCTAGAGCTCACTTTATTAGTGATAAAAGGCTTCAATAGTAGTTTTCAAACAGACGTCATTTACACTGACTTTAGTAAAGCATTTGACTCTGTAAATCACTTACTTCTCATTCAAAAACTTGACCTTTTAGGTTTTCCAGTTGATCTGCTTAAATGGATTTCAAGTTATCTGAATGGCAGGTCACAAAGGGTCCTTTTTAAAAATTCAATTTCTGAAATTCTCCGTGTTACCTCCGGTGTCCCACAAGGGAGCCATCTGGGTCCGTTACTTTTTACATTATTTATTAATGATCTTCCCTCAATTATAAGTCATTCTCGCGTACTTATGTACGCAGATGATGTTAAGTTGTGCCTGCAGTATAAGGACATTTCCTGCCATTTAGACTTGCAATCCGATCTAGATCATTTTCAAAACTGTTGCCGAGATAATTTACTAAATTTAAACGGTTCCAAGTGCAAGCTGATGACTTTTTATTGGGCCAATCCGATATACGCGACTTACATGTTAAGTGGCAGCACTTTGGATAGAATAACTCTTGTAAACGATCTTGGCGTTCTCTTGGACCCAAAACTAAAATTTTCTAATCACATTTCGTCCATGGTTAATAAAGCCAGAGGAGTGCTTGGATTTATTAAAAGGTGGTCAAAAGAATTCGATGATCCTTATTTGACTAAAACTTTATATATTTCGCTAGTCCGTCCGATTCTGGAGTATGGGTCTCCCGTCTGGAGTCCACAATACGGAATACATATTGGTCGTATTGAACCTGTACAAAAAAACTTCCTTCTTTTTGCTTTACGGCGCCTAAACTGGGATGCAAATCTTATCTTACCTTCTTATTCTAGTAGACTTCTTTTGATTAATTTACCATCCCTAGCCAACCGTAGAACGATGCTTGGTACTATCTTTATTCATAACCTTATACATGGTGATATTGACTGCCCCGACTTGTTAAGTCGGCTAAACTTTTCTGTGCCAAGTAGATTAACTAGAAATTATATTCCCCTATCTTTAAATCATTGTAGATCTAACTATGCCTTGCATGAGCCTTTCAGAGTATTATGTTCTGACTATAATAGACTTTTTCCTGTAATATCAAATCTTGACTCTCTGCCGCTCCTAAAACGATTAATACTTGCTTCATTGGCACAAGATTGATCTAACTATTACTTTTTTCCCCGGACCTTTACCTTTATTTTCCTATCTCGCGTCTATCTTATCGCGAATCGTGCCGTACGATACACGGCTGCGCCCCTCGGTCGGTTGGGCGGGTAAGTGGGCCGTGGGACTCCGCGCGAAAAAAAAAAAGTCTGGGCCAAATACGGAGCTGATGAAAATTTTAGCAACGTTTACATAGGTCTCAAAGAATCATATCTGTCCTCCACATACAACCCTACCCAAATATCTCCTACAGCACTAAGTCTGGACACTCCATTTAGACTGCATGAAATCGAGGCAGCTCTCCAAACAGCTAAGGGCAATTGTCCTGGCGCTAATAGAATTTCCTATCCCATCTTAAAACAGATTCCTCCATGCCTTAAGCAAAGACTATTTGACATATATAACTGCATGTTATCCACTGGCAATTACCCCCACACCTGGCGATCTTCCATCGTTATTCCCATCCCAAAGCCCAATAAAAAATCTTCAGAAATTAATGGCTATCGCCCAATTTCCCTAATATCCTGCCTAAGTAAAATAATTGAAAAAATGATTGCCCTTCGACTCATGTGGTTTACTAACCGCCACAAACTGATCAGCGGAAACCAAGTTGCATTCAAAAGGAACCACAGCACTATGGACGCTCTACTCAAAATTCAACATTTCGTGTCGAATGCCATTTCGACCAGAAATCACGTCTCCATCATGGCGACGGATTTCGAAAAGGCTTTTGATCGCGTGGGACTACATGCAGTTCTCTCAAGACTCCAGCTTTGGTGCATTGGTCCAAGACTTTACAACCTGGTTAAAGCCTTTATGACGAAGAGGACCTTTAAAGTCAGAGTCAACGACAAAACCTCTGGTTCAGCCAACCTGCCAAACGGAATCCCACAAGGCTCACCCCTATCGGTAGTCCTTTTCATCATAGCCTTTGATCACATCAACCTCGTAATAACTAAACAAAGGAAATAAACATAAATTTATACGCACATGACGCTATAATTTACACCAAAAAAAAAACCTTACCACTGTAAAAAATACTTTTCTCAAAATTCTCCAGGACTTAGAAACCTGGGGATTATCTTCTGGCGCTTCTCTTGCCATAGAAAAATGCCACACACTTCACTTTTGTCGCAAAATCCACTGTTGTTTTCCAACTTTGGAGCTTAGAAATAAGACCATCGAACCAGTCAGGGATTTAAAAATATTTGGAATCACGTTTGACTCTAGGTTTAGCTTTAAGGAACATTGTATTACTTTAAGAAAACACCTCGAAGTCCGGGCTAACATAATTAAATTTCTAAGTTCCAAATTTTCGCATATCCATCTCAACATCCTAACAAACATAACCCGTGCCCTAATTCTCTCCAAAATCGAATACGGACTCCCAATATATGGTTGGTGAGCAGCAACACACCTGAAGAAAATTCAAGCACCCTACAACTCCTCAGTATCAAGTAGATCAATTAATGCATTTCCAACATCGCCAGTACGGTGCATTCTGGCCGAATCTGGGCTACCAAGCATTTCCGACAGATTAACCGAAGCCACCAGCAATCTAATACCCAGGCTCTTCACAAGCCCAAATCAATCGTTGGTAAGGGATTTCAAAGCTTCCTTCAGGAAAACACGGACTCCCAGGGTTCCCTCAACCCTTCATAGATGCGCTAAGCATGCAGCTTTCATTGGGCTATCAGTCCCTAAGCAGAGAAAAATAACTACGTCTCTTCCACCCTGGAAAGACGTATCGGAAAACATCAAAAAGGATCTTCACTTCCATACTAAAAACGACACACCAAGCTCAATTTTCCAAGCCCAATTTAGTCTTCTCAGAAGCCAACTGGGCCCAAGGAATTGGCTTTACTCGGATGGTTCTAAAACCGAATCTTCATCTACCTTCGCAGTCGTCGACAAGGATAACGACATCATCGCGGGAGGATCCCTTCCCAACATCAACTCGATATTTACCATTGAGGCTTTCGCAGTACTTCAGGCCTGCGTATACGCCCACAAAGGTAAAGGAAAATTCGCCATCTGCACCGACAGCCTTTCCACCATCTCAGCGTTGGAAAATCCCTGGCAAACAGATCCCACAATAAGCCAAATACGGATCATCGTTACCCTGAGCAAATCCAAAATAACCATCGTTTGGGTCCCTAGCCACAAGGGTATTCCTGGGAACGAACAAGCGGACGCGGCTGCTCGATTTATGAGCACAGCCCCAACCGTTCAGTTCACACCCATCAATGCCAGAGACATCTCCAAGCTAATTAAAACCACCAACAAACAAAAGATAATGGCTGATTGCGAAGGTTTTACCCACAGATATAAAGCGCTAAACACAGCCTGCGAAAAAACTATATTTCCAAAAGACCTCAACAAACTCGATCGCAGGATTTACACCTGCCTTCGCATTGGACATACACAGGAAACGCACGAACACCTTCTTCAAGGATCTGCTTCCCCTCCCTGCCGCTTCTGCGGAGACAGGACTTTTTCAACCGACCATCTTCTCGACAGCTGTCAGGCCCTAAAGCCCATACGCACTTCCATTTTTGGATCCGTCACCCTCCCATCTTCCCTACTCAAATCCTCCTCCAAATCAAATATTAAAAGAATTAAAGATTTTGTTAATAAAACCCATCTCCGAATATAGACATAATAATTAAACTCTAAAAACCCGGCCGAAGGACTTCACTTTCCAGTGCCATTTTCTCTTTCCATTAATTTTAGTATTGTATACTAGTTTTAATTTGACAAAATGAAATAAATAAAAATTAGAGTTAGGAAGTTCGGATTTTTTATGAGTCATAAAAAGAATGCATCATATGAATAATTTTGGAGAATATAATTTACAGAATATGCAGAATGAAATTTAATATATGCAAGGGTATATCAATTTCTGCCCTCTTCCCATAGAGTCCATCCGTTTGAAACGGTTGGGACTTTTGACAAATGTGAAACTCCGATTCCAACAGAGCATATCCACCAACCACCATCCGATGCCAGCTGATCTGAACAGCTGTGGCTCATCATTTTAGCCCGTTGCATTTTGCACAACATTTAAAATGAGCACAACAGCGTCATAAATGATACTTGGTGACAGACTGCAAATGATCTACGCGAACAACAAAATCGAACTAATATGTCTGCAGGTATTTGCCAGCCTGCAGAAAAAATATTAACCACTTTTGCCCAATATTGTATAAATGGTTACAAATCAAGTTGATCGTATATAAATGTTTATTTTTTGTTCTCTCGTTCTCCAATGTGCTCCAGGTTGTGAGTACGGTATGCTCCTAGGAAAGAGTGGAGCAACTCTTAATGCTGCCACACGGATGGATCAGTAGTTAAATAATTATTACAAGTATAAGCCTAGTATCCAGATCGACAAACGATTACGCTAGCGTAAAAACTTTAATCTTTGCAGTGTGACCAAAAGTTTGAGAGTTCATCAGATTTAAGCGTGCTACGGTGGTACTGTCAATCAGCTGGGTTTGTTGACAAGCAGTTAAAATTCAAATATCGTATTTGCGGGAAAGAGCCATTAAAAGATATTATCAAATACCTTGGCAAGACAAGTCTGCCGCTGTAAAAAGAAATTAAAAAAAAAAATACAATTTAAATTTAACAGTTGTTTTTTATTAATTAACTGATAATTATTTGCTAATTTAAAGTTCATAGCTGCACTTTTATTGTGTTTTTTCGTACATTCTGGACCTAAAAAACATTTTGCTCTGACAAGAGGCACCCCAGATAGTATTAATGTTATTTTGTCCTCACATGTAAACACCTGCAATCGACTTTTGTGAGTTTTTCCCTCCATTTCTTATAATGTTCAGTGAGAAGCGCACGCCGAAAGATTAAATTTTTTAATCTTTGCGCTAGCGTTCACCCAAAGTTCATTTCCGCAGACTGGCAACGCTATGGAATTTTCTGGTATTTTTTTCGTCGATCAGGAGACCGACGTGAAAAAAGGCCCGACAAAAAGTGAACGCCAGCTGTTTGCCTCTCGCTCTCTCTCATGACTGGCGTACGGTTTTCGTCGATCTGGATACTAGGCTATAAACAACATTTTTTGATTTGGCGCCTTCCATTTTGAAAAGTTAACCGCCATTATTTTTTAAATTTTCGTAGTGAATGTTTCAATTTTCACTGTCAAGAAGACGAATTCAGAGTTGCACCGAAAAAACATCGCCTAACTATCGCATAAAAAGTCCGTCAAATTCGGATGGGGAACTAACTGGGAATTTTCGGAGCGGCAAAACCTTATGGACCATCCGTTCAACGGATGGATCTCTGTTGGAAGACAGCATAAGAGTTTTTTTCAGCAGACTGGCAACGCTTTGAAATTATAACTTTCCATTTATTAGTTATATATAGTATATATGTATGTAATCGGGGAAACAGTTTGAGATAGAAACAGCAGAAGTTGTTGGTGGAATATCTTAAGAAAATTTGAGTCGGCAAGATTATATCGACTGGCATTCCCGGTAGATGGTGGACGATTGATTATTTATTGACAATAGTTGCAATCGATAGTGAAGCGATGTGTTGAATGCCGAATTTATGTCAAAGCAACATAGGCTGGGTCCACAATGCGTCTTATGGTGTTATTGAGTTAAGGGAAAAACTCCGTTTTATTTTACAAAGGATTAGCATAGAAAGCTTTTTATGGGCAGAAGTTAAGTTTTCGCCAATTGTGATTGATTTTAGGGGAAAAATTACTCGAGTAATGCGTTATCCCAAAGTGGACAGGGTAATCGAGATAAGCAATCGATAGGAATCTTAAGTCAGTGTGAAAAGTAATATATGATGGAAGGTCTGACATTCTGAAATACTCAACTAATAGCATATTATTTTAGTAGCCATAACATAACACATATGTGAAAAATGCTTAGATATTCTTAAGCTCAATAACACAGTCACAGTGTAAAATAGTAGTTCCACTTTTATAGTTTCAAGACCGATGTTTAATCCACTACCTTTAGTGGTTTCGATGGGAAACGATTATTTTTACTGTCATTAATATCCCACACCTAAATTGACGTGATTTTCAGAAAACATATAATTAACAAAATTTTGCGACAAACTATTTTGCAATAAGATTTCCAGAAAAATAAAAATATTTGTATTTAAAAAAAATATATATATATATACGTATGTATATACATGTTTGTATATGTGTGTTTGCGTAAGTGGTGCATAAAAATTGTATATTCATCCGAAAAGCCCACATGAACCAGAAGTTATTTTTTTTGTAATTGTTTTACCAATTTATTATTTGGTTGGTTGATAACTCTCGAGTATAATTTTAAAAGTTAGGTTGGTCTAAACGATCAAGTTAGCAGAATACTTCAGTAATGGATACATCGAAACTTAATACAAGGTATGTATTTAAGTTAAATTATATTTTGTTTCTTACATATACTTATGTATATTTACATATATGAACATACATTTAAAACATCTAAGTTTTTGTTGAAGTAGTAACGTCCTAACAATTTCCGAGTTGCATATGTGAAATAAAGGTTTTATAATAACCAGCTAACTTATTTTCTTATACTTTAGGTATTCGAGAGCAGACCTGTTAGCTCTACGATATGAAGGCAAAAGTAGACAGCGCCCTCAATGTACAAATAAAACTGAACTACAGACATTGTGTTTTTGGAAAGTGAATTTCAACGCTGTCTCTTTAAATGTGGCTAACAGCTATTCGAATCAAAATAAAAACCGCCTATCCCCAGAGGCAGATAACGCGAATATGAACTGTTCAAATAGCGGTTCAATAAGCTCGCGTCGTGCCTTACGAAATCGAGAGCGAGCGAATAATTATTACCAGCGTTTTGTACCTACAGATTCCCTCCAGTTATATGGAGAAGATAAAGATAAGGACACACAGGTGACGCAAGGCACGGCAGGACAGTCATTTAAGTCTCCCATCATCGACCATCGCAGCATTTCATCATCGCACCTAATGCCGGCTTTTGCGAAGAGACGCTTTGCCACAGTGAGCGGTGGCAATAGCGCTGACAACAACGACACAACAGTTACCACATGTGATGATGCTGCAAGTGCTTCCCAGAGAAGAGATGGCAAGGGTAAGGCACCTATTTCCCCTAGTCGAAAAGGCATCGAGCTAGACAGTTCTGAAACACGTTTAAATTATGTCCAGCCGGATCATGACCAGTCCTTGTCATCTTCGCCAACATTCGCTTCCCGCCAGGAAAGGCGTATCGGGAGTGGTCGCCTGTTACCCAGAAGTGATAATTGGGAATTTAAAGACCAGAAAACAAAGGAGGCCAGTATTGAGACTGAGAAGGATAAGTCTCTAAATGGCAGTGTTGGTGGAAGTGGTGTTAGTCAGCATAATCAAACCCAAAATCGCTATCGCACATTCAGCGGAAGATTGGTTGATCGTGTTCCTGAACATACTGATCGTCGTTTTCAGTATGATACCAAAAGGGCAGTTGATCGACAGGTCGTAAGTAATCGACGCATATCTAATAAGGAGTCCTGTAGCAATCAAAATCGTGGCAAACGCGCAAACTCTTATCACATACACGAAGAACCGGAATGGTTTAGTGCAGGACCAACATCACAGCTTGAAACAATTGACCTACACGGCTTTGATGAGGTGGAAAATATTGAGGAGCGTTCCGATATGGAAGATAACAATGATCAATTTTCTCGAAATAATAAAAACTTGGCTGGGCAACCAACCATCATTGGAGCTTCGAGGAGAAGCAGCAATGTCAGTTTAAATTTAAACGACGCAAATCAAAGTGAAGATATAAAAGATTCTGGCGAAAATAGTTTGACTTTTATACAAAACTCATCGGAGCAGAATAAAAACTTACCAAGACAGTTACAGTGCAGTCAAAGTTCTGAAAGTGAATTCAATTTTGATGCTTTTCTTAACATGCATCCTTTGGATCATTCAATTATGGTAAATATGATGCATTAATTTACTGACCTCGACAAGTCTGATTTTTTATACATTATTCAAACGGGTTTTAAAGGGTATTCTTAAATTAAATATGTATGTAACAAATAAAATACAAATTTTTCAATAATATTAGGTGTACACTAATGTATATTATTGACAAGTGGCCGAGTCAATATTGGCATGGCCAAAAAGTCAATGGAAAAGAAAAGTGTGATCAAGAGATCCGAATTTATACATGTGGGCTACAGCCCGTTTTGATACCAATAAGAGTAATAAGAATACAGCATACTAAGATATTTCTTTATTTAATTCCTAATTTATTGTTTATTATACCCTTGCAGAGGGTATTATAATTTTGGTCAAAAGTGTGCAACGCAGTGAAGGAGACATCTCCGACCCTATAAAGTATATATATTCTTGATCAGGATCACCTCCTGAGTTGATATAGCCATGTCCGTCTGTCCGTCTGTCCGTCTGTCTGTCCGTCTGTCTGTTTCTACGCGAACTAGTCTCTCAGTTTTAAAGATATCGAATTGAAACTTTGCACACAGCCTTCGATCCTTTGCACGCAGTATATAAGTCGGAACGGCCGGGATCGGCCGACTATATCCTATAGCTGCCATATAACTGAACGATAGGAAATGCCATAACTCTGCTGTTTGTAAAGTTAGGAAGTTGGGATTTTCTATGGCTTCTTTATTTGGCCAATCAATTCGACCTACCAAATTTCATAAGGATCGGCCGACTATATCCTATAGCTCCCATATAACGATAGGAAATAGCATAACTTTGGTGTTTTTAGAGTTAGGAAGTTGGGATTTTCTATGGGTTTTATATTTGGCCAATCAATCCGACCTACCAAATTTTATAGGGATCGGCCGACTATATCCTATAGCTGCCATATAACTGAACGATTGAAATTACCATAACTTTGGTGTTTTTAAAGTTAGGAAGTTGGGATTATTATTAGTATTAAGAATGCATCATATGAACAATTTTGGAGAATATTATTTACAGAATATTCTGCAAGGGTATATCAACTTCGGCTCCGCCCGAAGTTAGCTTTCCTTTCTTGTTCTTATATAATTCTGTTAAATATCTTTTATCACTCATATAGAGTAATGATGGCGCTGAAAAAGAAGTAACAAAAGGGACGTCACGTTTTAGCCGATGGTTTCGACTTAAAGATAATAATGAGCATTCGGTCCCGAGTGAATCGGAAAAACTTGGTAAGTCGACATCATTATATGTAAAACCGTTTTCTTAAAATTTGATTCTTTGATTAAACACGATTATTATTTACTTACTAAATTTTAATTTTATACTTAAGGTATTCCCAGTGTTAAGGATTTGGAAGCTCAAATGACTAAAGTGGACATGCGGACTGATTTTGTTAATCAAATATCAGGACCATTCCCTCAGAATGTGGAAGTGGATAAACCTGTCGCTAGAGACACTGAGGCATTCAAAAAGCTATTGCAACAGCTGGGTTCTCAAACCAGGATACCCAATCCTGGCAATGACGTTTATCAAATAATTAATCATTCAAATATAGGAAATCCTGACCAGCTTGAGTCTAATCCACAGAATAAAATGAATGACTGCCATCCGCAGCAACCAGAGTTAAATGTCCACGTGCCAAACATACCGAATAGTAACCATTTATTTACACAAAAACGAATGGAAATCCAACATCTAATTCAAAGTAAGATCTCAATTTTTTTTACATTTAAAAATATATATTTGTTTACTTCGCCAATTGACCAAATATATAGGAATATAGGAGAGCAAAAGTGAGTACATGTTTGCATAAAGCGCTTTTGGATGCGAATAAAACAAAAAGTAAGAAAGCAAATAGAATATTTATTTTTACTTATTTATTTAATGTACTACAAAATAACGGAAAACAATTAACAGCTAGAATAGCATCCTTGGTTATTCGAGTGAAAAAGAGGCGTAAAGTAAGAAAGCAAATAGAATATTTTTTTTTGTACTTATTTAATGTACTACAAAATAACGGAAAACAATTAACAGCTAGAATAGCATCGTTGCAAAAGAGGCGTAATGTTTCGGCTTAAAACCTTTGCGGGGCTGCCATCGGGCCTTAACCGATGCGGATGCTCAAGCCATGATGTCCAACATGAAAAAAGATAATATCCTTCAATCTTAGAGTACTTCTCAAGGCATTAATAACAATTTCAGTAGATGGACATCACCTATGGCATTTGGTCAGACGAATCCAAATTCAATAGATTCAGATGGTAAGCAATATTGCTGCCGAAGACCCGGAGAATCATTGCAACGACACCATTTCAAGCAAACTGGCAGCGGCACCATTTCAAGCACCATTTAAATACGGTGGATAAGTGGAATAATTGATATGCACCAGTATTTGGACATTTTAAACTCCCATCTTCCTAATTTTATTGACCAATGTGCTTACGACGAAACTGAAATGGTATGGCTGGTCAAAATTTTTATTTTATGAAGTGGCCAGCTGGATCTTATCCCAATTGAGAATTGGTTGGTCAATTGTGAAGAGACAACAAAAATGGAAAATTTGACACAAAGGATGTCAAATGAACAGAACTCCATACCGAATAATATTAAAAAATTTGTTGACGAATGCCAAAACTAGCCGAAAACATATTTATGTTATTGTACATTTGAAATAATATTTTTTTGTTTGTTGATAAAAAAAAATTGAAGTGCCAAACGTGCATAATTAAGTAAATGCGAGTTGTTTTTTATGCTATTCTAACTGTTTATTGTTTTCAGTTATTTTGTAGTATATTAAATGTATGATTGTGTTTGCTTTATTACCTTTTATTTGCATCCAAATGCGCTTAATGCAAACATGTATACAATTAGATAATTCCCACATAAATAGTCAGCTACTTAGATGATGGCGGATCTACAGATGCGGTCAAAATAACAGAAGCGCTCGCAGTGGTTTTCTAGAAACCGTAAAAAAAAACCTTTTCAAACGTTTTTACAAAATGTTTTTATTTTTCATTGAAACCCAACTAATAATAAATTCAAAAAATAATAGATACCTTTTTTTAAAGAAAAAAATAAAAATGTAAAATATAAATTTGTTCGTTCAAAATAATAATAGTGAAACTATTAATAGTTCATCACAGCCAAAAAAACGTTTAATGATTAATGATTAACTGTATATAATAGACCTATATTTAAGGATTATTTTAGTATTTAGTTGCATATCCTTTGTATCCTTAACGGACGCACAGCGCTTATGCATGGAATCAACTAAATTTGGGCATACAAAGTCCTTTGTTTAGCTTCCCAAAGTTGATTGTTAATGTTTGGTCTTATTTCCGAAACTGCTTTGTTCACGTCAAATTTCAATTGGATTAAGATCGTGTGACTTAGCAGGCCACCCTATGACACTAACTAGGAACAATCGGAAAAAAAGAATTTAAAAAAATGATAACTTTGTTTTTAAATTTTTTTGTTTTGTTCTTTGGGATTTGATAATATTTAAATATTATGAAATTACGGTTTTAATTAAATTAAAATCGGACAACAATATCATATATGTAGCTGCCATAGAAGAGATGGCCAAATGCAGCGAAAAATTATCATAGCTTCATTGTTTTTAGTAATATACATGTATATATATATGTAGGCATATAAATCGAAATATAGACTTTTGTAATAACCGCAAGGGTATATAAACTTCGGCTTGCCGAAGTTTTTTTCTATCTTGTTAAGGTATATTTCGGAGAAATATAAGGGTCTTCTAACAAACTGCCGAGAGCCACGTTCTCCAAACAAAACTACAACAAGATATTTATCCCTTTCTCCAATGGTCAATTCAACGTTCAATTTTAATCGTTTGGCGGCATGTTTTTTGATTCCAAACTTCCATTTAAATTAAACAAATTTTTTTAGGGATGCAGCAGACGCGAAAGATATTTGTCTAATATTTTGGGTCGATCACGCGTTTCATGTACTGCCTCATATTTTATAGCTTTTTTTCCACTGTAGAAGAGCAGCCTATAATATTTTGCATTTCGTCTTAAGTCTTCCTAGCAGTATTTGTAGTCAGAAGAATCTTAAAATGTTAGGGACTGTTAAAAAACACCCAAAAGTATTGTAAACCACCACAAACCTCTTTTAAAACTAAGTAAACTAAATTATTCTCACTAATTTCTCTGGCACTCCTATTATTTTGACTGAGTGAAACACGTGCCTCTTTACAAATGAAGGCGAGAAGATTAAAAATAAGGACGAGAACCGAACATAACTGAAAATTAATTAATAAATTAGTTAATTACAGTTACTAATGTAAAAAAATTAATCGGAATTGTATAGGAATTGAGAAACAACTTTTTGCTTGACTTGCACTACTATTATATTGACCGCAACTGTATATAAATCCGTTTAAAGACAATATTTACGCTATTGGACAAATTTCGGATGCGATTATATATTAATAATTTAAAATAAAAATTTAGTGATATACTTCAAAAAATGTATATAAAAAATCAAATCAAATTAAAGTACCTGCTATATCAATAATAAATGTGGTCTTTTAAGACTTTTAAAATAATAAAAAAATAATGTTAATTGCGTACTTTTGTTTTAAAATTATATTATATACCAAACATTAATTTCAAAGGCTTTTTAAAGAGTTCTATACCCCAAATAAATGCTTCTGGATTTTTAATGCCTTAAAACTGAATAGTGCCTTTTAAGTACTAAAGATCATTAGCTGAAAAATGCCAAATTTTCGACGCATTAAACTTAATTAGCTGTCCCGGTCATTTTATAAATGCGCGCCAAAATAATTTTTTTATTCGAAACAAGAAAAATTTTTTTTTTTTATTGTTTATAGAATTTAGCCTAGTACTTAGATCGACAAACGAGTACGCTAGTGTAAAAACTTTAATATTTAAGCGTGCTACGGTCATACTGATAACAACCAGGTTTGTTGGCAAGCAGCTAAAGTTCAAATATCGTATTTGCGGGAAAGAGCCTTTAAAAGATATTATCAACTACCTTGGAAAGACAAGTCTGCCGCTGTACAAAAAAATTAAAAAACAATACAATTTAAATTTAACAGTTGTTATATCCTCTGGTATTATAATTTTGGTCAAACGTGTGCAACGCACTGAAGGAGACATCTCGGACCCTATAAAGTATATATATTCTTGATCAGGATCACCTCCTGAGTGGATATAAGCATGTCCGTCTGTCTGTTTTAAGGCGAAATAGTCTCTCAGTTTTAAAGATATCGAATTGAAACTTTGCACACACTCTTCTTTCCGTCGGAACGGCCGGGATCGGCCGACTACATCCTATAGCTGCCATATAACTGATTGATCGGAAATGCCTTAACTTTGATGTTTGTAAAATTAGGAAGTTGGGATTTTCTATCGGTTTTATTTTTGGCCAATCAATCCGACCTACCAAATTTCATTAGGATCGGCCGTCTATATCCTATAACTGCCATATAACTGATTGATCGGAAATGCCTTAACTTTGGTGTTTGTAAAATTAGGAAGTTGGAATTTTCTATCGGTTTTATTTTTGGCCAATCAATCCGACCTACCAAATTTCATTAGGATCGGCCGTCTATATCCTATAGCTGCCATATAACTGAACGAATGGGGTTTTTAAAGTTAGGAAGTTGGAATTTTTTATGAGTATTAAGAATGCATCATATGAATAATTTTGGAGAATTTACAGAGTATTCTGCAAGGGTATATCAACATCGGCACCGCCCGAAGTTAGCATTCCTTTCTTGTTTTTTGTAAATTTTTGACATATGTAAAAAGGCCTGACAAAAAGTGAAAGCCAGCTGTTTGCCTGTCGCTCTCTCTCATGACTGGCGTACAGTTTTCGTCGATCTAAGTACTAGGCTTATATGGGGAAACTACATCTTCATTTGATTATTGTTTCAACTCATTAGATTAGATTGCCACATTGAAAAGAAGTCTGTATTTTACATTTTGTCTTTCCATATTCTTAAAATATCCATATATGTATATGCAAAATATTTTTTAAAACATAAAAAGAAAATAATTTTAAATTTTGGTTCTTTTTGTTTTATATAATAACTTCTTAATAACAAATAGGACTGATTTGTGGAGACGTTACCCCGGACTTTCTGGAAAAAGAGTTGGGTAACCCTAGCACTCCAGCATCTACAAAGGAGGTTATTGCAACAGTACTTCGTGAATATTCCCATACTAAAAGAAATACTGTGGGCACAAGCGATCCCCATATTTTCACTCATTCATTTCTCCAAGCTCAACCGGTTCATCAGCATTTCTCTGAAGGTTTGTATTTTAAGGCCAACATGCTCTAAAATGGATCGATAGTGTTAAATTTACACCAGTGATCATATTGTGGCCTATCATTTGAGTGAGTGATTTGCACGACCAGTCGGAAATTGAGAAATTATTCCAAAAACAAACCCTTTATGCAAAAAAGACTAATATAAATTGCCCATCATAATGAATTAGAATTGGGAGCCGCTTAAAGAGACTTGATTTATTTCGACCAGTCATTTTTTTAATTCCATTGCTACAAATTTTGTTGTTTTATGACTTATTTTATATAATTTTGTTGTGGGAAAAAGGCTCTGAAAAAGAACATGCTGTACAACATTACGTTCTCTGAGATGAAAAGTTAAAAACTAATGTTAAGAAAACTATTTATGTTTATTATTGATTTACTAGAGTGTATTTTAATGCCCAAAAAAAGTTTTTAAAGCAATAAAGAAGCCATTTCCGACAGGTGTATATCTATATTCTTGACCAACATCACTATGCGAGTTGATACAGCCATTCCTGTATGTTTGTCAGTTTCTATAATTCTCTCCGTTGGAAGCTATTTGGGTAAAACTTTCCCAGAAGTCTTTCTTCTTTACAGTTAGTATATAAGTCAGAAAGGTAAAATAATTATTTTATTTATAGCTGCAATGGTTTATAAACTTTGGCCTCGTGAAGATTTTTTCTTGTCTTTAATATAAAAGCGTACACAAGTTATTCAATATCACGTTTACAAATCTTTCTTATATAATCCGATCGTTATCTTTAGTAAATTGAAACAGAGTACCCTCGTGTGTGGTGCAATTTTTAAATTCTCATCTTTACAGCAAAAATAATGTTCCTTTTTTTTTATTATACGGATTTTTCTTTTTGCCTATGCTCACTAGATAGACACGTGGTGACCACTGGACTTTTTCTGAGCTTGCGATTAAGCCTTTTTTCTAAAAAGTATCGAATATATTTTATGATAGAAATATTTCTGTATTAAAAAAAGATAAACCTACGTTATAAAAGTCTGCATCTTTGTACTGAAAGTTAATATTTTTTTTTTACCTTTTTTAAGATTTGCTTTCGCAAAATTCTGCCAGCCATGCGATTAATCAGCTAATTGCCCACGGTAATTCGCCCACTCCTCTGGCCTTCACTCCTACATCAGTTTTAAGGAAAATGACAGCCGATAAAGATACAAGTCAAACACCTAGCGCATCTCATAGCCAGCAGCAACAATATCAAATGCACCCACACCATGCCAAGCAACTAAGTACGCACTCAAACGTACATGAGCCGCAGCCGACAGCAACTATGGCAGTACAGCCTCGAATGATTTTAGGAGGTGGAAACTATTCCATTGTTCAAAATGCCCAACACATGTCTTCTAACCTGCCGCAGTGTCGTAATCAACAAATGTTAAAATGGACTCCTGGCAATATGCAAATGGTGCAAGGAAAATCATTTGGTAAGTATAAGGGAAACATTTATATTGGCTGCTTTGGTTCCAATGATTAACATTTTTGTTTTTTAGTTTATAGTTATAATATTCCTCAACTTTTGACATAAAACACTTACTTACTTAAGGAAAAGTGTTAACGATACAACAATTATTTCATAAAAATTTACCTTTCATTACATTTTATCGGAAACAACAATTTTACAAACAAACATGAAAAAAAGTCACTGAGCTTTAGCTATCAGTTTTTAATTAGAAACAGTCGATCATAATATTAAAAAAAACTACTATCTAAATCGATAAAACCGACCGAGAGGCGCAGCCGTGTATCGTACGGCATGATTCTCGAGATGATAGACGCGAGATATGAAATTATAGGTAAAATTCCGGGGAAAAGGTAATAGTAAGATCCATTTTGTGCCAATGAAGTATTAATTGTTTTGGGAGCGGCAGAGTCAAGACTTGAGATTATAGGAAAAACTCTATTATAGTCAGAACATAATACTCTGAACGGCACATGCAAGGCATAGTTCGATCTACAATGATTTAATATTAGGGGAATATGATTTCTAGTTAATCTACTTGGCACAGAAAAGTTTAGCCGACTTTCAAAGTCGGGGCTGTGGGTGTGTAAAGTAATCAACAGTAGTCTACGACACTGGAGGTAACACAGAGAATTTTAGAAATAGAATTTTAAAAAATGAAGCTTTGACCTGCCATTCAGGTAACTTGAGATCCTTATAAGGAGATCAACTGGAAAATCTAACAGGTAAATGACGTCTGTTTCAAAATTACTATTGAAGCCCTTTTCACAAATGTAGTAAGCTCCAGAAGGTTAGTGATTGTGAATCTACGTTTTAAGCTTAGGAGTAGCTGAGAACTTATAGATATCTCTATACTTACTGGCTTCTAGCTTGTTAGCTTTTTTGTAAGTGATTGCAAATGATTCCTTCCAAACATGTAGAAATTGGGAAGTCTCTAGAGATAAGGTAAACAAGGGCATTAGCCAATACCTAAGCTCGCTCCCAGGAATACCATCGGGCCTGGCGAGAGAGAATTGGACTTTACAACGGTTTAGTAACTATTATAACACTGAGCATTAAGCATTATATAAGACAATACATCAGAAGATGTTTGTTTAAGGAAAAACCGAGAAACGAAATTTGAGCCGGTTGACCGGACTCAGTAGTCCCTTGTGGCGGTATATGAGGGTATATATTATGAGGGATAGATGGATCCAATAATTGTGAAACCACGCCGAACAAATCGGAATTCTTAGAAGTCCCTGGTTGCATGCATTCTACTAAGGATTGTTCCGATACCGAATCTTTTTAAGCTGCTGATCTTAGCAACATTTAAGGGTTTGCTGCAATCAGTGGCTGATCCGTCGGAATGCTCTGCTCTTCTTTTGATCGAGGTTGCGGGGTGTTCCCCTTTTGCTGCTTACCACCAGTGGCTTTTTTGCAACTGCACATTGGGTCCTTTTGAAAGGTTATCACTTGTCCGGTCAGTAAAACCAGCGCACTTGGTGTGCACCATGTTTTTACATAGTCAGCAAGTCATGTTAGACTGGTTAGCCCTAATTAAGAGCTTGCACTTTTTGAAGAATTAAAATATAAAGTAAAGTAGATATTTCTTTTCAATAATGCAGATTTTTTACAGTTGATATATCCATATCCGTCTTTGCACGCAGTCAAGTATGGCTTCATGTATTTTTTCACAACAGATTGCTATTATAATTAAAAAATTAAAAAAGTATAACTTTGTTGTTTTTAATTTTTTATTGTTCTTTAGGATTTGATAATATTTAATTACTATGTACTTATGGTTTTAATTAAATTATTTTCGGACCCATCAAAAAATTAAACATTTTTTTTTTTTTTTTTTTTTCATTTATTAAAATATTCCTCTGATATACTATTACTATATCAGTATTACGCTTTTAGCTTTGTCAAAATCGGACAAGCAAAACTGTAACACGAGTTCAATACTCTAACTTTACAAAAAAATCTTCCAGAAATCATCCAAAATACGGTTCTTTAATTAATTATTATTATTTATTTATCTTCCTAGCGCTAAAGTTAACAATTTAACTTAAAAGTAAAGCACTAGTCACAAAACAAAGTTTACAATCTTACAGAAAGTTTTACAGAATCACTTAAACATATTTGCAAGTTTTGATTATTATCCGTAGCAAAATTTTTTGTTTTATTTTTTTTTTTTTTTGTTTTGAATTCTTATCTATAGTTAGTTCTTGGATTTATAATTAGTTGTGTGTGGTTGTGGGTTAGTTATTTTTTAACATTAATAATAATTCTTTCCGAAACTGTCTAGCACTTCTTGTATTCTTTAAACTGTGTGGTAAATTATTCCAAAGCTTAACAGCCCATGCAAAGAAGTGATTTTCACTCGAGGAATAGTTGATTCTTGTGGGAATTATATTATTCGTTCTGGCTGATTGTCCAAAGTTGAGAAACGAAAACAAGTAATTTGGTTCCTTGGTCGTGACTATTTTGTGAAGGAGAATCAGTGTCCTAAATTCAGCTAATGTGGAAAAGTCTAGTCCAAAGATTTGTTTAGCATGATTTGAAATTGAATCGTGTGGTTAAATATTGAAAATAAATCTTGCTATATTGTTGTATGCTACGGTTAATTTATTCCTACTTATTGAGTCGCATTTTCCAAATATTTCAATGCAGTATAAAAGTGAAGGGATTATAATCGACTTTGCTAATACCATTTTACTATGGATTGGTAAAATACTCTGGATCAGTTTTAATTGACGTAGTTGATAATACGTCTTACCAACTATGTAGTCGATATGATTGGACCACGAAAGAGTGCTATTGAACACAATTCCGAGGTTGTTAGCTCGATTTACGTATTCAATCTCATCAGTATCAACCTTGAGCCTTTGCACTGGTGGGTTTATTTCTTTTTTAAAAATTATCAAACATTTGGATTTTTTTGGATTTATTTGAAGACCGTTATTCATTGCCCAATTGCTAACTAGTTTAAGTTCACTATTACTGACATCAATACATTCAGATATACGGCTATATGGACTACTAAACAAAATTTTTTTTTAGCAAGACAATAACCCAAAGCATACGACTATTTTGGTAAAAAAAAATTGGATTTAAAAACAAAAATTTCAGTCTATGAAGTGGCCACAACAATCTCCGGATATGAATCCAATTAAAACAAGAGAGAACGCTATAGTCGGGTGCCCCGACTATCAGATACCCGTTACTCAGGTAAAGGGAGTGCGAGGGAGATGGAGATAGAAACTTTGATCACGCATAACTTTTTAACGAATGGTCCGATTTGAAAAATTTCTTCTACATTTCGATAGGTATTGATAAACACAATAAAACTGCATTTTTACTTTTCCGAAATATTTAAATTTTTAAAATCGTATACAAGCGATTGTGGGCGTTAAAGGGGGCGTGGCACCTTTTTGAAACAAACTTGCGCTGCGTAGGAACTCCTAGAATCTGCATGCAAAATGCCAATCTTCTAGCTTTTATAGTTTCTGAGATCTCAGCGTTCATACGGACAGACAGACGGACAGACGGACAGACGGACAGACGGACATGGCTATATCGACTCGGCTAGTGACCCTGATCAAGAATATATATACTTTATAGGGTCGGAAACGCTTCCTTCTACCTGTTACATACTTTTGCACGAATACAATATACCCTTTTACTCTACGAGTAACGGGTATAAAAATTATGGAGTCATGTGAAATCGCAATTGGCGAAATATGCACTTCTCCCAAGTGGAATGTGGTTGATGACAAAGGATATATGGTATGCTACTCCCCCGAATTGGTGTAACGCTATGCCAAATCACTTAGGAGAAAAAAAGTTAAATTGAATTAGGACACATTATAAAAAAATCTGTAATACAAATATTTGGTTACAAAATGACCGCAGTGCAAAACTGTAACATTTGACTTATTTTACAGTTTGCTCCAACATTTTGTACTCCTATTATTAATTGGCTTAAAATTTTCTAAAAACGTAGTGTATGGACAGACCTAGAACATAAGGGTATATAAAATTCGGCTTGCCGAAGTTTGCTTCCTTTCTTGTTTTATTTTATGAAAGCGTGGTTTATTACGCGTTTCGGATCCAGATCTTATCTTTATTCACAATGTTGTTTACACTTTTACTTACTTATTGTAGGTCGCCCCATACTGAAAGGAGGCCTTAATTCAATGCCTCACCAAAATCCCACAGTTCCTTTTGCCAACCACAAAATCGACATGAAAACCGTTCATCAGCATCAACAGCTACAGCAACAACAACCACTTAGATATAAATCTACTCAATCTGTTGAATCTATTTTGAATACTGAAAGTGTGCATCAAAACATTCCATCTCCTGTTGGATGGCACCAACTTTTCCTGCAACATCAGCAGCATCAGAACCGTCAACAACCCAGACACAGGGTGATTTATGGGGACATGCACCGTCAATCGAATCTTCAAATGGCATCACCAGTGCCAGGTAAGAAATCGACATGTAAATTGGTTTTGATCACAAAATATCTTATTTGAATTTCAGGTTTTTGTGACAACTCCGATTCTGAATATGTGATCAAAAATAACAGCATCCCATCTCCTGGCTACCTTAGGGAAGATCAAATGCCATCACCAACCAATAATCAATTGGCCCAATGGTTTTCCCCGGAGCTCCTTGCAAAAGCTTCAGCTGGAAAACTGCCTCTTTTAAATATGAACCAAGCCCTTAGTTTAGAAGAATTTGAACGTAGCATTCAACATTCCTCAGCCGTTGTGCACAATTAACTCTTAAGAAAACGTTCAGTTTAAAACAGTAAAATTATAAATTAAATCAAATATATCTATGTTTGAAATTATTTTTTTGTTTATGCTTACAAATTTTGTTGTGTATATTGGCACGAACTCTATTTAAAATGGCTTGAAATATTAAATTTGAAGCACAACAAAGTAGTTTTTTAGAATTAATATATCTCAAACTATTTAAATTATTTACAGATTGTAGTTGATCATATTGTAACAAATATTTTACTGTAAATAATAAACAACCAATTAAATAGCTTAAAAAAACTGTAATCTTAGTGAATCATGAAAGAATAGAAAAATAAGTAAGAAGTTCCTAGCTGTGCTCAACCATACCAGCATTCAACAGCTTGCAATTTCGGTTTCCCCATGTAAAGAAACTAATTTTTAGAGAAAGGGTGGGTCGGCGCGGGCACCCAAGAACTTTGGAACTCTTATTTTATAAAAAAAATAATGTATTTACTTGAAAAGATCGTTTATTTTTTACTTTAAAAATATATTAAATTTTTTGGACTCCTTCATTTTTATACCCTTGCAGAGAGTATTATAATTTTGGTCAAAACCTATAAAGTATATATATTCTTGATCAGGATCACCTCCTGAGTTGATATAAGCATGTCCGTCTGTCTGTTTCTACGCGAACTAGTCTCTCAGTTTTAAAGATATCGAATTGAAACTTTGCACACACCCTTCTTTCCTTTGCACGCAGTATATAAGTCGGAACGGCCGGGATCGGCCGACTATACCCTATAGCTGCCATATAACTGATTGATCGGAAATGCCATAACTTTGGTGTTTGTTAAGTTAGGGTGTTGGGATTTTCTATGGGTTTTATATTTGGCCAATTTATCCGACCTACCAAATTTTTTAAGGATCGGCCGACTATATAACTGATTGAAATGAAGTTAGCTTTCCTTTCTTGTTATATGTTTCCGTTTTGCTTCCAATATTTTCCCTTAAGTGTTGGAGAAAGTGCTTCCAGCACCATAACATTTTCAACCCCAACTTTTTTAATTCGTTAACTACTGTTAAAGTACCTTAATACCATGACAAGGAGTCGTCCAAATATGAATTTGGTATTGAAAGACTGTTGTTTTTCTACTTAGACTATAATCGCAGTTAAAGTGTTCTATAATTCCTACTTGCTTATGTAAGAAATGGTATATTTTGCTTCTAATTACTAAGATAAGTGATAATTCAGTTTGTTACAAATAAAAGCAACGTGTAAGAGCGTAAGCTCTGTAATGAAAAGCCATAATGAGCTTACTTCTCCATAAGAGCTGAAGAGTTAACAGAACCGGCAACAACTGCAAACCTGCAAGCGAATACGGAGAGAGCACGCTCGCTCTCTCCGACTTATTATGTCCAAGCGGCACATCACAAAAACAGCCGTGGAGTGCCCAATGCCCGTTCCCCGACCCCTACAACAAACCAACGATCTGCTCATTACAACAACGACCAGCACAATACCCTCGTTTAAAACGGTGACTTCGACACTACTGACAAGCTAGCCCAAACCCAACTCAGAAATACAAAAAATGTCAACGGATCATTAATACAAACAGGACTCGAAAACAGGACATATCGATGTGCAAATAAAAAGAAAATTAAGCCCACAAGCAAAATGCATCAAAAGTTATTGGAAACACTGTCAAACACTGCGCTGACAATTAATCAATTTTCTATTCTTAGCGATCCAAAAGATGATGACAATACCGCTCAAACACCTAGGGACAAGCAACCACCACAAATTGGTTTAAAAACAAGAGAGAACGCTATAGTCGAGTGCCTCGACTATTAGATACCCGTTACTCAGCTAAACAACTTAATATAAATATGCCTTCTTGTATGTTTTTCGCCGCTCGAATTAGCTCCCGATTTTAATGTTAAAATCGGTACCCAGGGAACATCTCCAATTTGGCTAACTTGATTTGATTTGCATAGTTCTTGGGATATAGTTCGGTATTGACAAATGAAAGCCATCGCATTTTCCTTTAATAGAAATCCTTATCGAGAATTAACGTTGACTCTGTTGAGCACCTTGGCCAGCTGTTCCAAAGTCATCCGTTAGATGGCGCTATTGTACCATGAAAGGTGGAAATGTAGGCGCTAGCCAGGCTTAAGCGTTTAATGGGTTTTTGGGCGTTAGAGTGGGCGTGGCAAACTTTTATTTGGCCAATCGATAGGTATTGACGAAACAAATACATATCAAAAAAAATTTTCATAATAGCATCAAAACTGTGGCCACAGCTTGTGACTTGTGGGCGTCAGAGGGGGCGTGGCACCATTTTGAAACAAACTTGCGCTGCGTAGGAACTCCTAAAATCTACATGCAAAATGCCAATCTTCTAGCTTTTATAGTTTCCGAGATCTTAGCGTTCATACGGACAGACAGACAGACGGACAGACGGACATGGCTAGATCGACTCGGCTAGTGATCCTGAATTAGAATATATATACTTTATAGGGTCGGAAACGCTTCCTTCTACCTGTTACATACTTTTGCACGAATACAATATACCCTTTTACTCTACGAGTAACGGGTATAATAACTGATCAAATTGGAGCAAACAAGTTCTATGTAAAGTCCATAAAAAGGGGTAACATCAACGAAACAAAAATACAAGTGATCGACGAGCAAGATTACCTATCAGTGGCCAAACAACTCGATAACGGAAAAGTAAACTACTACACCTACCAACTAAAGTTGCAAAGGATAACAAGTAATTATCAAAACTATTGAAGCAACAGTCCCTATCTATGAGATTATAGGTGGACTTAAAGAAAATGGCTTTAACGTCAAAAAGGTTAGGAATATATTAATAAAAACAAGAAGAGCTAACTTCGGGCGAAGCCGAAGTTGATATACCCTTGCAGAATATTCTGTTAATTATTCTCAGAAATTATTGATATGATTCATTCTTAATACTCATAAAAAATCCCAACTTCTTAACTTTACGACACTTTTGACAAAAATATATTATAAGCTTCAATATCACCGTTGAGGAACCCCATAAGCGGAATGGTCCTGTGCAATGCATGAATTGTCAGGAATACGGCCACTCGAAAACTTACTGCTCTCTACGCGCAGTCTGCGTTGCCTGTGCATTCAACTGAGGCCTGCCCTATAAACAAGGAGAACCACTCTGCCAAAAAATGTAGTAATTGTGGGGAAACCACACTGCAAATTACAGAGGTTGTCCTATCTATAAAGAGTTGAGAAGTCGACTATGCCAACATATAACTGCAGCTCGAAATCCTGTAACACGAAACAATTATCCATATACATATAGCATCGACCACGACCCCGGAAGTTTCTTTTGCACAGGCGTTAAATTATAACAACGGGACTTATGCCTCAGCAGCTAAGCTTACAGGTCAGCAAACCACTGCTGATACAGTGCGAAAACCAATATTGAACTAGAATCCAGAAACTACTGGCCAACAATACAACTGCAAACACAAAATTGCCTAATGGCGTAGAAGCAATGCTGGTAACTATAACCAACACAATGGTAGCTATACAGCAAACGCTGCAGGAACTTATGAGCTATCAAAATCTACTTTTGAAGCTATTAATCAAACAGAAATCTGCTTAGACTGTTTCCTTAAAAATATTTTTTTGCAATGTGAACGGATCAGAATGACATTGACGCCATGCTTATAACAGCGACTCACCTAATGGCTATACATTTTATGAAACAAACCATCCTGATCAAGAATCGCATCAGGCACTATGAGTTGCCATCATTTGCAACAGCCTGTATACAAGCTACATCAAAATACATCGGTTTCTTAAACTTATTCGCTGTATACTGCCCTGCACGCTTTTCCATTTGCGGAAATGAACTTGGTCTTATCTCTTCTGGTAAACCTATATATTGGCCAACAGATCCTAATAAGAAGCCTCACTTGATTGATCATCGGATCACTCGCCAATCTTACTTCATCTTTACGATAATCTACAGCTTTAAAAAGCATATATGTTCTAACCACCCGTAAAACAGATTGGCTTAAAGGCAGAAAGTACGATTATTTTTATAAGGGCTTTTTGCTGGTTCATAGTATTGTACAATGTTTTAGTTAAATTACTTTTCCGTAATTGGTCTTAAATTATTTTCAAATCAACCAGGTTCATTACTTTGCAGCTGGAGAACATAAGCCACAGGTTATATTACGGTAACGGAATAAATGTCCTTGTACCCAAAATGCGAGCAATGTATGTGGTTCACTCAGTGACATTGATCTCAGTGCAGTTTTGGGAACAGTGAATGAATGAAATGGCCATGTGTATAGGAATAGTAGAATTTACCTCTACCCATTCCTATATAAAGAGAATTTAGCTATACAGCCCACTCGGAACCTGATATAACCTTGCAGATGAAACAGAATATTCGGAAGTGGAAAAATTCCGTATACCCTTAAGAGGACTTACGGCCTGTCGTAATCATAAGCAATAGTCGAGCAGCGCTATCCAGCCAAAGTTAAATTACTAAAAGTATAAGCTGATCCTGAGGTTCTAAAGTCTTATTTATAAGCAAAGGATATTCGCACAGCTTGGAAGATCCTGGTCATAAATCTACAGATTGAACAAAAAGTAAAAAAGTGATCTTGCATTATTCATCCTAATGCAAAAACAACAACACTACGATTAAAAATTCGCCAAAGCTACTATTAACAGTTATAACAATAGTTACGAGCAAAACCTTTAAGAACATTGGCCCTATTAATGCACGCATACAGTTTCTCAAGTAATTGTTTGCAATATGTAAAATTTCGTAGAAACTAAACTTTATGTTGAAGATTTCGCAATAAAAATTGAACTTTTTACATTTTTTCTTGTTTCTTATTTTAAATTAGGCATAGCTACTAAAATAGATTTACAAAATTGCATATTTCAACATAAAACATGTCGAAAAGAATTAAAAACAAGAAAGGAAAGCTAACTTCTGGCGAAGCCGAAGTTGAAATACCCTTGCAGAATATTCTGTAAATAATATTCTCCAAAATTAGTCATATGATGCATTCTTAACACTCATAAAAATCCCAACTTTCTAACTTCAAAAACACCAAAGTTATGAGCGGCTGATCAATCAGTTATATGGCGGCTATAGGATATAGTCGGCCGATCCTTATGAAACTTGGTATGTCGGATTGATTGGCCAAAAATAAAACCGATAGAAAATCACAACTTCCTAACTTAACAGACACCAAAGTTATAGATTTCCGATCAATCAGTTATATGGCAGCTATAGGATATAGTCGGCCGATCCCAGCCGTTCCGACTTATATACTGCGTGCAAAGGAAAGAAGGGTGTGTGCAAAGTTTCAATTCGATATCTTGAATACTGAGGGACTAGTTCGCGTAGAAACAGATATACGGACAGACGGACATGCTTATATCAACTCAGGAAGTGATCCTGATCAAGAATAATATACTTTATAGGGTCGGAGATGTCTCCTTTTCTACGTGGCACACTTTTGACCAAAATTATAATACCCTCTGCAAGGGTATAACAAATATACATCAAATATTCGGCTGCCAATTAATTATTTGCAAAATGGAAGCACAATGCACAAAGAGACGCATAAACAAGAAAGGAAAGCTAACTTCGGGCGGAGCCGAAGTTAAAATACCCTTGCAGAATATTCTGTATTATATTTACCAAAATTATTCATATAATGCATTCTTAACATTCATAAAAATCCCAACTTCTTAACTTAACAAACACCAAAGTTATGGCATTTCCGATCAATCAGTTATATGGCGGGTATAGGATATAGTCGGCCGATGCTTATGAAATTTGGTAGGTCGGATTGATTGACCAAATATAACAAACACCAAAGTTACGGCATTTCCGATCAATCAGTTATATGGCAGCTATTGGATATTGTCAGCCGATCCCGGCCGTTCCCACTTATATACTGCGTGCAAAGGAAAGAAGGGTGTGTGCGAAGTTTCAATTCGTTATCTTTAAAACTGAGAGACTAGTTCGCGTAGAAACAGACTCAACTCAGGAGGTGATCCTGATCAAGAATATATATACTTTATAGGGTCGGAGATGTCTCCTTCATTGCGTTGCACACTTTTGACCAAAATTATATTACCCTCTGCAAGGGTATAAAAATCAACGGTTAAGAAAATTCGCTGAAAAAAACTGTATTGTGTTTGGATTGCTGCTGAATTCTATTTTCATTCAGATTTTAGTTTCAAAAAGTGCGTAATTAATAGATATTAACAATGCCTTTATTAACAATGTCTCGGAATCGAACTGATTTGGATCAGTTTTGGTTTATTACAACTATTGGAAGGGTAAATCGCCAAATTAATGGGCAGAAACCTTTGATGTTAAATTAAGGACAGTGTTACCGCCGTAATTTAAATTGTCAAGCCTGCCGCCAAATCGAATTGGCCACTTAGCGAATATGGCAGAACCAACAGAGTATAATGTGGTAACGCTACGTAAAAGACGCCACTTGAGAAAAATCCAGCGAAGCAGCAACACAAAGTTTTTTAAAGCTCTCTATTATAATTTAAAAGTTTGATTTAAATAAAGACCGCTACATAAATTTGTATCCCTAAAACTACTTTCGTCCATTATTAACATCGGTGCCTCAACATTTCAATAATAAACTTTAACTACGCACTTCATATTCGGAATTAATTGCGAAATTCACAAAGGCACTCACATACATATTTACCTAAATATACACAAAAGTGTAAAAGCCATGTATGTGTAAGAAGACACGCTGTAGTACATCGCGCCGAATAGAGCTTAAGCTAAACCATCCAAACATTTGAGTGAACCAATAACATGACCCTTGAAAAGGACACCACAGTCTGTGGTGCCTCTGATGGTATCCAAAATTGGGTACAGTGCGATAATTGTAAAGAGTGGTACCACTTTGTCTGTGCTGGAGTGAACAGTACTATTGCGAAGCTGGATTGAACTTGCGCGTTGTGCAAAGTCCCTGAAACAGATGCGGCTTCAACAAGCGGACTGCAACATCAACTGGAAAAGGACAATCCATTCGACTTGCAAATCAATTAAGTCAATTTGGAAATCCCGAAATTGCAAACTAGTGTAAGCCTGAACTCGAATCCCACCAATACAATCACACCATGTCCAAATAACTTGACGTTGGCAATGCTGGAAGACGCGAAGCTGAAAAGAAGTACATCGAGCAAAAATACATATTGCTCTCCCGAGCACAGGGAGCACATGCTATGTCACTTCCATCAATATCAATAGGACCAACTGCATCCCAGCTAGCCGCAAGACAATTGCTATCTCCGGATCTGCCTAATTTCAATGGCAACGCAAAGGACTGGCCAATCTTCATCAGCATGTACGAAAATAGCTGCGCAGTAGCCGGCTTCTCAAACGCTGAAAACATGTTTCGACTCCAGAAGTGTCTGAAAGGAAAAGCCTATGAATTGGTGCGTGATAAGTTACTACTTCCAGCGCTAGTTCCAGAAGTTATCAACACCCTGATAACCTTTTTCGGTCGCCCAGAATATATCCTTGACCGTTTGATCGACAAAATCAGGAAGGTCAACGTACACAAAGACAGATTGGAATATCTCATCGATTTCGCTATGGCAGTATGCAATGCATGCGCAACTATGCAACATGAACATGACCTCTCATCTTGACAACCCAATGCTCCTGCGCGAGCTTGTTGATAAGCTGCCCACGCAACAAAAACTGAACTGGGCCTTACACCCCCGCTGTAACGACATACCAGTTGTTAAGTCATTCAGCGACTGGTTTAAATTAGCAGAGGCATCATCGACCGTTATAGCCGTACCAAGTTCAAGGACCAGCACTGTAAACACTCACACACAAGCTCACCAAGGAATGGATAACGATGATGATTCTAAATCAGATCAAGAAGCAGCTTCAAGCCTCACATGTGCGATGTGTAAGTTCACTGAACATCAAGCTGCCCAGTGTCAGAAATTTAATATGCTTACTACTGAAGAACGGCAGCGTATAATTAACGAGACAAAAGCGTGCTACAGGTGCCTAAAGTTTCATCGTCGCAAATGCTTTTCAAGACGTGACTGTGGCATAGACAATTGTCAGTCCAAGGACTTCCCACTTCTGCACAGAGATGCACCACAGCCAGAACTCGTCAGTACCCAGCATAAGGATAGCGGCCGTGAAGAACAATACTTCCGAATCGTGCCAGTCACTCTATATGGAAACGGAGTAACTTTCAACACCTTTGCCTTTTTGGATGAGGGCTCATCTGTCACGCTAATTGACGAAAATATTTTGCGGGTCCTTAAAGTTTCCTCAACACTGGAACCACTATGCCTACAATGGACTAGCGAAACCACTCGCATGGAGGAAACATCTACCAAGGCTCACATTAAAATATCATAAGCGGGAAGTCAAAAAAGGTTGTGGCTAAACAACGTACTCTCAGTTAAAAACCTGGCTTTACCAAAGCAAAGCGTCGATGTCAACAAACTATGCAACCAATATTCACACTTGCAAGGACTGCCATTACAGTCATACTTCAATGCTCAACCAATGCTGTTAATTGGCGCCAACAACTGGACTTTGGAAGTACCTCGGAAGATTCGTGAAGGAAGACACAACGCTCCTATAGCCTCAAAGTGTTTACTGGGATAGAGCAAATACAACGACAAATCGACAATCTCATAGTAAAAGGCTACGCAGTCGAGCCGAGGATTTAGCTGCCAAGCAAGATCGAGTATGGTATCTCCCAATTTTCATTGCCCTAAATCCTAACAAGCCAAATAAAATAAGGCTAGTATGGGATGCTGCTTCAAAAAGCCACGGATAATCGCTTAATGATTTTATGCTGAGTGGACCCGATTATCTGCACCCATTGACTGATATTCTTATGTCATTTAGAGTCGGTCGTATCGCCGTATGGGCAGACATCGCCGAAATGTTTCATCAGATAACTATTCAAGAAAGCGATAGACATGTACAACGATTTTTATGGCTTACCGAAAATTGTCAGGCACCAAGGATTTTTGTCATGCGCGCAATGACTTTCGGAATATGCTGCGCTCCTTGCATTGCTCACCATGTACGAGACAAAAATGCATATGAATTCAAGAATTCAAATCCGCGTGCTTATGAATCCATAACACAAGCTCACTACGTAGACGATCTCATAGACAGCTACAAGGACGACGATGAAGCCATTAAAGTTGCGTCTGAAGTCAGAGATATCCACTCCAAATGCGGATTCATTATCAGAAATTGGATTTCCAACTCTACCGCAGTTCTTCAGCATTTCGGAGAGCGCCAAATCGACAGCCAAAATTTCAAAGACCTGGGGGGTCCTGAAAAGGTGCTTGGTATGTATTGGGATCCTACCAGTAACGTTTTTAGGTACATTTTTAGATTTGCGAGATTGAAACGATATGTCTTGAATGGTGATACAGCCCCAACAAAACGAGAAGCTCTTCAAGTACTGATGTCCGTGTTCGATCCCCTTGGCCTTTTATCTTGCTACACCGTTGGTCTAAAAATGCTACTGCAAAAGGTGTGGCGCACTGGAATAACTTGGGACGAAGAACTGCCGAATACACTACTCGCCCTTTGGACCCAATGGAAGACCGTTCTACTACACGCAGGAGAACTAGAGTTTCCTGGATACTATTCCAAACTGTTGCCGAATGCAGATCGGATTGACTTGCATACATTCGTAGATGCAAGTGAAGACGCCTACGCGCCTGTTACCTACCTTCGTATAAAGCGAGGAGACGACAACGAAACTGTATTAGTAGCCGCCAAATGTAAAGTCGCGCCTTTAAAGCCCCTCTCTATTCCAAGCATGGAACTCTTGGCAGCAGTAATGGGAGTAGGATTGGCAAAGAAGACATACTGGTCCGATTCTAAAACCGTTCTTCAATGGCTAACTATGGACCCCTGAAAGTTTCAGTCATTCGTCATGCATCGAGTTGGCGAAATCGTAGACAACACCAACCGCAACCAGTGGCGCTGGGTTCCGACAAAGGAGAACGTCGCTGACTTAGCTACGAAATTTTTCAAGACTCCTGATCCATCTAGATGGATCAATGGCCCACAATTTTTGGGACAGCCGGAAGCTGAATGGCCATGCCAAAGGGTCGAATTTAACATCTGTACTGATCAATCTGAACTTCGTAAACATGTCTTCCTTGTAAGAAAACTTGACCAGTTTAATTTTGCAGTGGATTATTTCTCAGATTGGAAACGTCTGTACAGGGCTGTAGCGACCTTTATCCCTTACATCCAAAAGCTGCGCGCAAAATGCTGCGGAAAAGCGCTACCAAAAACACTCAACTCTGAAATTATAGACGCTGCAAAATCATGGATATTTTAACAGTCTCAGGCAAAAGTATATTCGAATGAGATCAGCGCCCTGAAGTCCAATTTCACTATAGATAAATCCAGCCCATTAATTGGCCTAAATGTCTACCTAGATGCAAAAGAGATCATACTTGTACAAGGCAGAGCAGATCGCTTGAATCCCCAAGAAGACGCCATTGTATTGCCCAAGAAGTGTAAGATCACCTTTTTGTTTACGAAGGATTACCACGAGAAATCTCACCATATGCTCCACGAGATATGCTTTGAAAAACCCTTCACCTATACTGGGGTGGACTATTTTGGCCCGATATTGGTAAATGTTGGTAAACACAAGGAAAAGCGCTGGGGAGATCTATTTACATGCCTTACCCTTAGAGCTGTACACCTAGAAGAAGCATATAAACTCCGACAACGGAACCAACTTCAAAGCCACAGAGAAGGTAGTACAGGAAGAGCTCAGGAAAATAGTCTTTAATGATATTACAGTACAGTATGAAGCTATAAAGTGGCGTTTTAACTCACCAGCTGCACCCCACATGGGAGGAGCGCGGGAGCGACTAGTCCGATCAGTAAAGACTGTACTAAAATCAATGGGAAATGTTACCGCCGTAATTTAAATTGTCAAGCCTGCCGCTAAATCGAATTGGCCACTTAGCGAATATGGCAGCACCAACAGAGTATAATGTGGTAACGCTACGTAAAAGACGCCACTTGAGAAAAATCCAGCGAAGCAGCAACACAAAGTTTTTTAAAGCTCTCTATTATAATTTAAAAGTTTGATTTAAATAAAGACCGCTACATAAATTTGTATCCCTAAAACTACTTTCGTCCATTATTAACATCGGTGCCTCAACATTTCAATAATAAACTTTAACTACGCACTTCATATTCGGAATTAATTGCGAAATTCACAAAGGCACTCACATACATATTTACCTAAATATACACAAAAGTGTAAAAGCCATGTATGTGTAAGAAGACACGCTGTAGTACATCGCGCCGAATAGAGCTTAAGCTAAACCATTCAAACATTTGAGTGAACCAATAACATGACCCTTGAAAAGGACACCACAGTCTGTGGTGCCTCTGATGGTATCCAAAATTGGGTACAGTGCGATAATTGTAAAGAGTGGTACCACTTTGTCTGTGCTGGAGTGAACAGTACTATTGCGCAGCTGGATTGAACTTGCGCGTTGTGCAAAGTCCCTGAAACAGATGCGGCTTCAACAAGCGGACTAGCAAACTAGTGTAAGCCTGAACTCGAATCCCACCAATACAATCACACCATGTCCAAATAACTTGACGTTGGCAATGCTGGAAGACGCGAAGCTGAAAAGAAGTACATCGAGCAAAAATACATATTGCTCTCCCGAGCACAGGGAGCACATGCTATGTCACTTCCATCAATATCAATAGGACCAACTGCATCCCAGCTAGCCGCAAGACAATTGCTATCTCCGGATCTGCCTAATTTCAATGGCAACGCAAAGGACTGGCCAATCTTCATCAGCATGTACGAAAATAGCTGCGCAGTAGCCGGCTTCTCAAACGCTGAAAACATGTTTCGACTCCAGAAGTGTCTGAAAGGAAAAGCCTATGAATTGGTGCGTGATAAGTTACTACTTCCAGCGCTAGTTCCAGAAGTTATCAACACCCTGATAACCTTTTTCGGTCGCCCAGAATATATCCTTGACCGTTTGATCGACAAAATCAGGAAGGTCAACGTACACAAAGACAGATTGGAATATCTCATCGATTTCGCTATGGCAGTATGCAATGCATGCGCAACTATGCAACATGAACATGACCTCTCATCTTGACAACCCAATGCTCCTGCGCGAGCTTGTTGATAAGCTGCCCACGCAACAAAAACTGAACTGGGCCTTACACCCCCGCTGTAACGACATACCAGTTGTTAAGTCATTCAGCGACTGGTTGTATAAATTAGCAGAGGCATCATCGACCGTTATAGCCGTACCAAGTTCAAGGACCAGCACTGTAAACACTCACACACAAGCTCACCAAGGAATGGATAACGATGATGATTCTAAATCAGATCAAGAAGCAGCTTCAAGCCTCACATGTGCGATGTGTAAGTTCACTGAACATCAAGCTGCCCAGTGTCAGAAATTTAATATGCTTACTACTGAAGAACGGCAGCGCATAATTAACGAGACAAAAGCGTGCTACAGGTGCCTAAAGTTTCATCGTCGCAAATGCTTTTCAAGACGTGACTGTGGCATAGACAATTGTCAGTCCAAGGACTTCCCACTTCTGCACAGAGATGCACCACAGCCAGAACTCGTCAGTACCCAGCATAAGGATAGCGGCCGTGAAGAACAATACTTCCGAATCGTGCCAGTCACTCTATATGGAAACGGAGTAACTTTCAACACCTTTGCCTTTTTGGATGAGGGCTCATCTGTCACGCTAATTGACGAAAATATTTTGCGGGTCCTTAAAGTTTCCTCAACACTGGAACCACTATGCCTACAATGGACTAGCGAAACCACTCGCATGGAGGAAACATCTACCAAGGCTCACATTAAAATATCATAAGCGGGAAGTCAAAAAAGGTTGTGGCTAAACAACGTACTCTCAGTTAAAAACCTGGCTTTACCAAAGCAAAGCGTCGATGTCAACAAACTATGCAACCAATATTCACACTTGCAAGGACTGCCATTACAGTCATACTTCAATGCTCAACCAATGCTGTTAATTGGCGCCAACAACTGGACTTTGGAAGTACCTCGGAAGATTCGTGAAGGAAGACACAACGCTCCTATAGCCTTAAAGTGTTTACTGGGATAGAGCAAATACAACGACAAATCGACAATCTCATAGTAAAAGGCTACGCAGTCGAGCCGAGGATTTAGCTGCCAAGCAAGATCGAGTATGGTATCTCCCAATTTTCATTGCCCTAAATCCTAACAAGCCAAATAAAATAAGGCTAGTATGGGATGCTGCTTCAAAAAGCCACGGATAATCGCTTAATGATTTTATGCTGAGTGGACCCGATTATCTGCACCCATTGACTGATATTCTTATGTCATTTAGAGTCGGTCGTATCGCCGTATGGGCAGACATCGCCGAAATGTTTCATCAGATAACTATTCAAGAAAGCGATAGACATGTACAACGATTTTTATGGCTTACCGAAAATTGTCAGGCACCAAGGATTTTTGTCATGCGCGCAATGACTTTCGGAATATGCTGCGCTCCTTGCATTGCTCACCATGTACGAGACAAAAATGCATATGAATTCAAGAATTCAAATCCGCGTGCTTATGAATCCATAACACAAGCTCACTACGTAGACGATCTCATAGACAGCTACAAGGACGACGATGAAGCCATTAAAGTTGCGTCTGAAGTCAGAGATATCCACTCCAAATGCGGATTCATTATCAGAAATTGGATTTCCAACTCTACCGCAGTTCTTCAGCATTTCGGAGAGCGCCAAATCGACAGCCAAAATTTCAAAGACCTGGGGGGTCCTGAAAAGGTGCTTGGTATGTATTGGGATCCTACCAGTAACGTTTTTAGGTACATTTTTAGATTTGCGAGATTGAAACGATATGTCTTGAATGGTGATACAGCCCCAACAAAACGAGAAGCTCTTCAAGTACTGATGTCCGTGTTCGATCCCCTTGGCCTTTTATCTTGCTACACCGTTGGTCTAAAAATGCTACTGCAAAAGGTGTGGCGCACTGGAATAACTTGGGACGAAGAACTGCCGAATACACTACTCGCCCTTTGGACCCAATGGAAGACCGTTCTACTACACGCAGGAGAACTAGAGTTTCCTGGATACTATTCCAAACTGTTGCCGAATGCAGATCGGATTGACTTGCATACATTCGTAGATGCAAGTGAAGACGCCTACGCGCCTGTTACCTACCTTCGTATAAAGCGAGGAGACGACAACGAAACTGTATTAGTAGCCGCCAAATGTAAAGTCGCGCCTTTAAAGCCCCTCTCTATTCCAAGCATGGAACTCTTGGCAGCAGTAATGGGAGTAGGATTGGCAAAGAAGACATACTGGTCCGATTCTAAAACCGTTCTTCAATGGCTAACTATGGACCCCTGAAAGTTTCAGTCATTCGTCATGCATCGAGTTGGCGAAATCGTAGACAACACCAACCGCAACCAGTGGCGCTGGGTTCCGACAAAGGAGAACGTCGCTGACTTAGCTACGAAATTTTTCAAGACTCCTGATCCATCTAGATGGATCAGCGCCCTGAAGTCCAATTTCACTATAGATAAATCCAGCCCATTAATTGGCCTAAATGTCTACCTAGATGCAAAAGAGATCATACTTGTACAAGGCAGAGCAGATCGCTTGAATCCCCAAGAAGACGCCATTGTATTGCCCAAGAAGTGTAAGATCACCTTTTTGTTTACGAAGGATTACCACGAGAAATCTCACCATATGCTCCACGAGATATGCTTTGAAAAACCCTTCACCTATACTGGGGTGGACTATTTTGGCCCGATATTGGTAAATGTTGGTAAACACAAGGAAAAGCGCTGGGGAGATCTATTTACATGCCTTACCCTTAGAGCTGTACACCTAGAAGAAGCATATAAACTCCGACAACGGAACCAACTTCAAAGCCACAGAGAAGGTAGTACAGGAAGAGCTCAGGAAAATAGTCTTTAATGATATTACAGTACAGTATGAAGCTATAAAGTGGCGTTTTAACTCACCAGCTGCACCCCACATGGGAGGAGCGCGGGAGCGACTAGTCCGATCAGTAAAGACTGTACTAAAATCAATGGGAAATGTTACCGCCGTAATTTAAATTGTCAAGCCTGCCGCTAAATCGAATTGGCCACTTAGCGAATATGGCAGCACCAACAGAGTATAATGTGGTAACGCTACGTAAAAGACGCCACTTGAGAAAAAACCAGCGAAGCAGCAACACAAAAGCCTAGTATCCAGATCGACAAACGATTACGCTAGCGTAAAAACTTTAATCTTTGCAGTGTGACCAAAAGTTCATCAGATTTAAGCGTGCTACGGTCGTACTGTCAATCAGCTGGGCTTGTTGACAAGCAGTTAAAATTTAAATATCGTATTTGCGGGAAAGAGCCTTTAAAAGATATTATCAAATACCTTGGCAAGACAAGTCTGCCGCTATACAAAGAAATAAAAAAAAACAATTGCTTGCAATTAAACAGTTGCTTATTTTAATTTACTGATAATTATTTGCTAATTTAATGTTCATAGCTGCATTTTTATTGTGTTTTTCGTAAGTTTTTGACATATAAAACATTTTGCTCTGACAAGAGGCATCCCAGAAGTATTAATGTTATTTTGTCCTCACATGTAAACTCCTGCAATCGACTTTTGCGGGTTTTTTGATTTTTCCCTCCATGTTTTAATATGTTCAGTGAGAAGCGCACGCCGAAAGATTAAATTTTTTAATCTTTGCGCTAGGGTTCACTCAAAGTTCATTTCCGCAGACTGGCAACGCTATGGAATTTTCTGGTATTTTTTTCGTCGATCAGGAGACCGACGTGAAAAAAAGGCCCGACGAAAAGTGAACGCCAGCTGTTTGCCTCTCGCTCTCTCCCATGACTGGCGTATGGTTTTCGTCGATCTGGATACTAGGCTAAAGTTTTTTAAAGCTCTCTCTCTTTATTGCATCAACCCAGGGCCGTAGCTAGCATGGGGCAGGTGGGGCGGTGCCCCAGGGCCCCGAAGGGAAGGGGCCCCGCCGGGGCCCCTTCTTATCGACCACTTTTTTAGTTCTGAAAAAGCCTTACCGTGGCTTTCGGACTTTCTGAATGTGCTTTAAATGGATCGCAATAGTCTAACAATATAAAAAAATTCTAAATTTTGTACAGTTTTATTAAATAATGTACAAAACAACATGTTTTCGCTTTATTTCAACATATCTCAGTATCTCATTTGGTAAATTCTATTAAAAACGCCGCTTTCTCGCTTTGTAAGCCGCAAATTCGTCGATCGCTTGGCTGAAATCGATCTTTCTTGCTCGCTCATTTTCCATCGATAATAATGCCAATCCACACAATCGCTCTTGTCCCATAGAGCTTCTCCCGGAAATCTTTTTTGCTTCATTCTCTTTCTTTCGTTTTGCCTCTCTTTTTTTCGCTCCGCTGGGATAGATACGTTTCATCGCGCAAGTTAACAATTACATAATTGTACGCAGAATAATTATTCAATTGTCTGATACTATTTTTTGTCAATAGCACCTCAATTGAGCAGCTGATTCGCGTCAATCGAGGTATCGAACAGTGTTCGCGACCACTATACGCGCGGGAAATTCAAACGTTCCACACATAGACAACCTTAAGCGTACTTTAAAATTTCAGAAAAGACTTCCGTATAGGGGGCCCCAAATTAACTTGTTGCCCCAGGGCCCCGGAGGCTCTAGCTACGGCCCTGCATCAACCTCTTACTTGGATTTTTTAAAATGAGTTTAGTGAACTATGGTTTTAGCTGTATTAAGTACTCAGATAGTCAGGATAGTCTAAAAAACTTTGCTCGTTCCAATCAGGGCTGCCAATTTAGCTATTTAGTTGCTAGATCTAGCAACTTTTAAAAGAATTTGCAATTTTGTTTTTCGATTTGCTATTAGCAACAAATCTAGCAACTTTTTTTTGCAATTTTAGCAACTTTATTACAAAACTAAACATTTTGTTATAGTCTTCATCAACCTATTCCAATTTACTGAACCAATTGCGATCGAAAATGGTTCACAAAGATATCGGAATTATTTATTAACTCAGTGGTTCAATAATATGAACACTTTTGATCACTTTTGTGCTATTTTGCGTCGGTAGAGATGCCAAAAATTTACAAACAACATTTTCGGGATGCCTGGCTGCGCGACGACGAGTTTAAGGAGTGGATTCGCAAGGACCGCATGGACACTTACAGGGCCTATTGTGCGTATTGCAAATCCACAATAGGCGCGAAACTTTTAGAGAGCCGACATTACGCGGCATCAAAAAAACACGTGGCTGCGATGGGCGCTGTTACACAAAAAAACAAGTTGCCATTTCTTCAAAAGTCCACGAAAACGGAGGAACAAGAAGCGGCACTATACCTATACATTGTAAAACACACGACGATAACGACAATCGATCATTTATATGTATAATTAGTTTAAAAGTTAAATTTAACTGATCTAGAATTTTTTGGCTATTTTCGACGAATTTTTAGCAATTTCTAGCAACTTTTTTTTTCAAAATCTAGCAATTTTGGCTTGGGAGTTTCTGGCAGCACTGGTTCCAATGTGTCAGGCTCTTAATGATACATTATAATCCGATTCCGTTTTAATTGCGATGTACCACCAACATTTCCTTATTCCACTCTCCCCACCTTTGTACAAATATTAATCTTATTATCATTGCGATCATTGTTTATTAAAATCCTGATACCATTTTAATAGACGTTGCATATAGACGTTCGATCTGCGGAGTTTTAAAAATTGATCTGCGTACATTAATTTTCGTTGGGGTAAAAAACATACTAAAACAAGAAAGGAAGCAAACCTCGGCAACCGAAGTTTATATTCCCTTGCAGTTATTAAAAAAAGGATTACATTTCGATTTCTATGACTATTTTACTAAAAAGGAATTTCAGACGGAAAGACGGACATACAAACATGGCTGGTTGACTCTGCTGCTTATCAAGAATATATGTATATACTTTATAGGGTCGGAAATGTCTCCTTCACTGCGTTGTAAACTATTGACTTAAATTATAATACCCTCTGTATGAGTATAATAACTATCCTGTTTCAAAATGAAATTTTTTTAAGCTGCTAATTATTTATTGTTTCAGTTTAAGGGTGGGTACAAAATTAACAGAAATACTTTAATTATTTTTCTATTCTTACACCTACGGCAGGGGCAATTTTTAAATTGTTTGTGATAATATTATTTTAATTTTATTGTCTCATTGAGAAGTAAATAAGTTTTGTAAGTGTTGCATACGATTCCTGAGGAGGGCAGTTTGCAAATAGAGGCAAGGGACCTCGTTATGTATTTGATAATTTTATCCTAAAAGGGTACCTTCCCAAAAAAATGCATCATTTCTTCTTAGAACACAATTTGGGCTTAATAGAATTAAATAAGATATAATTTTAAAAAATTGGATTCTTTTTTATGTACAAAAAGCCTCCTTAGGCTTAAGAAGAATTAATTCAAAAATTACCAATTTTTTGATAATACAATTTTTTAAAACGACAATCTATAGTATGAAAATCCTGCAAGAATATCACTTAACTTACCTTTTGGTACTGATTAGTACTGCAAAGGTCTGCACTAGACACTTGTCTTCTAAGTTAAGATAGCACAGTTAAATTTTTTATTTTTAAGGTAATGTTATTGATCAATTTTAAAAGAAAGGTAATTGTAATTGTAATTGTTTCGGTTTAAACAATTTAACTACAATTTTCCGATCGCTTATAATGGTGCTATAAATATAGTCGTCCGAATTTTTTGAAAAATAAAGAAATAACTATATTTTAGAGTATATATGTATATGCTTAGAAGTTATAAATTTTGTTCATAAATTTTTTTCATTGACCTAATCCCTAAAGATTATAAAATGAAAGACCGATTTTTAAGGGGATACGGCCACAGCCCAAACCGTAAGAGCAAGAGCAGCCAAATTTTTTCACAGTATTCCATTGGGGGCGTGGGCGCCCACTAAGATCCGATATGTCCCCCCAGTGGCCCCAAACAGCTCCAACATCCATTATTCTGAGCAAAAAAAGTTGATGTATTTAAGCTTAACTTCTAAACTGGTTGGAATTTCGATATTTGTTTTTTTTTCGAATTTTAGGTTTTGAAAAGGGCTAATTAGAAATCTAAAAGAAATTTTGATATCCCCCATAATTTGGGGGCTACATTTAAAATTAACTTTTCGATTTAAAAAATCTAAACCGCTGCTCCGATCAAGATGATTTTTCGCTCAATAGTTATTCTATGGCCCAAATGCTTAAGTTTAATTTTTCAAGTTTTTAACATTTTTTTAAGTATTTTTAACGAATTTATTTAGATTTTCTAAGTCATTGCGTTGTATTTTGCGGGAGCCTGTCGAGAGAACGAAACCCAGAAGCCAAGAGAGCGTAGGCCGAGAGAGCAACAGCCAAGAAAATTGATGAGGGGGAGGGGTAGTGCTGCAGGGAAAGGGGAGGGGAAAGAGGCAATTTAAGTTAAATTTGTTTAGGATTTTAAAAACTTAAACTGCTGCTCCGATCAATATGATTTTCGATAAATAGTCAGTCCTGTGGATCAAATGCTTAGGTTTTATTTTTCATTTTGTAGCAGAAGTAAGAGCCTTATTTAATTTCCACCATGGAAGAAAATAGAAAATTACTACAAATTCTGTAAGCAAAGCCAAAATGTTTCCAAGTTAAATATTAATCTTAAGATTCGAACTTTTGACCAAATACGTATGTACATATGTATATTTGGATATGTTTTGATTTGCTTATATGTACAATACATGTACATACATACAATGTGTGTGTATGTTTCTATTCGAAAGTAGATAATGTGCTTAAATACAAATAAAATGATTTATTATACCCGTTTATCGATCAAATGTGGAATCTGAAAATAATACGTTACTTTGCTGTTTTTGTATTAGATGCCAATCTTTTACTGTGTGTACAAAGGTTTTCGTTTCATTCAAAACAAGAAATTTGAAAACAACAAATTCCAATTTACAAACAAGTATACATATTTGTGCACAAATTAAAATTGCATTGATAACATTGTAACTGATAAAAAGTATACAAGCTCACGACTTTTACTTGGATCACTTTCATCCCTAAAGATTATAAAATGAAAGACCGATTTTTAAGGGGATACGGCCACAGCCCAAACCGTAAGAGCAAGAGCAGCCAAATTTTTTCACAGTATTCCAAAGGGGGGCGTGGGCGCCCACTAAGATTCGATATGTCCCCCCAGTGGCCCCAAATAGCTCCAACATCCATTATTCTGAGCAAAAAAAAGTTGATGTATTTAAGCTTAACTTCTAAACTGGTTGGAATTTCGATATTTGTTTTTTTTTCCGAATTTTAGGTTTTGAAAAGGCCTAATTAGAAATCTAAAAGAAATTTTGATATCCCCCATAATTTGGGGGCTACATTTAAAATTAACTTTTCGATTTAAAAAATCTAAACCGCTGCTCCGATCAAGATGATTTTTCGCTCAATAGTCATTCTATGGCCCAAATGCTTAAGTTTAATTTTTCAAGTTTTTAACATTTTTTTAAGTATTTTTAACGAATTTATTTAGATTTTCTAAGTAATTGCGTTGTATTTTGCGGGAGCCTGTCGAGAGAACGAAACCCAGAAGCCAAGAGAGCGTAGGCCGAGAGAGCAACAGCCAAGAAAATTGATGAGGGGGAGGGGTAGTGCTGCAGGGAAAGGGGAGGGGAAAGAGGCAATTTAAGTTAAATTTGTTTAGGATTTTAAAAACTTAAACTGCTGCTCCGATCAATATGATTTTCGATCAATAGTCAGTCCTGTGGATCAAATGCTTAGGTTTTATTTTTCATTTTGTAGCAGAAGTAAGAGCCTTATTTAATTTCCACCATGAAAGAAAATAGAAAACAAGAGAGAACGCTATAGTCGGGTGCCCCGACTATCAGATACCCGTTACTCAGGTAAAAGGAGTGCGAGGGAGATGGAGATAGAAACTTTGATCACGCATAACTTTTAAACGAATGGTCCGATTTAAAAAATTTCTTCTACATTTCGATAGGTATTGATAAACACAATAAAACTGCATTTTTACTTTTCCGAAATATTTAAATTTATATTTAAATAAAATCGTATATAAGCGATTGTGGGCGTTAAAGGGGGCGTGGCACCTTTTTGAAACAAACTTGCGCTGCGTAGGAACTCCTAAAATCTGCATGCAAAATGCCAATCTTCTAGCTTTTATAGTTTCCGAGATCTCAGCGTTCATACGGACGGACAGACGGACAGACGGACATGGCTAGATCGACTCGGCTAGTGATCCTGAACAAGAATATATATACTTTATAGGGTCGGAAACGCTTCCTTCTACCTGTTACATACTTTTGCACGAATACAATATACCCTTTTACTCTACGAGTAACGGGTATAATTACTACAAATTCTGTAAGCAAAGCCAAAATGTTTCCAAGTTAAATATTAATCTTAAGATTCGAACTTTTGACCAAATACGTATGTATGTACATATGTATATTTGGATATGTTTTGATTTGCTTATATGTACAATACATGAACATACATACAATGTGTGTGTATGTTTTTATTCGAAAGTAGATAATGTGCTTAAATACAAATAAAATGATTTATTATACCCGTTTATCGATCAAATGTGGAATCTGAAAATAATACGTTACTTTGCTGTTTTTGTATTAGATGCCAATCTTTTACTGTGTGTACAAAGGTTTTCGTTTCATTCAAAACAAGAAATTTGAAAACAACAAATTCCAATTTACAAACAAGTATACATATTTGTGCACAAATTAAAATTGCATTGATAACATTGTAACTGATAAAAAGTATACAAGCTCACGACTTTTACTTGGATCACTTTCATCCCTAAAGATTATAAAATGAAAGACCGATTTTTAAGGGGATACGGCCACAGCCCAAACCGTAAGAGCAAGAGCAGCCAAATTTTTTCACAGTATTCCAAAGGGGGGGCGTGGGCGCCCACTAAGATTCGATATGTCCCCCCAGTGGCCCCAAATAGCTCCAACATCCATTATTCTGAGCAAAAAAAAGTTGATGTATTTAAGCTTAACTTCTAAACTGGTTGGAATTTCGATATTTGTTTTTTTTTTCCGAATTTTAGGTTTTGAAAAGGCCTAATTAGAAATCTAAAAGAAATTTTGATATCCCCCATAATTTGGGGGCTACATTTAAAATTAACTTTTCGATTTAAAAAATCTAAACCGCTGCTCCGATCAAGATGATTTTTCGCTCAATAGTCATTCTATGGCCCAAATGCTTAAGTTTAATTTTTCAAGTTTTTAACATTTTTTTAAGTATTTTTAACGAATTTATTTAGATTTTCTAAGTAATTGCGTTGTATTTTGCGGAAGCCTGTCGAGAGAACGAAACCCAGAAGCCAAGAGAGCGTAGGCCGAGAGAGCAACAGCCAAGAAAATTGATGAGGGGGAGGGGTAGTGCTGCAGGGAAAGGGGAGGGGAAAGAGGCAATTTGAGTTAAATGTTTTGGGGGAAGACAACAAAAATGCCACCCTTACGTTTTGTAATAATAACGCTTTTTAATTTTATCAGTTTATGTACGTGTTGTGTTTATTCTGCCAGCCGAAAGCCTGGCTTCATATTTTAATTTGGGTTTTACAATGTAGTCGCTGAATACGTAGCGCGACAGCTTAGCGAGATAAGGCAGATATAAAGAGGAGAGCGCAAGAGCGCTACAGGTTCAGCCATACACCTATGCGCACTAGACTAGTCTAGGCGGGCTGCTCCGAACATACTCCCCCCGTTGGAGGAAGTAGGGCTAAATGGGAATCGATGGGCAGAACGGCTAACTTGGCGACGGCTCTCTTGACTAGACCCGTAGCTGTACGGACCATAGCTACTCTGACGACACCGTCCTCGCCTGGAACGACTCCTTGGATGCACCCCAGCTGCCATTTCAAGGGTGGAAGGTTGTCCTCCTTCAGCAACACGATGCTTCCGACCTTGATGTTGGATGTTTCGACGCGTCACTTACTCCTTTCTTGGAGCAAGGATAAATACTCGCTGCTCCACCGCTTCCAGAATTGCTGCTGCATCTGTGTCACCCTTTGCCATCTGCTGAGGCGGCCTTCTCGGAGATGCGTGATATCAGGCTCAGGAAACCTTGTGTAGCTGGAGCCTTTCAGGAAATGCGCCGGCGTTAACACGTCAAGACTTTCAGCGTTTTCTGAAATTGGACAGAGTGGACGGGAGTTAAGAATGGCAGAAATCTCATAAGCGAGAGTTCTCAATTCATCGAGGCCCAAGATGGAAGCACCGACGACTCTATAAAAATGAAATTTGGCCGATTTAACAGCCGCCTCCCATAAACCACCGAAATGTGGGGCACGCGGAGGTATGAACTTCCAATCAATCCCATCAGCTAAGCAAGAGGAAGCTATCGCAGCCGTGTGGGGTTCGCTCAGAAATAGATTCTTCAGCTCGGTTAGCTCGCTCTTAGCGCCGACAAAATTCGTCGCATTGTCACTCCAAATAGTGCGCGGAGTGCCTCTCAGGCTGGTGAATCTTCTCAACGCTGCGATGAAAGAATCCGTTGTGAGATCCTGGACGACTTCCAAATGCGTGGCCTTCGTAGAGAAGCAGACAAAGACGGCTATGTAGCACTTGTGAGGCGCCTTGTTGCGGGCCTCTGCCTTATGATAAAATGGTCCACAATAATCTACTCCCGTGGTATGAAATGCTGGGTTAGGCTGAACTCGATTGGCTGGCAGGCTGCCCATAACGTGCTCCCAAGTGACAGGCTTCATCCGAAAACATCTGACGCATTTGTTGATGACGGTAGCCACGAACTTTCGTCCTCCAATTGGCCAATACCTTTGCCTTAATGTGGCAAGTAACGCTTGCGATCCTGCGTGCAAGTATTTTATATGAAAATATACGATGATTGCCTTTGTAACTGGATGATCCTTGGGTAACAATATCGGATGCTGAGTACCGTAGTCCAGATTTGCATTCTGAAGTCTTCCACCAACGCGAAGTAATCCATCGGAGCCGATTATTGGTCTCAGCGAAATCAGCTTGCTCTTCTGTGGACACGGCCTGCCCTGGCTAAGACATCCATACTCCTTGGCTAAGTGAACCTGCTGGATGCTCCTCAGAAGAAGTACGGTCCCCGAATTGAGCTCCTCAACGGTAATACGGTTCCTTGAAGGTGAAGATTTTGCTCTGCAATTCGAAATGAACCGATAAATGTACGCAAATACACGCTGCAACTTATGAAAATGGTTAAGGAATTTGCAGTTGATCGAAATGTCAGTGCAAACAGTTCCAACTAGCGCTGCGGAACGACGTTCTGGAAGATCCTTAACTGCATTTGGAAGAGAGGGCCATTTTGACGAGCTTTGCAGCAGGAATGGAGGCCCGTTAGCTCACAGGGAGTGCTCCAGCAATTCTCTCGGGGTACAGCCTCGCGATACGACATCCGCCGGATTTAAGCTTGTTGGAACATGGTGCCAAGTCATGCCTTTTGTTATCTCCTGAATTTTCGCGATTCTGTTGGATACAAATACGTTGAAATCCCTCGGAGGCTGCCGAATCCACGCCAGTACGATAGACGAGTCGGACCAGCAATAAAAGTCGCATTCGAAATCGATGGTTTCCTTGACGCTTACGATAAGCTCCGCCAATAAAAGCGCTGCCGACAACTCCAATCTTGGAATTGTCAAAGCCTTTAAAGGGGACACTCTCGACTTGGCGCAGAGCAAGTGGACCTTTGCTTCTCCATTGGCCTCCGACCGCAAGTATAAACACGCTCCATAAGCCGCTATGCTAGCATCGCAGAATCCATGCAACTGGATGGAAGACTGAGGTTGCATTACGAATCGTGAAAATTTCAAGTTTTGGACGATCGATAACTGAGAGGTCAACTCCCCCATGACGAAAGAATAGGCTCTGGTAATGTGTCATCCCAATCCACGCTAGCATTCCATAGGGATTGCAAAAAGATCTTGGCCTTTGTGACAATCGGTGTTATTAAACCGAGCGGATCATAGAATTTGGCTATTGTTGAAAGTGCAATACGCTTGGTGACTCGATGATTTACAGATAATTGAGAAAAGTTGAACAGAAGTTGGTCAGAAGAAGGATCCCAGGCTAATCCCAGCGCCTTGGTAACAGCTGATCCGTCGTGAAATTGAATTAAATTCTCCTTATCGCAGTCAGACTCTCCTTCGAGGGCGCGTCCATCATTAGAACACCATTTGCGGATTGGAAAATGGCCTCGCGACAATAGATCCTTCACCTGTCGACGAATTTCCCTAACCTCTTCAATTGACTCGCCACCAGAGATTAAATCATCCACGTAGAAGTCCCTACGAACAATTTTTGCTCCAATTGGAAACGAATCCTCCTCATCATAAGAGAGCTGATGCATGGCTCTTATAGCCAAAAAGGCAGCTGGCTTGGTACCATAAGTCACCGTGTTCAATTTGTAAACACTCAACTCATCCGTGGACTTCTCTCGCCAAACAATACACTGCAAAAAGTCATCCGGGTGGGACACACGCACGCAGCGGTACATCTTGCAGATGTCTCCACAGAGGGCAACTTTAAAAAATCGGAAGCGAAGTAGAATGTTAAAGATTTTTTGCTGAATTGTTGGCCCTGCAAGAAGCAAGTCGTTCAGAGAGCTGCCAGAAGTAGTTCTAGCAGACCCATCAAAGACGACCCGAAGCTTTGTGCTCGTACTTTCCTGCTTATGCACACAATGGTGGGGCAAGAAGAATTGTGGTACTGTTGGATCCTTTGGTGCGAGAGACATGTGGCCTAAGTTGATGTATTCCTGGAGAAAGGCCGAATACTGAGCTTTGAGAACAGGGTTTCTATCTAGCTTAGCTTCTAAACTCCTAAAACGACGACGAGCTAGGCAATAGGAATCACCTAAACTTTCGAATCCCGAAGTGGATAAGAGACGAACAGAGTATTCCCAAGTCTAGTGCAGTTTTCCTTGAACAGTTGTTCGCATTGCAAGTCCTCAGGCAACAGTGCTGGCTTTGATGGATTACAATCCTCAATTTCCCAAAATCGCTTTACTATGGCAGCAAGTGCGTCATCCTCAGAATGATCCGTAGTATCCTTGACAATGGCGGCTAAGACAGACTTATGATTTGGAGTAGTCGACATCCCACCAGAAACGATCCAACCAAGTTTGGTGTTTTGGAGTGTTGGCAACATGCTATCCAAATGTATTTGCCCCATAGCAATTATTTCGAAAAACAGACCAGCGCCAATTAACAAGTCGATTCGTTGTGATTGGTTGAATAAGGGTCAGCGAGCGAAATGTTTTGTGGAATCCTCCATCCTGATGTATTTATTTTGAAATTCGGCTGATAATCAGTGATACTGTGAGTCACAACAGCTGTGAATGACGCACGTTAGCCTGCATCCCGTGATTGCGCAAAAATATCCACTGATTTATCAGAGTTCATAAAGGACTCACCGATCCCAGAAATTAGTGTATGCGAATGCCTATATTTCAAATTTAACTGGGTAGCTAGGCGCGTAGTTATAAAGTTCAATTGAGAAGCGGAATCTAAGATTGCTCGACAGGGCATAAATGAACCAACCCTATTTTTTACATAGACAATAGCAGTAGGCAGCAACACGTAATTTATTGGCACAGTGTAATGCGCTTGGCCTATCCTAAAAGTATACCCTGTTTCAGGATAAGCTTTTTGTAACGCTCAAAATAAAGTAAGCCCAGATCATTATCATCTGATTTATGCCATACTTCCAATAGTTATTTCCATTACCCACGCCCACGAGCTTTTAAAAAAATTTCCACTTAGCTCTGATCAGATTCCTCTTTGGTCGTTCTTTTACCTCGTGGCTGCCTAACTAGAAAGACCAACAGCGCGAAGTAAAAATTCATTCAGATTTATTTCATTGTCAATAAGTACAGTGTTTCAGTAAATAATATTGAGCTCAGTGAAATATAATATCAAGCACCTATACCTGTAATTGTCTTGAATTTTGCTTGGATTTTGGGTGCCAGTTAAAGGTATTTAATATTCTTAGAAACAAAAAAATAGCACGTGTTCCTAAATACGCCGCCCCTTATTTTTAGGCACCCAGTTCCACCATTAAATAAAAAAACCTTATAAGCCGCCATAAAATTACGACCTTATATTGGTTGCTCATCTGCAGTCGGCACTGTAATATTGACAACGGCTGTAGGAAGAAAAGGCACCAATACATCTGCGTCAGTGGCGTTACTGAAACCGGCGTCGACCACAGAGATGACCGCCTAAGAAGTACCCTCTGACCCGGAATCGCTTTCAAGTTGCTCCATGGGATTACCTGCAGTTCCCGCCCAGCAGTTATAAGTGCCTTTGTGTTTAAAGTTTTACCATGCCTTTAGTTGGCCAAGATCAGTTGGGTTTGGGCCCCATGTACTATATATAGGCAACCGCCAAATTAAATTAACATAATATCTGCGTTTAAAAGGAAAAAGATCATGGATTTTTTTGCTTCATTGTGCTCTGTTAAAATAATCATGTAAAAGTGAAATCAAAAACAACTTATATCCCACAAAAATAGAACCAGAATTGCAGGCAAGGAAATGTGGAAAAAGTAAAGTAGCAACATGAAATAAAACCCTTTAAATTCCTTATCATCAAATTCTAAAAATACATCAAAACATTTACACCAACAGAGTACACACCCACCGGCAAAAGATCTTTTGGACGTGGAGAAAAAAAAAATGTAAGTGAACTTAATACTAATTATTTTACATTTTTTCAATTATTTAGTTTTTTTGGTGAATTTAAGTGAAAATAAAGAAAGTGTTTCGTGATGTGAGTGTAAATAAATCGGACTTTGAAATGTGTATTTGTTTGCAGAAAGGAAACAGTGAGAAATCAAAATAAAATGTAATAAAATGAATTTTAATAGAAAACGTAAACAATGTTCCTAACTGCAAGCTCTCACACAGTTTTACAGTCTTTGATCAGTGTAATTACCAAGGGCTCACATAGTTTTACAGTCTTGGATCAGTCTAAATATAAACCGCTCACATTATTATGCTAACTAAACTTTCAACATTTATAAAAATATAGAAACAAATAAATTTAACTATTTTGATAAATACCAACAAGAAAAAAAATAAAAATAAAATAAAAATAAAAATAACAAAATTACAAAAACATTAAATGATTCAGTTTACATGAACATACTAAATTACAATTAAAATTTATTTTGCATACATTAAATTTAAATTATTACTTGGAGATATATTTTGAATTGATTTCATTTAAATTTATTTTTATTGTTTATTAACTATTTAATTCGTACAGTGAATTTATAACACAAGCAAGACAAACACTGAAATTAAAATGGAGTTTATATAATCCCATAATTAAACACAAAAGCTATTACATATCAATCTACATCTACATATTATATTATATTATATTTTTAAATATTATTAAATAACATTTTCCTACGCAGCTTTTATAAAGATCCCCATCATATGTTTTGGGCACTAGGAGTTTATAAATTAAATTAAAATGATTAAATATTTTGCTTATAAATTAGAAATGAACTTCTAAGCCTTTCGTATTTGGGAGTCATGCGTTCTGCTGTGAGAAGAGTATGAGTTAGCTTTGCCGGTTTTAAATGGGATCACCAATTAACTTAAATTTTGGAGTTCGGTGATCATGGTTGGGTGGGCATCTGCTGTGGCTATAACACCAGCCCAGCATAAATAAACTGGAAAACCCTGGAATGTCATCTCCCATGGGATATTAAGAAGAGGTACCTTTCCCCGATTTTTCTTGTTAACCCGTGTACTTTTACCCCGATCGATGTCAAGTTCAGCACGTGATTTTTTTAAGATTTAAAAGTATTTGCGAGCAAGTAGCACAAGGACTCTTTAGAACCCCACCTTCTACCGATCATACAGCCGGAACCAGCACGTGCAACTTTCCTTGAATACACACACCATCAGCTCGTGTTGCAATAACCGTCAACCCTGTTGCAGGTTACATGCTACAATAATCTTAATGGCGCCCAACGTGGGGCCACACTGGCCTGGCCCGAAAAAAAAAAAAAATTAATAATAGTAGTAATAATTGGTCGTAACACCAGACCTCTACTTTAGACCGATCGAATTTCCCTTGGTATTTCGCCACCATTCCCTTTTGTCCTAGCTATTGGAAATATGTTATGGATCCAGGTTATCTTTTCAGATTTCCTGGCCTTGCAAAAAATTCTTATAGCTGCTGCGTTTTGACTTAGACCCACTGGAAAAGTTATAACTTTTAATGGATATAACGCCGTAGTCATTTAGTAGTTGAAACCAGCTTGTGCAACTTTACCACTGTGAGGTAATTTATGTGGAGTACTGGACTTGTGGAGAGGAGAGCTACAGTCAGTCCCTAAAATTACTTACACTGCGATGTAAATAAACCCATTTTTGTCCCAATTTGTCCCAATTACCCTAACATAATCTTTTTCTTAAATTAGCAAACTATAACCGTGGAAGATCATAAATTCATATATTTTTGAGCCCGGCTTACATGTTGCCGTTTTTGAGATTGTTGTTTCCTTTCTTAGTTATCTTTTCTTAATATAAGTAAGCAAAAAAAAAAAAAAAAAAAAAAAAACTCTACTCGATTTTCTAGCTGATAGCGTGGCTCCCATAACGTTCCAACTTATTTTGTTATATTGATTTCTTCAACGAAATAAAACATAAATAATTTATTATTATTTATTTACCCGTTAGGTACTTCACTCCACTCAGAAATGATAGGATCGCATAGCTCTGAAAACTTATCACAATTAAATGACACAGGGAAACATTGTTATGTTTGTGGGGAAATAATTGTTTATCACGCGCAACTACTAGGAACCACTTGCGGCCATAATTTTCACCGGGCGTGCTTTAACATTAGAGCCGGCACTAAAAAGCAGTGTCCTATTTGTCTCGAAAATCTTAATCACAGCATATCAGCCTCATCTGAAAATTTAAGGTCCACCACTTCAAACCCACGAAAGCCCTCCGTTCCCCAATCTCTACAGACCAGGTCACAGAAGCAACGCGCGAGTACTTTAAACCAGCTCAATATGCCTAACTTGGATGATGCAAACTCATCCCAGGCCTCTGGTAATTCACAACCAGACACTGTAGTTGTCACTATGGCAGAATCTATTCAGCAGTCGATAGCTGAAACGCTGAGAGTAGCTATGGTAGAACAGACCCGTGTTCTTGCAGGAAGCATGGCCACTCAAACTCAACAGCTAGTGCAAGCTATTTCTAATGGTCTTCGAATTAATACTGATCCGACCACAAATGCGGGCAGGATTCCGTCTGTTGTTGAAACAGAGCAACCAACTTTGCAGCAATTTCCTTTGCCTAACAACGGTCAGACCCCTGAGCATGGACCTAATCAATATCTAAGGGTTAATACAGCAGCTTCAGATATTCGTCCGGATCGCGTTAGTCAGATAATGGCTAATTGGAAGCTGAGATTTAATGGGAAGTCAGGAATGTCTATAGAAGATTTTATTTATCGCGTCGAAGCCTTAACGAAGCAAACCTTAGGCGGAAATTTGGATATAACTGCCCAATACGCTAGTAACCTTTTTGAGGGTATTGCCAGTGAGTGGTTTTGGCGCTACCATAAAAGTGTACCTGACGTAAGATGGGAAGATTTGATCCAAGCACTGTGCGGACAGTTTAAGGACGACAGAACAGATAGGAATATCCGAACTGAAATGGAACTCAGAAAACAGCGGCCAAATGAATCATTTGATGACTTTTATAGGGCCATTGCCGCTCTAGCCGATAGACTTTCAGAGCCGATGAGCGAGTCAGCCTTAGTTGAAACACTGCGAGCAAATCTTTTAGCGGATATTCAGCATGAAATTCTATATGAACCAGCTTTAAGTGTTAAATCTTTACGACATTTAGTTAGAACTAGAGAAATCTTTGTGCAAACTGTTTTAAAGTCCAAACCTACTACAGTTGTACCGCGAGCTATGCCTCGAAGACAGGTTAATGCCATTTTACAACCAGGATCCGAAGTTCCCTCTGACGAGGAATCCGAGACTGTTGAGGACATTGACCTTTCAGCCCTAGAAATGTCCTGTTGGAATTGCGCTGAAAAGGGGCATCGTTACCAAGAGTGTGTGGCAGAGCGTAGGATATTTTGCTATGGCTGCGGCCAGGCAGACACATATAAGCCCAATTGTAGAAAATGTGGTTCAAATGCTTCAAAAAACTGCCAAGCTCGGGCACCGCAGAAAGGTGCACGCAAACATATGGTCTGCAAAGCGACCAATACCGATTAGTCGGGCCCGCAGAGCGCATATATCAACCAACTGAACTTTCTTACCCAGAATTATCTTTTAATTACCAATTTGCGTCACCAGAAGTACATAAAAACCGTTCAAAATGTCGTCGAATCGCTTTTAAAAAAAAATACAAGTCAGAAAGAAAGTTACTCCTAGCCTCGATAATAGGCCTAAGTCACGATGTGCGACCTCATGCCCAGGTAGTCCTGTTTGATAAAACAGTCGTTGGGTTAATGGACACCGGGGCTTCAGTCAGTTGCATAGGAGGTAGTTTTGCATCTGAAATTCTTCTTGATGGTCTAAAATACAAACCAATGACCTTAAAAGTAAGAACAGCTGACGGTAAAAGCCAAGATATCATTGGTAAGGTATCTACTGGCGTAACATATAGAGGCGAAACCAAAACAATTACCTTTTATTTGGTTCCCTCCCTGGCCGGAGACCTTTACCTCGGTATAGACTTTTGGACAGTTTTTGATTTGCTTCCTTTACATCTGATAACTCAAAGCCTGAACATATCATCTCTGGAAGACCAAACAATGAGATCACTGACTCCTAATCAACAAAAACTTTTGCAGGAGACAGTCAATTTATTTCCCTCATTTTCTAAACAAGGACTAGGTAGAACTTCGTTAATCTCTCATGTAATCGACGTAGCCGATGCTAAGGCTATCAAACAGCGTCACTATGCCGTGTCGCCGGCGACCGAGAAGCTAATGTATGATGAGCTGGATCGAATGATTGCACTTCGAGTGATTCAAGAATCCAATAGCTCATGGTCATGTCCTGTCGTCTTAGTGAAAAAACCAGGAAAGGTTAGATTATGCATTGACAGTAGGAAATTAAACGAGGTTACTTTAAAAGATGCATATCCAATGCCATTAATCGATGGCATTCTAAGTAGATTACCAAAAGCAGAATACATTACAAGTCTTGATCTGAAAGATGCTTTTTGGCAAATCCCACTAGATAAAAATTCTCGCGATAAAACTGCCTTTACGGTTCCTGGTCGTCCTCTTTATGAGTTTGTGGTTATGCCATTTGGCTTAACCAATGCCCCCTGTACCATGTCGCGTTTGATGGACAAGATAGTGCCAGCGCAGTTGCGTAATGAAGTATTTATATATCTGGATGACTTGTTAATCATATCCGACTCGTTTGAACGCCATCTCGAAGTCTTATCCATAGTCGCTTTCCACCTCACTCGTGCAAATCTAACCATCAATGTCGAGAAAAGTAAGTTTTGCCGACGAGAGGTTAAATATCTAGGGCATGTGATTGGAAATGGTACAATTTGTACTGATCCCGACAAAATAGCGGCAGTAAAAGATTTTCCGATACCCCGATCAATAAAACAGGTTCGTAGGTTTCTTGGTATGACCGGGTGGTACCACAAGTTCATTAAGAATTATGCTGCCATTTCTTCTCCCTTGTCAGATACCCTTAAAGCCAAGCGAAAGTTTGAATGGACAGAAGCAGCTCAGAAGGCATTCGAATATTTAAAAGCTCAGATGTGTTCTGCTCCCGTGTTACATAGCCCAAATTTTGCTTTGCCATTCTCTATTCACTGCGATGCCAGCCATACAGGTGTGGGAGCGGTGTTGATGCAGACTAATAACAAGGGAGACGAATTACCAATCGCTTTTATGTCAAAAAAGCTGAACAAGTGTCAGAGGCAGTATACCGTCACGGAAAAAGAATGCTACGCGGCTGTTTTAGCAGTGAAAAAATTTAGGGCATATATTGAAGGTCAGGACTTCACAATCATTACAGATCATGCATCACTAAAGTGGCTGATGACTCAAGTTGATCTTAGTTCCCGCCTCGCTCGCTGGTCCCTAAAGTTACAAGGTTTTCAGTTCAACATTCAGCACCGAAAGGGCATCCAAAATATAGTACCGGATGCTTTGTCGCGTACATATACCGAAGACCTGTCGTCCCTCTTTCTAAACAGTCTGATAGTCGATTTAGCATCTCAGGAATTTAAGTCTGCAGGTTACGAGGAGCTCAAAAACAAAATACGACAGAATCATTATACTTTGCCAGATCTAAAGATTGAAGACGAGTACATTTTTCGGAAAGCAGAACACGCCGCTGGAACTAAAGTTACCGACGACTACTGCTGGAAGCTTTGGGTGCCACGATCTCTAGTGTTACCGGCCCTGAAAGTGGCCCATAATGATCCATTGTATTCTCACGGTGGAATAAATAAGACCCTGGAATTACTCAGACGGCAGTACTACTGGCCTAACATGGTTACTGATGTTAAAGACTATATCAATTCATGTGACACCTGCCGTGCCACTAAGCATCCCAATCAGACCATGAAACCACCTATGGGGCACACAGGTCATCCTCAGCGTTTCTTTCAAAAACTGTTTGTTGATTTTTTGGGACCCTATCCACGTAGTAAGTCTGGGAATATAGGCATATTTGTAGTACTAGATCAACTGTCTAAATTTCCCTTTTTAAAGGCTGTGCGTAAATTTACTGCTGAGTCTATTAAAAGCTATTTGGAAGAAGACTTATTTCACTGTTTTGGAACTCCAGAAACCATCGTTTCTGACAACGGAGTTCAATTTAAGTCGCAAACATTTAATTCCTTGTTAGATAAATACAACATCTCTCATAGCTATACAGCGTTCTACTCTCCCCAGGCGAATGCATCGGAAAGAGTCAATAGATCAGTGCTCTCAGCCATTAAAGCCTACGTTGATCCCAGCCAGCGAAATTGGGACGAAAAATTGAGTAGCATTAGCTGTGCACTTCGCTCTAGTTTTCACCTATCTATAAATACAAGCCCTTATAGACTTGCATTTGGCCAACATATGGTCAAAAATGGAAGCAGCTATAAGCTTTTGCGAACTTTGAATATGTTGGACGATCGCAGCATACAGTTTAACAGAGAAGATTCGTTTGATATTTTGCGGACAAAGGCTAAAGAAGCTATGCAATCTCAGCACGCCCGGAACGAAAAGGCCTACAACTTGCGTACGAGGGAAGTGTCGTTTCGTGTTGGCCAAGAGGTCTATAGGCGCAACTTTCAACAAAGCAACTTTGCAAAAGGATTTAGCACAAAATTAGCTCCAAGCTTTGTCAAAGCAAGAGTTCGGAAAAAGTTTGGGAACTATTATTATGAGTTGGAAGACCTTCAAGGACGCATTGTAGGAAAATTTCACGCAAAGGACATCAAACAATGATCCTAATACCAAGCGCGAATCTCGTTCGTGTTGCATGCACCCCAACCGTGATTTAAGTGGGGGGGAATTGTAATGCGCTTGGCCTATCCTAAAAGTATACCCTGTTTCAGGATAAGCTTTTTGTAACGCTCAAAATAAAGTAAGCCCAGATCATTATCATCTGATTTATGCCATACTTCCAATAGTTATTTCCATTACCCACGCCCACGAGCTTTTAAAAAAAATTTCCACTTAGCTCTGATCAGATTCCTCTTTGGTCGTTCTTTTACCTCGTGGCTGCCTAACTAGAAAGACCAACAGCGCGAAGTAAAAATTCATTCAGATTTATTTCATTGTCAATAAGTACAGTGTTTCAGTAAATAATATTGAGCTCAGTGAAATATAATATCAAGCACCTATACCTGTAATTGTCTTGAATTTTGCTTGGATTTTGGGTGCCAGTTAAAGGTATTTAATATTCTTAGAAACAAAAAAATAGCACGTGTTCCTAAATACGCCGCCCCTTATTTTTAGGCACCCAGTTCCACCATTAAATAAAAAAACCTTATAAGCCGCCATAAAATTACGACCTTATATTGGTTGCTCATCTGCAGTCGGCACTGTAATATTGACAACGGCTGTAGGAAGAAAAGGCACCAATACATCTGCGTCAGTGGCGTTACTGAAACCGGCGTCGACCACAGAGATGACCGCCTAAGAAGTACCCTCTGACCCGGAATCGCTTTCAAGTTGCTCCATGGGATTACCTGCAGTTCCCGCCCAGCAGTTATAAGTGCCTTTGTGTTTAAAGTTTTACCATGCCTTTAGTTGGCCAAGATCAGTTGGGTTTGGGCCCCATGTACTATATATAGGCAACCGCCAAATTAAATTAACATAATATCTGCGTTTAAAAGGAAAAAGATCATGGATTTTTTTTGCTTCATTGTGCTCTGTTAAAATAATCATGTAAAAGTGAAATCAAAAACAACTTATATCCCACAAAAATAGAACCAGAATTGCAGGCAAGGAAATGTGGAAAAAGTAAAGTAGCAACATGAAATAAAACCCTTTAAATTCCTTATCATCAAATTCTAAAAATACATCAAAACATTTACACCAACAGAGTACACACCCACCGGCAAAAGATCTTTTGGACGTGGAGAAAAAAAAAAAATGTAAGTGAACTTAATACTAATTATTTTACATTTTTTCAATTATTTAGTTTTTTTGGTGAATTTAAGTGAAAATAAAGAAAGTGTTTCGTGATGTGAGTGTAAATAAATCGGACTTTGAAATGTGTATTTGTTTGCAGAAAGGAAACAGTGAGAAATCAAAATAAAATGTAATAAAATGAATTTTAATAGAAAACGTAAACAATGTTCCTAACTGCAAGCTCTCACACAGTTTTACAGTCTTTGATCAGTGTAATTACCAAGGGCTCACATAGTTTTACAGTCTTGGATCAGTCTAAATATAAACCGCTCACATTATTATGCTAACTAAACTTTCAACATTTATAAAAATATAGAAACAAATAAATTTAACTATTTTGATAAATACCAACAAGAAAAAAAATAAAAATAAAATAAAAATAAAAATAACAAAATTACAAAAACATTAAATGATTCAGTTTACATGAACATACTAAATTACAATTAAAATTTATTTTGCATACATTAAATTTAAATTATTACTTGGAGATATATTTTGAATTGATTTCATTTAAATTTATTTTTATTGTTTATTAACTATTTAATTCGTACAGTGAATTTATAACACAAGCAAGACAAACACTGAAATTAAAATGGAGTTTATATAATCCCATAATTAAACACAAAAGCTATTACATATCAATCTACATCTACATATTATATTATATTATATTATATTATATTTTTAAATATTATTAAATAACATTTTCCTACGCAGCTTTTATAAAGATCCCCATCATATGTTTTGGGCACTAGGAGTTTATAAATTAAATTAAAATGATTAAATATTTTGCTTATAAATTAGAAATGAACTTCTAAGCCTTTCGTATTTGGGAGTCATGCGTTCTGCTGTGAGAAGAGTATGAGTTAGCTTTGCCGGTTTTAAATGGGATCACCAATTAACTTAAATTTTGGAGTTCGGTGATCATGGTTGGGTGGGCATCTGCTGTGGCTATAACACCAGCCCAGCATAAATAAACTGGAAAACCCTGGAATGTCATCTCCCATGGGATATTAAGAAGAGATACCTTTCCCCGATTTTTCTTGTTATCCCGTGTACTTTTACCCCGATCGTTGTCAAGTTCAGCACGTGATTTTTTTTAAGATTTAAAAGTATTTGCGAGCAAGTAGCACAAGGACTCTTTAGAACCCCACCTTCTACCGATCATACAGCCGGAACCAGCACGTGCAACTTTCCTTGAATACACACACCATCAGCTCGTGTTGCAATAACCGTCAACCCTGTTGCAGGTTACATGCTACAACAGTATTTGAAGCATTTGGTGGAGGGTGCGATACCTGACGATCAAGTTGTGAGCATGACACCAGTGCTGATGAAGTAGATGGTGATGGCTGAGAGCTCGAGAGTGGGTCTGATGATGGAGGTGGTGCGGATGAGTCAGGGGTCATATGCAATAGTGAGTGGTGCTTCATGCGACAATATCTGCAATGAGTTGATTTGCATTGCTGCAAACTATGCCCCTTGCGCAAACAGTTTAGACAAAGGTGCATTTTCTTGGCTTCTCTAAATCGAAGATGAGGGCTCAAATTTAAAAATCTAGAGCACTTTGGCAAATAATGATCTCTCGCATCGCAAAATAGGCATATTGGATGATTTAAGTTAGTAGAAGACGCAATGAGTGCACTTGGGTTATATTTATGCACATTTTTTCCCACCTGATGGTGGGAACCACCAGGCGGTGGTTGCGTTACCAAAGCTTGATCCAAATTTTCCATCATCCTGCATCTTTTCTCCAAAAACGACTCCATAGCAGTCCATGAAGATAACTCAGCGATTGGCAAATCCTCTTCCCATTTTTCCCGAGTCCGTTGATCCAGCTTGTGAACGACGATATGAATCAGTAATCCATCCAAAATTTGGCCAGCGTTTGGATTGCCCGAAGATGTGCGTTCATAGAATCGCTGAGCTCACGAAGACCCTTGGCAGATCCCTTCTCGACACCTTTTAAACCAAATATTGCTTGAACGTGTGCCTGAAAATGTAAAACTTTATTATCAAATCGATTTATGAGCAGATTCAAAGCCTTTTTATAATTGTCATTTGAAGGTTCGAGCGAGCGTATGGTCTCCAGAGCCACGCCGCCTAGACTAGACCGTAAATATTGCAGCTTTTCAATGTCGCTTAGCTCGTCATCATTTCCAATGACCGCGGTGAACGTTGCGAGAAAGTCCGGCCACTCAGCATAAGATCCATGAAATCGAGCAATCTCCAGGTTCGGTAATCGAGGCTTCCGTGTCCGAAAAGAAAGATCAGAATGGTGGTTGATGTCTATGGATGTGGAGTTGGCAGCTGTGCTACCCAACAATTGCAATTTGCGCTGGGCCGCTAAGCCTCTATTGAGCTTCGCCTTCACATCCATAAAAACCTCCGAAAATTCCCATCGCCTATCACTCGAAGTCTCCTTTAAATCCAGCCGTTCCAGCGATGTCTGTGCGGAGTCAAACGACGAATTTAAGGAATTGACCCAGTCCAATCGCGCGAGAAGATCAGCTTCATCCAACTGATCTATAGACTCAGTTGTTAAATATAATTTCATCGCGTTTGTTTGCCGCAGAATTGATTGCACTTTGGCGCGAAAAAATTCTATTTCATTTGGCGCGTCATTTTGAGGCCGAACCGCGTTTTCTGGAGCAGCCATTTCTTAGTCGCACACAAAAAAATAAAAGAAAAATGTCCGAACCGGTTAAGAGGGGTGAATAACCTTTTAACGAAAAATGCGCGACACCAAGCGTCGTCGAAAACGCAACGGAACTTTGTTGTTGTTGTTCCGCCTTATAACAGCGGACTTGAAATTATTTATATGTATGCACTGCACTATGCACTTTTAGAATAGTTAAATGTTATTCTCCTTTTGTTTATAATTTGCAGCACAACACTGTTTTGATTTTTTCACAGCGCGAAATGTACAAAAAGATCAACAGCCTGCCGGCTTTTCACAGCGCGAAATGTAAAACTTAAACGGCCAGCTGTGTGCACTTGTATGTAAGTCCGTGTGTTTGTGACCGAATGCCCGCAAACGACAGCGAAACCAAAAATATATTGTTTAAACGATATAAAACAATAATAAAACCGAGTTGCAGGCGGCAAATAAAACAGCGATCACGTCGGGGTCACCAAATGTTTTGGGGGAAGACAACAAAAATGCCACCCTTACGTTTTGTAATAATAACGCTTTTTAATTTTATCAGTTTATGTACGTGTTGTGTTTATTCTGCCAGTCGAATCTGCACTGCTGCAGCCGAAAGCCTGGCTTCATATTTTAATTTGGGTTTTACAATGTAGTCGCTGAATACGTAGCGCGACAGCTTAGCGAGATAAGGCAGATATAAAGAGGAGAGCGCAAGAGCGCTACAGGTTCAGCCATACACCTATGCGCACTAGACTAGTCTAGGCGGGCTGCTCCGAACATTAAATTTGTTTAGGATTTTAAAAACTTAAACTGCTGCTCCGATCAATATGATTTTCGATCAATAGTCAGTCCTGTGGATCAAATGCTTAGGTTTTATTTTTCATTTTGTAGCAGAGGTAAGAGCCTTATTTAATTTCCACCATGGAAGAAAATAGAAAATTACTACAATACATGAACATACATACAATGTGTGTGTATGTTTCTATTCGAAAGTAGATAATGTGCTTAAATACAAATAAAATGATTTATTATACCCGTTTATCGATCAAATGTGGAATCTGAAAATAATACCTTACTTTGCTGTTTTTGTATTGGATGCCAATCTTTTACTGTGTGTACAAAGGTTTTCGTTTAATTCAAAACAAGAAATTTAAAAACAACAAATTCCAATTTACAAACAAGTATACATATTTGTGCGCAAATTAAAATTGCATTGATAACATTGTAACTGATAAAAAGTATACAAGCTCACGACTTTTACTTGGATCACTTTCATTTATCCCTAAAGATTATAAAATGAAAGACCGATTTTTAAGGGGATACGGCCACAGCCCAATCCGTAAGAGCAAGAGCAGCCAAATTTGTTCACAGTATTCCATTGGGGGCGTGGGCGCCCACTAAGATCCGATATGTCCCCCCAGTGGCCCCAAACAGCTCCAACATCCATTATTCTGAGCAAAAAAAAGTTGATGTATTTAAGCTTAACTTCTAAACTGGTTGGAATTTTCGATATTTGGTTTTTTCCGAATTTTAGGTTTTGAAAAGTCCTAATTAGAAATCTAAAAGAAATTTTGATATCCCCCATAACTTTTCGATTTAAAAAATCTAAACCGCTGCTCCGATCAAGATGATTTTTCGCTCAATAGTTATTCTATGGCCCAAATGCTTAAGTTTAATTTTTCAAGTTTTTAACATTTTTTTAAGTATTTTTAACGAATTTATTTAGATTTTCTAAGTCATTGCGTTGTATTTTGCGGGAGCTTGTCGAGAGAACGAAACCCAGAAGCCAAGAGAGCGACGGCCGAGAGAGCAACAGCCAAGAAAATTGATGAGGGGGAGGGGTAGTCCTGCAGGGAAAGGGGAGGGGAAAGAGGCAATTTAAGTTAAATTTGTTTAGGATTTTAAAAACTTAAACTGCTGCTCCGATCAATATGATTTTCGATAAATAGTCAGTCCTGTGGATCAAATGCTTAGGTTTTATTTTTCATTTTGTAGCAGAAGTAAGAGCCTTATTTAATTTCCACCATGGAAGAAAATAGAAAATTACTACAAATTCTGTAAGCAAAGCCAAAATGTTTCCAAGTTAAATATTAATCTTAAGATTCGAACTTTTGACCAAATACGTATGTACATATGTATATTTGGATATGTTTTGATTTGCTTATATGTACAATACATGTACATACATACAATGTGTATGTATGTTTCTATTCGAAAGTAGATAATGTGCTTAAATACAAATAAAATGATTTATTATACCCGTTTATCGATCAAATGTGGAATCTTAAAATAATACGTTACTTTGCTGTTTTTGTATTAGATGCCAATCTTTTACTGTGTGTACAAAGGTTTTCGTTTCATTCAAAACAAGAAATTTGAAAACAACAAATTCCAATTTACAAACAAGTATACATATTTGTGCGCAAATTAAAATTGCATTGATAACATTGTAACTGATAAAAAGTATACAAGCTCACGACTTTTACTTGGATCACTTTCATTTATTATATAGCTCTGCCAGTATCCTTCTGATTCTCTCTCTTGAAGGATCTTCTACAAAGGTTGTTTACACAAAGGTTTTCAAAAAACGCGCAAATAAGAAATAAGAAAGTCTTGACAACCATACTCAAAACTAATTTTAAGCGAACGAAGTCGCGCCGGGTACAGCTAGTGATATTATATAGTGGTCCGACCAGGATCGTTCCGACTTTTGTGTAGAAACGGACAGACGGAATAGCCATGTCTCCTGCGCTACGCCGCAAACTTGTGGCTGAAACTGTTATACTCGGAAAGAGAATACAAATATGAGAAAAGTATAATTTTACAAATTCTAAATAACCTAAAAACGGCAAATAGTTTTATTTTGGAAGTGCAGACGTAAAAACGTATCTTATCTTTTCATAATTTAATTCCCATATGTCAGGCTGCGTAGGAAATACATAAACATTAAGCAATCACAAGGAATGATAATTATAAAGGAATATCAGGAAAAGTTAATTTTACTAGTTTATTGTTTACAATTTTATTGATAACTTAACTTAAAATGTATATGTTTCATACTACATGTTGTTCATAATGTAATTCTAATTTTGTTGTTCTTAGATAATGTTTAGGAATACACATGAAAATACATTTTCATTATTAATCATTGAGCTAAATATTTAAAAATATTTTTTTGGTTTAGGTTTATTTTAAACGCCTGATGGCAGTGAAATTCCTAAACTGATTTCAAATTGTATTAAGTACGTATGACAACAAAAAGCCAATACAATTTTGTGAAAAAATTAGAATAAAAAACTAATTTAAAAATTAAATTTTTTAAAATATTTTACAAATTAGTTTACATTTTGACATTTAATCTTTGGCTAACTGCATATCGTCAAGTTAATTAACGTGTATACAACTATCTAATTTGTATTAGAAAGGTGGGCTTATTTACGACTAACATGTATTAATGGAAATGTGTATGTACAAATATGATATTATAATGGCTTAAAATTAGATTGTAACTTTAAATAACGAATAACATCTTGGTTTAACGTGTAGACATTTACTAAACATACTTTAAAAAACAGTTTTCCTTTAACAGTTTTGACTTTTGAGAACCAAATCGAGAACCAATTTTGAGAACTTCTTAGTCTTAAAGTCTAAATTTATTGCCACATTTTGAATGTGCATGCTACTGTTTGGCACATATTTATTAATGTCAGTGGCAAACCAAATTTAAATTTGTAAAAATTTTGTGGTTTTTCTGGTTGTTAAGTCGCATGGTAAAAAAATGTTAAAGCTCAAACATCTTTAATCTATTAATTTTTAACAAAAAAGAAAGTAAACTTAAATATGCCAAAGTATATATACCCTTGCAGCTGTTACAAAACTTAAATATTTCATATTTCCTTGTTTAAAATCAATGAAGTTCGATCTTTTTATACATTTTTCGATAGTTTCTATTACAGCTGATATAGTCGTTAGATATACATATAGTCGTTGTATAAAAATGAAGCCGTTATTTTGAAATCGTTGAATGACTCAATCTCCGAGTATAAGAAACAACAAAGTTATAATTTTCTTTCCATTTTTGCCGATCGTTCCTATAGCATCTATATGATAAAGTCGTCCTTATTTACGAACTAAATGATATAGTAGGCCGATCCGAGCCGATCCGATTTATATACTACCTGTAACAGAAGGAAGACTTTTTGCAAAGTTTCATCCAAATAGATTTAAATGGGAGCGACTACCTTGCGTACAAAAGGTAGGACGGACGGACATGGCTAGTTCGACTCGTCTGGTAATGCTGATCAAGAATATATAATAAATACTTAGAAATGTGCCCTTCACGGCGTTGCAAACTTTTGAATTACACAATATTACCCTCTGCAAGGGTATAAAAATAAAAAGCAATTTTTATTAAAATAACCTAATAAGGCTTCAAAAATGTCTGAATTTTGATAACATTTTTATTTTTATTTTTTTTATGGTCAAATTTGTTCCTATGGCGCTCCTGTTTAAAATAATATATTTTGAGAACTGGGCTATAACATCCGAAAAATGTTCAGAATTTTACAATTTTGCATTGTTACATTGTTTCTAGATTAGCTGAATAAGCATTAAAAATTTGTTATATATAACATTGTTATATATATATTGGTATACCAAACATGCCAAATCGGCATAACTTTCTTCCAATACGATACTATTATATTCAACTTTTAATTGATACAAGCTAAAACAAATTTTAATTTATTAAAAAATTATATATATATAAAAAAATATATAAAGCTTAATTATAACTTAAAACTTAAATGTAATGTAAGTTTCTTTTTAAATTTTTGAATTTAATTTTTTTGTAGACTCCTTTATCGAAAGGCTGTATTTTTATACCCGTTACTCGTAGAGTAAAAGGGTATATTGTACTCGTGCAAAAGTATGTAACAGGTAGAAGGAAGCGTTTCCGACCCTATAAAGTATATATATTTTTGTTAAGGATCACTAGCCGAGTCGATCTAGCCATGTCCGTCTGTCCGTCTGTCCGTCTGTCCGTCCGCATGAACGCTGAGATCTCGGAAACTATAAAAGCTAGAAGATTTGTTTCAAAAAGGTGCCACGCCCCCTTTAACGCCCACAATCGCATATATACGATTTTATTTAAATATAAATTTAAATATTTCGGAAAAGTAAAAATGCAGTTTTATTGTGTTTATCAATACCTATCGAAATTTTTCAAATCGGACCATTCGTTTAAAAGTTATGCGTGATCAAAGTTTCTATCTCCATCTCCCTCGCACTCCTTTTACCTGAGTAACGGGTATCTGATAGTCGGGGCACCCGACTATAGCGTTCTCTCTTGTTTTGTTAGGAAAGCGTGTAAAAACAACAAAATTACCTACACAACAATTTTAACCCTATATACAACTGGTCATTTACAAAACAGATCACCAACTCCAATCCCTTTTACAAATTGTTAAATCTATTCTTGTTATACAAATTAATTACCCCTTACTTCGTGCTTCGGTTCTCACTTTACTTTATAGTTTTCTGCATAACTATGAGTTTTTATTTTTATATTTGTATGAACCACAGAAATAATGATAGCTGAGTTATTTATGTATAATGCTTGTTAACTATACAGTTTTAACTATTTTATTTCTATAAGATGTTCTTAATGGTCTTGCTAAATGAATTTTAAGACTCTTATAATTCAAACAATACAATACATGTAACATAAAACAATTGTTTGCAGAGTGTTAGCAGAAGTAGTAAAATAAGCACCAGGAATTTAAATTCAAAGTTCTAGGAAGTTCATTGTTGTTTTGATTATTTAAGAATAAGTACCAAATAAATTAAAAATTAGCCTAATCTGATCTTAGCCTGATTCAATAGTCACATTTTAACACTTCAAAACACACATATTTTGTTATGTAATGTATATTACAATGTGTAAAAATTTAGTCTTGCGTTTGAGTAGCAAAAGTGAAGATGTCAAAACTCAAATACTATCGAACTAACTACTAATCATCTAACACGGTTTTATTAAAGACAAGAAAGGAAAGCTAACTTTGGGCGGAGCCGAAGTTGAAATACCCTTGCAGAATATTCTGTAAATTATATTCTTCAAAATTATTCTTAACACTCAGAAAAATCGCAACTTCCTAACTTTAAAAACACCAAAGTTATGGAAATTCCAATCGTTCAGTTGTATGGCAGCTATAGAATATAGTCGGCCGATCCTTATGAAATTTGGTATGTAGGATTGATTGGCCAAAAATAAAACCGATAGAAAATACCAACTTCCTACCTTAACAAAAACCAAAGACATGGGATTTCTGATCAATCAGTTATATGGCAGCTATAGGATATAGTCGGCCGATCCTAGCCGTTCCGACTTATATACTGCGTGCAAAGGAAGGAAGGGTGTGTGCAAAGTTTCAATTCGATATCTTTAAAACTGAGAGATTAGTTCGCGTAGAAACAGACAGACGGGCAGACGGACATGCTTATATCAACTCAGGAGGTGATCCTGATCAAGAATATATATACTTTATAGGGTCGGAGATGTCTCCTTCACTGCGTTGCACACTTTTGACCAAAATTATAATATCCTCTGCAAAGGTATAAAAACAAGAAATGAAAGCTAACTTAGGGCGGAGCCGAAGTTTATATATACCCTTGCAGAATATTCTGTAAATTATATTCTCCAAAATTATTTATATGATGCATTCTTAATACTCATAAAAATTCTCAACTTCCTAACTTAAAAAGAAAACCAAAGTTATGGCATTTCCAATCGTTCAGTTATATGGCAGCTATAAGATATAGTTGGCCGATCCTTATGAAGTTTGGTAGGTCGGATTGAATGGCCAAATATAAGACCCATAAAAAATACCAACTTCCTAACTTTAAAAATACCAAAGTTTTTACATTATGGCATAACTAAAATCCCATGAATATAATCGCGTCCTGACTTGATATACATAAGCATGTCCGTCTGTGCGTCTGTCCGTCTGTCTGTTTCTACGCGAGCTAGTCTCTCAGTTTTAAAGATATAGAATTGAAACTTTGCACACACCCTTCGTTCCTTTGCACGAAGTATAAAAGTCAGGATCGGCCGACTATATTCTATAGCTGCCTTATAACTGAACGATCGGAAATGCCTTAACTTTGGTGTTTCTAAAGTTAGGAAGTTGGGATTTTTTATGAGTATTAAGAATGCATCATATGGTTAATTTTGGAGAATATAATTTACAGAATATTCTGCAAGAGTATATCAACTTCGGCTCCGCCCGAAGTTAGCTTTCCTTACTTGTTTAAAAATATTTTTGGTACAATGGTAGTTTAATTAAAAAAATAAATTTTATTTCATTGAATATAAATTAACTTAAGTCTTCAAGATCATTTAAAAGTGTAGGAATGACTTGGCTTTCAGCTGGTGTAAAACTAAGTGACTTTCTACAGAAAGCATCTCTAAAGTGATCATTTTCCAGTGAATTGCGCGAAGGGTAACATCCAGTTAGAAATTTTAAATAAACTACTGGGAAAAAACAGTTTTTCATTGTCTTAGGGATGATAAATTGTAGATATTTCAAATTTTATTTTACCTCGTTAAACTTAAAAAAAAACTTGCTACGTTTATACGGGCAAATAGGCCGGGTGTAACTAATGATGCTTATTAGGAACAAAATGGATAATTCGTAAAAGAGGTTTTGATGTTTATATGTTGGAAATGCTTTTTTCTACATACTTCTTAACCAGATTAATTTTGATCATTTAGACGAATTCTCTACCAGATGCAGTTAATAATCTCTCCAACTATCTATTTTGGCGAAATGGAGCACTAACTTTTAAATCTATAGAGATTTCTCTTACACTAAATAATTCCAGTATATGGACATTATACTACTTTAATTGCGATATTAGAAAATTTCGGTTCGTATTTAACCGAGGAAGTATAATCTAAAATGCAAATGTATATTTCTAAAAGGTAAGTAGTCTTTTCTAAAAAGCGTCGGTTGTTGATCAATATTTAAGTGTGATATTTCTTAATTTTTTACTTGGTTGCATATTGGCTCAACACATTCGCCTTCTTCCCGCAGAAATTCTCCATTACTATATTCACTGGTTTTGTGCACGACAGCTTTTTGGCCTGTGACTTCATCAAGGTTGGGGCTATTTTGTGTTGGTATGACACTTGAAGACGCTGTGGTACCTACCGCCCCTCCTGTCGGCACGGTGGTGCCTGCTCCCTGCGCGCGACTATATCCGGAGCTGGTCGGCGCACCCTGTGTTCCACCTGCTGCTGATCGCCTATAGACGGTGCTGTTCATAGTCAACTTGCGGACGTTCTTGTCCGGGTGAAAGACGAGGATGTATACTTTGGGTGAATATAGACATACAAGAGCCACTGATGCACTTAGACTTATTGAAATGCACAACGTAGTAGTTTGCACCTGAAAAATAAAATTCCTTCTTTAAAAAATCATTACGTATTTAATATTTACATATGTACATAAGGTTAACTTTAATACGCACATTTAGATACGTCAGCATTATAAGCTAAGGCTCACCGCCTGCTTGTAGTTTTATTAAAGAAATAACATGTTTTATGGTAGGTCGGATTGATTGGCCAAATATAAGACCCATAGAAAATCCCAACTTCCTAACATTAAAACAAGAGAGAACGCTATAGTCGAGTGCCTCGACTATTAGATATACCCGTTACTCAGCTAAACAACTTAATATAAATATGCCTTCTTTGCCGGGCAATTGCAACTGTGTACAATGTAAATACATACATATGTATATGCTTACATACATACACACATACGCCATTGTTTGACTTAGACCTCCAATTTGGCTAACTTGATTTGATTTTCATAGTTCTTGGGATACAGTTCGGTATTGACAAATGAAAACCATCGCAATTTCCTTTAATAGAAATCCTTGTCGAGAATTAACGTTAACTCTGTTGAGCACCTTGGCCAGCTGTTCCAACGTCATCCGTTAGATGGCGGAAATGTAGGCGCTAGCCAGGCTTAAGCGTTTGATGGGTTTTTGGGCGTTAGAGTAGGCGTGGCAAACTTTTATTAGGCCAATCAATAGGTATTGACGAAACAAATATATATCAGTTAAAATTTTCATAATATCATCAAAACTGTGGCCACAGCTTGTGGCTTGTGGGCGTCAGAGGGGGCGTGGCACCATTTTGAAACGAACTTGCGCTGCGTAGGAACTCCTAAAATCTACATGCAAAATGCCAATCTTCTAGCTTTTATAGTTTCCGAGATCTCAGCGTTCATACGGACAGACAGACAGACGGACATGGCTAGATCGACTCGGCTAGTAATCCTGAACAAGAATATATATACTTTATAAGGTCGGAAATGCTTCCTTCTACCTGTTACATACTTTTGCACGAATACAATATACCCTTTTACTCTACGAGTAGCGGGTATAAACACCAAAGTTATTGCATTATGGCATAATTAAAATCCCACGAATATAATCGCGTCCTGACTTGATATACATAAGCATGTCCGTCTGTGCGTCTGTCCGCCTGTCTATTTCTACGCGAACTAGTCTCTCAGTTTTAAAGATTTCGAATTGAAACTTTGCACACACCCGTCTTTTCTTTGCACGCAGTATATAAGTAGACTATATCCTATAGCTGCCATATAACTGATTGATCGGAAATGTTGGATGTTGGATGTTGGTATTTTTTGTGAGTACTAAGAATGCATGAACAATTTTAGAAAATATAATTTACAGAATATTCTGCAAGGGTATATCAACTTCGGCTCCGGCCGAAGTTAGCTTTCCTTTATTGTTAAAGTTAGGAAGTTGGCATTTTGTATGAGTATTAAGAATGCATCATATGAATAATTTTGAAGAATATAATTTACAGAATATTCTGCAAGGGTATATAAACTTCGGCTCCGCCCGAAGTCAGCTTTCCTTTCTTGTTTTTGGTTAAGTTTGTGAAAGAACTTTTGATTTGATCTTATTTTGGACCAGCGATGCGTGCATCTCATTCGATTAGTGTCGGTAAAATTAATGATACATTGGAGTACTCCGTAATAAATTTGAAACTTGAAAAGCAATACCTTGTTTGTCACAAGGTTTTGTTTTCGGAAGATAAATATTTAAGGGACAGACATTTTAGGTCATTATTTGTAGGAATTAAACGTGTTTCCTTTCTATCATAGTTCATTTTGCAACATTTTCTTTTATTTGTGTTGGCAATATTTTCAGATAGATCACTTAAACGTGATATTATAAATGATATAGTCGTATATTAAAAATTCAGAGCTAACCTTAATTATTATACAAATAAACAGATATCAGTTGTGATCCGTTTTCAGCTACTAGTTTTGAGTTTCAGCTTTTCTGAAATTGTTAAAAACACTATATCCCAAAATATATGTATAGATATAAAGAAACATCGAAGTTTTAATTTTATATCTCTTTCTCTGTATTGTTCATATCACCCGTATGAAATTATTACTAAATACTATATCTTAGAGTATATGGTAATAGTTTTATTTCCCATTTATTTCCTGATTTTTCTGTGGGAGCTTTCGTAGAATCGGACAGACGAACATGGCTATATCGACCAGGCGAGACGTGGAGATGCTGATCAAGAATATATGTATATACTTTATAAGGTAATTTGGGTGAGTTCTGCTCCAACGGTACCTTCAGCTCCGAAACCTGATTTTTAATATTTTTGCTTCCACCGTTATTTGATCATGCCGACTTCTTATAGTCTAACTTGTAAAACACCCTAACCGACCGACTAATATTAACTATAACATTGCCTCCAGTTAAGTATTCAGTAAATCAGATCACATTGTTTTATGCGGTTTATGGGATAAATTATGGCTAGTTTGTAAAATACAGGGATCTTGAAGTGCTACTTCTCGGAATTAAAATTGAGCATTTTATTGATCAGATTCTGATTTGGCACCTTGAAGTACTAGCACACCAAATTTTGTATAATAGTGTTATTTTAGACTTCGCCAAACCGAAGTTCTTCGCTTCCAATATAGCAGTAAAAATCCAAATCTAGTACATACCTCATAAGAATTTCCAGTTCCAAAGTAAATGGGCACAAAGGCTAGCCAGATAATACATGTGGTATACATGGTAAATCCAATAAACTTAGACTCATTAAAGTTTTCGGGAATTTTCCTGGTTTTAATTGCATAAACAGTGCAAATTGTAATGAGAATCATATTATATAGCTGGGAAAACAGGAAGGACATGTCTTGAATTTTGCACTTTAGTATCACTTCCGTTCGGTCAGGGTAATAAAAACGTGTTCCAGGTGGTTCAACTACCATCCAAATCATTGTAATTAGTACTTGTATAGCTTAAAAGTTAAAATGTTACATAATTGTTTTAAATTGGTCGCTAGGCTTAGTTAAATTTTATAGCTTACCGATCAGAGATGCTGTTATTACCACTTGTGATTGTGGACTAATATACTTAAGCCGTTGGGCTGACTTAGATGCAGAGTGAAAAATTCGTGATATTCGATTGGTTTTCGTAAGCAAAGCACTATATATAATAGAGAAGCCAACCCCAATACCAAACCTCTGCAACACACACGACCCAATTGTTGGCTTAGCTATCAAAGCAAACGTATTACAGTAACAGACAAGTATACCAAATAGCAGGGTATAGCTGAGCTCTCGACCTGAAGCTCTTACCAGTGGAGTATCGTGGTTTCTTGCAAATAGGACTATAACTAAAATTGTCACAGTAATACCAAAAATTGCTATGGCCATTGGAATAAGAGCAAATAATGAATTCCATCGCATGTACTGGATATCTAGAGAATAACAGGAAAGCTTGTCAGTATAGGGCCAAAGTCCCGGACCGCAGTCTCTACAGGTAAATTCATCATATACGTATTCAAAGGACTCGCAGCTATCGCATATCCAGCAACAGGTATCTCCCTATAAAATAAAATTATTTATGCAAAATATCTATGAAATAATATTATATATTCCATATACCTGTTGTTTTTTTATCATTCCAACCTCACATGGTAGTGAACAGGCCGAAGTTGGTTGCTCAGCTTCCTTATTCCAGACTACTGTTTCAGAATTCAGTTGTAAGCCATTAAACCATTTGCCAATAACCTACAACATTTGGTTAAAGTAAGCAAAATTACAATTTACAACTTTCTTTAATCAAAAAAATAAATAAAATTACTCGATCTTAAACTTTTGATTCAAATAAGTTTCGATAAGGCTTGCCCGATATCATAAAAAATATACTTTACGAATTTCAACTCAAACAAATGTTATGCAATAACGGCCGTTCTTAGATTTAAGGATATCTGGATGAAACCGTATAACAAATTATAAATTACTCGTTTTCAATCATATACGAATATACTAAGAGATATACTTTTACATTTTCAGATTTGCAGTTTTAATCTGCTAGCTGCCATTAAAGCAATCGGAAACATGAATTAAAAAATTGTTGTTTTTAAACATATAAGACGTGTAAAATGAAAGAAAGCAATTTTATTTAAAAATTTCTTAACAAAGGTTAAGCCCCACAAATCTCGAATTTTTTTTTCATGTATTTTGGGAAATCGACTCAACAACAAAGTTATTATACCCTTGCAGAGGGTATTATAATTTTGGTCAAAAGTGTGCAACGCAGTGAAGGAGACATCTCCGACCCTATAAAGTATATATATTCTTGATCAGGATCACCTCCTGAGTTCATATAGCCATGTCCGTCTGTCCGTCTGTCCGTCTGTCCGTCTGTCCGTCTGTCTGTTTCTACGCGAACTAGTCTCTCAGTTTTAAAGCTATCGAATTGAAACTTTGCACACACCCTTCTTTCCTTTGCACGCAGTATATAAGTCGGAACGGCCGGGATCGGCCGACTATATCCTATAGCTGCCATATAACTGAACGATAGGAAATGCCATAACTCTGCTGTTTGTAAAGTTAGGAAGTTGGGATTTTCTATGGCTTCTTTATTTGGCCAATCAATTCGACCTACCAAATTTCATAAGGATCGGCCAACTATATCCTATAGCTCCCATATAACGATAGGAAATACCATAACTTTGGTGTTTTTAAAGTTAGGAATTTGGTATTTTCTATGAATTTTATATTTGGCCAATCAATCCGACCTACCAAATTTTATAGGGATCGGCCGACTATATCCTATAGCTGCCATATAACTAAACGATTGAAAATGCCATAACTTTGGTGTTTTTAAATTTAGGAAGTTGGGATTTTTATGAGTATTTAGAATGCATTATATGAATAATTTTGGAGAATATTATTTACAGAATATTCTGCAAGGGTATATCAACTTCGGCTCCGCCCGAAGTTAGCTTTCCTTTCTTGTTAGGTTTGTTTTAGTATTCACATCTCTGAATATTTAAAAACTGTAGTATATATAGTTGAGAGAGCGAAAGATCTGTCAGCGGGATGCGGGGTACTGCCGTGTAGACACTGCAGTTTGGCAGATGGCTCATAAGGAGCATATTTGTTTAAAAATTTGTAAGCACTCGACTACAGAGTTTCTCCTTGCTACTACATATGTACTTGAAGTCATTCGGGGCTCTAATAGCCTTGGCTCCTGGCTTACTTTGATATTTCACACGGTCAAAAAAAATAAGAGTAAAAAAGATTTAATAGGTTATGTTTTTGGGGACCTATGGTCTATACAATAAAATACAATATATAAGTCGGAACGGAACAATACAGTATGAAGTCATTCGGTTATGTTATTGGGGACAAACAAGGAAAGGAAGCAATCTTCGGCAAGCCAAAGTTTATTTACTCTTGCAGTTAGAACAATGTCTATTATATATGCCTATTATACTATACAATGAAGCTATGTCGATTTTGCATTTTCTTCATTTTGCCATCTTTTCTATTGCAGCTATATGATAATGTAATGTAATGTTATTAAAACCGTAATTCGATAATATTTAAATATTACCAAATCCCAAAGAACAAAAAAAAGAAATAAAAACAACAAAGGTATAATTTTTTGAATTTTTTTCCGGATTGTTCCTAAAGCCTAGTATCCAGATCGACAAACGATTACGATAGCGTAAAAACTTTAATCTTTGCAGTGTGACCAAAAGTTTGAGAGTTCATCAGATTTAAGCGTGCTACGGTCGTACTGTCAATCAGATGGGTTTGTTGACAAGCAGTTAAAATTCAAATATCGTATATGCGAGAAAGAGCCTTTAAAAGATATTATCAAATACCTTGGCAAGAAAGAAATTAAAAAACAATACAATTTAAATTTAACAGTTGTTTTTTTTTGCTAATTGCTAATTTAAAGTTCATAGCTGCACTTTTATTGTGTTTTTTCGTACATTCTGGACCTAAAAACATTTTGCTCTGACAAGAGGCACCCCAGATAGTATTAATGTTATTTTGTCCTCACATGTAAACACCTGCAATCGACTTTTGTGAGTTTTTCCCTCCATTTCTTATAATGTTCAGTGAGAAGCGCACGCCAAAAGATTAAATTTTTTAATCTTTTCGCTAGGGTTCACCCAAAGTTCATTTCCGCAGACTGGCAACGCTATGGAATTTTCTGGTATTTTTTCGTCGATCAGGAGACCAACGTGAAAAAAAGGCCTAACGGAAAGTGAACGCCAGCTGTTTGCCTATCGCTCTCTCTCATGACTGGCGTACGTTTTTCGTCGATCTGGATACTAGGCTTAAGGGAGCTATATAGTCGCCAAATTCGGATTGTTCTGACTTATATACTACCTGCAGTAGAAAGATAACTTTTGAAAAAGTTTTAAGCAGATAGTTTTCAAACAGAAATTCAATTCTCCTGGTGATGCTGATCAAGAATATATATACTTTATAGGGTCGGAAATGTCTCTTTTTCTGCGTTGCAAACTTTTAACTGAAACTTGATACCCACTGCAAGGGTATACAAATAGCCGGAAAAACGTAAAAAAACGCAGAAAAATCGAATGAAAGAACTAAGGGCAGATATGATTTCTAATTTACCAAATATTTATCATTAATGTCTTCTAATTTCTTTGTATAGCGGCGGACATATTTGCCAAAGTAGTTAAGAATATCCTTTAAAGGTTTTTTTTCCAGAAAATAAGATTTTTAAATTTTAAGCCTAGTACTCAGATCGACAAACGAGTTCGCTTTAATATTTCCAGTGTGACCAAAATTTCGAGAGTTCATCCGAACGGCTTACTGTCAATCAGCTGGGTTTGTCAACACAGAAAAAGGTCGCAAGAGTGAAATTGGTTGTCGGCATGGCGGCTGCTATGAACTTTATTGTGGCAATAGAGGCAACTGTTATCTAAACATAAATATTGTATAAGTCTACATTAACAACAAGAGAGAACGCTATAGTCGGGTGCACCGTCTATCAGATACCCGTTACTCAGGTAAAAGGAGTGCGAGGGAGATGGAGATAGAAAATTTGATCACACATAACTTTTTAACGAATGGTCCGATTTGAAAAATTTGTTCTACATTTCGATAGGTATTGATAAACACAATAAAACTGCATTTTTACTTTTCCGAAATATTTAAATTTTTAAAATTGTATATAAGCGATTGTGGGCGTGGCACCTTTTTGAAACAAACTAGCGCTGCGTAGGAACTCCTAGAATCTGCATGCAAAATGCCAATCTTTTAGCTTTTATAGTTTCCGAGATCTCAGCGTTCATACGGACAGACAGACGGACAGACGGACATGGCTAGATCGACTCGGCTAGTGATCCTGAACAAGAATATATATACTTTATAGGGTCGGAAACGCTTCCTTCTAGCTGTTACATACTTTTGCACGAATACAATATACCCTTTTACTCTACGAGTAACGGGTATAAATACTTCATAATGTATAATTATGACTTATTATCTTTAGTCATTTTCCAGGCTATTTCATCCCACGCTCTTTTTATAATGGTTGCATTAAAATGTTTTTTATTTGCAAATCCCAAAATTCTGGGCGGAACTGCACACATTGTATTAATGTTATTTTGTCCTCACAAGTAAACTGCTGCAGTCGACTTTTTGGTTTTTTTTTATTTTTTCCATCAATTTGTAACAATGTTCACTGAGAAGCGCAAGCCAAAAGATTAAATTTTTTATTCTTTTCGCTAGGGTTCACGTTCATTATAGGTGTTTGGCAACGCAATGTAATTTTCTGTTTTTTTTGTCGATCTAAGTACCGAGGTGAAACAAAAAGCCTGACAAAAAGTGTATAAACGTTGTTTGCCCCTCGCTTTCTTTCATGACTGACGAACAGTTTTCGTCGATCTGAGTACTAGGCTTTTACTGATTTTTAGAAACCTAGCTAAGTGACAGTACACGACCATAGCACGCTCAATATTGATGAACTCTCAAATGTACTGTCACACTAAAAAGATTAAAGTGGTTCCGCCCATGATACAATCATGGTTCCGCCGGCGAACTTGATCTAAGTACTAGGCTTAAAAGATTAAATCTTTTGGGGTGTCTGTTGTCAGAGCAGAGTTTTTCTTGGGTCAAAAACACAAGAAATAACATAGAAAAATCGGCGGCAAGAACTTGGTGCTGCTATGAACTTTAAAAAAGAATATAATTATTAGTAAATTAAGATCAAGAAAGGAAAGCTAACTTCGTGCGGAGCCGAAGTTGAAATACCCTTGCAGATTATTCTGTAAATTACATTCTTCAAAATTATTCATATAATGCATTACTCATAAAAATCCAAACTACCTCACTTTAAAAACACCAAAGTTATGGCAATTTCAATCGTTCAATTATATGGTAGCTATAGGATATATTCGGCCGATCCTGACTTATATACTGCGTGCAAAGGAAAGAAGGGTGTGTGCAAAGTTTCAATTCGATATCTTTAAAACTGAGAGACTATTTCGCGTAGAAACAGACGGACAGACGACCTTTGACCAAAATTATAATATCCTCTGCAAGGGTATAAAAACAAGAAAGGAAGCAAACTTCGGAAAGCCGAAGTTTATATATCTTGCAGTTATTACAAAACGACTACATTTCGATTTCTATGCCTATATAACTAAAAACAATAAAGAAATGTCCATTTTCGCTGCATTTTGCTGCATTGTGAATATTGTTGTTTGATTTTGGCAATACTAAAATCGTAATTCTGATATAGTAAATAATTACTAAATTCAAAACTAATATTTTGCGTAAAAACGGACGGACAGACAGAAGGATGGACAAGCGGAAATGGCTAGATCGACTATCCTGATGCTGAAAAAGAATATATGTATATACTTTATAGAGTTGGAAATGTCTCCTTCACTGCGTTGCAAACTTTTGACTGAAATTTTAAAACCCTCTGCAAGTGTATAAAAAACTGATAAATTTATATTGTATTGTTATACCCGTTACTCGTAGAGTAAAAGGGTATATTATATTCGTGCAAAAGTATGTAACAGGTAGAAGGAAGCGTTTTCGACCCTATAAAGTATATATATTCTTGTTCAGGATCACTAGCCGAGTCGATCTAGCCATGTCCGTCTGTCCGTCTGTCCTGTCTGTCCGTCTGTCCTGTCTGTCCGTCTGTCTGTCTGTCTGTCCGTATAAACGCTGAGATCTCGGAAACTATAAAAGCTAGAAGATTGGCATATTGCATGTAGATTTTAGGAGTTCCTACGCAGCGCAAGTTTGTTTCAAAATGGTGCCACGCCCCCTCTGACGCCCACAAGCCACAAGCTGTGGCCTCAGTTTTGATGCTATTATGAAAATTGATATGTATTTGTTTCGTCAATACCTATCGATTGGCCTATTAAAAGTTTGCCACGCCCACTCTAACGCCCAAAAACCCATTAAACGCTTAAGCCTGGTTAGCGCCTACATTTCCGCCTTTCATGGCACAATAGCGCCATCTAACAGATGACTTTGGAACAGCTGGCCAAGGTGCTTAACAGAGTCAACGTTAATTCTCGAAGTAAACAGTGTCGCGCCGGAGAGTGCAGACGTGTTTTGCGCGAGCTCCGGAAAAAAACCGCTCAAAAGTGAAAAACAATAACTAAAAACACTAGAGTGGTGTAATAAAGGCAATCTTATTGCTAAAAACAGTATAGTGCAAAGTTATTATAAAAACTAAGAAGTGCCACGAGTGATAGCTCAATGAGCGGCGATTCAAAAAATGAGCGTAGAAGCTCCGTAGACAAGAGAAACAGTTATATTTCTTATTTCTCAACCCGTGATACAGAAGTAGAAAGAACTTCTTCAAAGAGCAACTCAGCCCTACTGACCATTGACAGTGCGAGAGCACGGTCTTGTTCTCCCGCCCTACTCACACCAACTCCCACTTCATGGAGCTTGCAGTGTAGAACCCCACCCCCAGCTTCGACTAACAGCTCACCAGCCACGAGCACTGCGACCTCGTTAATTTCTGCAACCGCAGCCACTGCAACAACAACATCAACGGTCGCCGTTAACAACAACGCGATTTCGAATGCGTTTGCAACTTCTGCAGCGCCGAATAAAACTACAAAGCCAAGTGTAAGTACGAGTGCCAATATCGGCAATATCAAACAACAACAAGTGGGTCCGGCTATACAGACTGGCATGGACCGTTACATCCAAATCAAACGGAAGCTAAGCCCGCAAAATAAAATGGTTGGAAATAAACCAAAACAAAATTGCCCTAATAAAGGCAACGAACAACCAGGGGCATCTAGTAAAAACAGATTCGCCCTATTGTCGGAAATTGATAATAATCAATCCGAATCTGGACAGGCTGTTCAAAAGAAACCAAAGCCCCCACCAATTTACATAAGGGAACAGAACTCAAATACCCTAGTAAAGAGAATTGTTGCGCTGGTCGGGAATGACAACTTTTATGTTACTCCCCTTGTTAAAGGGAATATTCATGAAACAAAGCTTCAAGCTAAAACTGAAGATCAATTCAGAGCTGTAACAAATTACCTAGACGAGGCTAGGAAACCCTACTACACGTACCAGCTCAAGAGTAGCAAGGGCTTGCAAGTAGTGCTAAAGGGCATAGAGCCCGACGTATCCACCAATGAGGTAAAAGAGGCACTGAAAGAAAAAGGATTCTTCTCCAAAAATATTATTAATATTATCAACAAAAATAAAAAGCCGCAACCACTCTTTAAGGTCGAACTGGAGCCTGAAAGCAGAGCCTTGAAGAAAAATGAAGTGCACCCGATCTATAAACTGCAATACCTGTTGCACAGAAGGATTACTGTTGAAGAACCGCATAAGCGGAATGGCCCGCTGCAATGCACAAACTGCCAAGAGTATGGACACACCAGAAACAACTGCGGGCTTCGTTCAGTCTGCGTAGCTTGTGGTGGCTTCCACAAATCCGAACCTTGCCCTGCAAGCAAAGAAGACCCAAAGACAAAGAAATGCGCTAACTGTGGAGATAACCATACCGCAAACTACAGAGGCTGCCCGGTCTATAAAGAGCTGAAGAGTCAATTTCAACAAGCAAAACAAGCACGCTCCCAGAATGCACGAAATGCGTACGTGCAATCCCAAACCACACCTAATGTTTTCTTTGCGAAAGCAGCCAGATCTTCATTTGGGCCCCTCAACACAAATGGGGGAGTTTCATACGCCAGTGCCCTAAAATCAGGACTTGCCAATCAGACGGGGTTCCCACAAGCTCAATGCTCTGAGCAAATTATAACAACACCTCAGCAAGCAATAGGACAAATACCAAACAGCATGGAAACCATGATGCTGACTTTACAACAGGGTATGATGGAATTTATGTCCTTCATGAAAACAACAATGACAAACCTTATGCAAAATCAAAACATTTTAATAAATTTGCTCACATCCCAACAATCTAAATAATCGATGTCTTGTCTTCGAATATCCATGTGGAATGCCAATGGCGTTTCACGGCACAAACTTGAAATAACTCAATTCCTCAATGAAAACCAAATAGATGTAATGCTGCTGGCAGAAACGCATCTCACAAGTAAATACAACTTCCAAATAAGAGGTTATACTTCATACTGCACAGATCATCCGGACGGTAAGGCTCACGGAGGAACTGGAATCCTAATCAGGGAACGCATTAAGCACCACTTTCACCAGAGGTTTGCAACAAATTATTTGCAGGCTACATCTATAAAACTACAAGCAGGCAACGGCAGTATCACTATAGCCGCTGTCTATTGCCCACCGCGTTTTACAATAACTGAAGAGCAATTCTTGGACTTCTACAATTCACTCGGAGATCGCTTTATAGCAGGAGGAGACTACAACGCCAAGCACACGCACTGGGGATCAAGACTAGTGACGCCCAAAGGAAGACAACTGTATAAAGCAATCATAAATTTGAGCAACAAACTCGACTATGTCTCCCCTGGCAGCCCCACATACTGGCCAGCTGACCCCAGAAAACTCCCGGACTTAATTGACTTCGCTGTGACCAAGAACATCCCAAGAAATTCAGTCAGCGCCAAATCGCTTTCGGACTTATCATCGGACCACTCGCCTGTTTTAATAACTCTCCTTCAAAGCCCGAAAGTAATCGAGTACCCCTTCAGGCTGACCTCGACTAGAACTAACTGGCTAAAGTACAAAAAGTACGTAAGTTCCCACATTGAACTAACACCACAGTTAAACATAGAGAACGACATCGACTTCTGTGCTGATGCCCTGGAGTCAGTACTCGTGGCAGCAGCCAAAATCTCAACTCCAGAAGAGACAATCGTGCGTAGCAACCAATACAAAACTAATCTGCAAATCGAACAACTGGTTCGGGAAAAACGACGTCTAAGACGCGTTTGGCAATCCTGCAGATCGCCCCATTCGAAGCAACTCTATAATGATGCCACCCGCAGACTCACCAAAACCCTCAAGCAAGAAGAGGAGCTTGCGCAGCGCCGGTACATCGAGAAACTGTCGCCGACCAGTACCAAGCATCCTTTGTGGAGAGCTCACCCAAATTTAAGCTCTCCGATAGAATCAGTCACTCCGATTAGAAACTCCTCGGGTACTTGGGCCCGCAGTGACGAAGACAGAGCCGAAACATTTGCTTTACACCTACGAAATGTATTTCAGCCGAACGCCGCCACAAACTCTCTTCAACTACCGCCGTTTAGCTCTGAAATTGCAATTAACCCGATTTTGTTTCAAACACCTGAAATTGCTAACGTCATTAGGAAGCAAATAAAACCGAAAAAGGCTCCAGGGGCCGACCTAATAACCCCAAAAATGATAATTGAACTTCCAAACTGTGCAGTGGATGTTATATGCAAGCTATTTAACGGGATCGCAAAACTTGGCTACTACCCCAAAAAATGGAAAAAGTCCGTGGTTATAATGATACCGAAGCCTGGCAAAGACCACACAATTCCCTCATCGTACAGGCCAATAAGCTTACTATCGTGCCTGTCCAAATTACTGGAAAAATGCCTGCTCACGCGCATTACACCATATTTAAGAGAACAAAACTTAATCCCGGCGCATCAATTCGGGTTTCGTGAAAGCCACGGAACCATCGAGCAAGTCAACCGGATAACTTCAGAAATTCGTACAGCCTTCGAACATCGGGAATATTGTAGTGCGATATTCCTCGACGTCTCTCAGGCATTCGATCGAGTGTGGCTTGAAGGCCTTATGCATAAAATCATAACATTACTGCCAGAAAACACTCATAAGTTACTTAAGTCGTACCTCTACCACAGAGTCTTTGTGGTTAGATGCAATACAACGACATCCAACGAGTATAACATTGAAGCCGGAGTCCCACAAGGTAGCGCCCTGGGCCCTACCCTGTTTATCCTATACACATCAGACATCCCTACGAACGAGAGGCTGACTACGTCCACATTTGCTGACGACACCGCAATCCTGAGCCGCTCAAGATGCCCAACTAGAGCAACAGCTCAACTGGCTGATCATTTGGTGGTAGTTGAAAAGTGGCTATCAGACTGGCGAATCAAAATTAATGAATCAAAGTGTAAACATATAACGTTTACCCTCAACAGACAATCGTGCCCGCCGCTAACTTTGAATGGTACGCAGATTCCCCAAGCCAGCGATGTAACATATCTCGGCGTCCACCTCGACAGACGCCTAACCTGGCGGAGGCACATTGAATGCAAGAAAGCACATCTCAGACTTAAAGCTAGCAGCCTACACTGGATTATAAATTCTCGATCACCCCTGTGTCTGGACTTTAAAGTTCTTCTCTACAACTCCACCCTCAAGCCCATTTGGACCTACGGCTCCCAGCTCTGGGGGAACGCGAGCAACAGCAACGTTGACATCATACAGCGCTCACAATCAAAAATCCTGCGAACAATCACTGGGGCACCATGGTATGTTCGGAACGAAAACATCCACAGGGATCTGGGCATACCACCGGTCAAAGATGAAATAGCAAAGCAGAAAGCGGCCTACCATAACAAGCTTACACTGCACCCAAATAATCTCGCAAGGAACCTAAGACGGGTTTCGAACAGAACTCGTCTGCATCGTAACGATCTACCAGCCCAGCAATAAATATTAGGGCCCGTTAGTCTAAATTCAGTCTACATGACTGTAAGTTAAGTTATATTCTTAAGATTTGATATACTTATTGTTAGTCTCATATAGAGAAGATTCAATAAATAAAGCATATATAAAAAAAAAAAAAAAAAAAAAATTCTCGATAAGGATTTCTATTAAAGGAAATTGCGATGGTTTTCATTTGTCAATACCAAACTATATCCCAAGAACTATGCAAATCAAATCAAGTTATCCAAATTGGAGGTCTGAGTCAAACAATGGAGTATGTGTGTATGTACATATGTAAGCATTGCTTTCAAAAACATAAACATAAACACAGCTGTTGGTGCAGGACAAAAGCTGCCTGCGCTAAAGAAGCGCTGGTGCTGATGCTCGTGCTGTAAAGCTGCCAGCTCTAAGAGATCGCCGAATTCAAATTGTTAATTTGAACTGAGTAACGGGTATCTAATAGTCGAGGCACTCGACTATAGCGTTCTCACTTGTTTTTTAATTTCTTTGTACAGCGGCAGACTAGACTTGCCAAGGTAATTAAGGATATCCTTTAATGACTCTTTCCCGGAAACAAGACTTTTAAATTTTATTGTTAGTCAACAACCAAGCTGATTGACAGTATGACCATAGCACACTCAAATCTAATGAATTCTCAAAAATGTCATACTGGAAAGATTAAAGTTAATTAAACTTTGGAGACATGTAAGAGAACACACTTTAAAAACCAATATGCGTGCACATTTTAGCACGATCATATTCTCACGGCCGTCATATTCGCATTATAGCTATTGAACGTGCTATTGATACTAGCACAGAAAGTTTTTATGTTGGACTTAACGGATATAATTAATAATAACGTATATAATTTCAATTAAACTTTAGCGGCGTTGTGACATCCAGCGATCAAGTCGTCCAGAAACTAACCCTCAAATTGTCTTGAATTATAAAATCTTATATGGTTTTGCGATCATGCTATTTTTTCAAACAATGATCAATCAGCCAAGCGACTAGAGCTTTAGTTGCTTCTGGCATGGGCTCGATTGATAGCAAAAGAAGCAAAGCCTATGCCGAGCCCAGTCATTGCGCAGCTCTGTCTCTTCTTTAATGCTTGCCTGAACCTTGGTCATTTTCCATCACCTTGGAAACGTGCATTAGTCACAATGGTGGTAAAAAAAGGAAAAGAAAGAAAAAAAGGGAAGGAGAAGGAAAAGGAAAAAATGGAATTTTAAAGACCGATTATTAAAATCATGCTTAGTAAACTTCTAGCTATTAACGCCTTTAAAAACGCACTTTCAAATCAAAAGTTTGGTTTCCGTAGTCGCCATCGTGCTATCGAGCAAGTGCACAGAGTAGTTAACCATGTTCTGCGTGCTTTCGAAGATCACAAATACTGCTCAGCTAAAGCCGCTTTTGCCTGAGGGACTCTGGAAGCTCATTGTATCGTTCTTAGATAATAGGGTGTTTGCTGTATATATTTGTGGACATCGTTTTAGATCTCTTATGTGGAAAATCGGGAGTGCCGACGATAACGGAGACAATTTGTAAATCCTCAAGTCGATACCGGGAACGTCTGCTCAAGGCATCTTGCAAAACCAATGGTCCGCAGACGACACCCGGCAGACCTATGGATTCCCGGCCGTGAACCATACGGTCGTCTTCTATAGCCACACATCTTGATTAACTTATGACAGGCTATAACCACACCTGATTTTCCCAAGAATGCAGCAACCGTTGTTTTGGGATCTTTAGAAATAATTTGACAATACACAAAATCAAGGTCCATCCTTGTGTGTCGTGTTCAACAATACAAAAAAACAAGAAAGGAAAGCTAACTTCGGGCGGAGCCGAAGTTGATATACCCTTGCAGAATATTCTGTAAATAATATTCTCCAAAATTATTCATATAATGCATTCTAAATACTCATAAAAATCCCAACTTCCTAACTTTAAAAACACCAAAGTTATGGCAATTTCAATCGTTCAGTTATATGGCAGCTATAGGATATAGTCGGCCGATCCCTATAAAATTTGGTAGGTCGGATTGATTGGCCAAATATAAAACCCATAGAAAATCCCAACTTCCTAACTCTAAAAACACCAAAGTTATGATATTTCCTATCGTTATATGGGAGCTATAGGATATAGTCGGCCGATCCTTATGAAATTTGGTAGGTCGAATTGATTGGCCAAATAAAGAAGCCATAGAAAATCCCAACTTCCTAACTTTACAAACAGCAGAGTTATGGCATTTCCTATCGTTCAGTTATATGGCAGCTATAGGATATAGTCGGCCGATCCCGGCCGTTCCGACTTATATACTGCGTGCAAAGGAAAGAAGGGTGTGTGCAAAGTTTCAATTCGATATCTTTAAAACTGAGAGACTAGTTCGCGTAGAAACAGACAGACGGACAGACAGACGGACAGACGGACATGGCTATATCAACTCAGGAGGTGATCCTGATCAAGAATATATATACTTTATAGGGTCGGAGATGTCTCCTTCACTGCGTTGCACACTTTTGACCAAAATTTTAATACCCTCTGCAAGGGTATAAAAAACGAAATTCTGATATAGTAAATAACTACTATATGTCAAAGGAATATTTTGATAAATAGAAATTAAAAATGTTTTTAAATTTTGGATTTTCCTATGGGAGATGTCTGATTTTAATTTAATTAAAACCGTGATTCCATAGTATTTAAATATTGCCAAATCCCGAAAAACAAATATCCATTAAAAACAAAGTTATACTTTCTTAAAAATTTTTTCCGATTGCTTCTATGCGAGCTATAGAATATAGTTGCCCGATCCGGCTCGTTACGACTTATATACTACCTGGAATAGAAAGACAACTTTTGGGAAAGTTTAAACCCAATAGCTTTAAAACTGACGGACTAGTTTGCGTAGAAACAGACGAAAGGACGGGCGGACAAACGGACAGACGGAGATGGCTAGATCGACTATCCTGGTAATGCTGATCAAGAATATATGTACTTTAAAGGGACGAAAAAATCTCATTCACTGCGTTACAAACTTTTTACTGAAATTGTAATACCCTCTGCAAGGGTATTAAAAGGTATGTGTCGGAAAATCCTGCCCTGTAAATTTCCGCGGAAATACATTTATCTGAAAATTTACCATAGATTTTTATACCCTTGCAGAAGGTATTATAATTTTGGTGAAAGGTGTTTTTATTGTTTTTAGTAATATAGGCATAGAAATCGAGTGGAGTCGCTTTTCCACAATACGAGTCGAGTCGCTTTTCGAAATGTAGTCGATTTGTAATAACGGCAAGGGTATATGAACTTCTGTTTGCCGAAGATTGCTTCCTTTCTTGTTTAAATCTGAAATTTACCATCGATTTTTAAAATATATTAAAAACAAGAAAGGAAAGCTAACTTCGGGCGGAGCCGAAGTTGATATACCCTTGCAGAATATTCTGTAAATTATATTCTCCAAAATTATTCATATGATGCATTCTTAACACTAATAAAAATCCCAACTTCCTAACTTTAAAAACACCAAAGTTATGGCAATTACAATCGTTCAGTTATATGGCAGCTATAGAATATAGTCGGCCGATCCTTATGATATTTGGTAGGTCGGATTGATTGGCCAAAAATAAAACCGATAGAAAATCCCAACTTCCTAACTTTACAAACACCAAAGTTATGGCATTTCCGATCAATCAGTTATATGGCAGGTATAAGATATAGTCAGCCGATCCTTATGAAATTTGATAGGTCGGATTAATTAGACAAATATAAAACCCATAGAATATCCCAATTTCCTAACTTTACAAACACTAAAGTTATGACACTTCCGATCAATCAGTTATATGGCAGCTATAGGATATAGTCGGCCGATCCCGGCCGTTCCGACTTATATACTGCGTGCAAAGGAAAGAAGGGTGTGTGCAAAGTTTCAATTCGATATCTTTAATACTGAGAGACTAGTTTGCGTAGAAACAGACAGACGGACATGCTTATATCAACTCAGGAGGTGATCCTGATCAAGAATATATATATCGGAGATGTCTCCTTCACTGCATTGCACACTTTTGACCAAAATTATAATACCCTCTGCAAGGGTATAAAAAAGTATGGAAAGAAAATTTGCCTTAAATATGTGCTATGTCAAAACATATGACTTGAGTCTTACACGAGTATATCTAAAAGCTCTGTGTTCGTCTGATCAGAAAGATAATGTGCGAGTTATGTGATCTGATTAATTTGTTTGTTTTCTTGTTGTGAGCGACACGACTTAGCAATTTCAAAAAAATCATTGGAATCACAAAAGAAAAATCAATGGTAGTTCTATTGATAGTTTTGGACCACTGAGTTTGGCGTGGAATGTATAGATTGTTATAAAAATTGTCAAAAATATGTTGCATATAGTTCTTTTGCATGAAAATTGATAATATTGTCATACTTTATACTGATACCCCGAAGAGTTTTCCAGACGTTGATAGTTCAAAATATCATATCTGGCTAATCCATCGCCTTGACGATCAAATTTCACTTCGCTCCCAGCCAGATCTTTGCATGTTAAATTTCATGAGGGAATAAAGAGAGTTAATAATAAAAATATTAAAATAAAAATGATTTACTCAACCTATGAAAGAGACGTTCAATAGGTAATTGTTGTAAAAATCCTTTCCGTCGTAATTGGCCATGTCGGGGCACGCTTGAGACTTTGAATCTGTTGATACTTTTCGATACCACACAGATTCGCTATGTTGGTGCCTTCGTTGTTCAGAAGTTTGATCCCTTTGTGAGTTACAACGATCATAATGCAAATTATGAAGTGCATAGGCAAATGCGTATACAGCATCCACAACAAATTGAGTCTTTGACTCTTGTTCATATCTGTAAATAAAAAAAAATAGTTTATTCATTTCATATTTGTTATGTTGTTATATGCATTGAATTAAGTCAGGAGTTTGTTAAAAGCGAAGTTTGCGCAAGCAAGCCCTAATTCACTTCGCCTTCTCCGTCCTTGCTAAGCCACGTTTTAGAAGAGTATTGATGGAAATATAAATAGTTATTACATTTTTGTGCATACTGTGGTTTGTCGTTTTCGGTAGAGATGGGTTTTTATTTTATATGTGTTATTATTGTTAACTTATTATACCCTTGCAGAAGGTATTATAATTTTGGTGTGCAACGCAGTTAAGGAAACATTTCCGACCCTATAAAGTATATATATTCTTGATCAGGATCGCGTCCTGAGTTGATATAAGCATGTCTGTCTCTCTGTTTCTACGCGAACTATGCCGGGATCGGCTACTATATCCTATAGGTGCCATATAACTAACCGATCGGAAATTCCAAAACTTTGGTGTTTTTAAAGTTAGGAAGTTGGGATTTTTATGAGTGTTAAGAATGCATCATATGAATATTTTTTCGATAATATAATTTACAGAATATTCTTCAAGGGTATTTCAACTTCGGCTCCGCCCGAAGTTAGCTTTCCTTTCTTGTTTTTGAGTAAGTTTGTATGAATTAAAGCTAAATAAAAATGGTCATAAATTATTAATTGATCTATAAGATTTAAGATAAAAATAAAAAATTTATTTAATTCAGGTAAAAAGATAAACAAACGGACCTTGGATCCACCCAAAACGAAGAACTAACGGAACCGCCCTGCACCTTGGTGCAAGGCTGAGAGTCTGCGGTAAAGGTGGCTGGGCAAAAAGGCAGAACCCTAGTTCTACATGCTAGCCAAAAAATTCTTCAAAGGATTCATTTCCTTAGCAAAATATAAAAAAAATTGAATAAATCGAATTATAGCCTCATTAAGAGTTTTTCTGTTAGAGGAAGAATATAAGATCAATCGGGAAAAAATAGAATTATAACTTCATTGTTTATATCCGTTTACTCAGAGATATAGTATTTCCTAGCAGTATATACGGTGCCATTGGAACGGTACAAATTCATCAGAAAATCGACTTAGTTTCATTATTTTTAAGCATAGTAAAATCTTTCATTTTTATAGCAGTTGCAAGGTTATTTAAACTTCTTGTTTATATTAAAAAAAAAAAACAAATAATTAATACAATGATTAGGAGGTATTTTTTGTTGATTTTAGAAGTGTGTTTTTATGCATTTATATACGATGGTGGTCCGGTAAGTACTTAGCCTCCAAAAGAAGAACGAAAATTTTGGAAAAGTAGCGATCCATTTTTCAACATAACTCCTTTTAGCTCGATACACTTGACCCAGCGATGCTCCAACTTCTTTGACCCGTCTAAAACTTACATTTTCTCGAGGTCTGCAAAATAGGCCTCTGAGGCGGCGACGACCTCCTCATTCGACGCAAATTTCTGTCCAGCGAGGGACTTTTTCAAGTTTGGAAACAAAAAGAAGTCACACGGGTCAATATGGTGGATGGGGTAGCAGTTCGTAGCCCAATTTGAGCTATTTGGCCTAGGCGAGGGCGGAAGTGTGAACCGGTGCGTTGTCATGATGGAAGATCACTTTTTCTTCGCCAAATGGGGCAGTATTTTCGGCGGCGAAGCGGCCCAATAATTCGGCGTAGTACAGACCTGTGACCGGTCTGCGGTCTGCCAATACGAGATCGTGGATTTTTGTCACGTCATCTTCCGCGGTAGCCGTTTTTGTGGCACTTGGGCGTGGCTCATCAAAAACCGACGTGCGACCACGTTGAAACTCGTTAAACCGATTTTTGACGGTCGCCATCGAAGGGGAAGTGTCATCGTACACAGCATCCAAGCGCTCTTTGATTTCGCTGCGCGATTGCCCTTCCAAAAATAGAATCGAATCACAGACCGATATTTCTAAAATCTCCATTTTTCTAAAATCCGCGGACACGTCCGATTCCACACGCAGTCAAATCAAAAGTACGAGTCCAATTCGACTGAAATTTTTGACAGTAGTCGTCTACGAGAATGTACTATACGATAGTACATTTTTCTTGCGATAGTGACGCCATCGGGCAGTGAGGCTAAGTACTTATCGGACTGCCCTCGTACATCCTTTTGATGTTATATGAAAAAATTGAATAACATATAAACCGGTAATTTTCTTATATTTGTTATATATTTGTTTCTTAAATATTAATTTTTAGCTATGCCTTAAAACCTATTTCTGTAATGAAAATTATGTTTGAAATAGGAGTTTAAAAAATAATGAGTACGTCCTCTGTCTGCCAAAAGAATTATTGATAATTTCCAAACTTCGTTCTAGCTACCTTTTTGCCTAGTATAATGTTTTTAAGCCCTTTTGAGCTTTGCTTAAACCTTAATGTTCTTTGGTATAGTATGTTAACTACATATTATTTTGTTAAATTAGTTTTAATAGTTTTAAACTTAAATAAAAAATTAACTTTGTTTTTAAATTTAATTATGTCCTATGTATACTTTTTTTAGTTGTTCTCAAGTGAATAAAGTTGTCGTTTTTGTTGCTTAATAAGATCTATTTTTTTTGATAGGAGTCAAAAAACTTGTTATTGCAAATTTAAAACTGATAACCATTAACATTTAACTGCTTAACACAACGATAATTATTCCAGGATTCTAGAGGTTTCCTTAAATTTTGGAAACGACAAAGGCTAAAAAAAATGGATTTAATAAAAACAAGAAAAGAAAGCTAACTTCGGGCGGATCCGAAGTTGATATACCCTTGCAGAATATTCTGTAAATTATATTCTCCAAAATTATTCATATGATGCATTCTTATCACTTATAAAAATCCCAACTTCCTAACTTTAAAAACACCAAAGTTATGGCAATTCCAATCGTTCAGTTATATGGCAGCTGTAGAATATAGTCGGCCGATCCTTATAAAATTTGGTATGTCGCATTAATTGCCCAAAAATAAAACCGATAGAAAATCCCAACTTCCTAAGTTAACAAACACCAAAGTTATTGCATTTCCGATCAATCAGTTATATGGCGGATATATGATATAGACGGCCGATTATTATGAAATTTGGTAGGACGGATTAATTGGCCAAATATAAAACCCATAGAAAATCCCAACTTCCTAACTTAACAAACACCAAACACCAGAGGTGATCCTGATCAAGAATATATATACTTTATAGGGTCGGATATGTCTTCTTCACTGCGTTGCACACTTTTTACCAAAATTAGAATACCCTCTGAAAGGGTATAAAAACATAAAAAATAATTTTTTAAACTTCTTTTCAACGGAACATCGGAGATATATTAAATTGGGTTTCGTTCGACGCTAATTTTCAACAAGAATGAATAATTTTAGTTTTTTACTTTCACCTGAACCAATTAAAGTCGTTTTTAAAGTCTTGGTTGCACACTATTTTTTCTTTTATCGATCTCTTTCGGTTCACATCAGATTTGTATACCCTTGCAGAGGGTATTTTGGTCAAAAGTGTGCAACGCAGTGAAGGAGACATCTCCGACCCTATAAAGTATATATATTCTTGATCAGGATCACCTCCTGAGTTGATATAAGCATGTCCGTCTGTCTGTTTCTACGCGAACTAGTCTCTCAGTTTTAAAGATATCGAATTGAAACTTTGCACACACCTTTCTTTCCTTTGCACGCAGTATATAAGTCGGAACGGCCGGGATCGGCCGACTATATCCTATAGCTGCCATATAACTGATTGATCGGAAGTGTCATAACTTTAGTGTTTGTAAAGTTAGGAAATTGGGATTTTCTATGGTTTTTATATTTGGACAATTAATCCGACCTACCAAATTTCATAAGGATCGGCCGACTATATCCTATAGCCGTCATATAACTGATTAATCGGAAATGCCATAACTTTGGTGTTTGTTAAGTTAGGTAGTTGGAATTTTCTATCGGTTTTATTTTTGGCCAATCAATCCGACATACCAAATTTCATAGCTGCCATATAACTGAACGATTGGAATTGCCATAACTTTGGTGTTCATACCCGTTACTCGTAGAGTAAAAGAGTATGTTGTATTCGTGCAAAATTATGTTACAGGTAGAAGGTATAAAGTATATACTTGTATATTCTTGTTCAGGATCACTAGCCGAGTCGATCTAACCATGTCCGTCTGTCCGTCCATATGAACGAGCCACAGTTTTTATGCTATTATGAAAATTTTAATTGATATGTATTTGTTTCGTCAATACCTATCGATTGGCCTAATAAAAGTTTGCCACGCCCACTCTAACGCCCAAAAACCCATTAAACGCTTAAGTCTGGCTAGCGCCTACATTTCCGCCTTTCATGGCACAATAGCGCCATGAATAGCGGATGACTTTGGAACAGCTGGCCAAGGTGCTCAACAGAGTCAACGTTAATTCTCGATAAGGATTTCTATTAAAGGAAATTGCGATGGTTTTCATTTGTCAATACCGAACCACATACATATATCCCAAGAACTATGCAAATCAAATCAAGTTAGCCAATTGGAGGTCTGAGTCAAACAATGGCGTATGTGTGTATGTATGTACGCATTGCACTCAAAAACATAAACATAAACACAGCTGTTGGTGCAGGACAAAAGCTGCCTGCGCTAAAGCAGCGCTGGTGCTGATGCTCGTGCCGTAAAGCTGCCAGCTCTAAGAGATCGCCGAATTCAAATTGATAATTTGAACTGAGTAACGGGTATCTAATAGTCGAGGCACTCGACTATAGCGTTCTCACTTGTTTTAAAGTTAGGAAGTTGCGATTTTTATGAGTGTTAGGAATGCATCATATGAATAATTTTGGAGAATATAATTTACAGAATATTTTGCAAGGGTATTTCAACATCGGCTCCGCCCGAAGATAGCTTTCCTTTCTTGTTAATTTTATGGCCTCATATAGTAGTTGTCATATGAAGTGAGTGTAAAGCCTTAATGGTGATACCGCTCAAAATAAAAATCATTATTACTTCGTTACTTAATTATTATTAACCAAAAATTGACAGTCAGAAAAAAGTTATTTATTTGTTGATCAAAAGATCAATTTTTTTTTAAGTTAAAACCACAATAGGAGCTTAGAGCATTCACATTTTTTACCAAATTGCTATTAAAATTATAAAAAGCCAAGCTATTCCAAAACTTACCCAACTTTATCAGATAACCGAAAACTGTCGTCACATGTCGTTTTAGCATTGATGCCGACCTTTATTTCAGTTGAATCAACCGACTTTGGTTGTTCCGAAACGGGTGCAAGATTGCAATTAAACGTATCCTCCCAGTACTCAGCAAACCAGGGATTCCTTTGATTTGTTCCTGGCGTCAGCTGCATCATGTAGCGATCAAAATCTTCAATTATCTCCGACTGCAGTTCTACAGTAATTGCGCCCTCCGCAATGTCTTCCAATCCCTCCAGTAGTTTTTGCTGTTTGCCCCAGCCGTCACTCGCTATCCAATGAAACGGTTGCGATAAATTAGCACGTTTGGCTGCCTGCAAAATCCTTCGTGCATCTTCAGCCCTCGTAAATAGCACGACCCCTCGAGCGTTTGGCTTCTTTTGAAGTTTGCCGATAATTGTGTCAAAAACCTTGTCGTCTGCGGCACTAGGCACTTTTTCGGCTACTGCTATGCATACGTGTCGTTCGGTGGCTTCCTTGTGAAAAGCTTCAATCCCATATTCACCTAGTTATTGAAAATACAGGTAAAGGATTCTACTATAAAAGTGGGATTAATATGGAAATAATTCATTTACTTAAAAATACAATTTTTTTTGGACATTTGTTTTATTCACGCTAACGGATTACTGTAAAGCATTTTGAAGAAGGAAATTTCAAAGTTAATTTGTTATGTGTCATTCATTGACGGTTCTTGGCAATTATTAAATATTGTTTCAAATAATTGATTTTCGCATAGAGTAAACAAATTATATTTTGTTCCTCTGATTTAAAACAACTTTAAGGTTAATTCGATAAAAAATAAAATATAATTTTTTTTTTAAATCTCGGTTCTTTTAATATTACAATTAGTGTCTGAATTTAATATAGAATCTTAATCTGCATCCTAGAGACTTACCATAAGATCCCTCGGAATGTATCGTCGATACGTAGGACCAATTAAAATTTTTTAATATATCTACAAGTGCTACGGATTGAAAGGTGTCTGGCGGTACTGTTCTGGCAAACAGATCGAAACGTGATTTGTCCGAAAGCGTTTTCGCAGTTGACGCCGGTGATATTTGGGGAATATGAAATAAACGGAGCAAGTTTGCCACTTGCAAAGAAACTGAACTGTAGGATCCACCAATAACTCCGAAAACAGGCCCCGACGAAGCATTTTTTCTTAGTTGTGGGCTTGACGCATCTGAACACTCGAACACTGATGTATCCAAGTTGTTTAGAGATGCTCTGACGAACTGCAGCGACTGGTTGAGGGCGTATGTATCTCTTGAACAGGTGTCGAGTATATGGACCCCTATCGTTATTCCAGGAAGTATATTGGAGTCATTGTTTACGCGATCTATGGCATAGAGCATTGCCTCCAGGCGTTGAACTCCTCTATTATATACTTTTGGGCCGCATGGAGCACCCTCACCTTTTTCATGAACAGGAAATAACCCACCAAGTATTATGTCACCTGGCAGAGAAACGGACACTGTATCCTGACCATGTGCGTTAGTAGGTCTTTTTAAGTCGGTCCCTGGACTCCAGGACAGAACCATCACGACTACTATAAAGGTGGTTTCTTTTTTCAGTTGCATTTTTACAGAAACACTTAATTTTTCTTTTACAATAATTTAAAGCCGCACAATAAAATGCAAATACATTTTTTTACCTTTCATTGCTGGAAATTTATTAAATTATGTAAATGCTAAAAATAGAGACTAAAAGACAGTTTATGAATTTCAAAAAATGGATATGATACATTTTAAAATATTGATAAAATAAATAAAATAAAGTTAATAATAACAATAGTTTAGCAAATTAAAACGACAACTTTCTCAACCTGTTCTCAATTATATATATTATCTCAAGTTTTTATTAACCAATTTTGGAATTTACAGATTGGTTCGTTGATATATATGCTAGAGGTTGTTGGTGTATTTTGTTGAAATAAATTATGTAATTATGTAAAAAGTAAATATATTCCTCTGTAGTTTGGCATAAAACGCCGCCTTGCACGAAAATAACACTATAGTATTATGAAAAGAAAGTATTTCTTGTAGTAGAACCACTTTGAGTGAATTAACACAAGCCCAATGTTTTAGAAAAGAACAAAATGATATGTATCCCAATCGGAGGATTGCTTTGAATATGTCATTGTGCACTTCGCGATTATACCGCAATAGAGCAAGCGCCGCGAACCCGAACCCGGACCCCGCTTCAAGGACACAACCGAATCCCAATTGCCGAAGCAGGCATGAACCGTGAAGAGGAAGACAGTATTAGAGCAAGAATATGCTTTGACCCTTTTTTTTTAAGGAATACCAAGCTGAGGCGTTGTGGCAAATCTGCTGAGCTCGGAGGACCATAAGGAAGGCACAGAGCAAGTTGTTTTCAGGAGTGTCAAAAACCCGCTGTATTACACGGTCGCGTTCTGCCTTATGGTCAACGAATTCCACGTAGAACGAAGGGCCGCGACATTTTAGTGGTGGTAAGCAGGGCAAATTAATTTTTTTTTTTAATCATGTAAAGGATAATGAGGATCAGTAAGCGGAGACGACTGATCTGTTTTGCAGATCCTAAGATCTAGGAACCGAAAGGATCTGCTGCTGTGGATGATCGGGGACCATAATTACATTAATTTCAGTTCGTTAGGTCAATCGCCATTACTGTACGACCTGATGGGAATAGCGTTTGCCAGTGGAAAAAACCTTTCAGCTCTCCACAATCATTTTTAATGAGAACGACAGGGCGCGAGTAAGAAACGTTGTGGGCTTGGCAGTGGGCTCAAGTCGAACCATTCTGGAGTTGAAAGATATGTCCTTCTACTTTTTGTATTTTTTGGAAATCGATCCTAATCCCGACCAAAATAATAAAATTGTTTGGAAATATATTTATTTTGAACTCTTTTATTTCAATTATAAAGTGTAAACTTTCGATTTCTAGAAAGCAATTTAGTTATTAAAAATTTATTTTTGTATTATTTGGTCTCTTGTTTCAATTTCAAAATAAAAATTTTAAATTGCTTATTTTTCCATTTTCTTCAAAGTAAAATATTTATTTCCGTTTATTATTATTTAATCTCTGGTTTTATTAACAAAGTCTAAATTTAAAAAATGTATTAAAATTTTCTTGTGTAAGAAACAAGAAAATAATTTATTTATTTTTAATCCTTTTGCTATAAAAATAGTTTTGGACCTCTCAGCTTTATTCAGTAAAGAAGTAAAAGCTCGTCCTAATATTTTTGGACCTAACAGCTTTTGTCTGCTTGTTATTTTGAAAAATTGATATAAATGAAAATTCTTATCGGTGTTTTCCATATTTTACATCTGTTAATTAACAGAATACAAAATCTGTAAAAGCGAATGTTAGCAAAAGCATTTACCTTAATGTTAAACTTTAGAGTGAATAGATTCTAATAAGAAAAAGCTTAACCAAGAAGTACCAACAAGAATGGTTTAATGTTAAACTTTAGAGTGAAAAGATTCTAATAAGAATGTTTGCACATTTTTAACTTAATTTTTTATCCAATTTAGCACAATTTAAATTCCTTCTTGTTATCCATCTTTGCACAGTGGCTGTGCTCCATTTTATACAACTTTGCACAACTTGAGTTCTTTCTTTTTATCCGTTCATCTTTTTCCCGTAAAGAAAATAATATAAAATAAGTCAAATAAGTCAATATAAAATTACCTTTCTCTCCTTTAATGACAAATATAAAATACTTATACAACTTTAACCGCAAACTTTCTTTATGTTATATTTTTTGTGACACGCGAACGTCCTGTCTTAGCATTACCAGTAGGTTGACTGATTTATCCATGATAAGCCAACACGGAATCAGTTCTTGTAGAGGCAGCAGCAGCACAACAACAACCAAGAAATCAGCACCAGCATTGGTGGCCAAGGAAAAGAACAACAATGGCAGCAGCCATCTACAACAATCCTTCTAACTGTCCATCTCTCACGGAATTTGAGGGAGAAAAGCACCACAGCGGCAGCATACCTAAGAGAAACAACGCGAAAAACTCTTCAAAAAATCCGAATAAAGGTGGTCTGGTACATCCTAAGAGAACAGTGTGCTTATAAGATTTCTCTTTCGCTTACTCCATGTCCTGTAATGCTTTTTCACCACATTAAACACCGCGCTTACACTGTGGAAAGCGAAAATATTTCGCACTATCGGTCTTAATTTTACATCCTTACCTTTTTTGTATCGTCTGTTTCTACAGTTCTACTAATAGGGTCCCAAAACGCAAAAAAGGTTAAAAGCGAAATATTTATAAATTAGGACCAGTGTTTAAAAAAAGTAATACTCCAGTTATACTACCCTTGTTAGATTTTTAAAATCAGTCCACATTTACTGGCTTGGAAAATCACGTACTTTTCTCACTAGATCGCGGTGTGAAGTCAATGTAGGTTGTGATTTCTATACTAATACAGTCGATATTGTCTATCACATATCGAAAACCTCTTTTGCTGCTACAGATAAATAATCGTAAAAATATCAACATAAAAAAATTTCATGCTGTATATACACAAGTAACACAATAGACAATCAAAACACACATATGTGAGGAATACATTCGTTCTTGAATAGGCTTATTATAGGAGGTTAGACATACAAAACGTGCAAATTTAAGTTTGTCTGATTTTGTCGAATTCATCTCGATCGTTTGTAGCTATCACAACTAATAAAAATAACAAAGTACAGATAGAAAACAAAAGCGGGAAGATATGAATCTATAAATTAATAGTTATAAAATGGTGGGCTAAATAATTAACACACATTTTTATTTTTCTTATCAAAATCTTAACAGAGAACAGCTGTGGACAATGGAATGCGAACACAAATAAGCAACTCGAGGCGCATGTAAGCAACTTTACAAAGGCCCTCTTTACTTAATTTTAAATCAAGGTCACTATTTAGATACGGGGAAGTCAAATAATACTATCATTACGTACAGGAATTAGCTTAACATACAAACAATATCTGTTCAGTAATGGATAACGATTAAAATACTGAACATTTACTGAAAAAGCAGAGCTGTCCTAGTATTATATTAATCAATTGCCATGCAATACTTCGATACTTGTCGATCTCAATTTTTTATTTGGTTTTATATTATATATTATATATGTATTATTTGATATTTCTCTCCAACGATTTTTTTTACGTTTACGTTGATTATAGTTCACAGTGGTTTTTACCATCAGTGTGAAGACGGTATAATAATAGTGGGAAATTAATCTCGGATTAGCCAAAAACAACTAACAAAATTTAAATTTTATGTAAGCAATTTATTAAATCAATATTAGATTTCCCATATAAAAAATGTATTATTAAAACCCTTTGATACAATTTCAAATTATTTCCATAAAACATGACAAAGCCATGACTATATAAGTCTATTTTCCTTACCGTCGGTATCGGTATGGGTGATACTATCGATATATCGAATAATTACTGCAACTCTGCGCCTGTGAACAGAACACATTGCATGTGGAAATTAACAAAAAAAAGTAGTTTTTGATTGTAAAGATATAAAACTAGAATTACGGTTTGATTTATTGCTGTTTAAAATACACTTAAAGTGGAGTCAATATTAGCCGTATTTTTTTGTAAATAATTGCATTGTTAAGGCACATATGCTCAGGTAAATTGAAGAGGTATATTCAAGACTGGGCAACAAATATTACATGATGACATTTTGTGCAAGCTGAGTTCACCGTGTTAAGAGAAAAAATAAAATTTTAGGTACCGACATTTGATGGTCATGCACCGCAACAGATTAAAAATATAAATACGGTTGAACTCAGTGACACGTTGTTACCGTCTGAACCTTTGTGATAATTTTGCTTTTCCCATTCTTGCACATTTTACGTCCCATCGCCACAACAGCAACGTCGGCAGATATGTAAAGTGAACAGACTTGATTGCTAAAAGTTGAGAAAATTTGGTTGTTAAATTATTTAGAACTCAACATTTCGAAAAATTTGTTTTTACTTAAAAACAAGAAATTAAAATAAATTATTGTCACTATGGTCACTATGCCAATTGACATCTATAAATGGGTACTTGATAAATATATTTAGACATTCGCTGCTTGTTTTTATACGTGCCTTTCCGTTCGATTTTCAGTTACGATTCTGGAAGTAATACACCAATCTATTAACAGGTAAACTATTTAAAGTACATGTCGAAAAAAATTTATTTTAATTAAAGTCCTTTGTAGAATCAAATGGTTGTGTGACGACTTATTAAGTGGGTCCAAAATCGCCCCAGAAATCGTCAATGAACGGCAAGGTTGACCGTTTTGGCGATTTCCTATACTACTAACTAACTAATTATACGTAATGCAACAAGCTATATCAACTATATCAACACAATCAGATATAGCGAAAGTCATGCAGCCCCATTCAGCACAAAATATGGTAAGTCAAGTTGATAATTTAAACTTGAAATTTATATCCCTTTCCTCAAATCTTTTGTTGTTCACATGTCTGTTAATATTTTTATATGCCTGATATTTGTTTAAAAATATTTCTGCTGGTTTCTCAATTTTATCTTTTTTCCTAATGTCCGATTACAGCTTAAATGGCCACAATTTTTTTGGTGTCCATTTGCTGGTTAAGAATCTACTGCACCAAAAAAGAAGCTGTGAAGGTTGTGTTCCCTACCTGTCCACCGCATGCCTTTCTTTCAGTATTGGACGTACCAGATATATTTAATATAAAATGGTGTCGCACTTTTAGTAAAGTAAACAACGATATTTGTGTCCAAACTAATTATGAGCTACGAGTTTTATATAATATTAACTCGTTGCTCGTAGAGAAAAAAGGGATTGGTGTATTTTATTTGTTTTTGGGTTGCTTTCACTATTAATGAATTTTATTTAAGTGGGCTTCCTTGCTGAATTTTGCTTTAAAAAAAGGATTTATAATTCAATATAATTACAAAACAAGAAAGGAAAGCTAACTTCGGGCGGAGCCGAAGTTGATATACCCTTGCAGAATATTCTGTAAATAATATTCTCCAAAATTATTCATATGATGCATTCTTAACACTCATAAAAAATCCCAACTTTCTAACTTTAAAAACACCAAAGTTATGGCATTTTCAATCGTTCAGTTATATGGCAGCTATAGGATATAGTCGGCCGATCCCTATAAAATTTGGTAGGTCGGATTGATTGGCCAAATATAAAACCCATAGAAAATCCCAACTTCCTAACTCTAAAAACACCAAAGTTATGCTATTTCCTATCGTTAAATGGGAGCTATAGGATATAGTCGGCCGATCCTTATGAAATTTGGTAGGTCGAATTGATTGGCCAAATAAAGAAGCCATAGAAAATCCCAACTTCCTAACTTTACAAACAGCAGAGTTATGGCATTTCCTATCGTTCAGTTATATGGCAGCTATAGGATATAGTCGGCCGATCCCGGCCGTTCCGACTTATATACTGCGTGCAAAGGAAAGAAGGGTGTGTGCAAAGTTTCAATTCGATAGCTTTAAAACTGAGAGACTAGTTCGCGTAGAAACAGACAGACGGACAGACAGACGGACAGACGGACATGGCTATATCAACTCAGGAGGTGATCCTGATCAAGAATATATATACTTTATAGGGTCGGAGATGTCTCCTTCACTGCGTTGCACACTTTTGACCAAAATTATAATACCCTCTGCAAGGGTATAAAAACAAACGCGAAAATGGACCACAGCTATTAATAGGCGGTTGCTTAATAAAGAGCTCATTTTTATACCACTGCAGAGGGTATTATAATATCAGTCGAAACGCAGTGGAGGGCACATATCCGACACTATAAAGTATATATATTCTTGATCAGCATCACCAGGAGAGTCGATCTAGCCATGGCCGTCCGTCCATGAGCTCAATTTTATACCACTGCAGAGGGTATTATAATTTCAGTCGAAACGCAGTGAAGGGAACATATCCGACACTATAAAGTATATATATTCTTGATCAGTATCACCAGCATAGTCGATCTATCCATGGCCGACCGTCCGTTTCTACGCAAACTAGTCCCTCAGTTTTAAAGCTATCTGCTTGAAACATTCCAAAAAGTTGCTTTTTTTCTATTGCAGGTAGTATAATAAGTCGAAACAAGCCGGATTTAAAACAACATTTTAAAAAGTATAACTTTGTTGTTTTTAATTTTTGTTTGTTCTATGGTATCTGGTAATATTTAAATACTATGTAATTACGGGTTTAATTAAATTAAAATCGGACATCTACATTATATAGTTCCCATAGGAAAATCAAAAAATTAAAGAATAAAATTTAAAAAAAGTTATTTTGCTGTTTTTCTATTTTTATCAGAATTACGCTTTTAGTTTTGTCAAAATTTGACAATAATATCATATAGAAGACATAGAAATCGAAATGTAGTCGTTTTAGATTAACTGTAGGGGTATGTAAACTTCGGCTTGCCAAAATTTGCTTCCTTTCCTGTTAAAATATTATTCAATTTGCTGATTCAGATAAATTTATTATTTTAATATTGAGGTATATAGTATTGGTGTAATTTTTCAAACCAGCTTTACCGGCTTTACTCAGTTATTTATCTGGAAGTGTAACAACAGAATACCTAATTGCAAAAAGTGTTGTCAGATTAGACAGCTGTTTGTAATGCAGAACAACAACAAATATAGACCAGTACCCATTGCGCATTAGACCATACTAAACAAATTTAACGAAACAATTTCAAAAACTCAAAATAAAAATACAAAGGAGGATACAATTTTTTACGGACCAAAAATAAAAGGTTGGCCAATTACGAACATTTGTTTAATTTCATGGACGAAATATAATTTTAAGCTTGGAATGCACTTCATAGCACTTCAACTTACAGCGAAGAGCAAGGTGACGTTTTTACCAGGTTTTACGAATTTCAAAAGAAAGATAACAGGGAAGATGGAATGAAAATATGATGGCCGATTACTGCTGGTTTATAACTATATATGGTAGATAGACATTAGGAATAAAAACGGTTTTTTTTATTATTATTTTTTTTTTGCGCGGAGTCCCACGGATCAACTGTGATCGAAATTTTTATACCCGTTACTCGTAGAGTAAAAAAGTATGTAACAGGTAGAAGGAAGCGTTTCCGACCCTATAAAGTATATATATTCTTGTTCAGGATCACTAGCCGAGTCGATCTAGCCATGTCCGTCTGTCCGTATGAACGCTGAGATCTCGGAAACTATAAAATATAGAAGATTGGGATTTTGCATGTAGATTTTAGGAGTTCCTACGCAGCGCAAATGGTGCCACGCCCCCTCTGACGCCCACAAGCCACAAGCTGTGGCCACAGTTTTGATGCTATTTTGAAAATTTTAATTGATATGTATTTGTTTCGGCAATACCTATCGATTGGCCTAATAAAAGTTTGCGACGCCCACTCTAACGCCCAAAAAACCGTTAAACGCTTAAGCCTGGCTAGCGCCTACATTTCCGCCTTTCATGGCACAATAGCGCCATCTAACGGATGTCTTTGGAACAGCTGGCCAAGGTGCTTAACAGAGTCAACGTTAATTCTCGATAAGGATTTCTATTAAAGGAAATTGCGATGGTTTTCATTTGTCAATACCGAACCACATACATATATCCCAAGAACTATGCAAATCAAATCAAGTTAGCCAAATTGGAGGTCTGAGTCAAACAATGGCGTATGTGTGTATGTAAGTAAGCATTGCACTCAAAAACATAAACATAAACACAGCTGTTGGTGCAGGACAAAAGCTGCCTGCGCTAAAGAAGCGCTCGTGCTGATGCTCGTGCTGTAAAGCTGCCAGCTCTAAGAGATCGCCGAATTCAAATTGTTATTCGAGTATTACCAATATGGCCTTATATTCTTTTTAATTTCTATAGTTTTACTCGCAGAAAAAATTGGATTACTTTTGTTAGAAAAATTATATTAGTATTATGCAAAATGAGTTTTAGGATGTTAAAGGACATCTATACTGTAATAATTTTTAAGCTTGTTAATATTGTTTAAGATATATAACAAGTCCCAAATTGTAAAGCTATCTGCTTAAAACTTTTCCAAAAGTTATATTTCTATTGCAGGTAGTGTATAAGTCGGATCGAGCCGGATTGGGCGACTATATCATATAGCTTCATTACAATCGGACTTTTTTTTTTAGATATAACTTTGTTGTTTTCAATTGTATTTTTTGTTCTTTGGTATTTGGTATTATATTAATACTATGGGATTACGGTTTTAATTAATTTAAAATCGGATATCTATATTAGACATTTACGCCGTCGAGCCACGTTTCCGATTTTTGTCTTTTAACGCGCCGCCGCCGAATCACGAACATATTGGCGGCGTTCGGCAAATTTTTTTTGATGCTCTTAAGTTGCCTCATCCCAAGACGTTTAAACATTTTGGACTGAAAAGGTACCTGCAATGTCATTGTTATCGAAGCTGACACAAAAGGTGTTGTCCTGGACTTACCGTTTCTCAAAAACGATCGCAGCTCAGTCCTCATAATGTTTATAAAATCATATTTATGCATAATAATTACAAAACTTGCAAAGAGTTAGGTTTTTGTTTATTCGTATTTTTATTTTAGTGTGCAACGCAGTGAAGGAGACATCTCCGACCCTATAAAGTATATACATATATTCTTGATTAGGATCTCGTCCAGAGTTGATATAAGCATGTCCGTCTGTCTGTCTGTCCGTCTGTCTGTATCTACACGAACTAGTCTCTCAGTTTAAAAGATATCGAATTGAAATTTTGCACACACTTCGTTCCTTTGCACGCAGTATATAAGTCGGAAGACCGGGATCGGCCGTCTATATCCTATAGCCGCCATATTATAACTGATTGATCGGAAATGCCATAACTTTGTTATTTGATAAGCTAGAATTTGGGATTTTTTATGCTTTTTATATTTGGCCAGTCAATTCGACCTAGCAAATTTCATAAGGATCGGCAGAATATATCCCATAGCTGCCATATAACTGAACGATTGGAAATGCCATAGCTATGGTGTTTTTAAAGTTAGAGAGTTGGGATTTTCTGTGGGTTTTAGTAAGAAAAACAAGAATAATCTCAACTTCGGCTCCGCCCGAAGTTAGTTTCCTTTCTTGTTTAGTTTAAAAATGTAAAAAATGAACATAATGATCTCGCAGAAGAATTCTGTTTAGTATTTTTTTTAAATAATGTAAGGAAAATAAAATCAATGATTTCTCAGAAAAAGAAGTGTTAATTTGTTTATAATTTCTTGAAATTTTATGTTTGTTTAATTATTGGATTAGGAGTTTAATATAAGTTTAATAAGGAAAAAAATAAAATTTGAAGAAATGAAGAAATCTTAGAGAAAAATGTATATGTATACATTTAGAACAAATTGTTATATATTTTATTCAAATAAAAATGTTGTTTTTACTGCGGGGTGTGCTAAGGCCAAATAACACGAAAAAAAGGGATATTTTTGTGATTATTTTTCCTGACGACACAGTTAAAAACTATTTACTCAACACATGGTACATTAACGTATGATATTCGAAGAATGTCTTATCAAACTTTTACAGAGAAATATTCAAAAATATGGCAATGCTAGCAATTGTCCGGACGTGTCTCGAAAAAAAGTTGAATTTTTCAATCTTTTATTTAAATACAATCAGATAGCTACCTCTCAACTACGATGAGCTGATTAGCTAGTTGTGGTGTTGCTCGGCGTGGGCACCTCGAGCGACTTAGAATCCAGTGTTGGAGGTGCTCGTTTGTAGGAATATCCACTGCATATAGAGCAGAGTAGGCCCAAGTGTACTTCCTTGCGGGACTCTAGCTTTGATGATGTAGTCGTCAGATGTTGTTGATGTGCCGGGATAACATTGTGTGCTTCCAGGTATGATATTAAGAGTGTTAGGAGGCATTTTTCGAACAATTTAGAAAGACACGATAATAAACTTATTGGTCTGTAGGATGACGGATGATCCCATTGTAAAATGTACAAATGGAAGTTCATTTATCGTTTTTGGTGTTATTAGGTCACCGCCCGGATCCTTTTTTGGTTTCAGATCCCCGATGACTTGCGATTTATTTTGGCTGAAACAATGTTGGTAAGGAAATAGTTTCAGCTTCGATTTGTGGTAGGAGAAATAGACCAGTGGCAGGCTTCGACTGGAAAACGCTTCGAGATGTGAAGCAAAAGTTTCCGCTCAATCGTTCGTCGCTGAGGGCCCAGCTACAAGATGAGTTTCTTATCATGCTCCACAGAGCATGTTTTGTACCCGTTGGCGAAAGTTGTCCAATGTATCGTAAATTTGCATTTTCAGCTACTTTCTTCAGGGATCGGTTTAGTAAGCGAGATACTTTGAAGTTGACGATCTGTTGGTTTCCCAAGCACATCGCAGACGCCTTTTTTTTTTAATGGTTGATTTGCATGTCCTTCAATTGTGGTGTTAAAATAGTGGCTGCTGCCATGAGTACATCTCTACGTTTTGCATGTTTAAGTTTGTCTTTAAATTGAATTTTCTTCTGCTTTTTTATACCCTTGCAGAGGCATTTATAATTTTAGTCAAAAGCTTGCAACGCAGTAAAGGAAACATTTCCGACAATATAAAGTATATATATTCTTGATCAGCATCATCAGGAGAGTCGATATAGTAGTGTGCGTCCGTCCGTCTTCTTTCTGCTTGAAAGTTTCCCAAATGTTGTCTTTCTATTGCAGGTAGTAAGTCAAAACGAGCCGAATCGGGCGACTATATCATATATCTCCCTTAGGAATAATCGGACAAGAAAGAAATGATTCAAACTTCGCCAAGCCGATGTATATATACCCTTGCAGTTAGTACAAAACGATTACATTTCGATTTTTATGCCTTTATTACTAAAAACAATGAAGCTATGTCGATTATGCGATGCATTTTGTCAGATTTTTACAAAACTAAAAACGTAATCCTAATATAGTAAATAATTACTATATCAACATTTTAACTGTTTTCACCAATTTTCATCGAATAAAAATAAATGAGCCATTCTCAGCCAAGCTCCGTAGGTGCCTCCAAGAAAAAAGGTTTTGCGGTGAACAGCATAACTCGTTACTGGATCATCGAAAAAAATTAAAAAAAAGTTGTTTATTAGTTAGATGTTTCTTAAGATAACTACGTTGAGTTCTTTTTTATTCAATTTGGTAACACTTTGAAGTCAAAAAGGTGATTTAAAAATTCGATATATTACTTATTATAAAATGAAAAATAATCAGTAAATAAAAAAACTCCACGTCAGTACCTATTTAGGTACAGAATTATTATGCAAAATTTAAAAACGATTTGTTCAATAGATTTTGCAGGATCGTGTTCACCGACTTTGAAATTGCAACTTTTCAGGAGAACGTTTTAAAGTTTTGGACACCCAAAGATCGCATACAAAACGAGCTGACACCGCTTTTCACAAGGAATGACCCTATAGACAATACTTTGTGCTGGTGGTTAATACAAACGAGCGGCGTTGATATCCAGGGATAAAATCATGCAGTTAGGTTTGTGGTTCCTATTTGCTAATAGGACTTATAGTCAAAGTACACAAGAAAGGAAAGCTAACTTCGGGCGGATCCGAAGTTGATATACTCTTGCAGAATATTCTGTAAATTATTCTCTTAATACTGATACAAATTTCCAACTTCCTAACTTTAAAAACTCCAAAGTTATGACATTTCCAATCGTTCAGTTATATGGCAGCTATAGGATATAGCCGTCTGATCCTTATGAAATTTGTTAGGTCGGATTGATTGGCCAAATATAAAACCCATAAATCCCAACTTCCTAACTTTAAAAACACCAAAGTTATGGCAATTCCGATCGTTCAGATATATACCCTTGGTATTATAATTTCAGTCAAAAGTTTGCAACGCAGTGAAGGAGACATTTCCGACCCTATAAAGAATATATATTCTTGACCAGCATCAGAGTCGATCTAGCCATGTCCGTCTGCCTGTCCGTCCGTCCGTTCGTTTCTACGCAAACTAGTCCCTCACTTTTAAAGCTATCTGCTTGAAACTTTCCCAAAAGTTGTCTTTCTACTGCAGGTAGTATATAAGTCGAAACGAAAGCCGGATCGGCCGACTATATCCTATATCTCCCATATAACGGTTGAAAATACCATAACTTTGGTGCTTTTAAAGTTAGAAAGTTGGGATTTTCTATGAGTTTTATATTTGGCCAATCAATCCGACCTACCAAATTTTATAGGGATCGGCCGACTATATCCTATAGCTGCCATATAACGGAACGATTGAAAATGCTATAACTTTGGTGTTTTTAAAGTTAGGAAGTTGGGATTTTTATGAGTATTTAGAATGTAATATATGAATAATTTTGGAGAATGTCCGTCTGTCTGTTTCTACGCGAACTAGTCTCTCAGTTTTAAAGATATCGAATTGAAACTTTGCACACACCCTTCTTTCCTTTGCACGCAGTATATAAGTCGGAACGGCCGGAAGCGGCCGACTATATCCTATAGCTGCCATATATCTGATTAATCGAAAATGCCATAACTTTGGTGTTTGTTAAGTTAGGAAGTTGGGACTTTCTATGGGTTTTATATGTGGCCAATTTATCCGACCTACCAAATATCATAAGGATCGGCCGACTATATTCTATAGCTGTCATATAACTGAACGATTGTAATTGCCATAACTTTGGTGTTTTTAAAGTTAGGAAGTTGGGATTTTTATGAGTGTTAAGAATGCATCTTATGAATAATTTTGGAGAATATAATTTACAGAATATTCTGCAAGAGTATATTAACTTCGGCTCCTCTCGAAGTTAGCTTTCCGTTCTTATTTTTAATTTTTTTGTTGTTCTTTGGGATTTGATTATATTTAAATGTTATGGAATTATGGTTTTAATTAAATTAAAATCGGACGATATTGTTGATATTGTTTTAATATAGCTGCCATAGAAGCGATGGTAAATGCAGCTCAAAATCGACATAGCTTCATTGTTTTGAGTAATATAGGCACATAAATTGTAATAACTGCAAGGGTATATAAACTTCGGCTTGCCGAGGTTTGCTTCCTTTCTTTTTTAAGCATAAAAAACGTTTTGCGTTCCGCGTTAAAAAAATACAAAACCTTTGTTTGAAAGCAACCCAATCAGATTTTAGGAATTCCTAAATCACCACTCAGGAGTATATAAATACATTTCTAATCGTGGAGATTGTTCCAAGAACAATAAAGACATTTTGTTTATTTCCACATTTTCCAAGAAATATACTTTTTAGTACATTACGGTTCATTGCTAGCAAATTTGTTTTATTTTTAAAAACAAATATTTTTTTTAATAAATTAAAATTTTTTTTTAATTTTGGTTTTACTGTTTTATGATTTTACTCTTTGACTAAATTTTTAAGTATTGCTAATAAAATTCTACAGTCCGGCAATATCCCTACTCTTGTGATCTGTTGTAGATTTTGCCAGCCAATAAAAAGACCAAAAAGTACGTTCAACAGGTGCCATCTTCAAAGCCACAATCCCTTCAGCAGCCCCTGCAACAGCAGCATAGTCATCCTACATCACAGCCTCAGTTTCAGATAAATAAGGCTTACAATGTGGTCTCCATTCTTAAGGCAACAGCGCAGAATGCTCACCAGACCCCACACCTGACGCATCAGCAACAACCACCATCCCATCATATCCAGCAAACAAAGCAGCATCAACAAAGCTATGCGAACGTTGTAAATAGATCTATATCTGGTTCAGGACCTGTTGGAGCCCAGCAATCAACGGTTATATGCAACGGCTCCAACATATTGACAGTAAATAGTTGTCAAATATCGTCTGGTGATTTGAATTCGACCGCCATTTACAACCTATCCAATCCCAGGGCATTACCTGGATGCCTAGATGGAAACGTTCGCTTTCTGAATGTACCGGACATTACAAAAAATGGCAACCACATAGGTTGCGCAACAGTAGTAACAAATACCTCGATCCCCTGTGTCGGGAATGGAACGAGTTCTTGCAATGGAGCCAGTAATAACAGTCAAATAACGTTGCCTAATTCACACATAGGAACAACTATGAGTGTCGCTCTGGGCACGACTACAGCAGGGACAAACTACATGCACGACAAGAATATTGTTGGTGTTAGCGTCAATTCTGTTGATACTAGTAGAAAGTATGATTTCAAAAACAGTAGTTTGGTAACAAATAATAGCTTCCAAGCATCGACAGCAGAGGTAAACCATCGGAAATACTGTGATTTTGGGAACAGATGCATTTTACATCAAGTTTTGTTTTAGTTTCCTTACTTTAAAATACTATTTTCAAAATTTAAAGTCATTCAAACGTTCAGAATTATTTCCCAGCAATAGGACAATTTTGACAACAGTTATGGAAAAATAGGATACTTACAAATGTTTTTACGTAACTTAAATAAATATTTGTAATCTAGTGAGTAAATCTTTCTATTATTACATAATGATCACAAGGGTATATTGGATTTATATAAATGTTAATATTGCACTTCGAAAAAAGTTCCTGATTGGTTTCGAGGAATACAAAATGTCAATATATATGTTTTTCTCTATTGCTAACTGTTCCCCATTTTGTCGTTTAAATTGTTCAAGTTGGTGTAAAAAAAAACAGATTTTCCTTTTCTTTCTTTTTAATAACATTTTTATTTTACGATAATGTTCAATTTCATTTCAAGCTCATACTGCGTCCTTGCTGTTGATTTCTAAATCCCCTTTAACATATTTTCAGTATGTATCAACCGGAAACAACAGTTCTGGGAATAACCGTCCTAATCCACCAAGTGGCGGAATATTTCGAGGACCACCGACACAGAATGTCCCACGAGGTGCCAGCAGCGGTCGCCATCTCCATGTACAACCCATGTATTCACAGTCCCTTCACCAGAACATGGTGCTACAACCATACACACAATATAATCCGCGACAACAAACATTTCCAACTTCACATTTGCAATATGCACCCGCCCCAATGCCCTACTACCAGTACCAATACGTGCCAACTCTCCAGCAGCAGCCGCCGCCACATACTCGTAGTGCCGTCACGGTAAATACGAACGTTAATGTGGGAAACAGTTTGCAACCAGTGCAGTCCGGACCCAATGGTCCACTGCCTGGTCCTGGGGCTACCTCGTCGCAGCTTCAATTGCTCACTAGCACCGTGCAGCCTGGAGCAAACACTGTAATGGGTGTTGGTGGTCCTGGCAGTGGAATGGGAGTGCCTCCTATGGTTGGAGTTGGAGTAATGCCAGCAAGTGTACAGCCGCAGCCCGTGCAGGTGCAGCCTGCAGGGAGACGTCGGCATCAGCATCGCTTGCAGATAATTGATCCGACTACTAAAAAAAATATTTTAGACGATTTAGATAAGGCACGTTATTATAAATCTTTACATTTAAAATAAATTTAATATTCTCGTTTGTTTAATTTAAAGGCAAACTCAAATACAGATAATGATAGCTCGGAGCAAGTAACAGTCCTTTCAGATGGCCCAATCCGTGTTCCACAGCAAGATGATGTTGGAATTATAAATTTAAGCAATATACCATCACAAGGGTCTGAATTAAGGACAACTGCAGCTTACACCCCCGTCGGTATGTACTTATAAAGTGTTTTTTTAGGATATTGTATTGGATTTGTTAATGAATTCCTGCAATAACGCGATTGTTATATCTCATTTTTTTTAATGGGAGTTATTGCATTTTACAAATCCTAAACAACTTGCTAAATTTCTGTACGATCGCATAGGAGGACTGCTATATATATTTCTGGCCTAGGCCTAGGCGCCATCTGACGTTTCCATTGGGAAGTTTGACATATTTTAGCAGAAACGAGCTCAGAACGTTTTGAGCTAAATAATTTGGCATAATTTGGCAAAAAATGGAATTAACTCGTGAACATTTTCGCGCAATCATTTTTCACGGCTTTCGACGTGAATTAACACGACAAGAGTGCATCGATGAACTTAAATCTTTGTATGGCGATGGAGCACCATCTTATAGCACTGTGAAAAACCGGTATAATAAATTCAATCGTGGCCGACGCTCGCTCGAAGGTCGTCCGAAAACAGTCGTTGTTCCAGAGAACATTGACGCCGTGCATGAACTGATAATGCAAGATCGTCATGTGACATACCCTGAGATAGAGGCATCCTTCCGCATTTCTTCCACCAACATACATTCGATATTGCATGAACCCTTGGTCGTAAAAAAATTGTTCTCGTTGGATCCCGCACAATTTGACAATCGCTCAAAAAAAAGGCTCGTGTGGATTGGTGCAAAAAAATTTGAAAAAACACAATCGCGGTGTTTCAAAAGACGTTTATAAGATCGTCACAGGTGACGAATCATGGATCTATGCTTATGAGCCCGAAACAAAACAGCAATCCACCGTGTGGGTCTTCGAAGACGAGCCAAATCCAACGAAAGTTGTTCGTGGAAGAAGCACTTCGAAGCAAATGGTGGCCTGTTTCTTTGGTAAAACAGGTTATTTGGCGACTTTTCCGCTTGAGCAACGTAGGACGGTCAATTTTAAGTGGTATACCACAATTTGTTGCCTGAAATATTCGGAGAAATTCGAAAAACGAACAAGAGAAGACGGATCATTCTGCACCATGACAATGCGAGCTCTCTCACATCAGCTCAAACCAGCGCCTTTTTGACCGGCCAAAATGCCGAATTGATGGGTCATCCGCCAACCAGCCCTGACTTGGCACCCAATGACTTCTTTTTATTCCCGCACATCAAGATAAAAATGCTTGGTCAACGATTTTCGACGCCAGAAGATGCTGTTGAAGCGTTCAAAAACCATGTTTTGGAGGTGTCTCACTCGGAGTGGACAAAGTGCTTCAACAATTGGTTTGAGCGCATGCAAAAGTGTATAAGTCTTGCTGGAGAATACTTTGAAAAACAATAAAACCATTTTTAATCATAAATATTCGCATTTTCATTATTAGGCCAGAAGTATATATAGCAACCCTCGTACATGCTAAACATAATATTATTTAAGATTCCAAAAAAAATCTAATTTCCACAATCAATTATCAGAAGTGCTCCAACTTACAGTGTCAAATATTCTTCGCGTTTTACTGCGGCTTATTTAAAACGCAGGAGTTTTGCGTAATAAGAACCAAAAAAGATTTCTTTCGCTCTATAAAATTTCTTCATAAAATGCAATCTTTTTTTTGCTAAAAAAGTAATTAAGATTACTAATTAATAATTTAGCTACATTACGCGTTTTTTTTCAAATAATTTTTTTCTATCTCAACATAAAAAATTTGGTAATTAATAATTGGCTCAGGATCATCTACAAATTGCAAAAGTAAAATATACAAAAATTTCTCATTCACTCAGAATATGTTTTTCGTCACATATTATTCATATGATTAATTTTTAATACTCACAAAAAATCCCCAACTTTCTAACTTTAATAACACCAAAGTTATGGCATTTTCAATCGTTCAGTTATATGGCAGCTATAGGATATAGTCGGCCGATCCCGGCCGTTCCGACTTATATAGTGCTTGCAAAGGATCGAAGGCTGTGTGCAAAGTTTCAATTCGATATCTTTAAAACTGAGAGACTTGTTCGCGTAGAAACAGCAAATGCTTATATCAACTCAGGATCTCCGACCCTATAAAGTATATATATTCTTGACATCTCCGACCCTATTGTATTGCCGAATGAATATGTCTCGTATATTATTCATATGCCATAACATACCCATGTGTTAAGAAACAATGATGATATTTACTACCTCCAACGGGACCGCGCAGACGGACGAACAGACGGGCATGGCTAGATCGACTCGGCTTGTGATTCTGATCAAGAATATATATATACATTAGGGTCGGAAATGTATCCTTCACTGCGATCCAAAACTTTTGTCTGAAATTATAATACCTTCTGTAAGTGTATAAAAATTGATTTTTTGTTTGAGAACAATATTTAGCGTCCGAAATGAATAATTTTCAATACGTCCACTGTGATAAAAAAAAAGTATTATGCCTTTATTGGTTTTTCGACATAGACATAAATAGTTTTTATATTAAAAAAACAATTCTTGTTAACATTAGCATTTTTTGCAGATCCAATATCAATAAGCCGCCAAGATGTTGGGCAGACTCCAATTGTATCCGCCATGTCTGATGCACCTTCGGTTGAAATATTACCAACGCCTCAAAGAGGTAGAAGCAAAAAGTAAGTTATCAATTGATATTGAGATGTCTTCAAGAAAAGGAGGACCTACTTTTTCAATTAATCAAATTCCTACAAGAAATAAAGGTCATTTTAATTTAAGCCCAACATTGAGATATAAACCTAAGTTTGGAATATAAAATATAAATACGTTAATAAATATAACTAAATATATCCACTATAAAAGAAAAACTAATGGAAATATTTTATATGTAACAAGAAAGGAATCCAACTTCGCATGCAGCTTTTTCTTAAAACCCTCGTTTATATATAAACGATATATATATAGCATTTTATATGTAACAAGAAACGAATCCAACTTCGCTTGCAGCTTTTTTTTCCAACATCGGCAAGATTAAGTTTATATACGCTTGCAGCATATATATATATATATGTAAAAGAAAAAAGATTGGAAATATTTTATATGTAACAAGAAACGAATCCAACTTCGCTTGCAGCTTTTTTTTTCCAACATCGGCAAGATTAAGTTTATATACGCTGCAAGCGAAGTTGGATTCGTTTCTTGTTACATATAAAATGTTTCCAATCTTTTTTCTTTTACAGTGAATATATTTAGTTATATTTATTAACGTATTTATATTTAATATTCCAAACTTAGGCAAGACCGTATTAAAATATTTCAATTCATGCGATTTTTGGCCAAAATTTAGTCCTCTACATAAAAAAGATTCTATATAATTTAATATTGGATATTTTAATGCTTACTATTTTTTTTATCGATTTTTGAAAATCTAAGAATCTTCCTCATTTTTTCCAAACGGCAAAAAAACACTGATCTAAGTCAATTAGCAATATGAAAATTTATCGAGGGAATCCTGATACTTTAAGGATTCATATGGTGGTTTTACTGAAGCTCTAGGTCAATTCTAAAAAAATTTTCATTAGCCTAAAGTAGGAATAATAATTCCAACAAATTATATAAAATAAATAAAAACATTTTAGTTTCAGTTAAAAACTGAAGGTGTAAAGAAAGAAAACTTCAATTACATTAAATTATATAGTTGATACTCTATTACTTTTAAATAAGAACTGCAGCTTTAAGATAAATGCGAATACGGAATATACAGATGTGGAGGGCTATCCGCAAAATATACAGACATATCTACATTCAAAATTATCCACCGCAAGCAAGCGGCACCTTGCTAGTATATATATATATATATATATATATGATATAGTCGTCCGCCCCGGCTTTTATGAATGTTTTATACAAAGCTGCTATTGGAACGATCGTAAAATTTTGTTAAATAGGTTATTTTTAAGAAATATTTATTTAAATTTGAAACCAATAGCTGGATTTTTTTAAAATCGATATAGTTTATACATATATGAAGGCTCGTGTCCTATTTTTCCCCCGTTATTCGTAGATTATACTCTTGATCAGGAACTGTAGCCGAATAGTTATACCCGTTACTCGTAGAGTAAAAGGGTATATTATATTCGTGCAAAAGTATGTAACAGGTAGAAGGAAGCGTTTCCGACCCTATAAAGTATATATGTATATTCTTGTTCAGGATCACTAGCCGAGTCTATCTAGCCATGTCCGTCTGTCCGTCTGTCTGTCCGTATGAACGCTAAGATCTCGGAAACTATAAAAGCTAGAAGATTGGCATTTTGCATATAGATTTTAGGAGTTCCTACGCAGCGCAAGTTTGTTTCAAAATGGTGCCACGCCCCCTCTGACGCCCACAAGCCACAAGCTGTGGCCACAGTTTTGATGCTATTTTGAAAATTTTAATTGATATGTATTTGTTTCGTCAATACCTATCGATTGGCCTAATAAAAAAAACCCATTAAACGCTTAAGCCTGGCTAGCGCCTACATTTCCGCCATTCATGGCCCGTGGAACCAATAGCGCCATCTAACGGTTGACTTTGGAACAGCTGGCCAAGGTGCTCAACAGAGTCAACGTTAATTCTCGATAAGGATTTATATTAAAGGAAATTGCGATGGTTTTCATTTGTCAATACCGAACTATATCCCAAGAACTATGCAAATCAAATCAAGTTAGCCAAACTGGAGGTCTGAGTCAAACAATGGCGTATGTGTGTATGTATGTAAGCATATACATCTGTACATATCTATTTACATTGTACACAGTTGCAATTGCCCGGCAAAGGTAATACAAGAAGACATATTTATATTAAGTTGTTTAGCTGAGTAACAGGTATCTAATAGTCCAGGCACTCGACTATTGCGTTCTCTCTTGTTTTAGCTATGGAGTTTGTATGTTCGTCCATATGATCACATATCAGAAACTAAAAGAGCTAAGAAATTGCGTTTTTTTTTATGATGATTTTAGGTTGGAGCGCAAGCTAATGTTGCTATGCCCACTCTAACGCCCAAAAATCACAACACACAAAATGTAATATCTCAAAACTGCTCTCAACAAACTTTTTCAGTCCATATCTATCGACACACTCAAATTTCATTATTTAAAGGACAAATTTCTCCAGATAACGCTGTCGAGTTATTACTTAAAATTTTTTTTTACGATTTTGAAAGGTACTTTCTTTTTGCTTAAAAATCTGAGTTATTTGTTGTTTTCAAAATAATAAAGTTTTTCGAAAACAAAAAAAAATAGAGATTTACCTGAGGAATTTAGTAAAGAAGTACTGTGCAGTACGTTTTGCAGGATCGTGTACACCGACTTTGAAAATAGCAACTTTTCAGGAGAGCGTTGTAAAGTTTTGGACTTCCAAAAATTGAATATAAACTGCTCTAAGTTAACCTTTCATTAATCTAAAATTGTAACACAATATTCTTAAAATGTTGTGCATTCAGAAAAAAATGAAAACATTTTTTTTTATTCTATACCGTCTCATTTTTAAAAACGTAGATCAAATATTTAAGAAAGCAGAAGACAGCGAGAAAACTGTAAGGCTCTCTCTCAGTTTGTGGTGTTCGCACTGGAGTTTAAGAGGTGGCGCTTCCTATAAATTAATATTACTTTTGAAATGTTTTACCCAAGTAACGAGTATCTCCTTGTTTAACGTCAAATAGATCGGCAGTAATGTTCTTTGCAACTTAATAAAAGTCAAAAGCAAATATTCTATTATTATAGTTTATTATTAAGTTTTCATTTCCATAAAGGGTGAATGTATTTATTTAGCTTACAATTACTTTTTATACCCTTGCAGAAGGTATTATAATTTTGGTCAAAAGTGTGCAACGCAGTGAAGGAGATTTACCCTACTACGATCGGAAATGCCATAACTTTAGTGTTTTTAAAGTTAGGAAGTTGGAATTTTCTATGGGTTTTATAGTATATAAGCCGGATTTTTTATGGGTTTTATATTTGTCCAATGAATCCGACCTGACACATTTCATAAGGATCGGTCGACTATATCCTATATCTGCCATATAACTGAAAGATCGGAAATGCCTTAACTTTGGTGTTTTTAAAGTTAGGAAGTTGGGATATGTTATGGGTTTTACTTTTGGCCAAGGGCTCCGATTTTGGAGAATATAATTTACAGAATATTCTGCAAGGGTATATGAACTTCGGCTACGCCCGATGTTAGCTTTTCTTTCTTGTTATACCCGTTACTCGTAGAGTAAAAGGGTATATTATATTCGTGCAAAAGTATGTAACAGGTAGAAGGAAGCGTTTCCGACCCTATAAAGTATATATATTCTTGTTCAGGATCACTAGCCGAGTAGATCTAGCCATGTCCGTCTGTCCGTCTGTCCTGTCTGTCCGTCTGTCTGTCTGTCCGTATGAACGCTGAGATCTCGGAAACTACAAAAGCTAGAAGATTGGCATTTTGCATGTAGATTTAAGGAGTTCCTACGCAGCGCAAGTTTGTTTCAAAATGGTGCCACGCCCCCTCTGACGCCCACAAGCCACAAGCTGTGGCCACAGTTTTGTTGCTATTATGAAATTTTTTTTTGATATGTATTTGTTTCGTCAATACCTATCGATTGGCCAAATAAAAGTTTGCCACGCCCACTCTAACGCCCAAAAATCCATTAAACACTTAAGCCTGGCTAGCGCCTACATTTCCGCCTTTCATGGCGTATACAATAGCGCCATCTAACGGATGACTTTGGAACAGCTGGCCAAGGTGCTCAACAGAGTCAAAGTTAATTCTCGATAAGGATTTCTATTAAAGGAAATTGCAATGGCTTTTATTTGTCAATACCGAACTAAATCCCAAGAACTATGCAAATCAAATCAAGTTAGCCAAATTGGAGGTGTTCCCTGGGTACCGATTTTAACATAAAAATCGGGAGCTAATTCGGGCGGCGAAAAACATACAAGAAAAAAAAAACATACTTTAATACTATGGAGAATAACGGTTTTAATTAAATTAATATCGGACGTCTATCTATATCATATAACTCCCATAGGAAAATCGAAAAATTAAAAGCAAAATATTCTTTTGAGATATAGTAATTATTTACTATATCATTATTAAGCTTTTCGTTTTGTAAAAATCGGACAACAATATCATATATAATATCATAAAACGATGGCAAAATGCAGCTCAAAATCGTCAGAGCTTCATTATTTTTAGTAAAAAAAAATTTTAACTACTTTCTACTTTAATTTGTATACTGCTTTTTATTGTTTTAGAATTCCCATAGTGTCTCCCAAAAATGTTTCCGAGTCTACTATTGCTCCTACCACCGGTAAGTACAAATATTAATTTTTTCGCACCCGAATCTCAAAAGCCCTAATATACATTAAATACGTGTAAATTTATTTATCTAGGATGAGTTTTAATGCTTAGTTTACTAAATGTGTTCTTCATTTTTATACCCTTGCAAAGGGTTTTAGAATTCTGGTCAAAAGTGTGCAACGCAGTGACGGAGACATCTCCGACCCTATAAAGTATATATATTCTTGATAAGATCGCGTACTGAGTTGATATAAGCATGTTCTTTTTCTACGCGAACTAGTCTCTGAGTTTTAAAGATATCGAATTGAAACTTAGCACACAGCCTTCGATTCTTTGCACGCAGATTATAAGCCGGAACGGCCGGGATCTATATTCTAGAGCCGCCATATAACTGAACAATCAGAAGTGCCATAACTTTGGTGTTTTTAAAGTTAGAAAGTTGGGATTTTCTAAGGGTTTTATATCCAATCAATCCGACCTACCAAATTTTATAGGGATCGGCCGACTATATCCTATAGCTGCCATATAACTGAACGATTGAAAATGCCATAACATTGGTGTTTTTAAAGTTAGGAAGTTGGGATTTTTATAAGTATTAAGAATGCATCATATGAATAATTTTGGAGAATTTTATTTACAGAATATTCTGCAAGGGTATATCAACTTCGGCTCCGCCTGGAGTTAGCTTACCTTTCTTGATAATGTTGGGATTTTTTATTGGTTTTATATTTGGCAAATCAATCCGACCTACCAAATTTCATAAGGTTCATCAAACTATATGTAAAGTTTGGAAGTTGGTATTTTCTAAGGGTTTTAGTTTTGGCCAATCAATCCAACCTATCAAATTTTATAATGGTCGGCCTACTATATCATATAGCTGACATATAACTGATTGATCGGACATGCCATAACTTTGGTGTTTTTAAAGTTAGAAATTTGGGATTTTCTATGGGTTTTATTTATATACCCTTGCAGAGGGTATTATAATTTTGGTCAAAAGTGTGCAACGCAGTGAAGGAGACATCTCCGTCCCTATAAAGTATATATATGTATTAATGATCAGGATCGCCTTCTGAGTTGGTATAAAGCATGTCCGTTTGTCCGTCTGTCTGTTTCTACGCGAACTAGTCACTTAGTTTTAAAGATATCGAATTGAAACTTTGCTTACACCCTTCTTTCCTTTGCACGCAGTATATAAGTCGGAACGGTCGGGATCGGCCGTCTATATCCTATAGCTGCCATATAACTGAACGATCGGAAATGCCATTACTTTGGTGTTTTTAAAGTTAGGAAAATTGGGATTTTCTATGGGTTTTATATTTGGTCAATCAATCCAACCTATCATATTTCATAATGGCCTACTATATCCTATAGGCGCCACATAACTTATTGATCGGAAATGCCATAACATTGGTGTTTTTAAAGTTAGGAAGTTGTGTTTTTTAATGAGTACTAAGAATAATTAAAAAGAAAAGAATAAATATCAATAATTTTGGAGAATATAATTTACAGAATTTTCTGCAAGGGTATATCAACTTCGGCTCCGCCCGAAGTTAGCTTTGATTTTAACTTTCAATATGCTTACAGGATACTTTTTTAAAATTCACTTATTTTATGCGGATTTTTCATTTGGAGGTATCGCACTTAAATGTAACGCTTTTTTTACGAAATTGTTTTTACAAATTTTTATTTGTATGTTAAATCCTGTTTTGGTTCGAACGGTTAAAAGATGTCAACAGTGAAATGAAACTGGCCGAAAACCCCTTAAAAATAAATACAATCTTAATTTTTTGTATATATCCTATTCACATTAAAAAAATATTTTAAAAAAAAAATTTGTTGGTTAAACAAAACATAAAAAACGGATTTCGAGAACAATTTAATATATTGTCCCTCACCCAGACATAAATTTAATAAATCCGAAACAAAGTTACACACTAAATAACTCTTTAACGAAGATTCAATTTGAACAATATTTGTATTGCTCAGTTCTGGTCACAGCATAAGTTTTTTGATTTATTCCATTCACATTGGTTGTTGCCGCGTATACTTTTGAGGCGCGCACAAGCGATCTTCGTGAGTATCGGCATTATAACTCAGTGCGAGTGTATTGTGTGAATACATTTTTACTTTTGCTTTAAAAATTATTTGAAGAACGATAGCCACGGCTGACGGGAGGTTTTTCTGTTCGTTGTTTCAATCGCATGCATTGGATCGATTTAAACATCTTTATTTTAGTGTTAGTGTGATTCAATATCATCTGTGTCTATCTATAGCGGCTCGGCAACAACGCGACAGTTGGTCCACACATAAATGTGAAACAAATACACATGCATTTGTAAATGCGTGCAGCTAAGATATATAATACATAAAACGTGATTACATTCCTAAACATTTTTTGAAATAATGTTTATGAAATAATATCTTATTTTTTGTGATTATTTGATTACATTATTTAATTCTGACAATAAGGTCTAAGAAATGTGAATATATTATTAAATATATATTTAAAGTAAAGAATATATTAGTAAAATACATTATTTTATAGTTCATTTAAAGCATTAAATTAATTAAAACATAAAAAATTGCTGGACAGTGAAGTTTAATTAAGTCATAAATAGTTTTTCGGTAACGAAATTTCAAGTGACGTGCATTGCTGTAAAAATAAAGATAAGCTGTTTCCGAAAAATGCTGGAGCTAACCATTTTATTTCCGTTTAAGTTTTATTGCTAAATAACAAAAAAATTATTTGATTGTAAGCAAAATAAAATAAATAAGAAAGGAACACTCGTTATATATCCTTGCATCCGTTGCAGAACTAAATATTTCTAAGCTAATAAACCAAAAAGCTAGGTCGATTTAAAAGTAAAACCGGTAAACCGGTAGTAAAACGGTAATCGTTTCAAATGACTAAATCTCAACGAAGCTTCAATTTGTTCCCTTTTGACTGAAATCAATTGACCAGTACCTTTTGGAAGGGTACAAAAATCAAAAATTTGAGTACAACTCCACGCCAACCCAGGTTTTCGGCGAAAGGTGGTGTCACATCTCACATCTTGTATGCTGTTTTGCAGGTATATTTCAGGGACTGCAAGTAATGATTATTCATATGAGTTTTATATCCTTGCATCACTCTGAGCCCGGATCGGGCGACTATATCATATAGCTCCTATTGGTAAAATCGGAATCATAACATCAATCACTAGAGTCAACATACTAGTAAAAGCTAAACGCCATATTGATTCTCTTTTTCGCCAATACATATATATATATATCATACATGATTTTAAAATTTTTTTCGTTTATAATGTTCTTTACAATTAATATTTATACCCTTGCAGAGGGTATTAATATTTTGGTCAAAAGTGTGCAACGCAGAGAAGGAGACATCTCCGACCCTATAAAGTATATATATTCTTAATCAGGATCACCTCCTGAGTTGATATAAGCATGTCCGTCTGTTTAATCCCTCAGTTTTAAAGATATCGAATTGAAACTTTGCACACACCCTTCTTTCCTTTGCACGCAGTATATAAGTCGGAACGGCCGGGATCGGCCGAATAACTTTGGTGTTTTTAAAGTTAGGACGATGGGATTTTCGATGCGTTTTATTTGTGACTAATCAATCCGACCTACCAAATTTCATAATGATCGGTTGACTATATCATCCTATAGCTGTTTTTAAAGTTAGGAAGTTGGGATTTTTATGAGTATTAAGAAGGTATTATATGAATAATTTTGGAGAATATAATTTACAGAATTTACAGGGTATATCAACTTGTGCTCCGCCCGAAGTAAGCTTTCCTTTCTTGTTTTTTTTTTTTGTTTTCTTCGTGATGTATTTTTTATACCCTTGCAGAGGGTATTATAATTTTAGTCAAAAGTTTGCAACGCAGTGAAAAAGTTTGGTGATCAGCATCACCAGGAGAGTCGATCTAGTAGTGTCCGTCTGTCCGTTTGTTTCTACGCAAACTAGTCCCTCAGCTTTAAAGCTATCTGCTTGAAACTTTTCCAAATGCAATAACTTTGGTGTTTTTAAAGTTAGGAAGTTGGGATTTTTTATAGATTTTATTTATGGCCAACCAATACGATTTAAAGAATATTCTGCAAGGATATATCAACTTAGGCTCCGACCGAAGTTAGCTATCCTTTCTTGTTTAGAATACGACTGCCTGCTTCAGTTGCCTATTCATGGTATTTGGTGTTTTTTTAAAAAAAAATTAAATTTTTAGGAAGTGTAACGGTTATCTAATAATTGAAAACTTATTTTTAAACCTATAGTAGAGCAAAATAATGTATTGTATTCGTTGTAACAGATGGAAGGAGCCGTTTCCGACAATAAATTCTCCACCAGGATTGTTGATTATCTTGAAAACTATGTGAACTGAATATTTGGAAATTATCCTAGTTATAAGCAGCGCAATGTTTTTGACAATATTCGTGAATTTCTGTAAGAACATGACGGTATACAATTATTCGATAACAAATTATTCCAAATAGAACAATTATATTAGAAGATTTTAGGAAATTACATTTAGCTCTAGTAGATAAATATAACCTAATTGCAAGTAGCCCTGTCTTGGGTGCATAATCCTATTAAAATAGAATAACAAGGTAACTGGTATTTCATGTCATTATATATTATTTATTATATTTATCTCCAAGAAGTTTATGAATATTTTAGACATAAAGGGTTGCAATGTTTTTGAATGGTAAACAAAAATATGAATCAATGTTTTTTTTATAGATGAAACGGATGATGCAGTATCAAAACCTGTTGCCACAACTACTAAGGAATCATTGCAGACAAATCTGACGCATCATAAATTACTTACATCCGAATCAACGCAACAGAAGCAAGCGACATCAAATACTGAGATTACAAAGGAAATGCCAACTACATCAGATGAAACTAATGTTGCTGAATTAGATTCTGGTGTGTCCCCGGGAGACCTTTCATCAGAGTTGCTGGCTGTCAATGTAAAGAACAGTCAACCGACATCGAATGTTTCTGCCGAATCTGAAATCGCTGGTACTGACGAAATACCGCCCGCTGAAGTCATTGCGGATTCCTCCTATATGCACACAAGTTTACAAAATTCTGAACACGCATTGTGTACCGAAATAATAGTGAAATCTACAGATGAGAGTTTTAACGATAACCAAAGCGAACAGCAAACAACTCAACCAGAAATAACTTTAAGAAGTGTCCCCAATGACACAAATTTATCATCGATGGCATTAAAAGACGAGACTTGTTTGGACAATGGTCAAACCGAAGCAGCAAGCACTATTAATGCTAAAGATCATGTAGACGTTTTAGAAGAGTCCCCTACTAGGAAGTCAACAAATGACTTACTTTCATCGAATAACACAGAAGTAGATGTAAATCGCCAGTCCGATTCAAATTTGGACCTAAAGCCAGAGACGGACTTTGAGGTAAACGCCAAATCTACTGATATCAAAATTGAAGAAACAGGAATATCTGGATCTTGTATCAACTATAATGAGGGTCAATGGTCTCCAAGCAATCCAAGTGGCAAGAAACAATACAATCGAGATCAGTTGTTACAATTACGGGAGGTAAAGGCCTCGCGAATTCAGCCAGAAGTGAAAAATGTATCCATTCTTCCTCAGCCGAACTTAATGCCATCATTTATCCGAAACAACAATAACAATAAGCGTGTTCAATCTATGGTTGGTATGATTGGCAATCGTAACAGTGAAACTGGAGGAAATTATATTAACAAGCAGATGTCAATGTCAGGTGTTCAGGGTGGGGGTAGCAGAAGCAGCATGAAAGGCATGATCCACGTTAATCTGTCCTTAAATCAAGATGTAAAACTCAGTGAGAATGAAAATGCCTGGCGCCCACGAGCTTTGAACAAATCAGACGGTGACAGTGACACAAAATCATCGCAAGAAAAAGATGAATTGGTTCGTCGGGTTCGGGGTATTTTAAACAAGCTTACCCCGGAAAGGTTCGATACGCTTGTCGAGGAGATTGTAAAATTAAAAATTGATACTCCTGACAAAATGGACGAAGTTATTGTGCTGGTATTTGAAAAAGCAATTGATGAGCCAAACTTTTCAGTATCATATGCTAGACTATGCCATCGTCTTATTTCTGAAGTAAAGGCGCGAGACGAGCGTATGGAAATCGGCACCAAATCTAATTTGGCACATTTTCGAAATGCTTTGATAGATAAAACAGAACGGGAATTCACACAGAACGTCTCGCAAAGCACGGCAAAAGAAAAAAAATTGCAGCCAATTGTGGATAAAATAAAGAAATGTAACGATGCAAACGAAAAAGCCGAACTTGAGGCATTCTTAGAAGAGGAGGAACGAAAAATACGAAGACGCTCCGGAGGCACAGTTCGTTTTATCGGGGAACTTTTTAAAATATCCATGTTGACCGGTAAAATAATTTATTCTTGCATTGATACACTTCTTAATCCCCATTCTGAAGACATGCTTGAATGCCTATGTAAGCTGCTGACAACGGTAGGTGCCAAATTCGAACAGACCCCAGTTAATTCAAAGGACCCTAGTCGGTGTTATTCATTGGAAAAATCGATAGCCAGAATGCAGGCAATCGCTTCAAAAACTGACAAAGATGGTGCCAAAGTAAGCTCCAGAGTGCGTTTTATGCTTCAAGATGTTATAGATTTGCGCAAGAACAAATGGCAAACTTCGCGAAATGAAGCACCCAAAACCATGGGGCAAATTGAAAAAGAGGCAAAAAACGAGCAGCTTTCTGCGCAGTACTTTGGTACACTTTCCAGTACTACGCCCGTTGGATCACAGGGCGGCTCTGGTAAACGAGATGATCGTGGCAATGCTCGATACAGCGAATCTCGTTCTGGTAGCGGGTATGGCGGCAGTCACAGTCAACGTGGTGACAACGGAAATCTGCGACACCAGCAGCAAAACAATTCTGGCGGAGGTAGTGGCTCTGGCGGAGCTGGTCATTCCAATGGAAACAATGATGACAATACTTGGCATGTGCAAACAAGCAAAGGTAGCCGTTCCCAAGCAGTTGACAGTAATAAACTGGAGGGTCTGGTAAGAACTATTTACGTATTTAAGTTGTTTTTTCTACAAATAGTTATATAGTTATAGCATATCAAAAATTATAAATAATTTAATTAGTTGATTAATAAAAATTGGGATGATTTTATTTTAATCCGGGCATAGAAATGATAAGTAAATTCTTACTGTTATTTTTGTACCTAAATCCTTTTCGATCAATCGGTTTTTAAAATTTAATGTTAAGCTCAGAACAGCATGAAAATGCGAAAACTTGCTTTCGATGACAATATGTATTGTTATAAATTCAAGTGTTTTTATAGTTTGGCTTGCCGGATATAGTTTAATGTTACTTATTCAATAAAATTTGTATTTAACATATAATTAATTTTTCATATTTCAGTCTAAACTTTCTGACCAAAACTTAGAAACAAAAAAGATGGGCGGACTAACGCAATTTCTTTGGAATAGCAGCACAAGACAATCATCTGCTCCCACATCAACCCCATCCAATCCCTTTGCTGTACTATCATCCCTAATAGATAAAAACAGCACTGATAGGGATCGCGATCGAGATCGCAGTGGGCCCAGGAACAAGGGCTCTTATAACAAAGGATCTATGGAACGCGATCGTTATGATAGAGGTATTTATTTGAGATTTGTTAAACCATTAAAAAAAATTGTTACACAAAAACTGTCCAAAAAGGTCTTCATTCGAGAACTGGGTCATCACAAGGATCACGAGAAAACTCATCCTCCCGCGGTGGCCAGCAAAGTCAGAGTCGCAGTTTGTTAAGTTCTACAGTTCAAAAATCAGCTAGTCATTCAAAATACACGCAACAGGCACCACCAGCACGTCATACTGGAAAAGTGAGTAATAAATATAAATATGAGTAATAAAATATATATTAAAAAAAAATGTTAAGTGTATTTACGATGTGACAATCAATTTTATACCCTTGCAGGGAAAATCTCATTTTCGACTCTATAAGTATATATTCTTGATCAGCAACTCCATGCAAGCAGATTTGGCCATGTCTGTGAAGTCCTTTAAGCATCAGTATAATTATACTCCAAGCGTTCGGGGCGAATTACACATTTATTTTGCACATTTTTGATGGGAAGATTGTGAAAATATGTGCGATGGGATTGGACTATAAAACAGCAAACATTAAATAATTCTTAAGGAATTTGTATTATTTTGAAAAGGAGAGAAATGCCTATCAGACTTTTCCATTTTCGGGTGTGGAATTGATAACTTATCAGCAAGTAGGGTACGATTTTGGCTCTCAATTGTGTTCAGCTGTTTGAGTACTTTTTACAATATTAAAATGGTGAAAAAAAAGTTTCCAGACGCTATCACGAGCACCCCCTCCAACATGCATCGTTCGGCATGTGCTGTGCCACCAATGGAATAGTTTTTCTTAAGGGAGTTGTCTAATCCCCTACTAATACTTGCCAACATCTACGCGCGGGGAGAGAATAGTCGCACTACCAGCGCCCTACACAGTTACGGCACTTGAGAAGTACATCGTTTATCCGCCTTGTAACACTTATTATGATAAGAAGTACACAACGCTGTTTCTAAAAATTGTAAAATTTGCTTCAGCATCTTTGCTGAATATCCTTGCCAAAGGGTTTTATTCTTAACTGTGATCTGCGTTGAGAAGTTTTTTCCCTATGCTCAAAGCCATACATCGGCCCCTATGCCTTGCATATTTCAATGGTCGTTTTAAAACGTTTTAAAGTATCCTGCACATTAAATTTACATTATTGCACACATTGTTAATTTACTTTATTTTGTAAAATTACCAATTTTGCTTTAATTTAATTAGACGGATAGTTGAAAACATATAATGTTTTTATTTGCACTTTCATTAAAGTTATTAAAATTTAAATTATCATTGCTTTTTTTTAGGCACAGTCATCGCTGGTCAGCTCCAGCACCGGAGGTCTTTACCGTGGCAGCGATCCCCCGTCGTCTGCATCTTCATCTACAACGTTCCCGCAGGGTGTTCGTTCTATAGCTCCGGTGGCAGTGTTCAATGAGGCCGGGGAAACAGATCTTAAGCTCATCATGTCTGTTGTCTCAGAAATGATTGAGCTTTCGGCAGCCTCGAAAGCAGTAACGCCCGCTGTAGTTTCGTGTATGAAACGAATACCAGAGGAACTGCGCTGTAGTTTCATATATTACATATTAACAGACTATTTGCATTTAGCGAATGTCGGCAAACAGTACAGGCGGTATTTGGCCATTACTGTTTCCCAACTTATTCAACAGAATTATATCTCTGTGGATCACTTCAGACTGGCGTACAACGAATTTACCGAGTACGCAAACGATTTAATTGTTGATATTCCAGAGCTTTGGCTATATATTCTTCAATTTGCCGGTAATTGTCTTATTGGGTTTATCAACATAACAGTACCCTTTTAGACTACTTCCTAAGTAAAATAATTATAATATTTATTTAAAACGGTTTTTCTTACAGGGCCATTAATTGTGAAGAAAATCTTGACTGTATCAGATTTGTGGAACAAAAATATGAAAGACAGCAGCCCATCACACGTGGCTAAAAAGTTCCTTAAAACATATTTGATATATTGTACACAAGAAGTTGGACCGAATTTTGCTCGAAGTATGTGGACCAAATTTAACCTAAAATGGTCAGATTTTATGCCTGAAAATGAAGTCCCTGACTTTATTAAATCAAATGTGAGTTATAAAGATAAGTTATAAATATTCTAAGTGTATTTAGTTTAATTGCAAATGTTCAAAATTTGGGCAGCACCAATAAAAACGTTCTTATAAAATATTTTTATAGGCAGGTATCAGTTTTATAGTAAAAGTCAATATTAACTGTTAATTTTTTTATTATATTTAAAAATTAAAAATAACTGAATTTTAATAACCATTAGGTATTTCGCAGAATAAACTGTTATAATAGACTTAAAAGAAATCTAAAATATTTAAATCCGAGAGTTTTTATTTGTAATCGTTTAAACTAAACAAATTTAAACCTTTTTAGAAACAGCACTGTGCACTTCTAATCACAATAAGTTTTACACGGTCGAGAAAAAATATACTCTAGCCTGAAAGAACCTTTTAAATAATATTTTTATTTATTTTGTATTAAATATGTTTATATTTTAATATACCAAAACTTACATAATAGAGTTAGTATAAAAAAAACCGCAACAAAACCATCATTTATACTTTTATACTACACTGGGGAGAAAAAGTGATTCCACGATCAACATTTTCGTGTTTGAGCGCACATAAAAAATAAACGAATGAAGTAATTGACACAAAAATTTTTTTCTTGAATATCTAGTTTATTTATAACAATTAGGCGTAAATAGTAAAAGAGCCAATGGTATAGTTATTATTTAAAAACAAAAAAAAAAATGCATTATTAATACTTTGTCCATCGACCCTTATTTTCTATGACATTTTTTATACGTTCTGGCATGCTCGCAATCAGATTTTCAACAATTCCTTTAGGAATATTATTCCCCTCTAGTTCTACACGCCCCCAACGATCGTTTAGGTTTGATGGGGCTGATTGATACTGTTCGAGCCGTCGCTTTATAATTGAACATAGGAGTTTTCAATTGGATTTAGGTCGGGACTTTGCGCTGGCCACTTCATCACCTTAAAATTTTGGTTTCCCAGCCATTCGTTTAAATTTTTCACAGTGTGCTTGGAATCTTCTTCTTGCTGAAAAGTGATTTCATGCCCTGGATATGCACACTGGTCAAGATAATTGGGAAGCTGGGCTTGCAAAATACTTAAATAATCATCCTTACGCATTTTCCCGTCAATTTTGGGCAACGGTCCAACGTTCTAAAACGTGAAGCACCTCCAAGCCATTATGTTGTCTCAATGTTGTCAATTGAAAACCTATGGTCAATTGTGAAGCGACGGCTCGAACAGTATCAATCAGCCCCATCCAACTTAAACGATCTTAAGTAACGTTAATAATGCATTTCTTTTATTTTTTCACGGATAGTGTAAAACTGTTACTATTTTGCTATTAACGCCTAATTGTTACAAATAAGTTAGATATTCAAGAAAAAAAGTTTTTGTCATTTACTTCAATCGTTTATTTTTTATGCGCGCCCAAACATGAAAATGTTGATCGTGGAATCACTTTTACTCCCCACTGTATGTCCGTCTAAACGACCAGAGAAATAATATCAAAATGATAACATGCTTACTTTCTAGTTAGCATAAGTAATTTTATTTAATTTTTATTAATGGCTTACCCTCTGTATTAAAATCAAGGTAATCAATTAAATTCCTTAAATCAAGATTTTTTCCTGACAAATTTCTGACCAAATATTTATTGAGACTGCCAAAGTCAATCGGCAATCGCAATGATATTTTGAAATAACCCTTAGTTATTCCCGTCGTATTCGTATTGTGTTCTTCTTAATTTTTTTTGGTTTGTTTGCAGTTGAAGCAGTTTACCGTAAATACGGTATTACAATTTCAGACAAAAGCTTGCAACCTAGTAAAAGATACATCTCCGGTCGGTGTAATAAAGTATATATATATAGTGTATTTAAGCATCACTACGGCTGTCTGTCCGTTTATACGAAAACTAGTCCCACAGTTTTAGATCTATATGAATAAACCCATCGTAAAACTCTTATTGCTATTACAGGAACAGTGTTGGAAAAAATAAAAGAAACGATATTTTCTTTTCAGCTTAAGCTCAATTGCAAAATTTGAAAATAATTATTGGTCTAAAAGTAACAGCGCATATCGATTATTAAAAATTAAAATTTTGGTAAAAATCCGTTTTCAAATACAATTTTTGTATTCAAAATACATGGAGGAGTGCCCTGCACAGCTTCTTAAATAAATATTTATTTAAATAAAAAACACTAAAAACAGAAGGTTAAACATTCTAAATTTTTAAATAAATGCACTGCTAAGAAAAAATATTTTGTAGTTGGTGGTAAAACTTTAAACTAGGTGCCCAAAGAAACTTACTTCAATGGGAATAACTCAAATAAATGTTCTACAGATTTAAGGGGGATTATCATGTTTGTTTCAAGCTTCGTTTGTTCCAAACTTCCTAACTTCCTAACTGGCATTTCCGATTGTTCAGTTATCCGCCATATCTACCTGCAATAGAAAGACAACTTTTGGGAAAGTTGTTGGTTGTTTTTTATACTCTAAGAAAAAGTAATTCCTAAAAATTTAAAAATTTCGATTTTATTTTTATAAAAATCGGAAGAGAAATAACGATAGAATAGATTATTTAATTTTTGGAACAGCTGAGGCTTGCTAAAGCATGTATACTTTAAATTCTACCTTGCTTCGATTTATTTGAAATTCTTGACACGTTGTACATGCAAAGAAAATATAAAAAAATTTCTAATACAAATTATTTACAGAGACTGGAGTATGTGGAAAACGAGCAAAAATCGCCAGAGATTGAGCAACGAGAGTCTCCAGAGAAGCACGTTAAAAATGTGATAGACCATATTGAGCACTTGCTGAAAGAAGGAACGACGGCAGATAGCATTATTGATTATAGTAACGTAAGAAAGTCGAACTTTTTATTTAAAGCTTAATAACATACCGTTTTAATTTTTTCAAGGGAAATATAATGGTGGTCGATAAGTTGTTTATAAGGGGATTGACCGAAAAGTTGAGTAATTTTTCAATTCTCTACAAGGAAAATAGTTATAAACTTGAGTCCGAAACCTTCCAAAAGTTTTGCATACCAGTTTTGCAACGATACATTGATTCTAACGAAGACCATCAACTTGAATGCTTATATGCTATGCAACTTTTAGTGCACGGTTTGGAGCATCCCAGAGGTATGACTAAATATAAGCACATGCCGTTCAGAGCTTTTGTGTGCCCTTGCAGAGGTTTTAATAAGCTTTGTAAAATTTTAACCGACCGCCTGCAAGGGTTTGAATCAATTCACAATATCTACAACTGCAAGAGTTCATGTGCCTTGGCGTGCCGAAGTTTAATTTTCGTCTGAATTATATTATAATGATCTATTTCAGGCTTGCTAAGTGAACTAATTGGCGAGCTTTATGATGCCTATGTAATACAAAAGGAATCGCTCTATAAGTGGCGTGACTCAAAGGACCAGTCAGCTGGCAAGGGTACATTTTTTAAACAAATTTTTACGTTTCATAACTAATGTTATTTTCTTTTATTTTTAAATTATAGGCGTTGCTGTAAAAAGCCTTAATCCTTTTTTTAACTCGCTATTAAACGATTAAGCCAACTGAAACCGTAAAGTGGAATGCCTAGACAGCATACATATAAAATTTGTAATAAAATTAATTAAAATCAGAGTTGGTGGGTAAAGAATGTTCATTAACAGTATATAGATTTCGAAAAGGACTTATTCTAAAGAGATTCTGGTTCATGCATTGAGAGTATATGCCACAATATAAAAGTGTATAACATATGTAAAATAAAGCCAACCTAAAGAAAATTTAAAGTTATAAATGGATACGGCAGAAACTATAGAGAGTTTTCTCATGACGGTAAAATAAATGTTTATTAAATAATTAAACTTTTTATTGCAGCTTAGTATTCTTCGCTGGAAAAATATCTTTTAAACAAAAAAATCCATATAGTAAACCTCTTTTTGGGAAAATTTTTGGATGTGATTTTGAAGTATCAAAATAAATCATGAAATATGGGTTCAGTCTAATACCACTCCGATCTGAAAGCATCCAAAAAGTTGAATCTTTTTAGTGTGTCGCTATTTTAGTGGGTTTATCTCTAAGCAATTAAAGTCCTTTTAGTTGCACTTATTAACAAGTCAATCGGAAAAATAGTAATTGTAAATATATAAGACTTTATAATAAGAACTTCTTAGAACTTCAGAATTCAGAATCTGTATGCAGGTGTAATTTGCCCTGTCCGTGCTCTCGAGTGACTTGCCTTTAAAGCCCTGTAAGGCAAAAACGACAAAAAGAAGTTAATTTGTTAGATCGAACATGCAATCGCGTCCCATGGTGAATTAATTTGGCTGCTCTGCTCAACTGAAGCGAGAACTCTCCCTACTATGCGGTTGCTTTGCACATTTCAGAACTTGTGAGAAACCAAAATTAGCTTTTTCAATGGCTCTCAGCAAAGCGTTGGCAGAAATAGTTAAATATTCACAGCAAGCATATCAAATATGCCAAATTAAAAAAAAAAACGAGGACGGAAGCTAACTTCGGCAAACCGAAGTTTTAATACCCTTGCAGACTTAGCCGAAATTGCTAAAATTGAAAAAGTAGCGAAAAGAATAAGAAATGTGTAAAATAAACCCAAAGTCTTCTTAATACAAATGCCAAAGAACAAATTTCCAAAAACTGTTTCGGAAGTCACCACACTCCTTCATCAATTGTTCCTATGGGAGCTATAGGATATAGACGTCCGATCGGGGCGATTTTCAAACTTGATCTGCGTACACATGTTTTAGGACGATTGTGAAAGTTTCAGATCGCTAGCTTTTAAACTGAGCTCGCAAACGGTATTGAAACAGACGGACAGACGGACATGGCTATATCGACTCCCCTATTGATCCTGATCAAGAATATATATACTTCATGGGGTCGGAAACGTCTCCTTCACTGCGTTACAAACTTCTGACCAAAATTATAATACCCTCTGCAAGGGTATAAAAACAATGTATTTTTTTTTGAATAACCGTAAAATATACAAGTGACTTCATTAATTTATATTTTACAAACAATTGATTAAAAATAAAAAACAAATTTTCATGAACCGAATTATTGACACATTTGAATTTTAAAAACTATTGTTTTAAAATTTTATTAGTTTTTCCACTTTTCAGCTTAACCTCAATTTTAAAGCTAAAATTGTTTTAGTGCGTTAAATTAAAGGAAAAGTTGTTTGACTTTGAAAAGTTTAAAAAACAATCCTTTAGTGTAGCGAAATAAATATCTTAGTATGCCACTTGACTTTTGGGTCTTTTCCACGTTCTCGTATGATATAATAATTCCTTCCCTACGAAAAAAACTTCTGTTAGGTGACTTTTTTAAATCAATAAGTCAAGATTTCTTTTCGTACTGATATTATTGACAATGGATCCGGGCTTATATACGAGGGCAGTCCGATATGTACTTAGCCTCACCGCCCAATGGCGTCCCTATCGCAAGAGAAACTTACTATCGTGTGCTACATTCTCGTAGACGGCTACTGTCGAAATTTCAGCCGAATCGGACTCGTAGTTTTGTTTTGACTGCGTGTGGAATCGGACGTGTCCGCGGATTTTAGAAAAATGGAGAAAGTGCAATATCGGTCTGTGATTCGATTCTTGTTTTCGGAAGGGAAATCGCCCACCGAAATCAAAAAGCGCTTGGATGCTGTGTACGGTGACTTTTTTCCTTCGATGGCGACCGTCAAAAATTTTAATGAGCCACGCCCAGGTGCCCCGAAAACGATCTCATATTTGCAGACCGCCGTTTGAAGATACGCGAGATAGCTGAGAAAGTAGGCATATCAAAAGACCGCGTGCGTTGTCGGCGCGATGGGTTTGGTCACTCAAGACAACAAACGCAACCGTGAGACCACTTCAGAGCATTGTTTAAGCGCAATCCGAAGGAGTTTCTGCGTCGTTTCGTGACCTTCGTCGAAACATGGATCCACTGGTACACACCAGAGACCAAGGAACAGTTGAAACAGTGGACTACACCCGGCGAACCAGCTCCGAAGAAGGCGAAGACTGTCCCATCGGCGGAAAAGGTGATGGCCATCGTTTTTTGGGATTTACAAGGTGTGATCTACATCGACTACCTGGAGAAAGGCAAAACTGTCACAGGGCTTTACCATGCCGAATTGCAGAAAATACGGCCCCATTTGGCGAAGAAAAAAGTGCTCTTCCATCATGACAACGCACCGGTTCACACTTCCGCCCTCGCCAAGGCCATATAGCTCGAATTGGGCTACGACTTGCTACCCCATCCACCATATTGTCCAGATTTGACCCCGTGTGACTTCTTTTTGTTTCCAAACTTGAAAAAGTCCCTCGCTGCGTCGAATGAGGAGGTCGTCGACGCCACAGAGGCCTATTTTGCAGACCTCGAGAAATTGTAAGTTTCAGACGGGTTAAAGAAGTTGGAGCATCGCTGGGTCAAGTGTATCGAGCTAAAAGGAGTTATGTTGAGAAATGGATCGCTACTTTTCCAAAATTTTCGTTCTTCTTTTGGAGGCTAATTACTTACCGGACCACCATCGTATATAAATGCATAAAAACACACTTCTAAAATCAACAAAAAATACCTCCTAATCATTATATTAATTATTTGTTGTTTTTTTTTTTTTAATTTGAATCAAGAAAGGAAGCAATTTCGGAAAACCGAAGTTTAAATACCCTTGCAACTGTTATAAAAATTAAATATTTTACTATCCTTAAAAATAATGAAATTAAAAAGAAGCCTCGTTAAACTGAAAGAACCACCAAGAAGACAACAAATTGTGAAAGTAGAATTTGAAGCAGAGAATGAAAAAAACTCGTGTACGACGGCAGTCCGATAAGTACTTAGCCTCACCGCCCGATGGCGTCATTATCGCAAGAGAATTTTACTACCGTGTAGTACATTCTCGTAGACGGCTACTGTAGTTTTGCTTTGACTGCGTGTGGAATCGGACGTGTCCGCAGATTTTTGAAAAATGGAGAAAGAGCAATAGCGGTCTGTGATTCGATTCTTGTTTTTGGAAGGAAAATCGCGCATCGAAATCAAAGATCGCTTGGATGCTGTGTACGGTGACTCTTCTCCTTCGATGGAGGCTGTCAAAAATTGGTTTAACAAGTTTCAACGCGTCGGATTTTGATTGAAAACGGCTATCAAGAAGGATAACGTGACAAAAAGCCACGATCTCGTATTGGCAGGCCGCCGTTTGAAAATACGTGAGATAGTTGAGACAGTAGGCATGTCAAAAGACCGCGTGGGTCATATCCTGCATGCAATTTTGGGCATGAGAAAGCTGTCGGCGCGTTTGCTCACTCCGGACAACAAGCGCAACCGTGAGACCACTTCAGAGTAGTGTTTGACGCTGTTTAAGCGCAATCCAAAGGAGTTTCTGCGTCGTTTCGTGACCTTCGTCGATGAAGGAGGTCGTCGCCGCCACAAAGGCCTATTTTGCAAACCTCAAAGTTAAAGTTTTTCAGACGGGTTAAAGAAGTTAGAAATAGGTCGCCACTTTTCGAAACTGTTCGTTTTTCTTTTGGAGGCTAAGTACTTATCAGACCACCCTCGTACATGATTTCAGCTTGCAAGGATATTTACTTTGGTCAATAATAGCCTAACTAAACAATTACATCTACCAGATGGTCGGGTTAAAGTTTCCCAAGGGTTATGACAGATGGTGTGAACACAAATCTGTCGGCTGGATGCATATGGTTTATGACCCCTTATGACATGCAGATGTGTCAGGTGTCAGATATCTTTGTCTGTGAAGGCCTTTTTGCCTGCCTCTTGTCAGGTGAATTCTCATCTTCCTCTTCGGCAGCTGGATGCTTGTCAGCAGGGTTCTCATCTGAGAATAGTGGGGCGACTTGCTAAATATCTCGTTTAAGCATTCCTTTACTCGTTTTTATTCCATTGAAGAACTGGAGTATTTTCTTCCTTTATCAGCGCTATAGCTCCTTTTACGTTCGGCGAAGATCTCTCAATTTTTAACGATGTTGTTGCAGATAGTCATTTCACCATTGAGTCCAAAACGAATGCTTTAATTCGGATACGGCTTGCCATCTCTTCCCCAATGATTGTGGTGGCTGAGATAGCTTACTGTCTGCCTGTGCGGTTAACGGTTCTCCAATAAAAAATTGACCCGGTGTAAGTCCGTAACATCATTTAGAGCGCTCGACATCGGAACCAAGGGTCTTGAATTCATGATAACTTTTACTTCCACTATCACAGTTTCTAATTTCTGATAAGTCAGAATCGCTGTATAAACATTTTTAAAAATAAATAAAAGTTAATCTGATTTTACCGCCGACTCCCAAAGTCCTCCAAAATGTGGTGCCCTTGGTGGAATAAACTTGAAATGTACGCCTTTATTATTGCAAGTCCCACTATGGACTTTCTGGCCTTTTCCGAGAAGATAGCCTTTTCCAATTCCTGAAGCTTATTCCTGGCTCCAACAAAATTGGTAGCATTTTCGCAGTGTTAAGGCTAACCATCGTCCTTGACAACTTATGAATCGACGAAGAGCTGCCAAGAATGCTTCCGTGGTTAAATCACTTACCAGTTCCAAATGCACGGCTTTAGTCGCAAAGCAGCCAAATATTGCTATGTAAGCAGTTTGTGGTTTATTTCACGAATTTTATAAAGAATCTTAAATGGTCCATAATAGTCAACTCAGAATTAAGAAACGGTCGATGGTGCATTCGACGCATTTTAAAATGACATTTTCATCTATAGTTTTTACCGATATCGCCCAACATTTTTGACTGATGTGGCTAATAGAGCTTGGGCATGACAATGCATATTTTCTTTGTGGATTTTTTCAAATACTAATTATACCCGTTACTCGTAGAGTAAAAGGGTATATTGTATTCGTGCAAAAGTATGTAACAGGTAGAAGGAAGCGTTTCCGACCCTATAAAGTATATATATTCTTGATCAGGGTCACTAGCCGAGTCGATATAGCCATGTCCGTCTGTCCGTCTGTCTGTCTGTCTGTCCGTATGAACGCTGAGATCTCGGAAACTATAAAAGCTAGAAGATTGGCATTTTGCATGCAGATTCTAGGAGTTCCTACGCAGCGCAAGTTTGTTTCAAAAAGGTGCCACGCCCCCTTAACAATCGCTAATATACGATTTTAAAAATTTAAATATTTCGGAAAAGTAAAAATGCAGTTTTATTGTGTTTATCAATACCTATCGAAATGTAGAAGAAATTTTTCAAATCGGACCATTCGTTAAAAAGTTATGCGTGATCAAAGTTTCTATCTCCATCTCCCTCGCACTCCCTTTACCTGAGTAACGGGTATCTGATAGTCGGGGCACCCGACTATAGCGTTCTCTCTTGTTTTACTATTGGATCATTAGCCATGGGGTGTTTTACATAGATTAAAAGTTCAGATGCTTCCAATTCAAATGAGATTATCCTGAACCAAGAACGGCGTTAAAGCGTTGAGGTTGCTATTTGGCGCCACTTCACGTGAATTCTTTAAATCTTTGAATTCAGCGCTAAAATAATTATGCTGAATTAGACGAAGAACTATCTTTTGTGATTTTTCCAATTCTTCAAATTTAACCGTTGCCGTTGTATCTGACGTTTTATTTTTTGCGCTCATAATGTAGGCTACTATATATAATAGTTTATCGAAAGAAATGACATGGTTTATATAAAGCCAATTCGGAGTTTGCGTTGCAGCTAAGATGATTTCAGGGCTTTTGTGGCGAATTTCATGCTGTTCTGATTTTGCAGCAACAAATGTTAATGGCCATTTTGATGATGAACCATACAAGAAAAATGGACTATAGAATCAAAGACTTAAATTGGTGAATTTCGAACCACTTATTCCTCTGGAAGCTATGTCTACAGCGTTGTTTTCCGATGAAACATGGCGCCATTCCTTTTGTAAAGATGGTTCTTGATTGTTTTTGGGGTATTTATGCAGGACAACACAATTTTAGAATCCGCCCAAGAATAGTTGTAGTAGTTCCTTGTAATGACAATTGCTCCTTTATGGTAGTTTTCAATTGAGTACCTAAAACTGCTGCCTTCAATTCCAGTCTCGGGAGTGTGATCGTATTTACTGGGACCAAACGCGATTTTGCACATAATATTTGTACAGTCATTCGTGTATCCTTGTGAACCGCACGAAGATAAATAACTGCAGCATATGCATTTTCTGAAGCGTCGAAAAAAGTATGTATCTCATTGGATATCAGTATTTTTACACCCCTGCAGAGGGTATTATAATTTTGGTCAAAAGTGTGCAACGCAGTGAAGGAGACATCACCGAGCCTTTAAAGTATATATATTCTTGATCAGGATCGCGTCCTGAGTGGATATATGATGATTATATTTCAGTCATGTCCTGTTTCTACGCGATCTAGTCTCTCAGTTTTAAAGATATCGAATTGAAACTTTGCACACATCCTTCTTTCCATTGCACCCAGTAGATAAGTCGGAACGGCCGGGATCGGCCGACTATATCATATAGCTGTCATATAACCGAACGATCGGAAATGCCATAACTTTGGTGTTTGTAAAGTTGGAATTTTCTATGGGTTTTATTTTTGGCCAATCAATCCGACCTACCAAATTTTACAAGGATCGGCCGACTATATCCTATAGCTGCCATATAACTGAACGATTGGAAATGCCATAACATTGGTGTTTTTAAAGTTGGGAAGTTGGGATTTTTATGAGTATTAGGAATGCATCATATGAATAATTTTGGAAAATATAATTTACACAATATTCTGTAAGGGTATATCAACTTTGGCTTCGCCCGAAGCAAAATCATTGCTTTAAGCCGTAAAGGAAAATCGCACTGTTTTAATTTTAGCTGGACGTTGATCCTTGCATTGGAAGTCTGCGATTTTCCACCAATGCTATTTATTTTAAACATCGAATTTGTAGCTTTAAGCGCGAACATTTTTATTTCTCTTTAATAGCATTAATTCTGGCATTAATTTGGATTGCAGAATCAAGCAATGCTCTGAATTCTGCATTTTAAACATTGTTTCTTTGAATAATTATACGAGCAGTCGGCAGGAAAATATAATTGCTTTCCACTCGCAGATGGCACAATGATACCATCCAAAGGGTCAGGTTTTGTTTCTAAAAGCATGTTTTTATTGCACTTAAAGCAATTTTTTATTGTTCATGAGACATTTAAGACGTTTAACACGTTTAACACATGTTGTAGGGGGGCGATCCTTCCACAAAAAAAAAAAGAATTTAAGGCACAAAAATTCCCACGGCGCAAACGCAACGTAAGACGAAAGTGAAGAAGTCGGGGGCGTCGTGGTGTACTTCAATGTCTTTTATTTAGAGGTATACATGAGACTAACTAAAACTAAAAACTAAAACCGCGCTCCCGCCCGCTTTACTCCGTTGAAGCGGCAGCGGGAGAGCGGCAACGGCCGTCCGAGGAGTTCGGATGCGAAACCCGAAGCTCGCACTCTGGAGCGCGGACGTTGCGAGAAGCGAGCAAGGGAGCGCTAGAGGGGCGAGAGCGAAAGCTCGGAGAGCTCAGTGAACAACGCCGATGCAGTGGGCCACTGATCTACACATTCCGCCCCCCCTTGCAACTACTCGGGTTGCAACATAGCCTGGTTGACTTCTCACGGCTGGTGACAGGCTCCGGACACGACCCACCCAAACACGGTGCTCTGGGCTACTGGCAGTCCATCCTGAATTTTCAGGAAGCCCGGCCGCATCATACTCGGATCCATATCCGCGCCCAGGATGATGGAAATCGTCGCGGGGAGATAGAACCGCTCATCAGCCAGCGTAATGTCCCGGAAGTGGGTCCTTACTGCGTCGCTCAGCTCCCGGATTGGAGTGCGGATGCGCACGTGAGGCTCCATTTTGAAAATTGCGTCGAGCGGGACATCGCTGTCTATTCTGGACCCCACGGTTGCCTAACAGATCTGTTCGCCTCCCACGTTGGTGGTCGGCAAGCGGAAACTCGACGATAGCGAAGCAGTGTCGAAGACTCGACTCCCGGTCTCTAAACGCACCAAAGCCGTCGGTAGGAGGTTGACGCTGTGCCGCTGTAGGAGGGACGTCAAGGACGGAGCGGCGACCGCGGGCTGCGTGGCACCCCGAAGAGTAGCGGAAAATTGCCGCGGAGTGTCGGATGCGTGGGGTGGCGGACGAGGGCCGAGGAGCGGCTGAAGAATGCCGTGGAGTGGCGGATGCGTGCCGTGGGGTGGCGGACGAGGGCCGAGGAGCGGCTGAAGAATGCCGTGGAGTGTCAACGGAACTCTGCGACCGGCGTGCTGTCGGGCGGGACTGCCGTGATGCCATCGGTGGTTCCGAGAGATGAAGAAGAGTGTGGTGATCCTGGCCGCACGTTTTGCAGCAATCACCTCGCCGACACGCTCCGTCGGAGTGCTCGTGGGCCAAACAGCGGTGGCAGTAGCGGTTGGCAAGGACAGCCCGGAGCCTCTTCTCGGCACTCAGACGGAGGAACCGACGACACTTCCGAAGTGGATGGATCCCGCTACAGACTCGGCAACGGTAGGATTGCATACCTCGAGTTCGTCTGTATTCCAATGCGATGGCGCTGCGAGGACGTGGAGACATCGTGTGAAATCTGATTGGCGGAATAGGACAAAAATAAAACATTTGGATCAGTAGTGATAAGAACTGCGAATTGGAACTACGGGTAGGAACTATTAATTGACGCTATGAATCGGAGTGATGAGTTGAAACACCGGAGTGACGAGTCGACTGGTTATTGCGGGCAGGCAGACTCTTCCATTGGATGAAGGACGACCTTCGCTATGGGACGCTTAATGAGTCCCCGTGCAGTGCGGATGTCGACCACACATGGCCATCGGATCCTGGAAACACCGCGTCGATTCTGCCTAGTCGCCACTCATTGGACGGAAGGTTGTCTTCCTTGACTACCACCATGTCACCGGCACGGAGATTTCTTGTAGGGGTTCGCCACTTATTCCGCTTATGGAGTTCCTTGAGGTGCCAACAGGTCAGTGGGGTCTTCGGACATCGGCGCGAGCGGACGCGAATTCAGGCATGCTTCGATCCTAGCTAGAAGCGTGGACAGCTCTTCGAACGTATATTTTCGCGTCGCCGTAGACTTGTAGAACAGGGTTTTCAAGCTCTAAACACCTGCTTCCCACAAGCCCCCCATGTGGGGTGCTCCCGGAGGAATAAATTGCCAGAGCAGCTGCTGGTGACTATAGGCACCTGTCTCAGCTTCCTTGAGAGCTTGGAGAAACTCGCGGGAGAGTAGTGCAGCCGCACCCACAAAGGTCTTCCCATTGTCCGACTGAACTTGACGGGGGCATCCTCTTCGGGACACGAAACGGGCGAAGGCGTCGAGAAACTTCTCAGTCGTAAGGTCGTAAGTAGGCTCTAAATGCATGGCCTTAGTGGCGAAGCACACGAACACCAGCACATACCCTTTCGTAATGAGACAGGCTCGTCCCGTGTAGTTTTTGATGTAGAAGGGACAGGCATAGTCCACACCGGTATATGTGAAAGGGCGCGAGAAGGACGTTCGTTCTTTGGGTAAGTCTCCCATCAGTTGCATTTTCAACCTCTTTTTGTGGATGATGCAGACCTTGCATGAATAGATGACGGACTTGACCAAATTCCTCACCCTCGGGATCCAGAACTTGGAACGGATCAGACGGATCATCAGCTGATTGCCACCGTGCAGCGTTATGCGATGCGTAAAATGGACGAGGAGTCGAGACAGATGGCAGCTTATGGAAGGATGACAGGATGCCGTTCATTATACTGGAGAAGTTCGGAGGCCGTGACTCGGCCGCATGCTCTCATGAGCCCTTGGAAATCAATGAACGGGTTAAGGTTTTGGACAAGGCTGGAAGCTGGCACTGGCCCGTTGTCCTCAAACGGGGACATGAGCTTTCGCGAACGCTGGATGAACCGATGAGCGTAAGCGAGGACCCGCAACGCCTTGTCGAGTGTGGAAAAACGCTCCAGAACGTCTTCAGGGGGCCTTCGCACCATGGACTCGAGTTCAGTCACAGGGGGTTCATAGCCTTGAGTGGGCTACTCGCAGCGAGGCCACTGCCGCCAGGCAGGACCATGCCACCACATCTGGCTGTCCGCAAGGTCTTGAAGCGCGACCCCCCGGCTAGCGAGATCTGCCGGGTTATGCTCGGAGCGGACGTGTGCCCATTTCTCCACCTCCGTGAGCTGGGTGATCTTGGTCACACGATTAGCAACGAACGTTGTCCAGTGGCACGCTGGCTTATGCAACCAGGCGAAAACAATCTTAGAGTCCGTCCAACAGTGCAGGGCGGACGCCTGCCTGGGAATCTTCGGAAGAACGGCGTTGGCCATTTCGGACAATAACAAGGCTCCGCACAACTTGAGCGACACCGTTTTTACTGGGGCCACCCGCGTCTTTGCCGTGAGCAAGTTCACCATTACCGCGGACCCAGCCTCAACTGGGACGTAGATGGCTGCGCCGTACGCCTTCTGCGAGGCAGAACCCATGATGCTCAATTTTCAAATGTGGTCGGAAAGCGGCCCATCGGGGAATGTGGATATGATCAAGAGTGGAATAATTTCCCAGGAAGTCAACCCATCTTTGGCAAAAATCTCGAGGGAGGGCCTCGTTCCATCCTAGATTTTGGAGCCAAATGTCCTGCATGAACATCTTTGCCCGGACTATGAAGGGGCGAGCCAACCCGCTGTATCAAATAGTTTGGCGATTTGGGATAGGACTTGACGCTTTGTGAACGTTGAACCCAAGGTCAATTCGCCTTCGCACTCCGAGAGTTTTAGCCGTGCTTTCTGCGTCGATTTCAAGGAAGTCCGCGCGAAGGAGATGGTCACTCTGGATGTTGGCCAAAACGCCTTGCTATTAGATGTCCATTTTCTAAGGGGGAATCCTGCTGAATCCAGTGCCCCCTGGAGCTCGCGGATAGCCGCTTGCGCTTCGGTTTTGGAGTCTGCCCCGCGAGTACGTCGTCGACTTACATGTACTGTCGGATAATCCGACTCGCCTGCGGATACCTCGACTCTTCGTCGTCGGCGAGCTGTTGCAGGACACGGATCGCTAGGAACGGGGCACAATTGACCCCGAAGGTGACTGTCTTCAACTCGTAGTCGCGGATTTCCCCATCGGAATTGCGGAATAGAACACGCTGCCAGGGAGTATGCTGGTGGTCTACCCAAATTTGCCGATACATCTTCTCGATGTCGGCGTTGAAAACGAACCTAATGTATCGCCACTTCAGGATTTGAATCGTGAGGTCGGATTGTAAGACCGGGCCCGCGTAAAGTATGTCATTCAGAATGGTCCCGTTTGCGGAAGGGCGTTGAAAACCACCCGCACTTTAGTGGTTAAGCTCTCGGGCTTAAGAACGGCGTGATGTGGAAGGTAATACGTGGCGGAACTGCTCCTGGTCCTGGATAGTCTTGAATGGAAGTTTGACGAGGTTGAAAAGTCTCTCCGTAATATAGGTTGCCTCGGAACCAGAGTCGATCAGGGCTCGCGCCTGGAAATTGCACCCTAAATGGCAAATGTTAATGTGGGCTGTGCTCAATAAGACGGCTCTTGAGCCGGAAGCGAAGCACACTTGCACATCAGAGTGATCCTCTGTGGGGCTCGTGCCTCTTGTAGCAGGCGCGGGTCGAGACCTGGATGGCGCAGACGGACTTGGAGCGGCCGCGGATGGATTACCGCGGTGCAGGAGGGTGTGATGACGGCTGTGGCACGTGAAGCATCTATGGGCGCTAGTGCAATCCCATTGCAGGTGCCCTCGTGCAAAACAGTTCAGGCAAAGCTGCTTTTTCTTAATGTAGTTGGAGCGATCATTTACATCCATCTCAAGGAAGCGTGGACATAAGCGAACAGGGTGATTCTCTCTGGAGCAGAGATCGCACCCTCTTGGGGCTGGAGTCACTCTGGCCTCGTAGGAATTAAGCCTACGCGCTGGCGCGCTCGCAGATGTCGACCTTGGCGGAAACTGACCCAAACTGCTAGGCCTGATGTCATCGATAGCCTTCAGAGTGCGATGACGAGTCTAACTCATTCCATGTTGGAATCTCAGCCTTGTTGTGAATGGATTGCTCCCACATCGAAAGCGTGATTTTGGGAAGCTTTAAAGAAACCATGTACACCAGAAGACAATCCCAAGTCTCGACTTGAATAGAGAACATCTCTAAGGCTGTCAGGCAACTTTGGATTGTGCCTTGCAGCTCCTTCAGAGCGGCTCCGGACTCTTGGGGTACTGCCGGAATGTTGAAGAGGATTTTTAACTGGCTATTGACTAATAACCGCCGATTTTCGAAGCGGTCGGTAAGGCTTCGCCACGCGGAGATAAACCCTTCGTTGGTCAGCGCGGCTTTGGAAACAATGGCGTGCGCATCGCCACTTGTTTTGGACAATAGGTGGAACAACTTCTCTACCGGTGTAAGACGCGAGTTGTGTATGTATATCGCGGTAAAAAGATCTCTGAAGGTGGGCCAACGCAGGTAATCACCAGCGAAAACTTCGGTGTCGACTGGTGGCAAACGACAGCCCGTAGACAGCGGTGTTGGAACACTGACAGCAGCCTGAATGGGCTGGGAGGCGGCCTTGTCTATTATGTCCTGAAGCTGGACCAAACATCTCGAATATACGGAGTAGAAGTAACTGTACTTGGATTCAAGCACTGTCGAGGTGGCCGTACTGTCGGTGGACGCAGACAGAAGATCGGAGCAACTTTCATAGCTCTTCTCCACCTTTTCCCACAAGGCCCGGATTTGGTCCCGATGGACTTGGCACATGCCAGGGGAAAGTCGTTCTGGTTCAGCGGCGCTCGGAGTATGATTATCCGCTTGAAATTGGCTAACCCAGTCTGTTGTGGCAATAAACTTTTTGAGAGCGATGTCTATCGCAGTTTGAGCCATCTTGGACACCGACCGAGAAAGCCTTGACGGGGGACCGGAGATAGTCTCGACGGACTCGTCGCTTTTTGCCCTTGGAATGGCCTTTGGTGTTAATTGAGACGCCCGGGGAGACGCGGATTGGGACCTGTCCAAACGGATAGATGGGATCGACCTCGGTTTCTTGTCGTCTCCCGTGGGCATTCTCGGACTCGAACTTTGCGGATCAGCTCTTGTCGACTGACCTGAGCAAGGGGCGTTTCGTTCAGAACATAAGGATCTTCACCGTTAAACTCTCGGCGCGATCTGAGTCGCCAACGAGTTGGTCGTCGTGGTAAATGAACGCACGTAAAAGAAAAAAACACGGAGAACAGTCACACTGTTAATTTGTGCGGAATAGAAAAAACAGTGCCATAAACAACGAGAAGAATCGGAAAAAAATATTTTGAAATCGATGAAACTGTATTGATTATATATCTTGTTTATCTATTTGTATATCTCGTTACTCTCTTTGTTGACTTCTGTTGTTTTTTTTTTAATTTTTTAACTTAGTTATTGTTGCCAAATAATTTTATTGTATTTAGTTATTTATTTATTTTTTTGGGTTTGGAAAATATCCTTGATCGCCAAAAAAACCGGAAAAACTCAATGAAAAATATATTAATTAATCCATTAAATAAATTAATTACTTTGCCGCAAATAATTAAATAATATTTATAATTAAATAGTTATTATAATTAAATAATAATTATAATTATAAATACTGATTTTTGAGCGGAGCCGGAACGGTGGAAGTAAAAACCTTGGCTTTGGATTGGGAGAAATATTCACTGGGTTATGCCGTCGGCAGCGCAGTGCATGCGTGAGGGACGCGGGAGAGAGAGAGGGAAAAAAAATTAGCAACAATAATAACACAGCCGTCGGGGCGGTTAATTGCGGCAATTTGGAAAAAAAACAATCACGGTCGCACCCGTGTGGATTTGAATTTATTTAATTTTAAGTTCCTGTATGTGGAGGCAGAAAATATATTTATGTAGATATGGGCATGCATGCGTTTATGGATATGTGTAAGTTAACTAAGTTAACCGGGCGACGGCAATGACCGATCGTCCGAAGGCTCGCTCCGGCCAATTTGCTGACACAGCGTCTGGCCGGAAGCTCGTGCATAGCCGGCAAAGACTACCCATTGGAGTGGTCGCTATGAGTCTCTTTTTTGTTAGCTTTAAGTTTCAGTTTAGATTTGACTTTATATGAATAAAGAGCTGTCGCTCATACAAATTATACTCCGACTACCGTCGTTAAATTCTTATTATTGAAAAACTGTCTGAGTCCCTAGACCAGCAGGTAAAGAAGGGCAGTCACCCTTCCAACATAAACTTCGTAATTCATCTTTGAGAATTCTACGGCCAGCCGGCCAACCACCAGAGCGACGAACCTTGCCACCCGCACCCCCCTGGATAAGCTGCAACTGCGAGGGACGACCCGTGGGATATTTAAATAATTAATTGGCGCTCAACGCAAAAGTACCCACAGCGGTATAATAGGGATCATGTAAGTGAGCACCTCAGTCCTTATACTTCCCGGCATATGCATTTGTGTGTAACTTATAATAAATAAAATAAATAAATCGCGGCCAGAATATTCTTCTGCAGTTCGAATAAATAAAACAAGTAAATCACTGCCAGAATACTTTCTGCAGCTCCGCTTCCATAATTTGTTTGGTGTTCATTTAAAAAAAAATAAATACAATATTAATTAACATACTCATTATTTGATGACATTGTGGAATTTTAAATTGTGAAATTATATGCGTAATTATTATATTTGCTTCTGTGTGTTGTTTGCATTTTTAATTGCTAAAAAAAATATAAATATATCAGACACATAAAATATAAATATAGTATTAAATATCTCGGCCTCGGCGCAAGAGCGCCGCTGGGAAATAAATAAATTGTTAATTTATTTAAATAATTTTATTGGCGACAGAGCTGTCACATCCAATTGTGGGCATTTAATTTAGCGGTACGCGAACCCGACACCGCGCATTCACATTTCGGCTCTGTTAGCTTCGCTTCTTTGTTTACCATAGCGGCAGCCCAGCTGCCACGGCCCCTTTGCTATACAATTTTGTTTATGTAAAGCTGCTTAGGCATGCAACTCTTGGTAGATGGAATTTAACATTGCTGTCCATGTCATTCCTAGATTATAGGGATACCAAACAAAATAGCGACTCAGAGTCAGACTCTGAGAGACTTCTAATTACTTCTACACCGAGGCAGGCGGCTACCAGTGCCGCTCCCAATACAAACATGTCCATAAACGCGAATCAGCTCCAGGCTGTCATCCAGGCGGCTATCGCCAACGCCCTAATAGAAAAGGCCGGCGAGGACCAGCGCAGGGAGAATGAAATGCGCCAAACTATAGAGAACTTAGCTAGGCAGGTGGCCGAGGCGCGGATATCACCCGCCCAGATGGAAACCCCCAAATTAAAGTTTATGAACCAATTGATATCTCAGGCAATGTTCAATGCAACGATCCCTTAGACGCCGTTAAATGCCTTCCCGAATTTACGGGGGCACAAGAGACATATGTCTCTTGGCGGCAAGCGGCAGTAGCTGCGTATTATATATTTAGAAATTATGTAAATAGCTCACGCCATTACCAGGCGGTAATTATTATTAGGAGCAAAATTAGGGGCCCTGCTGATGCCGTGCTATCTTCGTTTGGCACTGTATTGAATTTTGACAGTGACAAGCGACCGATGCATGTCATAGAACAAGAGATGGGCACCCTCAGGCAGGGAAATCTCTCTCTGCTACAATATTATGATGAGGTCGAGAAAAAATTGACCCTTCTCACAAACAAAGCCACCATGTCGCACGACGCCTCGGCGGCAAGGGTCCTATGCGAAAAATTCCGGGATGATGCCCTTCGAGTATTCATCTCGGGATTAAAACGCAGCCTCACAGATGTCCTCTTCTCGGCAAAGCCGAAGGACATGCCAACAGCGCCCAAGAAGTGGATGCAAACCATGAGAGGTATTCCTTTGCGGCTTTGTTTGCAAGAAGCCAGGAGGATAAAGAAAAAAAACAATATCCAAGGACGCAGGAGCGCCAACAGGCCACTCCTCAAAACAATTCGCAAACAGGTGCTAGCAAGAATCCGTATTTCACAAAGCAGCACAAAGTTCACGTCCACTCTGCTCCACGCGGTGATAGGCCTCATGAGAATACTCCCGAGCCCATGGACATCGACCCTTCGCTGTCGAGGATGTTCAAGCCATCTCAAGCGCCGGCCTACCAAAACAGGAAACCGGCCGTGTCCGATCGATCTGGCCCGCACAAGAGGCAGAGAGTTAACAATATTGCGCAGAGCGAGGGCGAAACCGAGGGCAATTACCGATGCTTCATTAAAGATTTTGCATCAGTAGCTAGGCCCATCTCCGATATCCTGAAAGGGGAGCATGGAAGTGTCAGTAGGCACAGATCCAAAAATACTCAGGTGCAATTTAGCGAATAGCAACGGCTTGCTTTTCAAAAGTTGCGTAGCATTCTGGCTTCAGAGGATGTCATCCTCAGCTACCCTGATTACAAGAAGGCATTCGATCTAACGACGGATGCCTCGGCATTTGGCATTGGCGCGGTACTATCCCAAGAGGGAAGACCCATCACCATGATATCTAGGACCCTAAAAGACCGAGAAGTTAACTACGCTACTAACGAGCGTGAACTGTTAGCCATAGTCTGGGTACTGGCAAAATTACGCCATTACTTATATGCAGTAAAAGATATAAATATCTATACTGACCACCAGCCATTGACATTCGCAGTATCGGAATCCAATCCGAATGCGAAATCAAACGATGGAAAGCTCGCATCGACGAGTCCGGTGCCAAAATGTTTTATAAGCCCGGCAAAGAGAATCTCGTTGCGGATGCCCTCTCCAGACAGCAACTTAACGTTGTGGAGGCGGAAGAAGCTTATTCGTGTGCGGCCACTATTCACAGTGAAGTGTCGCTCACACACACCATCGAAACCACGGATAAGCCATTGAATTGCTTTCAGAACCAGATAACTCTGGAGGAAGCACGCTTTCCGTCTAAACGCAGCTTCGTGCTCTTCGGAAACAAGAGACGGCACAGCATTGACTTCATATGCAAGGAGTCACTGCTTGAGGAGCTCGCGGACGTTATAGTCCCCAAAGGCGTAAACGCCATTCATTGCGATCTGCATACGCTGGCAATGATACAGGATGAATTGGTCCGGCAATTCCCAGCCACCAAATTCTGGCACTGTAAAAACCGTATTACAGATATTTTCGCAGTCGCTGAGAGACGAGAAATCCTCACCACTGAGCATAATAGGGCTCACAGATCTGCACAGGAGAATGTCAAGCAGGTACTTTCGGAATACTATTTCCCGAAAATGACCAAGTTAGCGAATGAAATCGTCACTAACTGCAAGACCTGCGCTAAAGCAAAATATGACAGGCATCCTAAAAAACACGAACTCGGCGAAACGCCAGTACCGTCGCATGTGGGAGAAATGCTACACATAGACATTTTCTCAACTGATAAGAAATACTTCCTCACATGCATTGACAAATTTTCAAAGTTTGCAATGGTCCAACCAATTCCCTCTAGAACAATAGAGGATCTCAAACCGGCTTTACTACAACTTCTTAACGTCTTCCCTCAAGCCAGAGTCATTTACTGCGACAATGAACCCTCATTGAGCTCACACACTATTCGGGCCATGCTGGAAAATCACTTCGGGGTTAGCATTTCAAATGCACCGCCACTCCACAGCGTCTCGAACGGACAAGTGGAGCGATTCCACAGCACTCTGGTGGAGCTTGCCAGATGCCTTAAAATCGACAAAGGCATTAGCGACACTGTAGAGTTGATCTTGCTGGCTACGTCTAAGTACAACAAGTCTATCCATTCGGTCATCGATAGGAGACCGGCCGACGTGGTAGTCACACAAGCAAGTGACCCGCATTGCGAAATACAGGATAAGATAAGACTTGCCCAAAATAAGCTAAGAAGCAGGGAAAATACCTCCCGACAAAACCGAGTGTTCAATGTCGGCGACAAAGTCCTAGTGAAATCCAACAGGAGACTAGGCAACAAGCTTTCACCGTTATGCGAAGAAAAAACTGTGAAAGCGGACATTGGGACCACAGTCCTCATTAAGGGGAGGGTGGTCCACAAGGACAACCTTAGGTAGGCGAGACACAAACATGTTGTCATTCGCTTAATAATTTTTTACTATTTTTTTCCATTTTTTATCTCTAGCCACTTGGCATAAGTTTTTGTCCTTATCATGTTTTATTACCATTATTTGTATTCATAACTCATTTACGCTTTATCTCATATGTTTGGTGGTGGGCTACCCAAATGTTATAAAATACTACAACAAATTCAAAATTACAGGTTTAAACCCATACCTCTGCTATTCCTTTTTGCCCTGACGTCGGCGCACGTCACGGACTACTCGCAAGCCAAATACATTCCCATCATTGATGGACGAATTTTAGTATGGGAAGAATTCGCATTTTTGAGACACTCAGCGAATCTCTCAGAGTATAGGCGCGTGGTGGAGGAAACTGGTGGCATGATTAACATGTTTCCCCAGTCCCACATGCAAAAGCTTTTGACCGTAGATGTCGGTCACCTGCGTGACCTTCTCGAATCACTAAGCATCCACCATAGGGTAGCCAGGAGTTTAGATTTCTTGGGAGCGGCGTTAAAAGTAGTGGCGGGAACGCCAGACGCGGAGGACGTCGAAAACATTAAACTTACTGAATTTCAACTTATCAGACAGACAAGTATTAACAGATAAGTATTAACAACAAAGTACAGGAACAAATCAATAGTATTACCACCACTGTCAACCAAATTCTGAGGTCGGCTAAAAAATCCCAAGTTGATACGGGACACCTATACGAGATGTTATTATCTCGGAATATAGTTAGCCCCAGCATATTAGATCATGCAGACCTGGAAAGTGTGTGGATAGAGGAGCCCACAGATACCCCCATTAGAGATATACTGTCCGTTGCGTCTGTCAAAATATTACAATCCGTTAACATTTTACATTTTATTATTAAATTTCCAAAAATTAAGTCAGCATGTGTCAAGATCACAGTTTTTCCCGTGTCACACCATGACACAGTACTCAGGCTGGAGGACAAGGTCATAGCAGATTGCGACGGAGAGATTCACACAGTCAAAAACTGCTCCGTGTCACCTGGAGCCACATTTTGTCAACTGGCGCTGAGAAGATCATGCGCCCAAGAACTCCACGCTGGGGGTATTGCGCACTGCGATATCCAGCATAGCGATTTGCACCCCATCACCCACGTAGATGAAGGCATTATCATCATAAACGATCGTCCAGCTCGTGTGAGGGTGGACAACGGCACTTACGTCCACTTACGAGGAACTCACCTCATCACCTTCATTAAGAGTGCCATGGTTAACGAAACCCGATACGTCAATCACGACGTGGCCCGGAAAAGGGTACCAGGAGTGGCTAGCTCGCCTTCCCTGAACATCACTCTGGAGCACAACATTCTCAGCCTTCCATACCTTCACCGCTTGAGTGAACGTAACTTGGAACATATTAAACAATTCGGGGAAGATATCAACGGCTATCGTTCACACCAGATAATGCTAATCGCAGGAGCGATCTGCTGCGCGTTGATCTGCGTCGGTCTCACTTATCGGCGAGTCACCCAGGCCAGGAGATCCACGGCCCAACTAAGGCAGGTGATTGCCCAAATAGGGTCGGCCGATGGCGGCCTTAATTCTGAGGGAGGAGTAGTTAACTAAGTTAACCGGGCGACGGCAATGACCGATCGTCCGAAGGCTCGCTCCGGCCAAATTGCTGACACAGCGTCTGGCCGGAAGCTCGTTCATAGCCGGCAAAGACTACCCATTGGAGTGGCCGCTATGAGTCTCTTTTTTGTTAGCTTTAAGTTTCAGTTTAGATTTGACTTTATATGAATAAAGAGCTGTCGCTCATACAAATTATACTCCGACTACCGTCGTTAAATTCTTATTATTGAAAAACTGTCTGAGTCCCTAGACCAGCAGGTAAAGAAGGGCAGTCACCCTTCCAACATAATCTTCGTAATTCATCTTGGAGAATTTTACGGCCAGCCGGCCAACCACCAGAGCGACGAACCTTGCCACCCGCACCCCCCTGGATAAGCTGCAACTGCGAGGGACGACCCGTGGGATATTTAAATAATTAATTTGTATGTTCCTGTATGTGGAGGCAGAAAATATATGTATGTAGATATGGGCATGCATGCGTTTATGGATGTGTGTATGTGCATATCGGTACAGTAGAGCGTCGTGGAGTGGACTGTATTTGAAGTGACGGAACAGAAGAAATTATGTGGAGAGAAAAAAAAACAAGACAAAAAAATATCTCGACAGCGGCGGACTGTACGGCGAGCAGGGAAACTCCCGAAATTACTTCACACCGAGTGGCTGATATTAGTTATGCCTTTTTATTTTACACCACACAATTTCATTTTTGGTCTTTTTTTTGGAGGCAGAATTGCACTGCACTATGTACACAAGTTATCACGCGCGTGTATGTGTATGTCTGGATGCACATATGTATGCCTTGACCGTTGGCATTTTGATGTACAACGGGGAACGAAAAGGAAAACGGCAAGGAGTATGGCGACGCACACAAAGAGGAGACGGGTAGAAAATTTTTGGAATTGAAGGAATGTTAAATTTCTCGACTGCCATTGGGTCGTGAAAACTCGGACGTGGAGTTGACACGAAAAAAAATTGATCTTACTGCAGTGTGAACGAAATTCAATGTTCGAACCACTGCTAAAGACCGGCAGCGAGAGGGAGTCGGAAAATGCTCGTACTTATCTTTTTTCCGGAAAAATCACAGGAGCTGCTGGTCGAATGGCAGAAGGATATCCTTATCCGGCTCAAATAGGACCAAAATGTTGTAGGGGGCGATTCTTCCACAAAAAAAAAGAATTTAAGTCACAAAAATTCCCACGACGCAAACGCAACGTAAGACGAAAGTGAAGAAGTCGGGGGCGTCGTGGTGTACTTCAATGTCTTTTATTCAGAGGTATACATGAGACTAACTAAAACTAAAAACTAAAACCGCGATCCCGCCCGCTTTACTCCGTTGAAGCGGGAGCGGGAGAGCGGCAACGGCCGTCCGAGGAGTTCGGATGCGAAACCCGAAGCTCGCACTCTGGAGCACGGACGTTGCAAGAAGCGAGCGAGGGAGCGCAAGAGGGGCGAGAGCGAAAGCTCGGAGAGCTCAGTGAACAACGCCGATGCAGTGGGCCACTGATCTAAACAACACATAAGTTTTGTTTTTAAACCAACGACGTTCTGCTGGGGATATCGTTAAAAACGCATTGAATTTATATATGCTGTGATTCGGTTTCTTACAAAAGAAACAGTTAAATTGCGTTTCAGCTCCATCTGATAAACATTTATTTTGCTTTTTTTACTTTGCTTCTTTGATCCAATGGCTTCAAGCGTGAGGAACCGTTGTTCAAGAAAGTTTAAAAAATCGTTGAAAGGCTTATTTGCCTTGTATTATGAACGGTTTGCTCATATAACAATTGGTTTTGGCGATCGAGCTTCTTTGTTTGAAGATAGATTAGAAGTGGATCCCATTTGTCTGTCTCTATTCCGATGTTATGTAGAGCTGATAATGTTTATTTTACATTATCAAATAACGATTTAATTATTTTAGACTCATCCAATAATTTTTAAATTAACGTATTACTTAATACTTCTTCAAGCGTTTTTAAAGCAGTGCAATAATTAGCTTCGGTTAACGAAAAATGGCGGATTAGACGTTCTGCCTCTTCATTAACATTAGTTCTTAAACACCACATCTTTTGTATAGTGGGTAACGTTAATCATAAATCATTTTTTTGAATACATCATGAAATTGTTGCCATTTCAAATAATCCCCATAAAATTCGGATGCTGGATAAATATTTGTGAATTCCTTCTTTAAGTACGTTTCTGTTTGTATTTGTATCTTCTGCTATCATCATATACCAGTTCCTTTGGGTCTTGTACATGAATATTTCTTATATCATTCCAGTACTGTGCAATGACATGAGAAAAATGTTTCTTTATTTTATCAGTCATTTTGTTCATGATGGGCTCAAAACTATCAAGCAACACCCTTTGTTCTCCGAACATCGACTCTATTTCAGTATCCCCTACTATGGACGCAATGGATCCAACCTCCATTTTCTAGAGAGATAACTGCTTATTGAATTCAGTAACATAATCATTAACCAGGTAATTAATTTGTTCCATCGATCTTTCCTCATGGTCCGATGGCCTATGATACTCTAGAGACTTCTTTGAACTTCATCGGATCTCCTGATCCGTTGTATTCCGTTCCCCAGCTGCGTATCATGTTCATGTTTACTTCTTTCCTAGGTGGCACTCCTACTGCGTCGCTCGGCTTTTTGTACGCCTCTTGCTCATGTATCTCCGTTTTTGGGATACTTCTTCCCATTTCCGGAAACTGTACGGTTAATAGATCGATTTCCTGTTTTTTCGATTCGAGCAGCTCCTGTTCCTGGGGCTTTTTCATTGTTGGTCCGGGAGATGAGCCTGGGGCATGTTTTTTTGCTGGTTCATGAGTCGTTGCTGTGTTTCCTGACTGTGATCGCTGTTGCTTAGGAAATCCGACATTTGTTTTCGTATGTATTCGCACAGTGTCCGTGGTTTTATGTTAAACTACCGGCGGTATATTTTTAGTTGGGTCTTGCTGGTTTTTCCCAAGTCCAAAAGAAAAGAAGTGTTTGTTTCTCTTCGAGGTTTTTTTTATTAATTCATTTTGCTTATATCTAACAATGTACCGAGAATGGCGGCAGCCGCGCGCATTTATGCCCCTCTGCTGATAGCGAGTAGCCTGAGAGAAGTTATACGTGGAATAAGCTGACTTATGCACAAGTGTTATTCAAGGCATAAATCGGGTGATCATGCCTTGGGCTTATGTAAATACTGCAACAAAGTGTCACAGTGTGTATCCCTTATGTACTCTTTGGTACAGCGGGTATTGCTTATATGTGTACATACTACATCTCCCTCCTTTTAAAATATAACGTAATAAAATGAAGTCATAATCAATACGAAATTTAAGTGTTTTTAAGTTTAAAATTATATTCTGTATACTGTGCAATTAAAGTTTGGGAAATATATTATAATCTTTTTATTTGTATATTTTTGTTGTGTTTTATTTTTTTCGACTCATAAATAATTGATATATATATTTATGTATTTTATATTTCTGTATAAAATTCATGAAGAGTATATTTTACCTTATTTATCAGACAATTACTACTTCTTTATTTAAAGGTTATGAATACAAATTATTTAACATATCCTTATATTCGTTATGTGTTTTATTCCTATCATTAGAGATTATGATGTCATCTCTTTCGCCAATGCCTTTAACAGTATAGATGCCTGAATATTTAAAATCTAACACTATGTCCCGTTTCGTTTTTAAGCAAAACTTGGTGTCCTATTTGAGTTAAATATTTCCAACCATAGAGTTCCTTATTTTTAGTTTTAGTATCTTCTATCATTATTCTAGCTCTTTTATAAGCTACTTTTAACTTTCTATCATAGAGTTCCTTATTTTTAGTTTAAGTATCTTCTATCATTATTCTAGCTCTTTTATAAGCTACTTTTAACCTATACTTTGATTTCTTAGTGAAATCATCTACATTGTAGAGTGGTTCTATCTATCTATGCTATTAAATATATGGTTTTAATAGTTTTTGCTTTACCCAATACCAGCTCATATGGATAATAATCGTGTAACATAAATACACTCTTTCCATAGAGTCACTCCGTTCGAAACGGCTGGGATTTTTAACAAATGTGAAACTCCGATTCCCACAAGGCACATCCACCATCCGATAGCAGCTGATCTGAACAGCTGTGGCTAATCATTCTAGCATGTTGGAATTTGAACAACATTTATAATACGCAAAACAGCTCTATAAATGGTACTGGTAACAGGCTGAAAGTGATCTACGCGAACAACCAAATCGTACTAATATTTCTGCAGATTTTTGCCAGCCTGCAGAAAAAATAAGAACAGCTATTAGCCAATATTGTTTAGGTGGTAACAAATCAAGTTCATTAAATATAAATATGTTTTTTTTTGGTTTAATTAAAATTTCAGATTTCATTTTATTATTAATATCAAGGATGGAAGACAGCCAAGCTGAATATCGCCTAACTATCGCATAAAAAGTCCGTCAAATTCGCCGCTATCTTCTCAGGATCTTTTTTTTTTTTTTTTTCGCGCGGAGTCCCACGGCCCACTTACCCGCCCAACCGACCGAGGGGCGCAGCCGTGTATCGTACGGCACGATTCGCGATAAGATAGACGCGAGATAGGAAAATAAAGGTAAAGGTCCGGGGAAAAAAGTAATAGTTAGATCAATCTTGTGCCTATCCCTTCGCTAGTAACGCGGTGTTCTAGGGAAAGCAACTCTTGCTTGAAGAATTTGCATTTATCGGCGTTTATTCTTAAGTTTGCTTCCTTGAGGCGCCTAAACACTTTCTTTACGTTCTCCACGTGTTCATTTAGCGTGCGTCCGATCACAATGATGTCATCTTGGTATGCAAACGCGTATGGTCACATCTTAGGGTCGATTACCTGATCCAGAGTCCTCTGGAACGTAGCCGATGCTGAATGGAACAAACCTTTGCCGTACTTCCGGGTACTGTAAACGGCGTATATTGCCTACTATTTAACTCCAAAGGGACTTTCCGTCTTTCAAGTCTAGACTGCTTATGTATTTTGCCTCTCTGAGTTGGTTCAGGATATAATTGATCCGCAGCATCGGATGCCTTCTTTTATGGAGTTCGCTTTTATTTGTCTGAAATTAAAGTATAGCCTCCACTTGCCCGTCTTCTTTTTCACCATTACGGTGGGCGAGCTACATGGACTTCTTGAATATTCTATGAAGCCCACTTGGGTTCTTAGGAATATACCTCTGTTTGATTGGCTTGTCGTCTTTCATTGTGATTTGGTGCTCGGCCACTGTAGATGTTCCTGACATGGTAATGAAATCTGCTAACTGTTTGTCGAGGAATTTCTCAATGTCCTCTTCATCACTTAAGTGTGAATCTACAGCCACCGACATCCTTTCTTCCAGACATTCATTGTGCCGTTTTATTGCAGGTATTCGCAATTCATGCCCGTCACATTTTATTTCCGCCCCGACTTCCGTGAGGAAATTCCATCCTAACACTAGTTCATCCACCACTCCTGGATGTATTAGCAGATTAATCTCCAACTGTTTGTTTTCAAATTCCACCGTGATTTCGAGCTGTGAGCCTATTCTGCCGTGTGCCAACCTAACTTGCCGTCTTGTCCTTGTGATCCTTCCTTGGTCAGCCAGTCTATCCGCTAGCTCCTCGTTAATGAAGCTTGACGTGGCTCCCGTGTCAATTGTGGCCTTGTATGTGACACCTCCAATTTCAACGGACGCGGATAACTGTTGTTCTTCCTTGATCAAATTGCCAGTTAGTTTGGAGAGGAGGCACTTTATGAACCCTGTGCGCCTCTCTGCGACTGAGATCGCTGCCCATTTCCCGCTTTTTGGCAGCACTCTACGCTCCTGACGCCAACTTTGCCGCACACCCAGCAGAACTGTAATCTTTGGTTTCTGCATTTTCGTGCCCAGTGTTCGTGTCCTCCACCACGGGGCATTCCTCCTGTGGGTTCATTATGTGGGTCTGTGCATTGGTGGCTCTTGGCATTGGGTTGCGTGCCACCTGAGTGGTGTTTGGTTGCCTCCATAATGTGTTCATTGGCTGCCTGTGTTGTGTTACATTGGCCGGTGTCCACTGGCCATAGGATAGTGTTTGGTTGACCGCGCTATCTTCACATCTCCTGCATGTAGTTTGTGGAGGTGCTGCAGTTTTGTTTCGTGAGAACTTGTGTTCGTGAACGAACTGTTCTCACTCTTTGTCCAGTTCTTCGTACTTGTACGCCAGGATCATTAATGTGTCCAGATCATCCAACGACCATTCTCTCACTTGCTTTGCAATTTTGGCGAAATCTGGTGTGCTAGGTCTTTGCTGCACTGATTTTCTGTCTCGACTTGTGTTTCGATTCCTGCCAGCTTCCTTCATGCTGACCACTCCAAGACTTTCTATGAGCTCCTCGGCGTCAGGGTTCAGCAATTTGACTGTTGGGCCTGGCTTATTGTCGTATTTCTCTTCCAGCTCAGCCCAGATCTCTGCTACTAATGGGTCCTTTTGAGAGGGCTTATGTCATCCGTTCTTCCCTCCAAAGTGATGCCTAACTTGGCTCCTATTATTGCAAAATCCTCTTTCTTGAGGAGATATATCCATCCTTTCCCCATTTCTGTTTAGAAACTGATTCTCACCGACCGGACAATCACGTTTTGGGCGCCAAATGTAGCCAACTGATTTTTAAAGTCTGCTCGCTACGAGTATCGCGCGGCTAGCTCAGAAGATGTGTGTTGTTCGTCCCACCAAATTTATATAAACGTGACCGCCCGATTGTCTAGTGAGAACGCACAGAATGTTGGGATGTTTACACTAGGATTTTTATTCGCCGACTTGTCCCTCGGCCTGGGACTAATTGTGATAGATGGTTGTCTCAATGAATTTGGGGCTGCTCATCCGTCGCTCTCCGCTGCCTCGCTTCGTGCTGGTCCGGAACGCCTCCGTTGTCTTTGGCTATGAGGGTCTAGGGATGCGTCACCGTTCCCAGACTAGGGTGAACAGGCACTGGGCTCTCAAAGCGTACGCCTTTCCCAGCCACATTCGCAGCCGCATTACCGTCCCTGGATCTGTCCCGGCCGGTCACACCAAACGCCTACACAGTTTCTTCCTTGGCATACACCGGAAGGCCGCCAATGAGGTCCCTGTGGCAGGACGCTAGGTTCAAGACGAACGCTTCCGCCCTCGCCTCTTCGCCGTGAACTGGACACGTCGGAGTGTAGCTTGATTGTTGCTGGGCCTGCGATGACTGCTCGTCTTTTCTTGTGTCCTCGATGTCCTTCATCTGCTCACGGTGCGAGTCCGCGTGGTCCGCGTACTCTTGTGGGACTAGATGCAGGGGGTATTAAGCTCTCAGGATTCGGTCAGCTACGAACTACTGTGCTCTCGACGCATACGCCTCTCGAGACACCCGCGATTCGGACGCGCGTCCTTCTTGGCTAGTCGCACCAAGGCCTGCACAATTCTCGCCTGCCGGTTCAGGCGTACGCCGGAATTCGACAGGGAAATTGTTTTCGCACGGCGGCTGGTTCAGGACAACTTCCCTTCCGAGCCCACGGTTCTTTGTCGAAGGACTCTTTTTTATTCAATTCTGTCGGACTCGCCGAGCAAAACTCCAAGCTCAAATCGCGACAAAAATTAGAACAATGCGCCTGGACTTAGCCGCGTGATGCCTTAAGGACCTCAGCCTGTTTCCCAGCTCGGAGACTTCAACTTGCGAACGTCTTGATGTAGCGATCTTGCTCCTTGTTGACTCCTCGCGGCTCTGCTTTCTCCTGATGTTAACTTGACTTGTTTTGTTCACTGATTTGCTGCTTGCCTACTGATCTTGATGGATTGACTCTTTGTGATCGACTGATCCCGCTTCCTGCGCTCAGCCTGCTTATATAGGCCGGCGTATCCCTTTAATTCTCGGCTTCTCCTTTTTGTCTTTGCGCACGGCACTATACTAGGGTCCAAAGTCCGCCGCCTTCCACCGTTACTCCTTCTTTCCAAACTCTATCTCTCTTGGTTCTCTCCAAACTCTCACCAGCTGCATTCTCCAAAATTATTTGTGAGGAGTTATTTAACTCCTCACAGAGTTCATCAAATTTAAGCGTGCTACGGTCGTACTGATAATCAGCTAGGTTTGTTGGCATATTTGAAAGTTCAAATATCGTATTTTCGGGAACGAGCGTTTAAAAGATGTTATTAACTACCTTGGCAAGACAAGTCTGCCACTGTACAAAGAAATTAAAAAACAATACAATTTAAATTTAACAGTTGTTTTTTTTTTTAATTTACTGATAATTATTTCCTAGTTCATAGCTGCACTTTTATTGTGTTTTTTCGTACATTTTTGACCTAAGAAACACTTTCCTCTGACAAGAGGCACCCTAGATGATATTAATGTTATTTTGTCCTTACATGTAAACTCCTGCAGTCGACTTTTTCGGGTTTTTTATTTTTCCCCTCCATTTTTTAAATTGTTCAGTGAGAAGCGCACGCCAAAAGATTAATTCTTTCAATCTTTGCGATAGGGTTCACAAAAATTTCATATCAGGTGGTTGGCAACGCGAGAGTATGTACCCAGAATTATATTTGTGATTTACAATTGATTACTGGGGAGATCTCAGACGTGGACCTCGATGACATTGAAGCGAAATTCATCGCTCAGGCAGCACTGCGCCGCTTGCAAAACGCGCAAGGGTGTTCAACAAGGGCGAGCTTGTGGAGATAGCTCGAAAATGGCTGGAGCAGCAAAAGCGCAGAGCGAGATTATGGCAAGGACGGCCAAGTTTAACTCCAATCGGATTTGTAGAAGCTGTTGAAAAAATCAAAAAGTTAGAAAATTGTAGAATAAATAATTTAATTTAAAAATAAAATGAAATTATATTAGAACAAAACACAAACAAATTTATATTTAATGACATTATTTGTTATCATTTAGACAATATTGCACAATAGCTTTTCTTTTTTTTTTCCAGCAGGCTGACTAAAGTCTGCAAACATATTAATCCGATTTGGTGTTTCGCGTAGGTCAGTGCTGCCTATTATCATTTATAACGCTGTTCTGCTAATTTGAAATGTTGTGCAAAATGCAACAGTCTAGAAAGACTGCCTTATTATTGTTGTAATGACTGTCAAACCTTTCCCAATGAACCGAAACCTTGCCTTTAAATAGAAATGCGAAATGCATTTTCTACGACTCGCCTAGCTTGGCAAAGATTGTAGTTGAAATTTCGGTGTTGCTTGGATGCAGTTAGGGAAAATGGGTACGGCTTTATCACCTCGTCTCACCATTGTCCTTACCAGGTTGGACTTTTAAAAAATATCGGAGTCGTTGCAGCGCCCTGCAGAGCCAATGCCTACATACGTAAATCTGTATTTTTAGTAAATTTAAAATACAATGCGATTACAATATTGTTGAGCTCTATTGAAGCTGTAGTGATAGACTGCTTCTGCTGCTGAAGGTTTTATTTCGATATGACAGCCATTTTAAAATTATATATTTCTATAACCATGATTTGATTTGATAAATTGATGTCTTACCAATTGCACCTAGACACTGAGGAAATCCAATTGCTTCGAACCCTTTGACATATTAGTGCTCTTTTTCTAGAGTTAGATACAAAAATGAGTGTTCGGAAAAATCCTGGAGAATTTCGCAAACAGTGTTTTGTGCAACTCCAAAGCCTTCCGATGGAATGATATTCCGTTGATGATCCCAGGGTCTACAAGGATATAGCATTTAGCTGCAAAACACCTCGTATGTCCAACAAAAGCGAAAAGTTCATTTTTTTCATAGGAAAGCTCTCTTTAAAGGACTCGTCGTTGTTTTCCGGTATATCCTTTTCTCAAAATATTTCGTATCGCTTCTGTTTAATATAAACGCATACTTTAATAGTATTTTGAATAGAATTAAAGTCCAGCATCCACACACTTAGCGGCATTTGCTCTTTTTCAGAAAAAATTCTTTAGAATTGCTCGTTGTTCCAATCCTTTGATTTGGCTGCCAATAATAACTGATGCAACTTTAAATTTTGCTGTTGTACAACAGCCAAAATGGTTGGTAAGTTGTTCGTTTTGCAAAATCCACTCCAACAATGTTTGCTTATTTTTGATTAGCCACAGGTGTTCAGATCAGCTGTTACAGGATGGTGGATGAGCTCTGTGGGAGTCGGAGTTTCACAATTTTAAAAAATCCCAACCGATTCAAACGGATTTACTCTATACGAAGAGGACATTAGCAAAGACCAATATAAACTCTAAGATGCGTAACGCCATACGATTTTTTTGCACACAAATTTTTTGTGCTGGCTTTTCAACTGGCTTTTCGCTCTCTGTACAAAAGCCAGCGAGAGAGCGCTCTAGAGCCAGCCTCTCTCATGCACGCATACTACGACAGCCGACGACTGTATGTGTGCACATGTATTCACAAGCGAAGAAATTTATTTCATACATGACTTCACTTTGGAATAATTGTCATTAGGGTATTCAGCGTGCGACATGTGAACGATTTTTAGGGGCCTCAATTTTGTGATTGAACAGGATGAATATTTTTATATTTATTGTCTTTTAAATAAATAGATTTAAAAATATGTGGTCTTATTATATTATTTAAAAGGCCCAAAATCATTAAAACTAATTTTATTTTATATACAAAATACTAAAAATGAATAACTCACTTAAAATATACCTGTATTATATTTAAATATACTCCTAAGTTAGCTAAATTTTGAAAATTAAACCAACCCCGTAAAAATAAATAATAAATATTTATATATGTATTTGTTTTCTAATTTAATCAAGCGGTTTTATATGTTTTGTGTATATTTAATATATATTAACAATTTTAATTATTAAATAGTATATACAATATATAAATTATTTATTTAATTTAATAGAATATTTAACATATTAACTATTTTAATTATTAGTATATTTACTAAATAAAATAGTTAATATGTTAAATATTCTATTAAATTAAATAAATAATTTATATATTGTATATACTATTTAATAATTAAAATTGTTAATATATATTAAATATACACAAAACATATAAAACCGCTTGATTAAATTAGAAAATGTGGTTGAATAATATTAGATATGATGTTATTCTATTTACTTTAAATATTTTAAGTCATTAAATCAAAGTTATATATTTGAATAAAAATTTAATTTAATATTTCCATTTTAAAGTTAATATCCTTTATAATAAAGTTAACATCCATGGATAAAAAGTAAAGCGAAATATATTTAATTAAATATCCTTTAAATACATTCAATTCAATCATAGTATATTCAAATCTATTAAACTTTATTGAAATATTTTTGAATTTAATCAAACAGTTTTATATGTTTTGTATTAAAAGTTATGTTTTTAGCTTTAATTTAAATATGTAAAACGAAACTATGAATTAAATATGCCGATATTCGTTTTTAAGGTATAAGCCAGTAAGGTATAGTATCCAGATCGACAAACGATTACGCTAGCGTAAAATCTTTAATCTTTGCAGTGTGACCAAAAGTTTGAGAGTTCATCAGATTTAAGCGTGCTACGGTCGTACTGTCAATCAGTTGGGTTTGTTGACAAGCAGTTAAAATTCAAATATCGTATTTGCGAGAAAGAGCCTTTAAAAGATATTATCAAATACCTTGGCAAGACAAGTCTGCCGCTGTACAAAGAAATTAAAAAACAATTCAATTTAAATTTAACAGTTGCTTATTTTAATTTACTGATAATAATTTGCTAATTTAAAGTTCATAGCTGCACTTTTATTGTGTTTTTCGTAAATTTTTGACATATGAAACATTTTGCTCTGACAAGAGGCACCCCAGAATTATTAATGTTATTTTGTCCTTCATGTAAACTCCTGCAATCGAGTTTTGCGGGTTTTTTGATTTTTTCCCTCCATTTTTTAATATGTTCAGTGAGAAGCGCACGCCGAAAGATTAAATTTTTTAATCTTTGCGCTAGGGTTCACAGAAAGTTCATTTCCGCAGACTGGCAACGCTATGGAATTTTCTGGTATTTTTTCATCGATCAGGAGACCGACGTGAAAAAAAGGCCCGACGAAAAGTGAACGCCAGCTGTTTGCCTCTCGCTCTCTCTCATGACTGGCGTACGGTTTTCGTCGATCTGGATACTAGGCTTTACTTCCAAAACCAACGCTGAGAAAAATGAGCCTTTACCGGGTAAACTTATTCGCTACAAGCAGGGAATTCAAATTTTCTTCAAATTGTTGATAAGGTACAATGTCTAAAAATACTATGCTAAGCTTTGTTCACCACGGTCAAAGGTTCTCTTACTGTGTTACTCTCTCTGTGCTTTGCGCATGTACCGTTTTTTTTATTGAACTAGAATTATACAATACAAAATAACAATTTTCAATTACTGTGCACGCAATAAAATATAAGTTCACGGTATTAATCGGAATAGTAATCGGAATATATATAAAAAATCGCCGTTAAGTGAATTAGAAATGAAGCTTTATTAAAATGTGATTAATAAGTGATTAACTATGATTAAAAAAACTTTAAGATTTGAAAAGGAAAACAACTTAATTAATTATCAATTTTGTCTTGAAAGGTAAAAACAAATACTGTCGACAATGTTTTGCAATAAACATTGAACCCTATAGATATGCTATTGAAATAAACTATACATATGTATATATTACAAACCGAATGCACATGTAAATAATAAAGTATTTTTTTACGCAAATCCATTTACATACATATGTTTTACCTCGTAAGCTTGGAAGCATTGTTTAACACAATTTGATATGCACTTCTATGCATATGTACATATGTATGTCGGAATGTAATATTTAAGTACATACATATGTATGTATGAAAAACGCTTAAGACTTTATAACAACTTGAAAATATAGTGAACTATATGTGATAAGCATTGTTAAGTTCTGATTTGTGAAGACCTTTGTAATATAGTCAGTCCATAACACTTACCCTATCCTCACAATATTAAAGAGCAAATAATCTATATATGTACATATGTACATACATAGTATATACACACATGTGTACATATATGCTTACATTGTGTGCCAATTGGTGCATATACATACATACATATGAACATATGGATATTTGTTTATGTTTTCCCATACATTCATACATATGTGTGTAGATTTGTGTTGAACTCAAGAAATCTCAATGCACCATTGCATTGTCCTGCATTCCATATTTTGGCCTGTATTCCCTATCTTTAATGTTATTCTTAATTATTAAATATTATTCTATAAGCCTTTTCGTTTTTAAAGAACAATAAACTTTTCTCAAAAAAAAAGGGGGTCACCATTTTTTAATAAACGTTAACTGAACGAAGTTTAATTTAACATAATAATAATAAATTGTATATAAATAAAGTCCATTGTTAATAATAATAAATGTTTTATATATATTTTAAGGTATTTTGGTTAATCTCTGATTTCCGCCCGACGCCTACAATGTCAAACCATTACTGCATGAGTACTAGAGATCAGGTTTCCAGATAACAGTGCAGGAAAACAACATCTTAAAATGACGGTATGTTATTTTGACAGAAATATTTTGTTAAAATTAATAAGTACATTTTTTAGCACTACGCAAGGCATGACTACTTTTCAAATAGAAAAAACGGTGCCTTATCTTCTGACACCGGTCGTTCAAATTACAGTCACATTCCGTACGAAACTCAGAATAGCAGTGAATATTTTACAGATCCATGCGATTTAAGGAATCAAGGACCAGATGAATACATAAGTGAGTGCCACCTCACAAGTGATTTAGTACCTAGAGCCGTAGATAAAAGCAACAATAGTTATGGCTACGATAACTTAGAATGTTATGGAATACAAGAACAACTTGATCTTGAAGCGGAATCCGTTGACAATTGGAATGAAAATACTCCGATTGTCTCAGCTGACTACGGGTTTATATATGCAAATCCAAAATGTAACTCATCGAAAATATTGCCTAAGCTGCCAGTCAATACAAATGGAAGCGGGTCATCAAAACCAATTACCACCCGAACGGATATGGATTTAAAAACTGAAGGTATGTGCTCAGAAAGAAACCAACGCCATGGTGTCTGCATGGCCAAAGCACAAGATTATGACCATCGTCTTTTGCCTGGTGATTACCAGCTTGTCAATGCCAATAATCTTAATGGATATGCAGGTTTTGCCTATTCATCGACGTTCTTAAACAATGCAGTGCCAGCGGCGCCAACGCGTGCTTTACCACAAACAGCTCGATCTAGCTTTTATTTAAGCCAAGATTTATTTGAACTGAATGCAGACGCGGCTCCGAGGGAAGACCAATCACAATGCAGCTTTGGAATCGGTCAAACTGTTCCAATGGGCTCTGGATCCACTACATATGACGTTTTGGAACAAATGTCGAGGCCATACACTTCCATGTTGCCCTTAGATTACAGTGATTACCAAGAATGTTATAACAATACTGACAATCTTTCAACATATAGCGACACTCCGCCGACTAATAATGCACAACTCAAACTGCAAAAACAGAGAAAAATTTCGTTAATGATGGCAATGACTACAGCTTCTGTGATAGCATCTGGTGAGACTAGAGTGCCGGTTCACTCAAAGCATTCTAAAAAACCAACTGAAATCCAAACAGATTCTATAATAGGGAGCAGCATCAGTACCAACGCCGTTATAAAAGCTTCAGACAGATTTTTGGAGCCTGAATGCTGTAGTGGAATTGTCACTCCAGGTGATTCTGGTGCCATCACAAGCACTCAATATACTGCTATGGCGACGATTTCAAAGACTAGAAAATTGCCAAAGGTTCTGCCAACGCCACAGTTCAAGTCATCGCTTCATAGAAACACCACAGGCATCGATGCATTAGGTTCCCCATTATACTCTTCAGATACTATATCAGAGAAAAGTCATCGCCCCAAGCAGCTCCCAAAGGTGCCAACATCATTATCTCAGCCCAAACCACAATCAAATCCCAATTCGAATTTGACTACGTATTCTGCCCCAGTTACATTATCCTTTAGTTCCTTAGACCAGAACTCGTCATCTCCTCAACCGCCGGCAACAACAATGGAAACAACAACAACCACATATTCGTCAATAACAACTTCTAGCGTAGGGAGCCATAAATCATTTGCCTATCCCTATAATAGTAATGAATCAAAAGATATCCTTTCGATAAAATTCAGTAAAGAAGATCCCGCGCCGTTATGGACCCCATCCTCTGCAACATTTACCGCTAATTTTAGTCCGTCAGTGGACCTTCCGTACAATTGTAATGAGCAGAATTCGCCAACATGCCACATTCCTGAAATAGAAAAAGGCAATTCAGACATTAAGCCGGACCTGTACAAAACTTCGATCGAACCGATTTCAGAAGGTATAAAATCATCTGAGCCATATTGTGAGCCAGACTCAGCCTTATTTAACATATCTGAGTATCTAAAGCCTTATACATTAGACATAAATACTTTTTCCGGAGAGAAACCAAGCCATATCACCAATGCTGCCAGTACATTAACTACTACACAACCCTACTATGACAGTGGGGGGCTCAGTAGTGAAATGAGCAAATTGCATTCGACTGTGCCATCAGGTGACGGACTCTTTCCTAATTCTAACACGTGGGCGACTAGCTGTGTCAATTATCAATGTGAGGTTGAGTCGGGTGAAAACATTTCAACTGAGCCCTACAAAAGTACAGTTCAAGTAGAATTAACAAAGTCACCATTAAGTAATTCCATTCCTCCTCTCTCAATGTCTTCACATTTCACTTTCCATAATTCTACGGAAGTGATCTTACATCCAAAAACAGGTTCTCCTCCCGACATCAACACAACTGTTAGTAGTATTACCTCAAACAACGCGTTCACAACAACTGTTCCCGCAAAAAATATTGAAGTGCTGCCAGTCACCACCAGCCAAATCGCTTCGCCGACGCCATCAATTTTAACGGTAAAATCACCACCGTCAATAGCTCCAATTCTATCCTACACGGACTACATGAAGCAATTTGAGTTGCCCGATTTGCCACAGCTAATAATGGATTTCTCAGAGAATGAGTCTGCTACTCCTAGCATTACTGATGCTATTAAAACTGATACTTCTGCTAATGCCGAAATGTTAACTTTTAGCAAAGACTTGGATATTGAAGGCAAATGTAGTGAGCCATTACCTTCGTATTTAAAAGAACTTTTTGATGCATATGACGTGCCCAGCTTTCCAATTGAGAATCATGAATCTCACGTCATCAAGGAAATTAAAAATGTATCTGACACTTTAACCGTACCCTCAGTACCAATTACCACCATAGTATGTTCAGTAGATCCTCCGAATCGACCTAATTTTAAGCCAGAGGCTGAGGCGATAGAGAACAATGCTGTTTCATTCGATGACACCTTTTACGATAGTTTTAATGTCGACATAATAGAACTGACGGCATCTGTTGCATATTGTGAATCAGAAAAAAATTTAAACAATGCCCCAATTTTAAGTGGGGATAATAAAAGTATGACCATAGATAATAAGAAATCAATTGACTTAAGTATTAAAAATACTCTGGACACAAGAGACATGAATCAGAATTTAAGCTCAGCTCAAGGTGGTTTTTATAAGCCATCTCAGACACATCAGAAGACAAATGTGGTTGCATCTGCAGCAACAAGTGTGCTAGGTGGGATTTCGAAAGGCTTAAAAGGAGGATTGGATGGAGTTTTCAGTGGTGTTGGGTCAACAGTTGATGTCACTCAAACGACTAACACCACCAAAAAAGGTTTTAGCTTTAACTTGGCATCTAAGCTTGTGCCAAGTGTCGGAGGATTGCTTTCCAGTTCAAGTTCAAACGCTAGCAAACAAACACTAGACCCAAAAATAGAAACAACTCCAAATTTTATTATAATACCAGATAAAAATGCTTCCAATGAGAATACAGAGTACAATTTATATGCGACGACATTTCCAAACACCTTGGATGTGCCTCGTTCATACAATGATGCAATGGTAGCTTCCAGCTCGGCTTCAATGGGAAATATCTGTGAAAACTATGAGGAAAGCTATGATGAGTTGATTTTAACTGATAAAATTATAAATGCAGGAATGCTTGACCGTGAATCTGAGTATGGCCTAATAGAAAATCCTTATTTGTATGCCGTAGCGGGCGAAGCACAGGTCGACAATATTAACGCTTATAATAAGCCGCAGAAGGATATTTCAAATCAATCAAGTTTTGATATAGAACAACCTAAAATAAAAAATGACGAGGCACAATTCCATGAGTCTCCGGCAAAAAAAGGTAATACAACATCTGGTGGTATGTTCGGATCAATTTTGGGAAAAGCAGCAGCAGCTGTCCAGTCAGCAACGCAAGCTGTCAACCAAAGTGCTTCGTCGGTGGCAACAGCCGTGGCGCAGAAACCATCAATGCTACCCACAACGCACAATATGCCTCACTTATCTGGTATACCTATGCCTAATGCGATGGATTCAAAAATGGGTACTGTTGGTTTCGATACAATGAATATTGATTACACTTATCAACTGCCCAACGAAGAGTCTCTGTCAAGCCATTATGCAAATACAGGACAAGATTATGAGAACAGTAATATCAAAATGGATGTATATAGTCCATATACAGATAATAAGGCATTTGCCAATTACAATTCTAATGGTAATCAGAGACAGTTTAAAGATGCCACGGTGATTTCCGTGCAATATCAAGAGATTGGTAATGGCACAAAAATTCTACCGACGGTGCCGCCAGCAGGATCCACAGGCAAAAAACTGCCCACCATCAACGGTAAATCGGGGTTGCTAATTAAACAAATGCCGACAGAGATTTATGACGATGAATCGGAGTTAGATGAACTAGATGTGAGTCCATCAATCGGCAAAGAACCCAGTTATCGCATTGATAGTGAGCAGGATGATTACTACATGGATCTTCAGCCGACGACACCGTCTAATCAGACGAACGGTTATTATGAACACGTCAATAATGGTTATGATTATCGTGAGGATTACTTTAACGAGGAGGATGAATATAAGTACCTCGAGCAGCAGAGAGAGCAAGAGCAACAACATCAGCCGAAAAACAAAAAATATCTGAAGCAGACCAAAGGTATGCTACCGACAAGTCAACCACAATCATCATTAGATTTCATTGACGAAGGACAGGACAATGACTTTATTTACGAAAACTATCACAGCGAAGAAGACAGCGGCAAATATCTAGATGAAAGTTCCAGTGGTAGCGTTGGTCCCATCGAAGGGCGAAATATAAAAATGGACGTAATGTGTGTTGGATCTCGGAAAGACTCGAACGGGGAGGCCTCGTTAGCTTCAATTAGCACTCAAATGAAGGGCGAGCCCTTTTCTCCGAAAAATAATACTCTTCAAAAGCATGACAGCGTTGTTATGGAATCAACGCCCAACCTTTCGGGCCTTGGAAATGAAAAAATGTGTCCGGACCTCAACGAAATAGACGAAGACATAAATGATCAGCTGTCTGACATTAATGACTTAAAAAAACGTATGCCTCAAAAGAAGAAGCCGCTCTTAAGGGGAGAAACTGAAGAAGTCGTAGCTGGTCACATGCAGATGATACGACAACCGGAAATCACAGCTAGGCAAAGATGGCACTGGGCGTACAATAAAATAATTATGCAGCTTAATGTAAGTACATAATATACGTTTTTTACAATTTTCAAACATTCACAAGAAAAAAAAATTGATTATGTAGTATTCCTAAGATATTTATTATTTTTAATTTATATTTATATTTATATTTATATTTATATTTATATTTATATTTATATTTATATTTATATTTATATTTATATTTATATTTATATTTATATTTATATTTATATTTATATTTATATTTATATTTATATTTATATTTATATTTATATTTATATTTATATTTATTTATATTTATATTTATATTTATATTTATATTTATATTTATATTTATATTTATATTTATATTTATATTTATATTTATATTTATATTTATATTTATATTTATATTTATATTTATATTTATATTTATATTTATATTTATATTTATATTTATATTTATATTTATATTTATATTTATATTTATATTTATATTTATATTTATATTTATATTTATATTTATATTTATATTTATATTTATATTTATATTTATATTTATATTTATATTTATATTTATATTTATATTTATATTTATATTTATATTTATATTTATATTTATATTTATATTTATATTTATATTTATATTTATATTTATATTTATATTTATATTTATATTTATATTTATATTTATATTTATATTTATATTTATATTTATATTTATATTTATATTTATATTTATATTTATATTTATATTTATATTTATATTTATATTTATATTTATATTTATATTTATATTTATATTTATATTTATATTTATATTTATATTTATATTTATATTTATATTTATATTTATATTTATATTTATATTTATATTTATATTTATATTTATATTTATATTTATATTTATATTTATATTTATATTTATATTTATATTTATATTTATATTTATATTTATATTTATATTTATATTTATATTTATATTTATATTTATATTTATATTTATATTTATATTTATATTTATATTTATATTTATATTTATATTTGTAGTGTTATTGAATTACTCGAGGTCATACGTTGGTTATATTTTAATTTCTTTTATAACACAACGTTTTTATTCCACTTAACTTTCATCACACTTACACTCCCTGGGGAGTGAACCCGACTATGATAGGACTAGCTAGTTTCGTCTGCACGTCACCTCAGACTCATCAGCTATCTACGGGGATGGAAGCAGAGCATCAGAAACTCCCCAATGTTACGATCAGAGAAGCTTTTTGGCAATTGTTAGTTGCCAAAGTTCATTGGTTTTAACATAGGTGGAGTTCTGTCGTTAAAGCTTCTATCAATGTGTGAAGGTATTCAGAGTTTTGTCTGTTGAAAAACCTTCGGTTTTTTCGATATGCAGACTGGTAAATACAATAAATAGTTGAAGATTGTTTTTAATTGCTGAATTTTTGGGCGAGTGGATCCCTTTTGTTTATGTTGGTTTTGTATCGACCTGTTAAACAATAATTGTAGTGTTATTGAATTACTCGAGGTCATACGTTGGTTATATTTATACCCGTTACTCGTAGAGTAAAAGGGTATATTGTATTCGTGTAAAAGTATGTAACAGGTAGAAGGAAGCGTTTCCGACCCTATAAAGTATATATATTCTTGTTCAGGATCACTAGCCGAGTCGATCTAGCCATGTCCGTCTGTCCGTCTGTCTGTCTGTCCGTATGAACGCTGAGATCTCGGAAACTATAAAAGCTAGAAGATTGGCATTTTGCATGCAGATTCTAGGAGTTCCTACGCAGCGCAAGTTTGTTTCAAAAAGGTGCCACGACCCCTTTAACGCCCACAATCGCTTATATACGATTTTAAAAATTTAAATATTTCGGAAAAGTAAAAATGCAGTTTTATTGTGTTTATCAATACCTATCGAAATGTAGAAGAAATTTTTCAAATCGGACCATTCGTTAAAAAGTTATGCGTGATCAAAGTCTCTATCTCCATCTCCCTCGCACTTCTTTTACCTGAGTAACGGGTATCTGATAGTCGGGGCACCCGACTATAGCGTTCTCTCTTGTTTAATTTCTTTTATAACACAACGTTTTTATTCCACTTAACTTTCATCACACTTACACTCCCTGGGGAGTGAACTCGACTATGATAGGACTAGCTAGTTTCGTCTGCACGTCACCTCAGACTCATCAGCTATCTACGGGGATGGAAGCAGAGCATCAGAAACTCCCCAATGTTACGATCAGAGAAGCTTTTTGGCAATTGTTAGTTGCCAAAGTTCATTGGTTTTAACATAGGTGGAGTTCTGTCGTTAAAGCTTCTATCAATGTGTGAAGGTATTCAGAGTTTTGTCTGTTGAAAAACCTTCGGTTTTTTCGATATGCAGACTGGTAAATACAATAAATAGTTGAAGATTGTTTTTAATTGCTGAATTTTTGGGCGAGTGGATCCCTTTTGTTTATGTTGGTTTTGTATCGACCTGTTAAACAATAATTGTAGTGTTATTGAATTACTCGAGGTCATACGTTGGTTATATTTATACCCGTTACTCGTAGAGTAAAAGGGTATATTGTATTCGTGCAAAAGTATGTAACAGGTAGAAGGAAGCGTTTCCGACCCTATAAAGTATATATATTCTTGTTCAGGATCACTAGCCGAGTCGATCTAGCCATGTCCGTCTGTCCGTCTGTCTGTCTGTCCGTATGAACGCTGAGATCTCGGAAACTATAAAAGCTAGAAGATTGGCATTTTGCATGCAGATTCTAGGAGTTCCTACGCAGCGCAAGTTTGTTTCAAAAAGGTGCCACGACCCCTTTAACGCCCACAATCGCTTATATACGATTTTAAAAATTTTAAATATTTCGGAAAAGTAAAAATGCAGTTTTATTGTGTTTATCAATACCTATCGAAATGTAGAAGAAATTTTTCAAATCGGACCATTCGTTAAAAAGTTATGCGTGATCAAAGTCTCTATCTCCATCTCCCTCGCACTTCTTTTACCTGAGTAACGGGTATCTGATAGTCGGGGCACCCGACTATAGCGTTCTCTCTTGTTTAATTTCTTTTATAACACAACGTTTTTATTCCACTTAACTTTCATCACACTTACACTCCCTGGGGAGTGAACTCGACTATGATAGGACTAGCTAGTTTCGTCTGCACGTCACCTCAGACTCATCAGCTATCTACGGGGATGGAAGCAGAGCATCAGAAACTCCCCAATGTTACGATCAGAGAAGCTTTTTGGCAATTGTTAGTTGCCAAAGTTCATTGGTTTTAACATAGGTGGAGTTCTGTCGTTAAAGCTTCTATCAATGTGTGAAGGTATTCAGAGTTTTGTCTGTTGAAAAACCTTCGGTTTTTTCGATATGCAGACTGGTAAATACAACAAATAGTTGAAGATTGTTTTTAATTGCTGAATTTTTGTGCGAGTGGATCCCTTTTGTTTATGTTGGTTTTGTATCGACCTGTTAAACAATAATTGTAGTGTTATTGAATTACTCGAGGTCATACGTTGGTTATATTTATACCCGTTACTCGTAGAGTAAAAGGGTATATTGTATTCGTGCAAAAGTATGTAACAGGTAGAAGGAAGCGTTTCCGACCCTATAAAGTATATATATTCTTGTTCAGGATCACTAGCCGAGTCGATCTAGCCATGTCCGTCTGTCCGTCTGTCTGTCTGTCCGTATGAACGCTGAGATCTCGGAAACTATAAAAGCTAGAAGATTGGCATTTTGCATGCAGATTCTAGGAGTTCCTACGCAGCGCAAGTTTGTTTCAAAAAGGTGCCACGACCCCTTTAACGCCCACAATCGCTTATATACGATTTTAAAAATTTAAATATTTCGGAAAAGTAAAAATGCAGTTTTATTGTGTTTATCAATACCTATCGAAATGTAGAAGAAATTTTTCAAATCGGACCATTCGTTAAAAAGTTATGCGTGATCAAAGTTTCTATCTCCATCTCCCTCGCACTTCTTTTACCTGAGTAACGGGCAGAAAACTTTAAACCAAATCAGCTTTGGTTGTTGTTCTGCAAGCCGATGGTGCCTGCATACCCTACCGACGATTGAATTTTAGGGGTGGGGACAGAAACAAGAACGGCTGTTTGGCTTTTGTTTTGTTTACATTTTTTAGGAGACTTGTTTTGAATGTTATGTTTAATGACCTTTGGTTGATTTATTTTTTTAAGGTAATAATTTTTAAGGTAATATTTTTTGGATGTACTTTATAGTGATTAAACAATTTGTTATTTTCCGAGATTAATATTATACAATTGAAAAATTTAAATATTATTTAAATAAAAAAATCAGATTTGTATATTTGTTCCATTTTAGAAGAATTTTAGAAGTTTAACCTAAATTCATTTTTTTAAGTTGTGAAAAAGTTTAAAAACTACTATTTAACACAGGTGTACATATATGTATGTATATTTATCGGTAACTAATTCGAGCGGCGACTTTTAAGAACCAACATACATAAAAATAAAGGTAGATCATTAAATAACAACATTAAACAATATTACACTGCGAACCTTAAAAAAATAAATCAACCAAAGGTCATTAAACATAACATTCAAAACAAGTGTCCTAAAAAATGTAAACAAAACAAAAGCCAAACAGCTGTTCTTGTTTCTGTCCCCACCCCTAAAATTCAATCGTCGGTAGGGTATGCAGGCACCATCCGCTCGCAGAACAACAACCAAAGCTGATTTGGTTTGAAGTTTTCTGAACCACTTAAAAGCAGTCGGTGTTTTTTGTGACACCGACTGCGATATGCCCTGTTCGTATCTCAGTAGATTGATTTCTATTAATTGGAATACATATATATATGCAAAACATTTTACAGCTACTACTGATATGAATTTGCAAACCAAAATTAAATTTATGCTGAAATATTAAAAAATATACTATAACATATAATATTCTTATTTTGATCATTAACCAAATAGTGAATGCGCCCATATTGTTAGGGTACCAAGTCTGAAAAGTAGCAAAAGACAAAATATTCTTGCCGCATCGAATTGAAATAAACTTACACATGCATGAACACGCATACATATAAAGACTAATTCAAGCGCAGGCGCAACCTTCTTCAAAATGCGCGTCTCTGCGACTGAACGACCGAACTCGAGCGCGAGCGTCAAAATAAGAATTAGAACGAGAGCGAAAAAACCCGAAGGCACACGAAGTGTCGGGGCCTGCCGATTCCAGCATTGGGGCCCCCCGATTGAAAAATTTTGTGACCAAATTCGTTGTATGAAATGACCAGTCTATATGTTGTATGTTTTGTGATACAGGCCTAAGTAGCTCAAAACTAGACCCGAGTTGGTCTTTTCTTCTGCCCTCGTCGGACCGAAGATGTGGGGATAAATTCAAAAATTCAGAACAGAATAAGTAATAAGGAAGCAAACTTTTGCAAGCCGAAGTTTATATAACCTTGCAGTTATTGCAAAACGATTATTTCGATTTCTATGCATATCTTATTAAAAAAATGAACCAAAGTAGACTTTGCGCTGCATTTTGCCATCGTTTGTATAGAAGCTATATGATATTGTTGCCCGATTTTGAAAAAATTAAAAGCGTAAAGCGTAAATATATTAAAAAATGACTATATCTCAAAGGATTATTTTGATAAACAATAAAAACAGCAAAATATTTTTTCATTTTTAATTTTTGATTTTCCTGTGGGAACTATATGATATAGATGTCCAGTTTTAATTTAATTAAAACCGTTATTCCATATTATTTAAATATTTCCGATTGTTCCTATGGGAGCTATATGATATAGTCGCCGATCCGGCTCGTTCCGACTTATATACTATACTGCAACAGAATGACAACTTTTGGGAAAGTTTCAAGCAGATAGCTTTAAAACTGAGGGATTAGTTCGCGTAGAAACGGACGAACGGACAGACGGACAAGGCTAGATCGATTCAACTGATCAAGAATATTTATACTCTATAGGGTCGAAAATGCCTCCTTCACTGCGTTGCAAACTTTTGAATGAAATTACAAATCCCTTTGTGGGTGCCACAGAATTGAACGTTCAAATGGAGAAATAGGAAAGCATTGCAATACAGCAATATACATACATACATAAATTATTCGGTTAATTTATTGGACAATCTGGGCAAACAACTTCGTGGTTCTAAACTAAATTTTCATATAAAACGCAATATAGTTGTTTTATACGAGTTTAGGAATAAGTTTTAGTTTATTCAAAACCGTCTTTGAAGATTTTTATTCGATTAGAAAAAAACCACGGATTTATTTTTAGGTAATTTGTTTTCTAACGGATTACCATCTATTTTGAATGTATTCTCGACTGTCCGACAAAGCTTTATGTCCTCGATAAAAACACAGCTCATTTTAGGAGCCCGATCAAAAGGATTTTATGGTACGCTTTGTGATAAGCGGATAAGGACATCTGGTCTTTAACATATTAAGACAAACCACACACTTTTGCGCATATATCACAAATTTTATATTCTAAAACATGATATTTCGGAGAAGCAGCTAAAAGATTAAGTGGTTCGATTTAAAAAAAATTAAACAAGTATTCTTAGAAATCGTAAGCAAAATTGTTATCTCAATTGTATGTTAATAATAAGTAATGGCGATGTTCCTATTTTATTCCTATTCATCTTCCAGTGTTTTCAAAGCACATATATGAACACAAAAGCCTCCGATTTTCGTAAAATTAAAACCATATTTTTGAAATAGCATAGGAGTAGAAATAGACGGTGTTGCTCATTAACAATGTATATGTCGGAGATTATATTGAAGTATTAGATTTAATTATTATTTGTAAGTCTCTCAGTGTATAAGTTATGCAGAATAAATTAAGATCAAAAGAGATTGCAGAAAGAGAGAGATTATGTGTGAGAGCGTGGTGGGGAAGAAGAGCGAAATCCCTGCTGAGCGTGGCGATGAAGAAGAAAATTAGCAAAGGAGAGCGGGGCAGCTCGAGTTAACCCTTCTGAGTGAATGGACGACAAAGTATTGAGTAAAATCATTGTGACTCGCTGCGCTGTGTACTGAGAAAAACCTGAATTAAAAATGGACGAAGAACCTGACCCTATATCTCCTACATATACATACGTACTTAGGCTTTATATTATAAAAAATTATAATCGTTAGATTATGCCATTTATTACATCATGTAAAATTTAATTTGAATTTTATAAAATTCGGACGATAATTGTCATAGACATTTTAAAATTTTCCGCGAATTGTCTTTTAATAATACTAAAATATGCTGCGCCTAATCGACATAGTTTTTTTTTTAGTAATATAAGCATAGAAATCGAAATTAAGTCGGGTTGTAATAACTGCCAGGGTATATAAACTTCGGCTTGCCGAAATTAGCTTTTTTTCTCAAATAATGCAGAAACGCATCCTCATTTCAAATTTTTCTTCAGAATCTTTACATCTTCCTTAAGAGACCACCATTCTCGATTTAAAATTTTGACGATTTTCACTGAGGTGGTAAATGTTCATATATTATTTTCTAGGCTTGTAACTTTGCATCCATTTATTTGAAGACTTAAAAAATAAGACAAAAATTTAACATCATTTGTTAAATTATTAATATTTGAACAGTTTTTCTTGAAAATCGCCTTCACTTTATCACTTGAAATTATAAAGGAACATTTTTGAATAGTTAAAGGTTCGAATTAAATAAAACAAGAAAGGAAAGCTAACTTCCGGCGGAGCCGAAGTTGATATACCCTTGCAGAATATTTTAATAAATAATATTCTCCAAAATTATTCGTATGATGCATTCTTAATACTCATAAAAATCCTAACTTCCTAACCTTAAAAACACCAAAGTTATGGCATTTTCAAACGTTCAGTTATATGGAAGCTATATATATATACGGACGGACAGACGGACATGGCTAAATCGACTCTCGTGGTGATGCTGATCAAGAATATATATACTTTATAGGGTCGGAAATGTCTCCTTCTCTGCGTTGCAAACTTTTGACTGAAATTATAATACTCTCTGCAAGGGTATAAAAAGAATTTAATTTAATTTTTCATATGATGCATTCTTAATACTCATAAAAAATCCCAACTTCCAACAAGAGGGAACGCAATAGTCGAGTCCTCGACTATTAGATACCCGTTACTTAGCTAAACAACTTAATAAATAAATATGCCTTCTTGTATATTCAAAGTTCATAACTGCCAATTTACTTGCACGGATTCCCGCCCTTTTTGCTAACAGCGAACCGTGCCTTCTAGAACTTTCCATTCTGCCTAGCACATTTTCCGTCTCACTCTAGCGGAGGTGAATGCGCTTGTGAGAATAGGAGCAAAAAGAGACAAAATGCGCGCCCCATTTCAAATGATTTAGATTTTGCTTTAACATAATGTGAATTAGAGTGACCACAGGAAAAAAGGGCAAGAAGTTCAAATTATCAATTTGAATTCCTAGAGCTGGCAGCTTTACAGCACGAGCATCAGCACCGGCGCTGCTTTAGCGCGGGCAGCTTTTGTCTTGCACCAGCAGCTGCGTTTATGTTTTTGAGTGCAATAAATTGACTAGAATTGTCAATTATATTGGCTAAACACATACATTCTTAAATAGAATTATGTATATTAAAGTCTAAATGTTTGCACAACACGAGTAACGGGTATAGCGAATAGCCTTCTTTGAAAGGAGTTATCTTTGCCGGGAAATTGCAACTGTGTACAATGTAAATACATATGTACATATGTATATGCTTACATACATACACACATACGCCATTGTTTGACTGAGACCTCCAATTTGGCTAACTTCATTTGATTTGCATAGTTCTTGGGATATAGTTCTTGGGATATAGTGACAAATGAAAACTATCGAAATTTCCTTTAATGTAAATCCTTATCGAGAATTAACGTTGACTCTGTTGAGCAGATTGGCCAGCTGTTCCAAAGTCATCCGTTAGATGGCGCTATTGTATTGCGCCATCTACCCCAAGACATTGGTACCACGGGCCATGAAAGGCGGAAATGTAGGCGCTAGCCAGACTTAAGCGTTTAATGGGTTTTTGGGCGTTAGAGTGGGCGTGGCCAATCGATAGGTATTGACGAAACAAATACATATCAATTAAAATTTTCAAAATAGCATCAAAACTGTGGCCACAGCTTGTGGCTTGTGGGCGTCAGAGGGGGCGTGGCACCATTTTGAAACAAACTTGCGCTGCGTAGGAACTCCTAAAATCTACATGCAAAATGCCAATCTTTTAGCTTTTATAGTTTCCGAGATCTCAGCGTTCATACGGACAGACAGACAGACGGGCATGGCTAGATCGACTCGGCTAGTGATCCTGAAGAAGAATATATTTACTTTTATAGGGTCGGAAACGCTTCCTTTTACCTGTTACATAGTTTTGCACGAGTACAATATACCCTTTTACTCTACGAGTAACGGGTATAAACACCAAAGTTATAGCATTTTCAATCGTTCAGTTATATGGCAGCTATAGGATATAGTCAGCCGATCCTTATGAAATTTAGTATGTCGGATTGATTGGCCAAAAATAAAACCCATAAAACCCTACTTCCTAACTTTACAAACACAAAAGTTATGGCATTGCCGATCAATCAGTTATATGGCGGCTATAAGATGTAGTGGGCCGATCTTTATGAAATTTGGTAGGTCTGATTGATTGTCCAAAAATAAATAAAAATCCAAACGTCCTAACTTTAAAAACACCAAAGTTATGGAATTTCCTATCATTCAGTTATATGGCAGCTATAGGATATAGTCGGCCGATCCCGGCCGTTCCGACTTATATACTGGCTCAAACAATGTCCTTTGGGAGTCACGAGTCGTGACTAGTACGCACTAGGGAGCGTATGTTTGGCATTATAGTCTCCTGCTTCTATGAAGTTGTAAAAATTCATGAATTGTAGTTCATAAATTTTAAAGCGAGGCGGGCAGTAGACAGGAAAGCTGTCAGTTACCTGGCTGCATTTTGGTAGACGTGCCCTGCAAGTAATTAGTTGCAAACCTTTGGTGAAAGTGGAGTTTGATGCTTCACCCGGTTTCGCCGTGTCTTTTATCGTCTGGATGATTTGTGTCGTAGAAGGTGTAGCCTCTTATTTGGAAGTTGTATTTGTTTGTGAGAGTCCTCTATATCAGTAGCATAATGTCGATATGATTTTCTTTAGGGAACCTTTGCCGTTCCACATTGTTATTCGTAGAATTGCCATCAATTATTTGGACTGCTAAGCTGCAAGCAACTGTATCACCAGTGTTTGCATGAACCTTAGAACGAGTCGGACAAATTTTTAACATCGTAGGATATTACGGTAAAATTTGACCGATTTCCAATTTATTGAAAAGTCTAAGCTTAACATTTTTTGTGAGAACTCGTTGCTAAACCATGGATGTTAATTGGAAATTGACGGATAGGAGTTCCAGGAGTTCCATGTATTATAAAAGATATTAACGGCCTTAGCCATGTTAGTGCATGAATAAAGTTCGGACCAGTTAAAGCCTGATATAAAAATATTTAAGCGATGAAAATTTGCCTTATGAACGCAGCGTATTCGTTTCGCATTTACAGTGAGTTCTAGAGGCTGGTAATGGTCAAAACGTAAATAAGTGGGAAAATTTTGGAACTAATAATATCCGGCCTTAACCAGGTATTTATACACACAATAATTGTATATGGCATGAACAACTATCCGAGTAAAATTTAGTCAGCTTACCAAGTAAGATTCATGTATTCTGATGGGAAAGAAGGAAGCTAGTTTTTCCGGGCAGAAGAGGATGTGAATGCCGCTAGGGACGGTTCTTTAATACTATTTTTCATTTTCCCAGAACAATTCTTTTTTTCTTAGCTTCGTACTCTTTTATACACCAGACCGAACCACTTATTGTCCCCGTTATAAGTACCATTTAAGTGGCACAGCTGTGCTGGAAGCGAATCACGGGAAGCGATGATAAATTTTATCATAAGTATGGCAAGGAATACCTTTCTGTCCAGCCGAGATAAGTTTTTGCAGTTTTTAAGGGAACAAAATGACACTATCACTCTAAATCGGACCACTGCAGTGGTGCACTGTGCAAATATAGCGGATAAATTCGATATTATGCACCTCTGAGCGGGATAGATAGAGAACGTGATAGATTGGGAGCGTAACAACGTTAAATTTACCGTTCCAATAACTCCGCAACGAAGTTCTACTCTTTAGAGATAAAGGTAGAGAGAGAGTCCCGTTCCAACAGCATCCAACGACTTCTCATCGACCTAAAAGGGAAGGAACAGAAAAACAATAACAGCAAATCAGCACCGACCTAAAAGTTCAAAATGTTTTTATTTTCTAAACAAAAAATAATCTCTATGCTCTTAAGGAGCGATCGGAATGTTGTTAAAGGCACTTAAATGTGTCTGTGGTTTTCAACAAGCGCAAATCAAAAACACGACCTTTCACTTGTTTTTCTTGTTGTTATACCCTTGCAGAAGGTATTATAATTTTGGTTAAAAGTGTGCAACGCAGTGAAGGAGACAACTCCGACCCCATAAAGTATATGTAATAACTCACAAAATGGATTTGTCTTAGCAATATAAACAAGTTTATATTTCAAACGTAATTCACTCTTTATTCTGAGACCAGCCGTATATAATAGACCGCATTCCTCATGCTTCGTTGTCAGGGTTGCCACCTTCGGATCCGCTGCTGTAGGATTCGCTTTTTGTAGCGGGTTGCCACATCCCTCCTTTTTTTCAGTCTCAGTTTCAATCCTTGGTCCGGGCTCGGTTTTTCATATTGGATGCCTGTGGTTGAAGTTCAGATTGTTGTGGATCCTGGAAATCTTCTGGGGAAATCAGCTGTGCTTCGGGTAAGATACCAGGTTTGGAGATATCGTTCGGTGAGCTCTCACTGGGTACCTTTTTAAGGTGACTAATGTTTCGCGTTAAAAGGCGATAATCTCCTGACACTGTTACGATGTTCCCCTTCCTCTCACTTACAGCATATGTAGAGGGGTCGAAACTAGGTGTTAGTTTGTGCGGGAAAACAACATTCTTGATTAGTACCTTGTCTCTTACTTCGAAGTCGATATCCCTCGCCCCTCTCTTTCTGTCAGCTAAATTTTTTCCCTTTTGCTTAACACAAACATCGCGGTCTCGTTCAGCCGAATCTAACATTTCGCCTCCTAAGTCTTAAATTCCTGGCATCTTATCTCGAACATTAACATCGTGAGTGCAGTGCCTGTACTGCCATGTGGAGTTACGTTATACATATGAACAAATTTTTGGATTTCTTCTTTATAGTTAGCCTTGTTTTGATGAGCTATCTTTAATCTCTTTCCTAGTGACTTGTTCATATTTTCTACCTCGCCGTTTGCCTGGTGCCAGTAGGGCGGAGTTCTAATCTGTTCAATTCCAGAGATCTGTAATTTAACATAATTTAACATTCTTTAAATTCGTTGCTGATGTACTGTCGTCCATTGTCTGTCTTTAAGTATTTTGGAACTTAAATTCCATGTAAAGTGAAAAATAGTCGATGAATACGAGCAAGAACTCGCCGTTTGGCAACGGACCCAGTAAATCTGACGCTACTTAAATCCACGGACCCGTTGGAAACGTCGTTTTGTTCATCGGTGCTGGATTGCTTGGGAGACTAAAAGGTAATCTTTACAAGAGTTTACAAATTTTTTCGGCCTCCCTGTCAATCCCAGGCCACCACAACTTAGAACGCTGCCATAGAGAAGTTGGGATTATTATTCGGTCTCCTCTCAATAAGATTGAACCAACTGTCGATAACTCTTCCCTGAATGGGTAGAGGCTTTTTGATATCGCCGATATCCAAGAATAGTCATTCAGGCAAGTCATAGCATCGACTATTTCTTCGTCCCATATGTTCTTCTCTGCTCCTTTGGATATACTCATTGATGCCGGGATTGAGCTCTGTAGTGCACGAAGAATGCTATATTCTGCTCTTGGCTCCAAACCCTTTGTTGATGTTATGCAGCATAGTCGAGACAAAGAGTCTGATATATTCTCTTTTCCGGCTTTAAAGATAACCTTAAATTTGAAAGCCTGTAAGCGAAGAGCTGGTGGTTCTGATGATGGTTTAAATATAGTCTCTAGTGGCTTGCGGTCGGTAACTAATTCAATCTCCAATCCTGCAGTAGTAATATAACTTTTCCACCGCCCTTACTAATACCAAGCTTTCAATGCGAGCTGGTGGTTTTGATGACGGTTTAAATATAATCTCTAGTGTCTGGTGGTCTGTAACTAATTCAAACTCCAATCCTGCAGTAGTAATAGAACTTTTCCACCGCCCTTACTAATACCAAGCTTTCCTTTTCCGTTTGCGAGTACCGCTTCTCCACATCAGACAAACTCCTATAAAGTGTTCATTGTTATCTGTGAACTGGAGCAGTACCGCGTCTGGCGCCACAGGGCTGGCATTAGCAATCAGACGTGTTCGGTGGCTTAGGTTGAAATACGAGAGTCTGGGTATTTCGGCCAATCTAATTTTTAAAGCATCGAACGCGGCTTTTTCTTTAGGGCCCCAAAATTTAATGTCTTTCGTTAACAACTGTCGTAGTGTTTCAGTGCGATCGGCCGGGATAAACTTTTCGACAAATGTGACGAGTCTTATTTGTCGGATTTCGAAAAGACGTGATGGTCGTCACTTTCTCCGGATCAACATTAATTCCCTTGTGGGATAAAATGTGGCCTACGAATTTCAAACGATTCGTTTTCCAAACGCATTTTAAATTATTTAGTAAGACATTATTTTCCTTAAATATTGATCGGACTTCTGTGACGGTTTTGTCGGGTTCTTCATCTGTTCCGAAAATAATGATAACGTCTATATAGTTTAGAACCTTGGAACAAGGCGCTAACAGTTTTTCGAGCCGCTGTTGGAATATCTCAGGAGCTGAACTTATTCCGAACATTAAACGCTTGTACCGGAACAACCCCTTTGGCGTTATGAATGTTGGCTCTCCTCATCCAGTTCTAATTGGTGGCATCCTTTAAATCAATTCTCGAAAAAAATTTGGCACCTTCCAACCTAGTCATGAATGACTCAAAAGTTGGCAGTGGGTAGTGTTCCCTTTTTAGCGCTTTATTCGCCACCCGAATGTCCAGGCACATACGTATATCGCCATTTTCTTTAAAAAGTACTACGATTGGTGAGATCCAAGAGCTAAAACCATATTCTCGACCGCAACTGGGATGCGTCTCATAGGCCGTTGTACGGGTCTTACTTTCTGGTCAATTAAGAGCTTGACCGTCACTCCTTTCGACTTGGGAAACGGGGTAATGCATTCTATTCGAATTACTTGCAATCCCAATGCGAGGACCTTCAATTGTATTGCGGTATCTTGGCCTAATAGTGATTGTGTCCCATTTTCAATTACATAAAATGACGCGACTACCTCTGTGTTTGAGCCGACTGATAAGGGAGCCCCGAAAACACAAATTACGCTGACCAATTTGTTTGAGTCACGAAACTGACTCTCGGAATTTGATCTGATGTTAAAGTCTACTGCTTTGTTCTGTTCCATTGACAACCAATCCGTTTGACTGAATAAATTAAAACGGGTTCCTGAGTCAATTATTAGAGAAACAGGTTGGCCACCGATGTAGCAATCAATTGATTCATCGTCTTCACCATCACTATAGATAACGGAAACAATTATCTTTCGCTGCCTTCGCTTCAGAAGAGGTATCTGCATCTTGAACCCATCGTACGTGTGACCGTAATGGCTTGGCGCCATTATTATTGGGCTGTGTGTACTGGCGTTTGAAACTTGTTCTGCATTTCCGTGCGAAATGTCTGATGCGAGTGCACTTGTTGTACTTAACCTGCCGTGCAGGGCATGTGGCGTTATCATCCGCGTGCCCGATGCGACCACATCTGCCACATTCGGTTTCCTTTTCAGACTTCCGGTTGAATATCTTATTTATTGTCTCCTTATACGATTTGGCTAGCATCGATTTGGAATGCTTACTAATTTCCTCGTATACCCGACAAGCTTCAATGATTTCAGCCAACGTGTGTTCTATCTCCAATAGTTTTTTCTTTAATTGAAAAGAAGTCCAGGAATCCATAATTTTATCTTTTAAACAAATCTCTTCAATTTCAGCCTTTGTGGTTCCGAAACAGCATTTCTGCATTTGTTGACGCAAACGGACAATAAATTTCGCAAAACTCTCACCCTCCATAGGAGAAAGGCTCCTAAACAGATGCCGTTCAAAGGTTGAGTTTTGCTTTGGCGTAAAATAATCATTTAGCTTATTCACCAACACCAAAAATACATCAGTCTGTTTATCCTCGTCTGGATCGATCAGAGCATCGAGCAACGAATAAGCGACCGTTTGTAATTCAACGCCTCCCGAATGAAGTAATTTTCTCCGTCACTTACTGGGTGTTTCAATGTCCTCTGCGTCGATATATATTTTGAACGCCCGAAGGCATTTTCCACTCGCTCCGCAATAAAGATCTTTCTATTGTTTCACAAAGAAACGTTTTAATAATATTTTCGCACATCTTGTTATTTCGTATCTGAAAGTAAAAGAACAATTTTTTTTAATTTTTTATTAGGGTTAACAGCCTCTGACCGTGTCAGCTTGTGTTTTCGTGTTTTTCACCACCTGAGTTGATATAAGCATGTCCGTCTGTCTGTTTCTACGCGAACTAGTCTCTCAGTTTTAAAGATATCGAATTAAAACTTTGCACACACCTTTCTTTCCTTTATACTCAGTATATTAGTCGGAACGGCTATATCCTATTTCTGCCATATAACTGATTGATCGGAAGTGCCATAACTTTGGTGTTTGTTAAGTTAGGAAGTTTGGATTTTCTATGGGTTTTATATTTGGCCAAATTATTTGACCTACCAAATTTAATAAGGATCGACCGATTATTTCTTATAGCTTCCATTTAACTGATTGATCGGAAATTTTCTTTCGGTTTTATTTTTGGCCAATCAATCCGACATACCAAATATCATAAGGATCGGCCGACTGTATTCTATAGCTGCCATATAACTGAACGATTGGAATTTCAATATCTTTGGTGTTTTAAAGTTAGGAAGTTGGGATTTTTATGAGTGTTAAGAATGCATCATATGAATAATTTTGGAGAATATAATTTACATAATATTCTGCAAGGGTATTTCAACTTCGGCTCCGCCCGAAGTTAGCTTTCCTTTCTTGCTTTTAACTTGAAACCAACTGTTCCTCAGTTAATTATTTCGCATTTCTGTTTTGCGTTTTCCTCTGCGCTTTTACAACAATTCTCATGACTTGCAACTTCGTGTCACTCAGTCCCTCTCTTAAGTGGAGCTATGTATTCGTTTTTCCTTTAAATCAAAATTCGGCAACGAATAACAGAAGGGAAGAAACAGAAGGACTGTTTTTGCAAGTCACATATAAATGCGCACTAAAACACTGCAATGCAATAAAACTATTTTCATTTGCAGATATTCCTCTTAAATGTAAGTTTAGAATTCACCAAATTTAGGTCTCGGTTTTACCACGTCGCCAATGTAATAACTCACAAAATGGATATGTCTTAGCAATAAAAACACGTGTGTATTTCAAACTTAATGCACTCTTTATTCTGAGACCACACACTGTTGGTCTGCTAGCGGTATATAATAGACTGCCCGCATTCCTCAAGCCTCGTTGTCAGGGTTGTCACCTTCGGATCCAATGCTGTATATATTCTTGAGTCCTGAGTTGATATAAGCATGTCCGTCTGTCAGTCTGTCCGTCTGTCATAACTTTGGTGTTTGTAAAGATAGGAAGTTGGGATTTTTTATTAGTGTTAAGAATGCATCATATGAATAATTTTGGAGAATATAATTTACAGAATATGCTGCAAGGGTATATAAACTTCGGCTCCGCCCAAAGCTAGCTTTCCTTTCTTGTTTTAGATGTAGCTTCTTGCATTCTCCAGGTTAGTCGTCTGTCGAGGTGGACGCCAAGATGCGATACTTCGTTGACTTGGGGAATCGGCGCACTATTCAATGATAGTAGAAGGCATGCTTGCCTGTTGAGAGATTTACATTTTTGTTCAATTATTTGGGCACCTCGAGGGACTTAGGATTGCAGCGAACGTAGATGTTGTTAGCTGCTCGTTCGTAGGTATATCCGCTGTATATAGGACGAACAGAATAGGCCCAAGTCTTGCGGGATAACATTGTATTCTTCCAGATATGGTATTATATGTGTAAGGAGGGATTTTTCGAACCATTGACGGGATTGTTTTGTCTTTTCTGGGCTTTGCTCGGACAGTAGCCGAGACGTATGATTCCATTTAAGAGTTTACAAATAGCCCCAATAGCAGAATTTGGAAGTTCAATTATCATTTTTGGTGTTATTAGGTCACCGCCAGGAGCCTTTTTCGGTTTCAGATCCATTATGACTTTCGCGATATCCTTTGGCTCAAACAATGTTTGTAAGGATATAGTTTCACGTTTGATTTGTGGTAGGGGAAATGGACAAGTGGCAGGCTAGAAAACGCTTCGGAGATGTGAAGCAAAAGTTTCGGCTTTATCTTCCACGCTGCAGGCTAGCTACCTGATGAGTATCTAATCGGAGTGACTGCTTCTTTCCTCTTCCTTCAGGGCTCGGTTTAGTGTGCGAGTTACTTCCTTAATACGTTATTTTGAAGATGGCGGTCTGGTGGTTGCAAAGCACGTCGTATACTCTTCTTGTCCAGTAAACGCTGTTCCACTTGCAGATTAGTATTAAAATGTTTGGTTTGCACGTCCTTCCCTTGTGGTGTTGAAATAGTGGCTGCTGCCATGAGTACATCCACAAGAGCATCGGTGGAGCAGTTGATGTCCACTTCGATTTTGAGCTGCTGGGTTAGTTCGATGTGAAAACTTACATACTGATCTGTAGGTTCTGGGCTTTGAAGAAAAGTTTTTAGCACTGGCGAATGGTCTGATGAAAGGTCCGAAAGCGCTTTGGGGCTTATTATATTGCGTTAAATGTTTTTTGTCACCAGAAAATCTGTTAAATCTGGGATTTTTCTTGGGTCTGCTGGCCATCATGTGGCGCTACCTGGGGAAACAATGTCCTTTGGGAGTCACGAGTCGTGATCAGTGCGTATGTTTGGCATTATAGTCTCCTGCTTCTATGAAGTTGTAAAAATTCATGAATTGTCCTTTATAAATTTTAGAGTGAGCCGGGCAGTAGAAAGAAAATCTGTCAGTTACATGGCTGCATTTTGGTAGACGTGCCCTGCAAGTAATTAGTTGCAAACCTTTGGTGAAAGCGGTGTTTGATGCTTCACCCGGTTTCGCCGTGGCCTTTATCGTCTGGATGATGTGTGCGGTAGAAGGTGTAGCCTCTTATTTGGAAGTTGTATTTGTTTGTGAGGTGCCTCTCTATCAGTAGCATAATGTCGATATGATTTTCTTTAAGGAACCATTGCCGTTCCACATTGTTATTCGTAGATTTGCCATCAATTATTTGGACTGCTAAGCTGCAAGCAACTGTATCACCAGTGTTTGCATGAACCCTAGAACGAGTCAGACAAATTTTTAACATCGTACGATATTACGGTAAAATTGGACCGATTTCCAATTTATTGAAAAGTCTAAACTTAACATTTTTTGTGAGAACTCTTTGCTAAACCATGGATGTTTATTGGAAATTGACGGATAGTATAACAGAACACATAGATAAAAGAGGAGTTCCATGCATTATAAAAGATATTAACGGCCTTAGCCATGTTAGTGCATGACTAAAGTTCGGACCAGTTAAAGCCTGATATAAAAATATTTAAGCGATGAAAATTTGCCTTATGAACGCAGCGGATTCGTTTTCCGATTTTTGCTTCAACTCTGTTTCGCATTTACAGTGAGTTCTAGAGGCTGGTAATGGTCAAAACGTAAATAACTGGGAAAATTTTGGAGGTAATAATATCCGGCCTTAACCAGGTATCTATACACACAATAATTGTATATGGCATGAACAACTATCCAAGTAAATTTTAGTCAGCTTACTAAGTAAGACTCATGTCTTCTGATGGGAAAGAAGAAAGAAGGAAGCTAGTTTTTCGGGGCAGAAGAAGATGTGGATGCCGCTAGGGACGGTTCTTTAATACTATTTTTCATTTCCCCAGAACAATTCTTTTTTTCTTAGCTTCGTACTCTTTTATAAATACGCCCTCGGGCCAGAAACTGGTGGCGTCACACCAGACCGAACCACTTTTTGTCCCCGTTATAAGTACCATTTAAGTGGCACATAAGATCGGCAGCTGTGCTGGAAGCGAATCACGGGAAGCGATGATAAATTTTATCACATATATGGCAAGGAATACTTTTCTGTCCAGCCGAGATAAGTTTTTGCAGTTTTTAAAGTAACAAAATGACACTATCACTCTAAATCGGACCACTGCAGTGGTGCACTGTGCAAATATAGCGGATAAATTCGATATTAGGGACCTCTGAGCGGGATAGATAGAGAACGTGATAGATTGGGAGCGTAACAACGTTAAATTTACCGTTCCAATAACTCCGCAACGAAGTTCTACTCTTTAGAGATAAAGGTAGAGAGAGAGTCCCGTTCCAACAGCATCCAACGACTTCTCATCGACTTAAAAGGGAAGGAACAGAAAAACAATAACAGCAAATCAGCACCGACCTAAATGTTCAAAATGTTTTTATTTTCTAAACAAAAAATAATCTCTATGCTCTTAAGGAGCGATCGGAATGTTGTTAAAGGCACTTAAATGTGTCTGTGGTTTTCAACAAGCGCAAATCAAAAACACGACCGTTCACTTGTTTTTCTTGTTGTTATACCCTTGCAGAAGGTATTATAATTTTGGTTAAAAGTGTGCAACGCAGTGAAGGAGACAGCTCCGACCCTATAAAGTATATGTAATAACTCACAAAATGGATATGTCTTAGCAATAAAAACTAGTTTATATTTCAAACGTAATTCACTCTTTATTCAGAGACCAGCCGTATATAATAGACCGCATTTCTCATGCTTCGTTGTCAGGGTTGCCACCTTCGGATCCGCTGCTGTATGATTCGCTATTTGTAGCGGGTTGCCACATCCCTCCTTTTTTTCATTCTCAGTTTCAATCCTTGGTCGGTTTTTTCATATTGGATGCCTGCAGTGGTTGAAGTTCAGATTGTTGTCGATCCTGGAAATCTTCTGGGGAAATCAGCTGTGCTTCGGGTAAGATACAAGGTTTGGAGATATCGTTCGGTGAGCTCTTACTGGGTACCTTTTTAAGGTGACTAATGTTTCGCGTTAAAAAGCGACCATCTCCTGACACTGTTACGATGTTCCCCTTCCTCTCACTTACAGCATATGTAGAGGGGTCGAAACTAGGTGTTAGTTTGTGCGGGAATATAACATTCTTGATTAGTACCTTGTCTCCTACTTCAATGTCGATATCCCTCGCCCCTCTCTTTCAGTCAGCTAAATTTTTTCCCTTTTGCTTCACACAAACATCGTTGTCTCGCTCAGCCGAATCTAACATTTCGCCTCCTAAGTCTTGAATTCCTGGCATCTTATCTCGAATCAATCTGTTGAACATTAACAGCGTGAGTGCAGTGCCTGTACTGCCATGTTGAGTTACGTTATACATATGAACAAATTTTTGGATTTCTTCTTTATAGTTAGCCTTGTTTTGATGAGCTATCATTAATCTCTTCCCTAGTGACTTGTTCATATTTTCTACCTCGCCGTTTGCCTGGGGCCAGTAGGGCGGACTTCTAATCTGTTCGATTCCAGAGATCTTACAATATTCTTTGAATTCGTTGCTGATGTACTGTCGTCCATTGTCTGTCCTTAAGTATTTTGGAACTTAAATTCCATGTAACATGAAAAATAGTCGATGAATACGACAAGAACTCGCCGTTTGGCAACGGACCTAGTAAATCGGACGCCACTTAAATCCACGGACCCATTGGAAATGTCGTTCTGTTCATCGGTGGTGGATTGCTAGCTTGGGAGACTAAAAGGCAATCTTTACAACAGTTTACAAATTTTTCAGCCTCCCGGTCAATCCCAGGCCACCTTGGAACGCAATCGGCCAGTGTCTTCTGCCATAAAGAAATTGGTCTCCTCTCAATAAGATTTAACCAACTTTCGATAACTCGTGCCTGAATTGGTAGAGGCTTTTTGATATCGCCGATATCCAAGAATCGTCATTCAGGCAAGTCATAGCATCGACTATGACTATCAGACAAAGAGTCTGATATATTCTCTTTTCCGGCTTTAAAGATAACCTTAAATTTGAAAGCCTATAAGCGAAGAGCTGGTAGTTTTGATGACAGTTTAACTATAGTCTCTAGTGGCTTGCGGTCGGTAACTAATTCAATCTCCAATCCTGCAGTAGTAATATAACTTTTCCACCGCCCTTACTAATACCAAGCTTTCAATGCGAGCTGGTGGTTTTGATGACGGTTTAAATCTAATCTCTAGTGTCTAGTGGTCTGTAACTAATTCAAACTCCAATCCTGCAGTAGTAATAGAACTATTCCACCGCCCTTACTAATACCAAGCTTTCCTTTTCCGTTTGCAAGTACCGCTTCTCCACATCAGACAAACTCCTATAAAGTGTTCATTGTTATCTGTGAACTGGAGCAGTACCGCGTCTGGCGCCACAGGGCTGGCATAAGCAATCAGACGTGTTCGGTGGCTTAGGTTGAAATACGAGAGTCTGGGTATTTCGGCCAATCTAATTTTTAAAGCACAAATTTAATGTCTTTCCTTAACAACTGTCGTAGTGTTTCAGTGCGATCGGCCGGGATAAACTTTTCGACAAATGTGACGAGTCTTATTTGTCGGATTTCGAAAAGACGTGATGGTTGTCACTTTCTCCGGATCAACATTAATTTCCTTGTGGGATAAAGTGTGGCCTACAAATTTCAAACGATTCGTTTTCCAAACGCATTTTAAATTATTTAGTAAGACATTATTTTCCTTAAATATTGATCGGACTTCTGTGACGGTTTTGTCGGGTTCTTCATCTGTTCCGAAAATAATGATAACGTCTATATAGTTTAGAACCTTGGAACAAGGCGCTAACAGTTTTTCGAGCCGCTGTTGGAATATCTCAGGAGCTGAACTTATTCCGAACATTAAACGCTTGTACCGGAACAACCCCTTTGGCGTTATGAATGTTGGCTCTCCTCATCCAGTTCTAATTGGTGGCATCCTTTAAATCAATTCTCGAAAAAAAAATTGGCACCTTCCAACCTAGTCATGAATGACTCAAAAGTTGGCAGTGGGTAGTGTTCCCTTTTTAGCGCTTTATTCGCCATCCGAATGTCCAGGCACATACGTATATCGCCATTTTCTTTAAAAAGTACTACGATTGGTGAGATCCAAGGGCTAAAACCTTATTCTCGACCGCAACTGGGATGCGTCTCATAGGCCGTTGTACGGGTCTTACTTTCTGGTCAATTAAGAGCTTGACCGTCACTCCTTTCGACTTGGGAAACGGGGTAATGCATTCTATTCGAATTACTTGCAATCCCAATGCGAGGACCTTCAATTGTATTGCGGTATATTGGCCTAATAGTGATTGTGTCCCATTTTCAATTACATAAAATGACGCGACTACCTCTGTGTTTGAGCCGACTGATAAGGGAGCCCCGAAAACACAAATTACGCTGACCAATTTGTTTGAGTCACGAAACTGACTCTCGGAATTTGATCTGATGTTAAAGTCTACTGCTTTGTTCTGTTCCATTGACAACCAATCCGTTTGACTGAATAAATTAAAACGGGTTCCTGAGTCAATTATTAGAGAAACAGGTTGGCCACCGATGTAGCAATCAATTGATTCATCGTCTTCACCATCACTATAGATAATGGAAACAATTATCTTTCGCTGCCTTCGCTTCAGAAGAGGTATCTGCATCTTGAACCCATCGTACGTGTGACCGTAATGGCTTGGCGCCATTATTATTGGGCTGTGTGTACTGGCGTTTGAAACTTGTTCTGCATTTCCGTGCGAAATGTCTGATGCGAGTGCACTTGTTGTACTTGACCTGCCGTGCAGGGCATGTGGCGTTATCATCCGCGTGCCCGATGCGACCACAACTGCCACATTCGGTTTCCTTTTCAGACTTCCGGTTGAATATCTTATTTATTGTCTCCTTATACGATTTGGCTAGCATCGATTTGGAATGCTTACTAATTTCCTCGTATACCCGACAAGCTTTAATGATTTCAGCCAACGTGTGTTCTATCTCCAATAGTTTTTTCTTTAATTGAAAAGAAGTCCAGGAATCCATAATTTTATCTTTTAAACAAATCTCTTCAATTTCAGCCTTTGTGGTTCCGAAACAGCATTTCTGCATTTGTTGACGCAAACGGACAATAAATTTCGCAAAACTCTCACCCTCCATAGGAGAAAGGCTCCTAAACAGATGCCGTTCAAAGGTTGAGTTTTGCTTTGGCGTGAAATAATCATTTAGCTTATTCACCAACACCAAAAATACATCAGTCTGTTTATCCTCGTCTGGATCGATCAGAGCATCGAGCAACGAATAAGCGACCGTTTGTAATTCAACGCCTCCCGAATGAAGTAATTTTCTCCGTCACTTACTGGGTGTTTCAATGTCCTCTGCGTCGATATATATTTTGAACGCCCGAAGGCATTTTCCACTTTTTTCTTAGCTTCGTACTCTTTTATAAATACGTCCTCGGGCCAGAAACTGGTGGCGTCACACCAGACCGAACCACTTCTTGTCCCCGTTATAAGTACCATTTAAGTGGCACATAAGATCGGCAGCTGTGCTGGAAGCGAATCACGGGAAGCGATGATAAATTTTATCACATATATGGCAAGGAATACTTTTCTGTCCAGCCGAGATAAGTTTTTGCAGTTTTTAAAGGAACAAAATGACACTATCACTCTAAATCGGACCACTGCAGTGGTGCACTGTGCAAATATAGCGGATAAATTCGATATTAGGCACCTCTGAGCGGGATAGATAGAGAACGTGATAGATTGGGAGCGTAACAACGTTAAATTTACCGTTCCAATAACTCCGCAACGAAGTTCTACTCTTTAGAGATAAAGGTAGAGAGAGAGTCCCGTTCCAACAGCATCCAACGACTTCTCATCGACTTAAAAGGGAAGGAACAGAAAAACAATAACAGCAAATCAGCACCGACCTAAATGTTCAAAATGTTTTTATTTTCTAAACAAAAAATAATCTCTATGCTCTTAAGGAGCGATCGGAATGTTGTTAAAGGCACTTAAATGTGTCTGTGGTTTTTAACAAGCACAAATCAAAAACACGACCGTTCACTTGTTTTTCTTGTTGTTATACCCTTGCAGAAGGTATTATAATTTTGGTTAAAAGTGTGCAACGCAGTGAAGGAGACAGCTCCGACCCTATAAAGTATATGTAATGACTCACAAAATGGATATGTCTTAGCAATAAAAACTAGTTTATATTTCAAACGTAATTCACTCTTTATTCAGAGACCAGCCGTATATAATAGACCGCATTTCTCATGCTTCGTTGTCAGGGTTGCCACCTTCGGATCCGCTGCTGTAGGGCTCGGTTTTTCATATTGGATGCCTGTGGTTGAAGTTCAGATTGTTGTGGATCCTGGAAATCTTCTGGGGAAATCAGCTGTGCTTCGGGTAAGATACCAGGTTTGGAGATATCGTTCGGTGAGCTCTCACTGGGTACCTTTTTAAGGTGACTAATGTTTCGCGTTAAAAAGCGACCATCTCCTGACACTGTTACGATGTTCCCCTTCCTCTCACTTACAGCATATGTAGAGGGGTCGAAACTAGGAGTTAGTTTGTGTGGGAAAACAACATTCTTGATTAGTACCTTGCCTCTTACTTCGAAGTCGATATCCCTCGCCCCTCTCTTTCTGTCAGCTAAATTTTTTCCCTTTTGCTTCACACAAACATCGCGATCTCGTTCAGCCGAATCTAACATTTCGCCTCCTAAGTCTTAAATTCCTGGCATCTTATCTCGAACATTAACATCGTGAGTGCAGTGCCTGTACTGCCATGTGGAGTTACGTTATACATATGAACAAATTTTTGGATTTCTTCTTTATAGTTAGCCTTGTTTTGATGAGCTATCTTTAATCTCTTTCCTAGTGACTTGTTCATATTTTCTACCTCGCCGTTTGCCTGGGGCCAGTAGGGCGGATTTCTAATCTGTTCAATTCCAGAGATCTTACAACATTCTTTAAATTCGTTGCTGATGTACTGTCGTCCATTGTCTGTCTTTAAGTATTTTGGAACTTAAATTCCATGTAAAGTGAAAAATAATCGATGAATACGAGCAAGAACTCGCCGTTTGGCAACGGACCCAGTAAATCTGACGCCACTTAAATCCACGGACCCGTTGGAAACGTCGTTCTTGTTATCGGTGCTGGATTGCTTGGGAGACTAAAAGGTAATCTTTACAAGAGTTTACAAATTTTTTCGGCCTCCCTGTCAATCCCAGGCCACCACAACTTAGAACGCAATCGGCCAGTGTCTTCTGCCATAGAGAAGTTGGGATTATTATTCGGTCTCCTCTCAATAAGATTGAACCAACTGTCGATAACTCTTGCCTGAATGGGTAGAGGCTTTTTGATATCGCCGATATCCAAGAATAGTCATTCAGCCAAGTCATAGCATCGACTATTTCTTCGTCCCATATGTTCTTCTCTGCTCCTTCGGATATACTCATTGATGCCGGGATTGAGCTCTGTAGTGCACGAAGAATGCTATATTCTGCTCTTGGCTCCAAACCCTTTGTTGATGTTATGCAGCATAGTCGAGACAAAGAGTCTGATATATTCTCTTTTCCGGCTTTAAAGATAACCTTAAATTTGAAAGCCTGTAAGCGAAGAGCTGGTGGTTTTGATGATGGTTTAAATATAATCTCTAGTGGCTTGCGGTCGGTAACTAATTCAATCTCCAATCCTGCAGTAGTAATATAACTTTTCCACCGCCCTTACTAATACCAAGCTTTCAATGCGAGCTGGTGGTTTTGATGACGGTTTAAATATAATCTCTAGTGTCTGGTGGTCTGTAACTAATTCAAACTCCAATCCTGCAGTAGTAAAAGAATCTAATTTTTAAAGCATCGAACGCTGCTTTTTCTTTAGGGCCCCAAAATTTAATGTCTTTCCTTAACAACTGTCGTAGTGTTTCAGTGCGATCGGCCGGGATAAACTTTTCGACAAATGTGACGAGTCTTATTTGTCGGATTTCGAAAAGACGTGATGGTCGTCACTTTCTCCGGATCAACATTAATTCCCTTGTGGGATAAAATGTGGCCTACAAATTTCAAACGATTCGTTTTCCAAACGCATTTTAAATTATTTAGTAAGACATTATTTTCCTTAAATATTGATCGGACTTCTGTGACGGTTTTGTCGGGTTCTTCATCTGTTCCGAAAATAATGATAACGTCTATATAGTTTAGAACCTTGGAACAAGGCGCTAACAGTTCTTCGAGCCGCCGTTGGAATATCTCAGGAGCTGAACTTATTCCGAACATTAAACGCTTGTACCGGAACAACCCCTTTGGCGTTATGAATGTTGGCTCTCCTCATCCAGTTCTAATTGGTGGCATCCTTTAAATCAATTCTCGAAAAAAAATTTGGCACCTTCCAACCTAGTCATGAATGACTCAAAAGTTGGCAGTGGGTAGTGTTCCCTTTTTAGCGCTTTATTAGCCATCCGAATGTCCAGGCACATACGTATATCGCCATTTTCTTTAAAAAGTACTACGATTGGTGAGATCCAAGGGCTAAAACCTTATTCTCGACCGCAACTGAGATGCGTCTCTGGTCAATTAAGAGCTTGACCGTCACTCCTTTCGACTTGGGAAACGGGGTAATGCATTCTATTCGAATTACTTGCAATCCCAATGCGAGGACCTTCAATTGTATTGCGGTATATTGGCCTAATAGTGATTGTGTCCCATTTTCAATTACATAAAATGACGCGACTACCTCTGTGTTTGAGCCGACTGATAAGGGAGCCCCGAAAACACAAATTACGCTGACCAATTTGTTTGAGTCACGAAACTGACTCTCGGAATTTGATCTGATGTTAAAGTCTACTGCTTTGTTCTGTTCCATTGACAACCAATCCGTTTGACTGAATAAATTAAAACGGGTTCCTGAGTCAATTATTAGAGAAACAGGTTGGCCACCGATGTAGCAATCAATTGATTCATCGTCTTCACCATCACTATAGATAATGGAAACAATTATCTTTCGCTGCCTTCGCTTCAGAAGAGGTATCTGCATCTTGAACCCATCGTACGTGTGACCGTAATCGCTTGGCGCCATTATTATTGGGCTGTGTGTACTGGCGTTTGAAACTTGTTCTGCATTTTCGTGCGAAATGTCTGATGCGAGTGCACTTGTTGTACTTAACCTGCCGTGCAGGGCATGTGGCGTTATCATCCGCGTGCCCGATGCGACCACAACTGCTGCGGTTTCCTTTTCAGACTTCCGGTTGAATATCTTATTTATTGTCTCCTTATACGATTTGGCTAGCATCGATTTGGAATGCTTACTAATTTCCTCGTATACCCGACAAGCTTTAATGATTTCAGCCAACGTGTGTTCTATCTCCAATAGTTTTTTCTTTAATTGAAAAGAAGTCCAGGAATCCATAATTTTATCTTTTAAACAAATCTCTTCAATTTCAGCCTTTGTGGTTCCGAAACAGCATTTCTGCATTTGTTGACGCAAACGGACAATAAATTTCGCAAAACTCTCACCCTCCATAGGAGAAAGGCTCCTAAACAGATGCCGTTCAAAGGTTGAGTTTTGCTTTGGCGTGAAATAATCATTTAGCTTATTCACCAACACCAAAAATACATCAGTCTGTTTATCCTCGTCTGGATCGATCAGAGCATCGAGCAACGAATAAGCGACCGTTTGTAATTCAACGCCTCCCGAATGAAGTAATTTTCTCCGTCACTTACTGGGTGTTTCAATGTCCTCTGCGTCGATATATATTTTGAACGCCCGAAGGCATTTTCCACTCGCTCCGCAATAAAGATCTTTCTATTGTTTTACAAAGAAACGTTTTAATAATATTTTCGCACATCTTGTTATTTCGTATCTGAAAGTAAAAGAACAATTTTTTTTAATTTTTTATTAGGGCTAACAGCCTCTGACCGTGTCAGCTTGTGTTTTCGTGTTTTTCACCACCTGAGTTGATATAAGCATGTCCGTCTGTCTGTTTCTACGCGAACTAGTCTCTCAGTTTTAAAGATATCGAATTAAAACTTTGCACACACCTTTCTTTCCTTTATACTCAGTATATAAGTCGGAACGGCTATATCCTATGTCTGCCATATAACTGATTGATCGGAAGTGCCATAACTTTGGTGTTTGTTAAGTTAGGAAGTTTGGATTTTCTATGGGTTTTATATTTGGCCAAATTATTTGACCTACCAAATTTAATAAGGATCGACCGATTATTTCTTATAGCTTCCATTTAACTGATTGATCGGAAATTTTCTTTCGGTTTTATTTTTGGCCAATCAATCCGACATACCAAATTTCATAAGGTTCGGCCGACTGTATTCTATAGCTGCCATATAACTGAACGATTGGAATTGCCATATCTTTGGTGTTTTTAAAGTTAGGAAGTTGGGATTTTTATGAGTGTTAAGAATGCATCATCTGAATAATTTTGGAGAATATAATTTACAGAATATTCTGCAAGGGTATTTCAACTTCGGCTCCGCCCGAAGTTAGCTTTCCTTTCTTGTTTTAGATGTAGCTTCTTGCATTCTCCAGGTTAGTCGTCTGTCGAGGTGGACGCCAAGATGCGATACTTCGTTGACTTGGGGAATCGGCGCACTATTCAATGATAGTAGAGGGCATGCTTGCCTGTTGAGAGATTTACATTTTTGTTCAATTATTTGGGCACCTCGAGGGACTTAGGATTGCAGCGAACGTAGATGTTGTTAGCTGCTCGTTCGTAGGTATATCCGCTGTATATAGGATGAACAGAATAGGGGCAAGTCTTGCGGGATAACATTGTATTCTTCCAGATATGGTATTATATGTGTAAGGAGGGATTTTTCGAACCATTGACGGGATTGTTTTGTCTTTTCTGGGCTTTGCTCGGACAGTAGCCGAGACGTATGATTCCATTTAAGAGTTTACAAATAGCCCCAATAGCAGAATTTGGAAGTTCAATTATCATTTTTGGTGTTATTAGGTCACCGCCAGGAGCCTTTTTCGGTTTCAGATCCCCTATGACTTTCGCGATATCCTTTGGCTCAAACAATGTTGGTAAGGATATAGTTTCACGTTTGATTTGTGGTAGGGGAAATGGACAAGTGGCAGGCTAGAAAACGCTTCGGAGATGTGAAGCAAAAGTTTCGGCTTTATCTTCCACGCTGCAGGCTAGCTACCTGATGAGTATCTAATCGGAGTGACTGCTTCTTTCCTCTTCCTTCAGGGCTCGGTTTAGTGTGCGAGTTACTTCCTTAATACGTTATTTTGAAGATGGCGGTCTGGTGGTTGCAAAGCACGTCGTATACTCCTCTTGTCCAGTACACGCTGTTCCACTTGCAGATTAGTATTAAAATGTTTGGTTTGCACGTCCTTCCCTTGTGGTGTTGAAATAGTGGCTGCTGCCATGAGTACATCCACAAGAGCATCGGTGGAGCAGTTGATGTCCACTTCGATTTTGAGCTGCTGGGTTAGTTCGATGTGAAAACTTACATACTGATCTGTAGGTTCTGGGCTTTGAAGAAAAGTTTTTAGCACTGGCGAATGGTCTGATGAAAGGTCCGAAAGCGCTTTGGGGCTTATTATATTGCGTTAAATGTTTTTTGTCACCAGAAAATCTGTTAAATCTGGGATTTTTCTTGGGTCTGCTGGCCATCATGTGGCGCTACCTGGGGAATCAATGTCCTTTGGGAGTCACGAGTCGTGATCAGTGCGTATGTTTGGCATTATAGTCTCCTGCTTCTATGAAGTTGTAAAAATTCATGAATTGTCCTTTATAAATTTTAAAGTGAGCCGGGCAGTAGAAAGAAAATCTGTCAGTTACATGGCTGCATTTTGGTAGACGTGCCCTGCAAGTAATTAGTTGCAAACCTTTGGTGAAAGCGGTGTTTGATGCTTCACCCGGTTTCGCCGTGGCCTTTATCGTCTGGATGATTTGTGCGGTAGAAGGTGTAGCCTCTTATTTGGAAGTTGTATTTGTTTGTGAGGTGCCTCTCTATCAGTAGCATAATGTCGATATGATTTTCTTTAAGGAACCATTGCCGTTCCACATTGTTATTCGTAGATTTGCCATCAATTATTTGGACTGCTAAGCTGCAAGCAACTGTATCACCAGTGTTTGCATGAACCCTAGAACGAGTCAGACAAATTTTAAACATCGTACGATATTACGGTAAAATTTGACCGATTTCCAATTTATTGAAAAGTCTAAACTTAACATTTTTTGTGAGAACTCTTTGCTAAACCATGGATGTTTATTGGAAATTGACGGATAGTATAACAGAACACATAGATAAAAGAGGAGTTCCATGCATTATAAAAGATATTAACGGCCTTAGCCATGTTAGTGCATGACTAAAGTTCGGACCAGTTAAAGCCTGATATAAAAATATTTAAGCGATGAAAATTTGCATTATGAACGCAGCGGATTTGTTTTCCGATTTTTGCTTCAACTCTGTTTCGCATTTACAGTGAGTTCTAGAGGCTGGTAATGGTCAAAACGTAAATAACTGGGAAAATTTTGGAGGTAATAATATCCGGCCTTAACCAGGTATCTATACACACAATAATTGTATATGGCATGAACAACTATCCAAGTAAATTTTAGTCAGCTTACTAAGTAAGACTCATGTCTTCTGATGGGAAAGAAGAAAGAAGGAAGCTAGTTTTTCGGGGCAGAAGAAGATGTGGATGCCGCTAGGGACGGTTCTTTAATACTATTTTTCATTTCCCCAGAACAATTCTTTTTTTCTTAGCTTCGTACTCTTTTATAAATACGTCCTCGGGCCAGAAACTGGTGGCGTCACACCAGACCGAACCACTTCTTGTCCCCGTTATAAGTACCATTTAAGTGGCACATAAGATCGGCAGCTGTGCTGGAAGCGAATCACGGGAAGCGATGATAAATTTTATCACATATATGGCAAGGAATACTTTTCTGTCCAGCCGAGATAAGTTTTTGCAGTTTTTAAAGGAACAAAATGACACTATCACTCTAAATCGGACCACTGCAGTGGTGCACTGTGCAAATATAGCGGATAAATTCTATATTAGGCACCTCTGAGCGGGATAGATAGAGAACGTGATAGATTGGGAGCGTAACAACGTTAAATTTACCGTTCCAATAACTCCGCAACGAAGTTCTACTCTTTAGAGATAAAGGTAGAGAGAGAGTCCCGTTCCAACAGCATCCAACGACTTCTCATCGACTTAAAAGGGAAGGAACAGAAAAACAATAACAGCAAATCAGCACCGACCTAAATGTTCAAAATGTTTTTATTTTCTAAACAAAAAATAATCTCTATGCTCTTAAGGAGCGATCGGAATGTTGTTAAAGGCACTTAAATGTGTCTGTGGTTTTCAACAAGCGCAAATCAAAAACACGACCGTTCACTTGTTTTTCTTGTTGTTATACCCTTGCAGAAGGTATTATAATTTTGGTTAAAAGTGTGCAACGCAGTGAAGGAGACAGCTCCGACCCTATAAAGTATATGTAATAACTCACAAAATGGATATGTCTTAGCAATAAAAACAAGTTTATATTTCAAACGTAATTCACTCTTTATTCTGAGACCAGCCGTATATAATAGACCGCATTTCTCATGCTTCGTTGTCAGGGTTGCCACCTTCGGATCCGCTGCTGTAGGATTCGCTATTTGTAGCGGGTTGCCACATCCCTCCTTTTTTTTCAGTCTCAGTTTCAATCCTTGGTCCGGACTCGGTTTTTTCATATTGGATGCCTGCAGTGGTTGAAGTTCAGATTGTTGTGGATCCTGGAAATCTTCTGGGGAAATCAGCTGTGCTTCGGGTAAGATACCAGGAGACTGAAGGAGACAACTCCGACCCTATAAAGTATATGTAATAACTCACAAAATGGATATGTCTTAGCAATAAAAACAAGTTTATATTTCAAACGTAATTCACTCTTTATTCTGAGACCAGCCGTATATAATAGACCGCATTCCTCATGCTTCGTTGTCAGGGTTGCCACCTTCGGATCCGCTGCTGTAGGATTCGCTATTTGTAGCGGGTTGCCACATCCCTCCTTTTTTTCAGTCTCAGTTTCAATCCTTGGTCGGTTTTTTGATATTGGATGCCTGCAGTGGTTGAAGTTCAGATTGTTGTGGATCCTGGAAATCTTCTGGGGAAATCAGCTGTGCTTCGGGTAAGATACAAGGTTTGGAGATATCGTTCGGTGAGCTCTTACTGGGTACCTTTTTAAGGTGACTAATGTTTCGCGTTAAAAAGCGACCATCTCCTGACACTGTTACGATGTTCCCCTTCCTCTCACTTACAGCATATGTAGAGGGGTCGAAACTAGGTGTTAGTTTGTGTGGGAATACAACATTCTTGATTAGTACCTTGTCTCCTACTTCAATGTCGATATCCCTCGCCCCTCTCTTTCTGTCAGCTAAATTTTTTCCCTTTTGCTTAACACAAACATCGCGGTCTCGTTCAGCCGAATCTAACATTTCGCCTCCTAAGTCTTGAATTCCTGGCATCTTATCTCGAATCAATCTGTTGAACATTAACAGCGTGAGTGCAGTGCCTGTACTGCAATGTGGAGTTACGTTATACATATGAACAAATTTTTGGATTTCTTCTTTATAGTTAGCCTTGTTTTGATGAGCTATCATTAATCTCTTCCCTAGTGACTTGTTCATATTTTCTACCTCGCCGTTTGCCTGGGGCCAGTAGGGCGGACTTCTAATCTGTTCGATTCCAGAGATCTTACAATATTCTTTGAATTCGTTGCTGATGTACTGTCGTCCATTGTCTGTCTTTAAGTATTTTGGAACTTAAATTCCATGTAACATGAAAAATAGTCGATGAATACGATAAGAACTCGCCGTTTGGCAACGGACCTAGTAAATCGGACGCCACTTAAATCCACGGAGCCATTGGAAATGTCGTTCTGTTCATCAGTGGTGGATTGCTAGCTTGGGAGACTAAAAGGCAATCTTTACAACAGTTTACCAATTTTTCAGCCTCCCGGTCAATCCCAGGCCACCTTGGAACGCAATCGGCCAGTGTCTTCTGCCATAAAGAAGTTGGTCTCCTCTCAATAAGATTTAACCAACTGTCGATAACTCGTGCCTGAATGGGTAGAGGCTTTTTGATATCGCCGATATCCAAGAATCGTCATTCAGGCAAGTCATAGCATCGACTATGACTATCAGACAAAGAGTCTGATATATTCTCTTTTCCGGCTTTAAAGATAACCTTAAATTTGAAAGCCTATAAGCGAAGAGCTGGTGGTTTTGATGACAGTTAAACTATAGTCTCTAGTGGCTTGCGGTCGGTAACTAATTCAATCTCCAATCCTGCAGTAGTAATATAACTTTTCCACCGCCCTTACTAATACCAAGCTTTCAATGCGAGCTGGTGGTTTTGATGACGGTTTAAATATAATCTCTAGTGTCTGGTGGTCTGTAACTAATTCAAACTCCAATCCTGCAGTAGTAATAGAACTTTTCCACCGCCCTTACTAATACCAAGCTTTCCTTTTCCGTTTGCGAGTACCGCTTCTCCACATCAGACAAACTCCTATAAAGTGTTCATTGTTATCTGTGAACTGGAGCAGTACCGCGTCTGGCGCCACAGGGCTGGCATTAGCAATCAGACGTGTTCGGTGGCTTAGGTTGAAATACGAGAGTCTGGGTATTTCGGCCAATCTAATTTTTAAAGCATCGAACGCTGCTTTCTCTTCAGGGCCCTAAACAAATTTAATGTCTTTCCTTAACAACTGTCGTAGTGGTTCAGTGCGATCGGCCAAGTCCGGGATAAACTTTCCGACATATGTGACGAGGCTTATTTGTCGGATTTCGAAAAGACGTGATGGTCGTCACTTTCTCCGGATCAACATTAATTCCCTTGTCGGATAAAATGTGCCCTACAAATTTCGAACGATTTGTTTTCCAAACACATTTTGAATCATTTAGTAAGACATTATTTTCCTTAAATATTGATCGGACTTCTGTGACGGTTTTGTCGGGTTCTTCATCTGTTCCGAAAATAATGATAACGTCTATACCTTGGAACAAGGCGCTAACAGTTTTTCGAGCCGCCGTTGGAATATCTCAGGAGCTGAAGTTATTCCGAAATTTAAACGCTTGTACCGGAACAACCCCTTTGGCGTTATGAATGTTGGCTCTCCTCATCCAGTTCTAATTGGTGGCATCCTTTAAATCAATTCTCGAAAAAAATTTGGCACCTTCCAACCTAGTCATGAATGACTCAAAAGTTGGCAGTGGGTAGTGTTCCCTTTTTAGCGAATGTCCAGGCACATACGTATATCGCCATTTTAAAAAGTACTACGATTGGTGAGATCCAAGCGCTAAAACCTTATTCTCGACCGCAACTGGGATGCGTCTCATAGGCCGTTGTACGGGTCTTACTTTCTGGTCAATTAAGAGCTTGATCGTCACTCCTTTCGACTTGGGAAACGGGGTAATGCATTCTATTCGAATTACTTGCAATCCCAATGCGAGGACCTTCAATTGTATTGCGGTATATTGGCCTAATAGTGATTGTGTCCCATTTTCAATTACATAAAATGACGCGACTACCTCTGTGTTTGAGCCGACTGATAAGGGAGCCCCGAAAACACAAATTACGCTGACCAATTTGTTTGAGGCGTAGTCACAAACCTGACTCTCGGAATTTGATCTGATGTTAAAGTCTACTGCTTTGTTCTGTTCCATTGACAACCAATCCGTTTGACTGATTAAATTAAAACGGGTTCCTGAGTCAATTATTAGAGAAACAGGCCACCGATGTAGCAATCAATTGATTCATCGTCTTCACCATCACTATAGATAACGAAAACAATTATCTTTCGCTGCCTTCGCTTCAGAAGAGGTATCTGCATCTTGTACCCATCGTACGTGTGACCGTAATCGCTTGGCGCCATTATTATTAGGCTGTGTGTACTGACGTTTGAAACTTGTTCTGCATTTCCGTGCGAAATGTCTGATGCGAGTGCACTTGTTGTACTTAACCTGCCGTGCAGGGCATGTGGCGTTATCATCCGCGTGCCCGATGCGACCACATCTGCCACATTCGGTTTCCTTTTCAGACTTCCGGTTGAATATCTTATTTATTGTCTCCTTATACGATTTGGCTAGCATCGATTTGGAATGCTTACTAATTTCCTCGTATACCCGACAAGCTTTAATGATTTCAGCCAACGTGTGTTCTTTCTCCAATAGTTTTTTCTTTAATTGAAAGGAAGTCCAGGAATCCATAATTTTATCTTTTAAACAATTCTCTTTAATTTCAGCCTTTGTGGTTCCGAAACAGCATTTCTGCATTTGTTAACGCAAACGGACAATAAATTTCGCAAAACTCTCACCCTCCATAGGAGAAAGGCTCCTAAACAGATGCCGTTCAAAGGTTGACTTTTGCTTTGGCGTAAAATAATCATTTAGCTTATTCACCAACACCAAAAATACATCAGTCTGTTTATCCTCGTCTGGATCGATCAGAGCATCGAGCAACGAATAAGCGACCGTTTGTAATTCAACGCCTCCCGAATGAAGTAATTTTCTCCGTCACTTACTGGGTGTTTCAATGTCCTCTGCGTCGATATATATTTTGAACGCCCGAAGGCATTTTCCACTCGCTCCGCAATAAAGATCTTTCTATTGTTTCACAAAGAAACGGTTTAATAATATTTTCGCACATCTTGTTATTTCGTATCTGAAAGTGAAAGAAAATTTTTTTTTTAAACTTTTTATTAGGGCTAACTGCCTCTGACCTCGTCAGCTTGTGTTTTCGGCTAACTGCCTCAATAGTAACCAATAATTCGATTCAAAATTATTTTCATTATACCCTTGCAGAGGGTATTATAATTTGGTCAAAAGTGTGCAACGCAGTGAAGGAGAGATCTCCGACCCTATAAAGTATATATATTCTTGATCAGGATCACCACCTGAGTTGATTTAAGCATATCCGTCTGTCTGTTTCTACGCGAACTAGTCTCTCAGTTTTAAAGATATCGAATTGAAACTTTGCACAATCCTTTCTTTCCTTTATACTCAGTATATAAGTCGGAACGGCTATATCCTATTGCAGCCATATAACTGATTGATCGGAAGTGCCATAACTTTGGTGTTTGTTAAGTTAGGAAGTTGGGATTTTTTTTTAGTATTAAGAATGCATCATATGAATAATTTTGGAGAATATAATTTACAAGGGGGCAAGGGTTTATAAACTCCGGCTCCGCCAAAAGCTAGCTTTCCTTTCTTGTTTTAGATGTAGCTTCTTGCATTCTCCAGGTTAGTCGTCTGTCGAGGTGGACGCCAAGATGCGATACTTCGTTGACTTGGGGAATCGGCGCACTATTCAATGATAGTAGAGGGCATGCTTGCCTGTTGAGAGATTTACATTTTTGTTCAATTATTTGGGCACCTCGAGGGACTTAGGATTGCAGCGAACGTAGATGTTGTTAGCTGCTCGTTCGTAGGTATATCCGCTGTATATAGGATGAACAGAATAGGGGCAAGTCTTGCGGGATAACATTGTATTCTTCCAGATATGGTATTATATGTGTAAGGAGGGATTTTTCGAACCATTGACGGGATTGTTTTGTCTTTTCTGGGCTTTGCTCGGACAGTAGCCGAGACGTATGATTCCATTTAAGAGTTTACAAATAGCCCCAATAGCAGAATTTGGAAGTTCAATTATCATTTTTGGTGTTATTAGGTCACCGCCAGGAGCCTTTTTCGGTTTCAGATCCATTATGACTTTCGCGATATCCTTTGGCTCAAACAATGTTTGTAAGGATATAGTTTCACGTTTGATTTGTGGTAGGGGAAATGGGCAAGTGGCAGGCTAGAAAACGCTTCGGAGATGTGAAGCAAAAGTTTCGGCTCTATCTCCCACGCTGCAGGCTAGCTACCTGATGAGTATCTAATCGGAGTGACTGCTTCTTTCCTCTTCCTTCAGGGCTCGGTTTAGTGTGCGAGTTACTTCCTTAATACGTTATTTTAAAGATGGCGGTCTGGTGGTTGCAAAGCACGTCGCAGACGCCTCTTTTCCAGTACACGCTGTTCCACTTGCAGATTAGTATTAAAATGTTTGGTTTGCACGTCCTTCCCTTGTGGTGTTGAAATAGTGGCTGCTGCCATGAGTACATCCACAAGAGCATCGGTGGAGCAGTTGATGTCCACTTCGATTTTGAGCTGCTGGGTTAGTTCGATGTGAAAACTTACATACTGATCTGTAGGTTCTGGGCTTTGAAGAAAAGTTTTTAGCACTGGCGAATGGTCTGATGAAAGGTCCGAAAGCGCTTTGGGGCTTATTATATTGCGTGAAATGTTTTTTGTCACCAGAAAATCTGTTAAGTCTGGGATTTTTTTAGGTCTGCTGGCGCCACATGATGATGTGGCGCTACCTGGGGAAAAAATGTCCTTTGGGAGTCACGAGTCGTGATCCCCAGTGCGTATGTTTGGTATTATAGTCTCCTGCTTCTATGAAGTTGTAAAAATTCATGAATTGTCCTTCATAAATTTTAAAGCGAGCCGGGCAGTAGACAGAAAGTCTGTCAGTTACCTGGCTGCATTTTGCAAATAATTAGTTGCAAACCTTTGGTGAAAGTGGTGTTTGATGCTTCACCCGGTTTCGCCGTGGCCTTTATCGTCTGGATGATTTATGCGGTAGAAGGTGTAGCCTCTTATTTGGAAGTTGTATTTGTTTGTGAGGTGCCCTCTCTATCAGTAGCATAATGTCGATATGATTTTCTTTAAGGAACCATTGCCTTTCCACATTGTTATTCGTAGATTTGCCATCAATTATTTGGACTGCTTAGCTGCAAGTAACTGTATCACCAGTGTTTGCATGAACCCTAGAACGAGTCAGACAAATTTTTAACATCGTACGATATTACGGTAAAATTGGACCGATTTCCAATTTATTGAAAAGTCTAAACTTAACATTTTTTGTGAGAACTCTTTGCTAAACCATGGATGTTTATTGGAAATTGACGGATAGTATAACAGAACACATAGATAAAAGAGGAGTTTCATGTATTATAAAAGATATAAACGGCCTTAGCCATGTTAGTGCATGACTAAAGTTCGGACCGGTTAAAGCCTGATATAAAAATATTTAAGCGATAAAAATTTGCCTTATGAACGCAGCGGATTCGTTTTCCGATTTTTGCTTCAACTCTGTTTCGCATTTACAGTGAGTTCTAGAGGCTGGTAATGGTCAAAACGTAAATAACTGGGAAAATTTTGGAGGTAATAATATCCGGCCTTAACCAGGTATCTATACACACAATAATTGTATATGGCATGAACAACTATCCGAGTAAAATTTAGTCAGCTTACTAAGTAAGATTCATGTATTCTGATGGGAAAGAAGAAAGAAGGAAGCTAGTTTTTCAGGGCAGAAGAGGATTGCCGCTAGGGACGGTTCTTTAATACTATTTTTCATTTCCCCAGAACCATTCTTTTTTTCTTAGCTTCGTACTCTTTTATAAATACGCCCTCGGACCAGAAACTGGTGGCGTCACACCAGACCGAACCACTTCTTGTCCCCGTTATAAGTACCATTTAAGTGGCGCATAAGATCGGCAGCTGTGCTGGAAGCGAATCACGGGAAGCGATGATAAATTTTATCATAAGTATGGCAAGGAATACCTTTCTGTCCACCTGAGATAGGTGTTTGCTGTTTTTAAGTGAACAAAATGACACTATCACTCTAAATCTGTTGAAATTGTATTTAACAGTAAGCATAACATAATCTGTTCGGTAACCATATCTCTATACGTAGCAAGAATGTATGTTATCGAACAGCGAACTTCAAAACATATGCTTTTTCCTCTCGCTGCCTACTCTTGTTCTTAAGTGTGTATACTGGTACAATCACGAGTTCAATTCTATTATAACGATTAAACTATTAACTACAAAGCCGCTGCGTTATTCTTTGGCTGGGATAATCCACTATACCACGTGGTTATTTTTTCCAACAAAATCGGACCACTGCAGTGGTGCACTGTGCAAATATAGCGGATAAATTCGATATTAGGCACCTCTGAGCGGGATAGATAGAGAACGTGATAGATTGGGAGCGTAACAACGTTAAATTTACCGTTCTAATAACTCCGCAACGAAGTTCTACTCTTTAGAGATAAAGGTAGAGAGAGATGTAACGACCTGTTTCTTTATTTCTGCTCGCTACGTAAACGTGCGGCTAGCTCAGAGAGGTTGTGAGTTCGTTCCACCAAATTTATAGTGAGTGACCGCCCGTGACCAAGGGATAACGCCAGAAATGATTAGGTTGGTGCTGGTTTATTGACTCTCTAAATAAAGCCTTATTGCTATTGCCCTGCTGCCCGTTGTCGCTGTCTCCTGGCTCCTGGCGGTGCTCCTGGCTCGCTGCTGCTCTGCTCCTGGCGTGCTTCTGCGTCGCTCCTGGCTTACCGCTGTGTTGCTTCGGCTTGCTGCTCCGGGTGACTGAGATCGGTACGACTCCACCAAACCCTGGATGTTATGCGAGCTTCCCTACCGGGGCCGGCAAGGTGTATCGCCTAGCAGGTGAACCGAAGTTACGCCTTATCGCCTAGCCACCTTTATCGCCTGGCTTCCGGAGTTCAGCCTGGACTTTGTCGGCAAGGTGTATCGCCTAGCAGGTAGAACACAGTTCTCCCTTATCGCCTAGCCACCTTTATCGCCTGACACCGCGCAAGGACTCCCTAAGCTTGACTTTACCACGACCTAGCACCGTTGGATCTCAGCGTTGTAGCCTCAGCCTTGTAGACTTGTCGTCGTTCGGCGTCTCGACTTTGCGATCTTGATCCTTGGGCACTTCGGTTTCGATGTTTACTTATTCCGCGTTCACGCACTCGCTCTGATTCTCGCACTCGTACTGTCCCGAGCTGCGCTTGCGCCGTCCTTTTTATAGGCGCTGTAGGTGCCGTTATTTCCCTCGGGTCCAAGGTCCACTGAGGTACCGTTAATTCACGGTGTGTCCTCTTTGTGCGGGTCCGAAGTCCGCCCATTAACCGTATGACCCCGTTGCCCTTGCCGGGCGCGGGTCCAAGGTCCATAGAGGTACCGTTAATTCACGGTGTGTCCTCTTTGTGCGGGTCCGAAGTCCGCCAATTCACCGTACGACCTCATTGCCCTTGCCATATGAGGGTCCAAGGTCCGAATGTTTTCTCGCCTCCTCCGCTGTTGCTAGGCCGATCTCCTGCATCGAGATTTGTGGGGAGTTTATGACTCCTCACAGAGAGTCCCGTTCCAACAGCATCCAACGACTTCTCATCGACTTAAAAGGGAAGGAACAGAAAAACAATAACAGCAAATCAGCACCGACCTAAATGTTCAAAATGTTTTTATTTTGTTAACAAAAAATAATCTCGATGCTCTTGAGGAGCGATCGGAATGTTGTTAAAGGCACTTAAATGTGTCTGTGGATTTCAACAAGCGCAAATCAAAAACACGACCGTTCACTTGTTTTTCTTGTTGTTATACCCTTGCAGAAGATATTATAATTTTGGTTAAAAGTGCGCAACGCAGTGAAGGAGACATCTCCGACCCTATAAAGTATATATATTCTTGATCAGGATCGCGTCCTAAGTTGATATAAGCATGTCCGTCTGTCTGTCTGCCTGTCTGCTTCTACGCGAACTAGTCTCTCAGTTTTAAATAATCGAATTCAAACTTTGCACACACCTTTCGTTTCTTTGCACGCAGTATATAAATCGAAACGGCCGCTATATAACTGATTGATCGGAAATGCCATAACTTTGTTGTTTATAAAGTTAGAAATTTTGGGATCGATGGGTCATATGCTGTCATATAACTGAACGATTCTATATGCCATAACTTTTGTATTTTTAAAGTTAGGAAGTTGGGGTTTTTATGGGTTTTATATTTGACCAATCAATTCGACCTACCAAATTTCATAAGGTTCGGCCAACTATATCCTATAGCTGCCATATAACTGAACGATTTAGAAAGTTGGGATTTTTTATGAGTATTAAGAATGCATCATTTGAATAATTTTGGAGAATATAATTTACATAATATTCTGCAAGGGTATATCAACTATACCCTAACTATTGTTGCTGGGTGGGGGGTCTCTTCGCCGGAGTCATGTATAGCTAGTGTTCCAGATGAAAGACCGCGCAAGGTCATTAGATTGGGCCTGAAGCTTGAGATTATACTTGGTTTTCACCTTGTCGAGTTCGTCTTTAATTAAGATTTGTAACGGGTAGGTACACTGAACATAGCTCCGAGCGAGATGGAGTGGGTGAAATACGAGCGCACGCGATAAAAAAAAATGATCCGGATCGGTTCGTCAGCTATGGGGGTGATGTTCTTGCTCGTTTTCCACCGATGCCCATTCGAAATGATAATTAGATAAATTCGCGTCCGATGACAAGCTACACTGAGAAAGAAAGGAGACACACACAAACGAGACTTGCTGGTAGAACCTACTTTACGATTGGCTATAGAATTGTTTCCTTTTGGGCCTCCCTCGATGTTTTGCCCACCCTTCCTATAGTCGCTCAATCCCATTGTGGCCATAGCCTGAGCGACCCCTTGTTATTAAAGCGGTATTTCACATATAAGTTAAACTAGCTGCTGCCAACACGGAATTTCTTAAAACATTATACAAATTTTATTACACCCTAAAATTTGGTTCTTATAATTACAAACATGGTATTAAACTTAATTTCTTTAAACACGGGCCGTAATAATAAGGATAGAAGATAAAAGATAAAAAAAAGAAATTCATGCAAAAAGGAATGCAAACTAAGTTTTCATTTGAGCGACATCGGATTGAAATTAATGTAAAATTTAATTAAGATTGTGCATGTGTTTAACAGAGGTCATCTGGCTTTGATCGCTTTCAACAATTTACTTTATCTTTTACTTTAAACAAATGCCAGAATAAAAAAAATCATGCAAACATGCGTGAGCGAACCTCCAGTTCAAACATTTCCAGGTTCGACGGGGCTTTACCGTAAATTTACCCGCTCTTCTTATCCTATTCTTCTTCCCACTACTTCTTATCCATTGCCTTTTGGGCCATTTATGTTACCTTTTCTTTATTTCATTTTTTGTTTCTTTTTATTTAATTTAAAAACATGGAAGTTTGACTCACCGCATACTTTAAATCCAATGACGAAAACCCTTTGGGGAAGAAAGGCAAAGGAAAATAGCAAGGGAAACACTCAAGTTAACACCGGAAAAATATAATTTTTTTGGGATCGAGATTTAATTTTCTGTTGACATCCCGATTACACTCGCTCAACTCATATGCATTGGCATATTCTTTTCTTCCGATGACCACCTTTTCCGCACTTCAATATCTTTCACAACAAAAAAAAACTATTCTCTAACTTCTAACTTAAACTCTTTAATTCTGTTAATTACATTCCGCTGCTTTACTGCTAGTTGGTTTATGCAATTTTTTTTTTTAGTTTTTATACCCGTTACTCGTAGAGTAAAAGGGTATATTGTATTCGTGCAAAAGTATGTAACAGCTAGAAGGAAGCGTTTCCGACCCTATAAAGTATATATATTCTTGTTCAGGATCACTAGCCGAGTCGATCTAGCCATGTCCGTCTGTCCGTCTGTCTGTCCGTATGAACGCTGAGATCTCGGAAACTATAAAAGCTAGAAGATTGGCATTTTGCATGCAGATTCTAGGAGTTTCTACGCAGCGCAAGTTTGTTTCAAAAAGGTGCCACGCCCCCTTTAACGCCCACAATCGCTTATATACGATTTTAAAAATTTAAATATTTCGGAAAAGTAAAAATGCAGTTTTATTGTGTTTATCAATACCTATCGAAATGTAAAAGAAATTTTTCAAATCGGACCATTCGTTTAAAAGTTATGCGTGATCAAAGTTTCTATCTCCATCTCCCTCGCACTCATTTTACCTGAGTAACGGGTATCTGGTAGTCGGGTCACCCGACGCATGGTCTGTAATAACCGTGAATTCGTGGCCCTCAACATAAGCGCGAAATCTTTTTATACAAATTATGGTCGCCAAACACTCTCGCTCGCTGACCGAATAATTTCTCCGAGGCTTATTGAGCTTTTTTGCTACAAAGGCTATAGGACACTCCTCACCACTGTCCGATTTTTGAACTAAAACGCCACCTACGACTGTATTACTGGCGTCGCAGTGAATGTAAAACGGCTTGCTAAAATCCGGGCTGCGCAGAACCGGTGCAGTGCAAAGCATCTCTTTTAGCTTTTTGAATGCCTCCTCGCCCTCGACAGTCATAACAAATTTTTGTCTGGGTTTCAGAAGATCGGTTATTAATAAATTTCCTATACCATCCAGCCATGCCGAGAAATCTCCTTAAGGCTTTCAGAGACTTGGGCAATGGAAAATTCGTCATTGCTGAAATTTGATCAGGGTCCGTTCGCACTACCCCTTCGCCCTCTATGTGTCCTAAATATTTGACACTTTTCATGCAAAAATTACTTTTTCCTACGTTTGACATTAAACCCGCAATTCGAATACACCTTGCTACCGATTCCAAAACCTTCACATGGCTGTCAAAACTATCCGAAACGATGAGCAAATCATCCAGGTAAACGAAGACTTCGTTTCTAAGCTCAGCAGGTATCACCTTGTCCATCAGCCTGGTCATCGTCTGCGAAGCGTTGGTAAGACCGAATGGCATTACCTTGTATTGGTACAGGGGCTTACCCGGTATTGTGAAAGTAGTTTTATTAAGATCGAGGCTGGAAATCATATTTGCTTAAGGAAGCCGGATAAGAATACCGTCAATTTGCGGCAAAGGGTATTCGTCTTTCCTCGTCACAGCAGTGACTTTTTGGCTATCCAGACACAGACGCACTTTCCCTGGTTTCTGGACCAATACAACTGGTGACGACCAAGGACTGTCGGACTCTTCGATTACTCCAAGTTTGAGCATTCGATCCACCTCCTCGTAGAGCAATTTTTCAACCGCTGGCGAAACCGGAAAATGTCTTTGCTTCACGGGTTTCGCGTCTCTCACATCGATAGAATGCGACAGGAGACCAGTTTTTCCTAGACCTGGGACCGCAAATGAAGGGAATTTGCCGATCACCGCTTGCAAATGGATCTTTTGATTGTCCGATAAAATATGTGATTCTCTTGTCAATTCCTCCAAATGCATATTAGGTGGCAAAAGCTCAAAAATGGAACAAAAATCAATGCCCAAATACAAATCTTGAATAAGCAAAGGAATTATATACATTTCTAGATCCTCTATTTTTCCCTCATACTCTACTGGTGTTTTCAAACGCCCTACCACGTTTTGCTTTTGCCCATCTGCTGTGCTTGCTGCTATGTTACCCCTCCTAAATGGGATTCGGCTCTTAATAATTTGTTTGGCTAATTTTCCGCCTATAGCGCACATGGAAGCCCCCGTGTCTAACAGTCCGAGAACAACTCTATCTAGTAAACGAACCTCCGCATAAGTTTTATCTAAGTTTTTGTGCCTGATAGCATTTATAACCTCCTCCCAAAATGCTAAAAGAATTAAGGAATATTGGCTGGCTGATCGCCAGGTTTTTATCGGACTAATTTTAATATTTGGAAATACCTTATTTTTCAAAAGTTGAGGCCAGTAAATAGGTGCTTCCGAGTTTATTTGGTTGCTGCGCGGAACACACGACTGTTGATTTCGCCGTGTGTTCGGCTTCCCGTTTTTTTGACACTTTGGACAACTCGGCTTGTACATGTTCGGTGCACCGCACCCATAGCAGAACACTTTCTTCTTTTCTGCGCAATCAACATATCGGTGGCCATCTCTCCTGCAGTTCTAGCATACCAAGGCGAGAGCGTCGTCCACAAATTCAGCATCAGAGAAGTCTGTAGCATCCTTTCGTTTCCGACTTTCAAAGTGAACATCCCATCGGTGGGTGTTATCAAAACAATTTTAATTTTCTTCCGTGTTATTTAAACATAAATTTAAACTCCGTTCGCTTCGTGAGTGCACTTTGTATTTAATACTAATAAATTGTTTTAGTTTTCGTAATTCTTATCTGTGTTTTCTTTTCTTTTATCCCCACCGTTTCTCTTTTGTGCATGCACTTCAACTTATTTACGCTCCCGCTCTCTTGCTCTCTTTGCTTTGAAAGTTCTAAGCGTGCAGTTTCTGCGCTCTTGCGGTACTTATAACTGCTCGCTTATAAATTTCAATTCGCTTTCTTGGTACAGTGGTCCCAATAAATAAAATGAATAATAAACATTTTGTCTGCTTCTGCAAGAAATGCAGCCTCGTAATCAGGGCTGACCAGTCTAATATGACTTGCTGGCTGTGTGAAAATATGGTGCACACCAAGTGCGCCGGTTTTACTGGCCGGACAAGTGATGATATATCAAAGGGGCCCAATTTGCAGTTTTGTTGTGACGCTTGTGTCGAGGTTGCGAACGAGATGAAATCGTTCATGCGCCAAACTAAAGGCAGCCTGATAGGGCTGATTAGCTGTTTTGGTGTTGGTAGAGATAGTTTTCGCCAAGCTGATGATCTCCTCGCTGCGCTGGACTTGCAGTTTAATAGTCGTAAGCTATTAGAAGAGTCCTCTAAGCTCAAAAAGGCCGCTGGTGGTAAGGAGCAAAAGAGAAACACCCCGCAACCGAAATCAAAAGAACAACAGAGCATACCGGCGGATCAGCAGCCGATTTCAGCAAACCCCCAAATGTTGCTAAGATCTGCAGCTAAAAAAGATTCGGTATCCGAACAATCCGTTACAGAATGCATGCAACCAGGGACTTCTTAGAATTCCGATTTGTCCGTAGTGGTTTCACAATTAGTGGATCCACCTATCTCTCAGAAAGTAGCATCACCACCACAAGGGACTACTGAGTCCGGACAACCGGCTCAAGTTGGTTTGGCAGAGGCAATGTCTGCTCCACCAAAATCCCTTTCAGTGGTTCCACTCAGGAAACAAATTTTCGTTTCTCGGCTTTCCCCTGATCAAACATCTTCTGATGTATTGTCTTATATACGAGTACAAGACAAAACTAAAGCCGATTGTAATAGTGTAAAGGTGGAAAAGTTTAAGTTTTCTTATGCTAGAGACATTTCATCTTTTAAGATAACTGTCCCTAACGAGTTTTTTGAAGCCATATGCTCGGGCGACTTTTGGCCGGATAATATGGTTGTAAAAGAGTTCGAGGCTAAGATAAAGAAGAAGGAGCCCGTGGGAGTAAAACTTCCTAGTCGAGGCCAAACCAGTGTACCAATTTCAAAAAACTAACTTCTAACCTCCTTCTTTCCTACCAGAATGCAAGAGGTTTGCGCAGCAAACTTACTAAATTGTATTCCGATAGCCTTTCCTTTGCATCTCATATTATTGTGTTCACAGAAACCTGGTTAAAGCCTGAGATATTTAGCTCCGAGGTTTTTCCAGGTAAGTACACAATATATAGGTATGACCGTCCCCCTAGACGTGGACGTGGAGTCTTAGTTGGAGTTGATTCAAACCTCCCGAGTTATTTTTTGATGAATTCAATACCATTGAATTTATTTGTTGTGCTCATATATTGCGCCGTTGTCTGAACTTAGTGATTATTAAATCACCTTTCCGTTATTAAGTCCGTTGCAAATAAGCTTTCCGATAGGGATCAGTTGATAGTTCTAGGTGATTTTAATATACCTGGAGTTACTTGGTCCACTGAGGATGGATCGAATGTCTTACTTCCTATAGCACAGCATGATTTTATTGATGGCCTGCTTGACATATCTCTATCTCAAGTAAACCATGTTCGAAATTCATTAGGTCGCCTACTTGATTTGTGTTTTGTATCAAATCCTGAAGGTGTGTTTCTGTCCAGAGTTGCACCACTCACGCAACCTGAAGATCCATATCACCCAACATTCGAACTTTCATTTGATACGGGTAGAGTTATAGAAGAAAAATTAGAAAAATCCAAACGAATACATTGTTTTCGCAAGGCAGACTTTCTGAGGCTAAATAATTTTATTTCTGGCTTTAATTAGTCTGATCTTTACCTATGCATTAATATGTCCGATGCAGTTAATGTTTTTTACACTGCAATAAACTCATTTTTTAATTCCTGTGTTCCGTGGTACTATCCGTCAACTTCCAATAAATCACCTTGGTTTAGCAAAGAGTTGACACACTTAAGAAATGTAAAGTCCAGACTTTTTAGGAAATATAAAAATACCGGTTCTCAATCTGTTTTTACTAGATATTTAAGTGCTCGGTCAAGATTTACCGTGCTTAATGCTCAGTGTTATAACAGTTACTTAAACCGTTGTAAGGTCCAGTTCTCTCAGGAATCTAATTCTTTTCCTTCCTCGCTATCGTTCGAAAACATGACGGCAACCACAGATCAGGCAATAGCCGATTTATTTGCCCAATTTTTTCAAACGACTTACTCTACTTTAGATTATTCATCACAGCCTTATTCTTACACCATATCCAAGTCAAACCTCATATTCTGTCCCACTTTAACAGAAAGCTCTCTTCTTTTGGACTTCTTCGTATAAAGCCTGTTTATTCGCCAGGGCCCGATGATATTCCTGGGTGCGTGCTTATGTATTGGGCTAAGGCCCTGTGCAAACCTCTTCACAAGTTGTTTACCTTATCTCTAAAAACCTCCCAATTCCCAAATATTTGGAAGGAATCATTTGTTATTCCTCTTTTCAAAAAAGGTAACAAGTTAGAAGCCATTAACTACAGAGGTATTTCTAAGTTGTCAGCTATTCCTAAGCTTTTTGAAAAAATTATTACTCCTCATTTGCAGCACGTTTGCAATCATTTCACCGTGTCAACTCGGATTTATTAAACGTAGATCCACAATCACAAACCTTCTAGAGCTCACTTCATTTGTGATAAAAGGCTTCAATAGTAGTTTTCAAACATACGTCATTTACACTGACTTTAGTAAAGCATTTGACTCTGTAAATCACTTATTTCTCATTCAAAAACTTGACCTTTTAGGTTTTCCAGTTGATCTGCTTAAATGGATTTCAAGTTATCTGAATGGCAGGTCACAAAGGGTCCTTTTTAAAAATTCAATTTCTGAAATTCTCCGTGTTACCTCCGGTGTCCCACAAGGGAGCCATCTGGGTCCGTTACTTTTTAAATTTTTTTATTAATGATCTTCCTTCAATTATAAGTCATTTTCGCGTACTTATGTACGCAGATGATCTTAAGTTGTGCCTGCAGTATAAGGACATATCCTGCCATTTAAACTTAAAATCCGATCTAGATAATTTTCAAAACTGGTGCCGAGATAATTTACTAAATTTAAACGGTTCCTAGTGCAAGCTGATGACTTTTTATCGGGCCAATCCGATATACGCGACTTACACGTTAAGTGGCAGCTCTTTGGAAAGAATAACTCTTGAAAACGATCTTGGCGTTCTCTTGGACCCCAAACTAAAATTTTCTAATCACATTTCGTCCATGGTTAATAAAGCCAGAGGAGTGCTTGGATTTATTAAAAGGTGGTCAAAAGAATTCGATGATCCTTAGTTGACTAAAACTTTATATATTTCGCTAGTCCGTCCGATTCTGGAGTATGGGTCTCCCGTCTGGAGTCCACAATACGGAATACATATTGGTCGTATTGAATCTGTACAAAAAAACTTCCTTATTTTTGCTTTACGGCGCCTAAACGGGATGCAAATCTTATCTTACCTTCTTATTCTAGTAGACTTCTTTTGATTAATTTACCATCCCTAGCCAACCGTAGAACGATGCTTGGTACTATCTTTATTTATAACTTTATACATGGTGATATTGACAGCCCCGACTTGTTAAGTCGGCTAAACTTTTCTGTGCCAAGTAGATTAACTAGAAATTATATTCCCCTAACTTTAAATCATTGTAGATCTAACTATGCCTTGCATGAGCCTTTCAGAGTATTATGTTCTGACTATAATAGACTTTTTCCTGTAATATCAAATCTTGACTCTCTGCCGCTCTTAAAACGATTAATACTTGCTTCATTGGCACAAGATTGATCTAACTATTATTTTTTTCCCCGGACCTTTACCTTTATTTTCCTCTCTCGTGTCTATCTTATCGCGAATTGTGCCGTACGATACACGGTTGCGCCCCTCGGTCGGTTGGGCGGGTAAGTGGGCCGTGGGACTCCGCGCGAAAAAAAAAAAAAATAAAAAATCCTCCCAAGGACAGCCTTGCCCCAACTTGGATACTTGTCTGCGAAATGGTACTGGCTTCTGATAACCATAGCTTCGCTTAACATCTTCTAGGAAGCTTTCCCTGCGCCGGCAAATATCATGCAGTGGAATCGATATTAACATTTAACAACTCATGCCTAATTTCGGGTCTCCTGCGAAGTGTTTCTATTGAATCTTTTTCAGACATGGCTTCCTCCAAACAGTCTGTAATCTGATCGACAGAATCATAAAAACAATCAAAACTTTCCTTCTCTTGTTGCTTCCGATCTCGGATCGCCTCTCTCCAATCTACATCAGTTCAGCATCACATAACGAAATCCACCCCAAATTCCTGGACGCCTTGTGATATCTCCAGTAAAACTCGCGTGCCTTCCCTTCATATAGAATGCTCGCATTGCTACATAAAACTGAGAAATTTCATTCCATAGTTTGGTGCGTCAAACCCTCTACTCGGTAAATGAAATTATCCACGCTCAACCCGTCTTGGCCATTGAATTTAAGTTTCCACCCGTTGATAATATGGCAGACCTTATCCGGCCTTTGCCCTAAATCAGAGCTTACGGCTGAGTTGGGTCTTATTGCTTGCATCTTCTGAAGCTGATCTCCGGAGACATTCTGCTCTAGTGGTGGCGAAAAGTGCGCGCTAACGTTGGTCTGAATTATCTGGGCCATCTTCTCCGACAGCTGAGCTAGCAAATTATTCTCCATGCTTTTGACCTGTTGCTCGACAATTTTCCCTATATTTTGCATCGAAATTTCCGGCGTATCTGAACCACCTTGACACACAAGTGGGGTTTGACTCCTTACATGACCCCTTGTTGCAGGAGACACCTTCTCAAAACATATCGACTTACAAGTTGGGCAAGTGCGGTGAGTTTTGTTATGGTTTTCAATGCATACTTTGTGGAATTCATGTCCATATTTAGTCCTTAGTTGCGGAGTCGCAGATAAAGGTTTTGCACAGATATCGCACTTGGGCGAAGGAGCTGGATCCATGATTTCTTCTGGATTACTCATTATGAATAAAACGGCAAAAATAAAAGATAGCAAAATTAGGTGAATCCTAAATGCGAGTCTCTCAATAGAAATAATAATTGAATTGAATGTAATTTAAACTAAATTATATCAAATAAGTAAGTAATTGAGAACAAGAAATTATGAGGCCAATATTGGAAAGTTTCTAAACATTCTCTTTAGTTTTGGGTTGGTGATTATCAATGTCGATCTGCTTTTTTATTGTTGTGCTCCCTTGTATCGCAACAACTTCACGTGTGGAAGAAAAAAATAATCCCTTAATTCGATTGAACACCGCAGCGTTTTTAATAAATAACAATAAGATGGTCCAATACTACTAATAATATAATAATAATATAAATAGTAACTTTGAATAATTTAAATATCGACAAAAAAAATCTTCAACAAGATCGCATAAAATATTGTGGCCTGCAAGCATAGCTAACTACATGCAACATAAATCACTTTAAATACAAACAAAAGGTTTCAATCAGCACAAAGGAGAAATGGAAAAAAATCTTCAGAGTTTTGCTAATCGCTTGTTCGCGATGCCTTCTCTTTTCCACGCTGACAATTGTACTCTGTAATAATGTTGTTCTTTTAAGAAAAATATTAACTCAGTTTTTCCTATGCGAATGAATGATAAATGCATAAGTTCAACTTATGGACATTTATGTGAGCCTTCGTCGATGCTATCATCCGTGGTCAAGCGCCTTGATTGTTGTGAACAAGCGCACTTGCTTGTCCTATGCGTCTGATAAGCACCAACTCGAGCCACACTGTGTAGAGTATACACCAAAGGAATTGCTTCGGCTTATAAACTGTCTGCAGTGGCCGGAATCATGTCTTGATATTCTTGTTTTCTGATTCTGATAAGCTTCCGAACAATTTTTACGTCGAAACAAACATTTTAATAACTGGAGCAACTTTGGCTAAATAATAACTGTCAACACAACATATCTTTTCAACCCACCCCTTGGTTATTAAAGATCTCAGCTAAATCGAATGTATGTGTGTGTAAGTCACATAAAATATATGTGGCCAACACGGTTGGGCGCCAATCAAATTATCATCTTTATTAATTTTAATTATTCATAAATGTAACGAGTAGGTACACTGAACAAAACTCCGGGCGAGATGGAGTGGGTGAAATACGAGCGCACGCGATAAAAAAAAATGATCCGGCTCGGCTCGTCAGCTATGGGGGTGATGTTCTTGCTCGTTTTCCACCGATGCCCATTCGAAATGATATTTAGATAAATTCACGTGCGATGACAAGCTACACTGAGAAAGAAAGACTTGCTGGTAGAACCTACTTTACGATTGGCTATTGAATTGTTTCCTTTTGGGCCTCCCTCGATGTTTTTGGAGGGTTCCCTGTTTGCCCACTCTTCCTATGGTCGCTCAATCCCATTGTGGCCATAGCCTGAGCGACCCCTTGTTATTAAAGCGGTATTTCACATATTAGTTAAACTAGCTGCTGCCAACACGGAATTTCTTAAAACATTATAAAAATTTTATTACACCCTAAAATTGGGTTCTTATAATTACAAACATGGTATTAAACTTAATTTCTTTCAAAAAAAAAGAAATTCATGCAGAAAGGAATGCAAACTAAGTTTTCATTTGAGCGACATCGGATTGAAATTAATGTAAAATTTAATTAAGATTGTGCATGTGTTTAACAGAGGTCATCTGGCTTTGATCGCTTTCAACAATTTTTGAGCAGCGTGGAATGCAATGCATCATCTTTTACTTTAAACAAATGCCAGAATAAAAAAATCATGCAAACATGCGTGAGCGAACCTCCAGTTCAAACATTTCCAGGTTCGACGGGGCTTTACCGTAAATTTACCCGCTCTTCTTATCCTATTCTTCTTCCCACTACTTCTTATCCATTGCCTTTTGGGCCATTTACGTTACTTTTTCTTTATTTAATTTTTTTTGTTTCTTTTTATTTAATTGAAAACATGGAAGTTTGACTCACCGCATACTTCAAATCCAACGACGAAAACCCTTTCTTCGGGATGTTGCTGCTGTTAAATTTGGGGAAGAAAGGCAAAGGAAAGTAGCAAGGAAAACAATCAAGTTAACACCGAACAAATATATTTTTTTTGGGTTCGAGATTTAATTTTCTGTTGACATCCCGATAACACTCGCTCAACTCATATGCATTGGCATATTCTTTTCTCCCGATGACCACTGTTTCCGCACTTCAATATCAATGGACTGCCGAATAAGTTCGATCAGAATCCCTAACTCTCCTAGGCCTTGGCTTTAGACGCCACTGGAAATATGTTCCTCTCAAATGGTCGATCGGGAAAGCTTACACGGGCTGATGGGGAAAGCGGTTTGGGAAGTTGTTCGTTCTGACGACGTATTCTTCTTAGGCTACTTCAAACTAAATTTCAGTTTAGGTTTATGTAAGAAGGTTGAAATTTCTGTTTTTTTTCCTGCCATCCATGATCCCTGGGAATAATTTCCGGGACGTTGCTGGTTGCTGCTGGATGTCGGTTGCGATGGTAGTGGTGCCTTGCTTCCCTTTTCTCCGCCTTTCCAAAAATTTTTCGTACACGCCGCTCTTAGCCGGTTGCCGAATTCTGGCTTAATTTTGCGAACAAAACGGTTCTTTCCTTCGGCACTTCACGATACTTTTCTCGAAAAATGTCTCGCACTTGGGAAAAAAACTGTGTGTTGCCTCTGCTGCTGCCAGATATGGAAAGACAGCATGTAGCGCCTATAATCCATTCGTAATCTCGATTTGGAGCTATGGTGAATTGCTTGGGCACTTGATACTTGCCACTGTTGTTTGGATAGTCCCCCATCACCCATTGTCAGGCATGCTCTAGGTGGCGCCACTTCTACCTTAACCTTGAGCCACAGATGGAGCCACACGATCCTCCATCTGATCACATTTTACCCGTGTAAACTACACCGTTTGAACTGATCTTGTGTCATTTTGACTACTATTTGGTGTTCGTTATTATAACGAAATGCTTTGAACATATAAAACAGTGACTTATACGTATTTCGCATTATTATATTATCTGAAATCGTTTTGCGTATTTGCTTTGTTCTACTCTATTCTTGAGCTTACTGCAAACTTCTAGACTTGTGCTGTGTTGTTGCATTTGCTTGCTCATCGTTTCGTCGCGAACACTCACATATGCGTAAAGCTTATCAGCGACCCAACTGCAAGCTGCGCTTTCTACATCTACGTGGTTTTTCTACGCGTATATATCAGACAACAACATAACAATTTAGTATGTCTGCCTTGCCTTTTAAATGGTAAAATCACCTGCCGACATCCCACAATTGGTTGGTGGCTGTGTGAAAACATTGCTCATCCTAAATGTGCTGACCTTGGGTACAGTGCTGGCCTAATTGCAGACCGGACTAAATCTAATTCTAACCTGGATTGGACCTGCCCCAGTTGCCATCATATTAAAGTCAATATTATGGCTTTCATTAGGCAAACCGATCTGGAGTACCAGTCTTTATAGGCCGGATTTAAGGACTTATTTACTCAGTTTGAAAAGGTTGAATCCAACTTTAAAGGCCGTTTGGCTACCAGGGATGCCTCTACTGACGTTGCCGACGGCTGCACCGCAGACGCTTCCTCTGGACCTACTCCTGCTGCTGCTTATTCTGGACCGCCCGATCAAGTCGCACCTTCTGATCTGCAAGTCGTGTCAACAATGAGCTGGCATATATGCCGCGTGCTGCTGCAGCTGGCTCTGGTATAATTTTGACGCCTTCTAATACGTTTAAGCAGAGACTTGTTATATCTTCGTTTAAAATTGGACTTCCTGAGGAACATCTTAATAAGGCTTTCGATGATTCTATATGGCGTAAACATGTTTTTGTTCACGAGTATGTAAACATACCAAATCTTTGGGTTCACGGGCCTTACCATCCTACACTTGAGCTTACTTTAGAAGCTTCAGCTCCATTACAGTCATGCTCCGAAATCGAACCAGCATCTTTTCGCTGTTTTCGAAGAGCTAAATTCGCAGAATTGAATATGCATTTATCGGAACTCGACTGGTCTTTTATGGATTCAAACGATGATCCCTTACATATTGTAGAACAGTTTTATGTTATACTCTACTCTGCTTTCGATACGTTCGTTCCCTCATTTCCCTCTGCGTCTCAAAAGCCTCCTTAGTTCTCTCGTAGACTCTCTTTCCTGAAAAATTCCATGTCTAGACTTTTTAATAAATTTAAGAGATCTGGGCTCCAAGTTGACCATTCGATGTATCTTATAGGTCGTTCAAATTTCTTGGTCCTTAATTTCGTATGTTACAATGGTTACCTAAACCGTTGCAGAATAGAATTCCAAGAAACGAAAATCACAACAATTTCCATCTTGTCTTCACCTTGATACGACATCTGCCTCTAGTGACGCCGAAATTGCGAACGTATTTGCAAAATTTTTCCAGTCCACATACTCGTCTTTCAGTTACGATATCACTTCATCCTACCTCTACCCACTTCTTCACTCCAACGGTTTTTTTCACGCCCTTAATTAGTGAGGATCTGAAAACAATCAAGATGTCTTTTTCTTCGGGCCCTGACCTTGTACCGAACTGTGTTATAAAAAAATGTGCCGATGCTTTGTGCAAACCTTTACCTAAACTTTTTCAGATATCCCTTTTTCATTCGTATTTCCCTGAAGTTTGGAAGGAATCGTTTATCATTTCACTTCATAAAAAAGGAAGCAAATCGGACATTAAAAACTACCGCGGTATAGCAAAACTGAGTACGATCCCCAAGTTTTTTGAACAGCTTATTACCGCTCAGCTACAGCACCAATGCAGCTCAGTAATGTCCCCAACTCAGCATGGTTTTATAAAACGTAGGTCAACGACTACAAATCTTCTGGAATATACCTCAGTCATCAGAAGCGCTTTTAAAAATAACATTCAAACTGATGTTATTTTTACGGACTTCAGTAAGGCTTTTGATTCCGTGAATCATCAGTTATTATTAAAAAAACTAACATTACTAGGATTCCCGATCATGTTGACTAAGTGCATTTCAACATACTTTTCTAACCGGACTCAGAGAGTAGCTTTTAAAAGCACAATCTCAAACTCTGTTTACGTATTCGACTTATGTGTCAGACTAACCAGTTGTGTTTATTTCAGAGCTCCCGTATTTAACAAAAAAAAAAAAAGGTTTTATACAAAATTCTGCGGAGTCTTTACGATTTTTCTTAACAAAACATTTGACGGCCTTGCCTTCGGTTGGCAGGCCGGTTGCTGCGGTTAACTTTCTTTTTCTTTATTTTTCTTAGTTCATTACGGAAGAACAATGTCAGATGCTGGTAAAGTTCCCAAAAAAGATATCTTCCAATTTCAAGCCATATCGACGAAAAGTTGTCGTGAAACCAATCTGCCTCTGGCATTCTCACATTCTTCAAGTCAAGATGACTCTATAGAACAGTAGCTTTGCTATTTTGTCTGACAATGATGATGATGATACAAAGACTTCCACTCATATTAATGAATCAATCAGCACCTCTAAACTTGGTCATGGATTGTCTGAGCCTGTTGAAGCTAACTTGCATTCGTTGTCCCCAAGCAATGCCTCTTCTCAAGCTAAAACCACTAACCATACAGCATATAGACTGGTCATTTCATACAAGCAATATGGACACTCAAAAATCTTTCCGGGAGGCCCCAGAGCTGTTAGTGGCAGGCCCCAGACACTTCGTGTGCCTTCGGGTTTTTTTCCCTCTCATTCTTATTCTCATTTTGACGCTCGCGCGCTCATTGCGCGAGTTCGGTCGTTCAGTCGCAGAGACGCGCATTTTGAAGAAGGTTGCGCCTGCGCTTGAATTAGTCTTTATATGTATGTGTTTTTTGTGACTCCGACTGCGATATGCCCTGTTCGTATCTCAGTAGATTGATTTCTATTTATTGGAATATATGCATATAAGAAAAACATTTTACTGCTACCACTGATATGAATTTGTAAACCAAAATTAAATGTATGCTGAAATATTAAAAAATATACTATACTTTTTGAGTGTCATATTGCTTGTATGAAATGACCAGTCTATATGTTGTATGGTTAGTGCTAAAACCAAGAAACGTGATCCCCGACCTCCACCCTTCCTTTTGAGGGGAATCACTGATTTTAGGCAACTAATTTCCTTACTATCTTCTGTGACCAATGGTTTCCGCCTCAAGACAACTGGTAAATCTTCCTGTAGGGTAACTGTGGATGACGGCAATGTTTACCGTGTAGTCCAGAAGCTTTTCAAGGATAATGGAATTCCGGTCAGCACTTTTCAGTTTAAAAACAAGAGAGAACGCTATAGTCGAGTGCCTCGACTATTAGATACCCGTTACTCAGCTAAACAACTTAATATAAATATGCCTTCTTGTATGTTTTTCGCCGCTCGAATTATCTCCCGATTTTTATGTTAAAATCGGTACCCAGGGAACACATCCAATTTGGCTAACTTGATTTGATTTGCATAGTTCTTGGGATATAGTTCGGTATCGACAAATAAAAGCCATTGCAATTTCCTTTAATAGAAATCCTTATCCAGAATTAACGTTGACTCTGTTGAGCACCTTGGCCAGCTGTTCCAAAGTCATCCGTTAGATGGCGCTATTGTATACGCCATGAAAGGCGGAAATGTAGGCGCTAGCCAGGCTTAAGTGTTTAATGGGTTCTTGGGCGTTAGAGTGGGCGTGACAAACTTTTATTTGGAAAATCGATAGGTATTGACGAAAAAAATACATATCAAAAAAAATTTTCATAATAGTATCAAAACTGTGGCCACAGCTTGTGGGCGTCAGAGGGGGCGTGGCACCATTTTGAAACAAACTTGCGCTGCGTAGGAACTCCTAAAATCTACATGCAAAATGCCAATCTTCTAGCTTTTATAGTTTCCGAGATCTCAGCGTTCATACGGACAGACAGACAGACTGACGGACAGACAGACGGACAGACGGACAGGGCTAGATCGACTCGGCTAGTGATCCTGAACAAGTATATATACACTTTATAGGGTCGGAAACGCTTCCTTCTACCTGTTACATACTTTTGCACGAATACAATATACCCTTTTACTCTACGAGTAACGGGTATAATAAACGAGCCTTTCCAGTCGTCATCAAGGGACTTCACGCTTCCACTGAAACAGCCGAAATTACTGCAAAACTTAAAGCTCTGGGACACAACCCTCGGAATGTATTCAACCCCCCTGGTGAACCAGGTAGAAACAACAAAAATGTATATGATATCCACATAATTGACTACCAGGTGGTTAAAGTGGAACCGCAGCTTCAAAAAAAGGGTCATTTAAGGTGATTCCGATGTCAAGAATTTGGACATTGTATAAATTTTTGCTCACTATTGCCAAAGTGTGGCAGATGTGCTGGTGACCATGAGACAAAAGACAAGGAGAGGTGCTTGGCCATAAATGAGGACAACTCAAGTGCATTAACTGTGGTTCTAATCATAGTGCACCTTCCCGTCGATGTCCTGCCTATTTAGAGGCTATTGAAAGACGTAAGCCCACTGGTTCTGGAGGAACCGACAAGAGGCTGCTGCGACAGCCCAAGGAGCTGCAATTGATAAGTTGTTGTTATGCTTTGATCAAATGATGTCAGTAATGATGACCACACTACAAATGTTACAAAACGTGATTTCTAAGCTCGCCATTAGACTAGCACCTAAGTGCCACAATATCGGAGCCTCACCTGCAAGCAGTTGCCCTAAGTTTGGTCACTGGGCTTGGCATAATTTCATTTGGTGCTGTCTACTGTCCGCCTGGTCAACGCTTTTCTTGGACGACGGAGGAATATTTGCGTCTGTTTGGCTCTGTAGGTAGCCGCTTACTCATTGGAGGGGATTGAAATGATGTCACCGTGATGTCAGTTATTGCTGACTCAAATATGCAGATTTTGGCTACTGCCGGACCCACTCATTTTCCTTGGATCAATGCCATCCTCCGGACGGCCATTGATTTTGCTGTGTACAAAGGCATCCCGTGAAACCACCTTACAATCTCAGAGTGCCCGGGACATTTCTCTGATCATATTCCGCTCCTAATATATTTTTGCGTGGTTGCCTATACGATCGTCACCAAATCCAGGCTTCTTCCCCGGGGCTCGGATCTTAAAAGACTCCGGGACTCAGGAGCAACCTTCTCTTCTTTCCGGGAACGACGTAGATTCCTTTGCTGAGGTCTTAGTTGAACAGATCCATCAAGCTGCCCCTCTTCCTAGAAGTATACCTATTCCTCCTCCATCTTGGGCTTATTCAAAGCCAGAAATTGCTGCCTTGGCCGTGTCTGGATGAGGACGAGGCATACCATCGATATGGCAAGGTGGAAGGCTACTGTATCAGAGCTAAGGAAAGTCCTCCGTTCGGCCAAGTCTCAATTTATTATTTATAGACAAGCTCAGTGCAATTGATACTAATCAGAATCACGGATTTGCGCTCTGGAAATGCACCCGCAACCTTAAAAGACAATCGCTTCAGAGGTTTTCCCTTAAACGTGGTGATGGGACTTGGGCCCACAGTGATTCCGAGATTGCTGAAGTATTTGCTGATGATCTTGAAAATCGCTTTTCTCCATTTGAATTTGCAACAAGCGAAGAAGTCCAGACAACAATCTTTAGGTTATATCTTTCATTTGGCCCTCCTGTTACTGTCCGTCCAGTAGACGAAGATGAGGTACGTGGTCATATAAAGCGACTGGTTACTACTAAAGCTCCTGGCATGGACGCGATTGATGGCAAAGTTGCAAAGGCTCTGCTTAGCTCTGTCATTGCACAGCTCTGTCTCCTCTTTAATGCCTGCCTGGACCTTGGTTATTTTCCATCACCTTGGAAACGAGCATTAGTCACTGTTTAGATCAGTGGCCCACTGCATCGGCGTTGTTCACTGAGCTCTCCGAGCTTTCGCTCTCGCCCCTCTTGCGCTCCCTCACTCGCTTCTCGCAACGTCCGCGCTCCAGAGTGCGAGCTTCGGGTTTCGCATCCGAACTTCTCGGACGGCCGTTGATGCTCTCCCGCTCCCGCTTCAACGGAGTAAAGCGGGCGGGAGCGCGGTTTTAGTTTTTAGTTTTAGTTAGTCTCATGTATACCTCTGAATAGAAGACATTGAACTACACCACGACCCCCCCGACTTCTTCACTTTCGTCTTACTTTGCGTTTGCGCCGTGGGATTTTTAGTGCCTTAAACTCTGTTTTTTGTGGAAGGATCGCCCCCCTACAACAGTCACAATGGTGGCAAAAAAAGGAAAAGACCTATGTTGCCCGGAATCTTATAGGCCGATTAGTTGGCTGTCCACTTTCTTCAAGATTTTTGAGCGGATCATGCTCGGTAGACTTCTAGCTATTAACGCCTTTGAAGACGCACTTCCGAACCACCAGTTTGGTTTTCGTAGTCGCCATAGTGCTATCGAGCAAGTACACAGAGTAATTAACCATGTTCTGGGGGCTTTCGAAGACCACAAATACTGCTCAGCCGTTTTTCTTGACGTTCGACAGGCCTTTGACAGGGTTTGGCATGAAGGACTGTTCTACAAGCTTTTGCCGCTTTTGCCTGAAAGGCTCTGGAATCTCATAGTAGCGTTCTTAGATAATACGGAATTTGCTGTTGATATTCGTGGACACCGTTCTGGACTTCGCCCAATTCGTGGGCGGAATAGGCTCAAGCACGAAGATAAGGTGACGTACCTCGGAGTTACCTTAGAGCGTCGCCTTTGTTGGAAGGGACAAATTGATCGAGTTTGTGGATCAGCAAGAACAAAACTTGACAAAATGGACTGACTCCTTCGTCCAGGTAGTGGCCTATCCCTTGAAGCCAAGGTGCGGCTTTTTAAGGCCATTGTCCTTCCAACTTTAAACTGGGGAGTCACTTGCTGGGGCACGGCCTGTGATTCGTCACTAAAAAGGGTGCTAACGTGCCCCAGGATGCTGGGGGTGAAGTGGCACCATTATGTAGAAAACCAAGTTTTGTTCCAGGACACGGGAGTGCCGACGGTAACGGAGACGATTTGTAAATCCTCAAGTCGATACCGGGAAAGTTTGCTCACACATGCAAACTGCCTGATCGGGATATGCCCTGTTCGTATCTCAGTAGATTGATTTCTATTTATTGGAATATATGCATATAAGAAAAACATTTTACTGCTACCACTGATATGAATTTGTAAACCAAAATTAAATGTATGCTGAAATATTAAAAAATATACTATACTTTTTGAGTGTCATATTGCTTGTATGAAATGACCAGTCTATATGTTGTATGGTTAGTGCTAAAACCAAGAAACGTGATCCCCGACCTCCACCCTTCCTTTTGAGGGGAATCACTGATTTTAGGCAACTTACTATCTTCTGTGACCAATGGTTTCCGCCTCAAGACAACTGGTAAATCTTCCTGTAGGGTAACTGTGGATGACGGCAATGTTTACCGTGTAGTCCAGAAGCTTTTCAAGGATAATGGAATTCCGGTCAGCACTTTTCAGTTTAAAAACAAGAGAGAACGCTATAGTCGAGTGCCTCGACTATTAGATACCCGTTACTCAGCTAAACAACTTAATATAAATATGCCTTCTTGTATGTTTTTCGCCGCTCGAATTATCTCCCGATTTTGATGTTAAAATCGATACCCAGGGAACACCTCCAATTTGGCTAACTTGATTTGATTTGCATAGTTCTTGGGATATAGTTCGGTATTGACAAATAAAAGCCATTGCAATTTCCTTTAATAGAAATCCCTTTCCAGAATTAACGTTGACTCTGTTGAGCACCTTGGCCAGCTGTTCCAAAGTCATCCGTTAGATGGCGCTATTGTATACGCCATAAAAGGCGGAAATGTAGGCGCTAGCCAGGCTTAAGTGTTTAATGGGTTCTTGGGCGTTAGAGTGGGCGTGGCAAACTTTTATTTGGCCAATCGATAGGTATTGACGAAACAAATACATATCAAAAAAATTTTCATAATAGCATCAAAACTGTGGCCACAGCTTGTGGCTTGTGGGAGTCAGAGGGGGCGTTTCACCATTTTGAAACAAACTTGCGCTGCGTAGGAACTCCTAAAATCTACATGCAAAATGCCAATCTTCTAGCTTTTATAGTTTCCGAGATCTCAGCGTTCATACGGACAGACAGACAGACAGACGGACAGACAGACGGACAGACGGACAGGGCTAGATCGACTCGGCTAGTGATCCTGAACAAGTATATATACACTTTATAGGGTCGGAAACGCTTCCTTCTACCTGTTACATACTTTTGCACGAATACAATATACCCTTTTACTCTACGAGTAACGGGTATAATAAACGAGCCTTTCCAGTCGTCATCAAGGGACTTCACGCTTCCACTGAAATAGCCGAAATTACTGCAAAACTTAAAGCTCTGGGACACAACCCTCGGAATGTATTCAACCCCCCTGGTGAACCAGGTAGAAACAACAAAAATGTATATGATATCCACATAATTGACTACCAGGTGGTTAAAGTGGAACCGCAGCTTCAAAAAAAGGGTCATTTAAGGTGATTCCGATGTCAAGAATTTGGACATTCTATAAATTTTTGCTCACTCTTGCCAAAGTGTGGCAGATGTGCTGGTGACCATGAGACAAAAGACAAGGAGAGGTGCTTGGCCATAAATGAGGGACAACTCAAGTGCATTAACTGTGGTTCTAATCATAGTGCACCTTCCCGTCGATGTCCTGCCTATTTAGAGGCTATTGAAAGACGTAAGCCCACTGGTTCTGGAGGAACCAACAAGAGGCTGCTGCGACAGCCCAAGGAGCTGCAATTGATAAGTTGTTGTTATGCTTTGATCAAATGATGTCAGTAATGATGACCACACTACAAATGTTACAAAACGTGATTTCTAAGCTCGCCATTCTATCAGGGTCAACGCATTGCGATGACTAATTACGGTATAATTATGGTTATTTGGAACGCCAACAACTTAGTTTGCAAATCACTCGAGATTGAGCACCTCCTCCAGGAACGCAACATTGACATTTTATTGATCTCAGAGACATATTTTACCAGCCGTTCATTCTTCCACATTAATGGCTGTTCACTCTGCCAACGACCCTGATGATCGACATCGCGGTTGTGCTGCTGTCATCATCAAATCCTGTTTAGACTAGCACCTAAGTGCCACAATATCGGAGCCTCACCTGCAAGCAGTTGCCCTAAGTTTGGTCACTGGGCTTGGCATAATTTCATTTGGTGCTGTCTACTGTCCGCCTGGTCAACGCTTTTCTTGGACGACGGAGGAATATTTGCGTCTGTTTGGCTCTGTAGGTAGCCGCTTACTCATTGGAGGGGATTGAAATGATGTCACCGTGATGTCAGTTATTGCTGACTCAAATATGCAGATTTTGGCTACTGCCGGACCCACTCATTTTCCTTGGATCAATGCCATCCTCCGGACGGCCATTGATTTTGCTGTGTACAAAGGCATCCCGTGAAACCACCTTACAATCTCAGAGTGCCCGGGACATTTCTCTGATCATATTCCGCTCCTAATATATTTTTGCGTGGTTGCCTATACGATCGTCACCAAATCCAGGCTTCTTCCCCGGGGCTCGGATCTTAAAAGACTCCGGGACTCAGGAGCAACCTTCTCTTCTTTCCGGGAACGACGTAGATTCCTTTGCTGAGGTCTTAGTTGAACAGATCCATCAAGCTGCCCCTCTTCCTAGAAGTATACCTATTCCTCCTCCATCTTGGGCTTATTCAAAGCCAGAAATTGCTGCCTTGGCCGTGTCTGGATGAGGACGAGGCATACCATCGATATGGCAAGGTGGAAGGCTACTGTATCAGAGCTAAGGAAAGTCCTCCGTTCGGCCAAGTCTCAATTTATTATTTATAGACAAGCTCAGTGCAATTGATACTAATCAGAATCACGGATTTGCGCTCTGGAAATGCACCCGCAACCTTAAAAGACAATCGCTTCAGAGGTTTTCCCTTAAACGTGGTGATGGGACTTGGGCCCACAGTGATTCCGAGATTGCTGAAGTATTTGCTGATGATCTTGAAAATCGCTTTTCTCCATTTGAATTTGCAACAAGCGAAGAAGTCCAGACAACAATCTTTAGGTTATATCTTTCATTTGGCCCTCCTGTTACTGTCCGTCCAGTAGACGAAGATGAGGTACGTGGTCATATAAAGCGACTGGTTACTACTAAAGCTCCTGGCATGGACGCGATTGATGGCAAAGTTGCAAAGGCTCTGCTTAGCTCTGTCATTGCACAGCTCTGTCTCCTCTTTAATGCCTGCCTGGACCTTGGTTATTTTCCATCACCTTGGAAACGAGCATTAGTCACTGTTTAGATCAGTGGCCCACTGCATCGGCGTTGTTCACTGAGCTCTCCGAGCTTTCGCTCTCGCCCCTCTTGCGCTCCCTCACTCGCTTCTCACAACGTCCGCGCTCCAGAGTGCGAGCTTCGGGTTTCGCATCCGAACTTCTCGGACGGCCGTTGATGCTCTCCCGCTCCCGCTTCAACGGAGTAAAGCGGGCGGGAGCGCGGTTTTAGTTTTTAGTTTTAGTTAGTCTCATGTATACCTCTGAATAGAAGACATTGAACTACACCACGACCCCCCCGACTTCTTCACTTTCGTCTTACTTTGCGTTTGCGCCGTGGGATTTTTAGTGCCTTAAACTCTGTTTTTTGTGGAAGGATCGCCCCCCTACAACAGTCACAATGGTGGCAAAAAAAGGAAAAGACCTATGTTGCCCGGAATCTTATAGGCCGATTAGTTGGCTGTCCACTTTCTTCAAGATTTTTGAGCGGATCATGCTCGGTAGACTTCTAGCTATTAACGCCTTTGAAGACGCACTTCCGAACCACCAGTTTGGTTTTCGTAGTCGCCATAGTGCTATCGAGCAAGTACACAGAGTAATTAACCATGTTCTGGGGGCTTTCGAAGACCACAAATACTGCTCAGCCGTTTTTCTTGACGTTCGACAGGCCTTTGACAGGGTTTGGCATGAAGGACTGTTCTACAAGCTTTTGCCGCTTTTGCCTGAAAGGCTCTGGAATCTCATAGTAGCGTTCTTAGATAATACGGAATTTGCTGTTGATATTCGTGGACACCGTTCTGGACTTCGCCCAATTCGTGGGCGGAATAGGCTCAAGCACGAAGATAAGGTGACGTACCTCGGAGTTACCTTAGAGCGTCGCCTTTGTTGGAAGGGACAAATTGATCGAGTTTGTGGATCAGCAAGAACAAAACTTGACAAAATGGACTGACTCCTTCGTCCAGGTAGTGGCCTATCCCTTGAAGCCAAGGTGCGGCTTTTTAAGGCCATTGTCCTTCCAACTTTAAACTGGGGAGTCACTTGCTGGGGCACGGCCTGTGATTCGTCACTAAAAAGGGTGCTAACGTGCCCCAGGATGCTGGGGGTGAAGTGGCACCATTATGTAGAAAACCAAGTTTTGTTCCAGGACACGGGAGTGCCGACGGTAACGGAGACGATTTGTAAATCCTCAAGTCGATACCGGGAAAGTTTGCTCACACATGCAAACTGCCTGATCGGGATATGCCCTGTTCGTATCTCAGTAGATTGATTTCTATTTATTGGAATATATGCATATAAGAAAAACATTTTACTGCTACCACTGATATGAATTTGTAAACCAAAATTAAATGTATGCTGAAATATTAAAAAATAAACTATACTTTTTGAGTGTCATATTGCTTGTATAAAATGACCAGTCTATATGTTGTATGGTTAGTGCTAAAACCAAGAAACGTGATCCCCGACCTCCACCCTTCCTTTTGAGGGGAATCACTGATTTTAGGCAACTAATTTCCTTACTATCTTCTGTGACCAATGGTTTCCGCCTCAAGACAACTGGTAAATCTTCCTGTAGGGTAACTGTGGATGACGGCAATGTTTACCGTGTATTCCAGAAGCTTTTCAAGGATAATGGAATTCCGGTCAGCACTTTTCAGTTTAAAAACAAGAGAGAACGCTATAGTCGAGTGCCTCGACTATTAGATACCCGTTACTCAGCTAAACAACTTAATATAAATATGCCTTCTTGTATGTTTTTCGCCGCTCGAATTATCTCCCGATTTTTATGTTAAAATCGGTACCCAGGGAACACATCCAATTTGGCTAACTTGATTTGATTTGCATAGTTCTTGGGATATAGTTCGGTATCGACAAATAAAAGCCATTGCAATTTCCTTTAATAGAAATCCTTATCCAGAATTAACGTTGACTCTGTTGAGCACCTTGGCCAGCTGTTCCAAAGTCATCCGTTAGATGGCGCTATTGTATACGCCATGAAAGGCGGAAATGTAGGCGCTAGCCAGGCTTAAGTGTTTAATGGGTTCTTGGGCGTTAGAGTGGGCGTGACAAACTTTTATTTGGCCAATCGATAGGTATTGACGAAAAAAATACATATCAAAAAAAATTTTCATAATAGTATCAAAACTGTGGCCACAGCTTGTGGCTTGTGGGCGTCAGAGGGGGCGTGGCACCATTTTGAAACAAACTTGCGCTGCGTAGGAACTCCTAAAATCTACATGCAAAATGCCAATCTTCTAGCTTTTATAGTTTCCGAGATCTCAGCGTTCATACGGACAGACAGACAGACTGACGGACAGACAGACGGACAGACGGACAGGGCTAGATCGAATCGGCTAGTGATCCTGAACAAGTATATATACACTTTATAGGGTCGGAAACGCTTCCTTCTACCTGTTACATACTTTTGCACGAATACAATATACCCTTTTACTCTACGAGTAACGGGTATAATAAACGAGCCTTTCCAGTCGTCATCAAGGGACTTCACGCTTCCACTGAAACAGCCGAAATTACTGCAAAACTTAAAGCTCTGGGACACAACCCTCGGAATGTATTCAACCCCCCTGGTGAACCAGGTAGAAACAACAAAAATGTATATGATATCCACATAATTGACTACCAGGTGGTTAAAGTGGAACCGCAGCTTCAAAAAAAGGGTCATTTAAGGTGATTCCGATGTCAAGAATTTGGACATTGTATAAATTTTTGCTCACTATTGCCAAAGTGTGGCAGATGTGCTGGTGACCATGAGACAAAAGACAAGGAGAGGTGCTTGGCCATAAATGAGGACAACTCAAGTGCATTAACTGTGGTTCTAATCATAGTGCACCTTCCCGTCGATGTCCTGCCTATTTAGAGGCTATTGAAAGACGTAAGCCCACTGGTTCTGGAGGAACCAACAAGAGGCTGCTGCGACAGCCCAAGGAGCTGTAATTGATAAGTTGTTGTTATGCTTTGATCAAATGATGTCAGTAATGATGACCACACTACAAATGTTACAAAACGTGATTTCTAAGCTCGCCATTCTATCAGGGTCAACGCATTGCGATGACTAATTACGGTATAAATATCGTTATTTGGAACGCCAACAACTTAGTTTGCAAATCACTCGAGATTGAGCACCTCCTCCAGGAACGCAACATTGACATTTTATTGATCTCAGAGACATATTTTACCAGCCGTTCATTCTTCCACATTAATGGCTGTTCACTCTGCCAACGACCCTGATGATCGACATCGCGGTTGTGCTGCTGTCATCATCAAATCCTGTTTAGACTAGCACCTAAGTGCCACAATATCGGAGCCTCACCTGCAAGCAGTTGCCCTAAGTTTGGTCACTGGGCTTGGCATAATTTCATTTGGTGCTGTCTACTGTCCGCCTGGTCAACGCTTTTCTTGGACGACGGAGGAATATTTGCGTCTGTTTGGCTCTGTAGGTAGCCGCTTACTCATTGGAGGGGATTGAAATGATGTCACCGTGATGTCAGTTATTGCTGACTCAAATATGCAGATTTTGGCTACTGCCGGACCCACTCATTTTCCTTGGATCAATGCCATCCTCCGGACGGCCATTGATTTTGCTGTGTACAAAGGCATCCCGTGAAACCACCTTACAATCTCAGAGTGCCCGGGACATTTCTCTGATCATATTCCGCTCCTAATATATTTTTGCGTGGTTGCCTATACGATCGTCACCAAATCCAGGCTTCTTCCCCGGGGCTCGGATCTTAAAAGACTCCGGGACTCAGGAGCAACCTTCTCTTCTTTCCGGGAACGACGTAGATTCCTTTGCTGAGGTCTTAGTTGAACAGATCCATCAAGCTGCCCCTCTTCCTAGAAGTATACCTATTCCTCCTCCATCTTGGGCTTATTCAAAGCCAGAAATTGCTGCCTTGGCCGTGTCTGGATGAGGACGAGGCATACCATCGATATGGCAAGGTGGAAGGCTACTGTATCAGAGCTAAGGAAAGTCCTCCGTTCGGCCAAGTCTCAATTTATTATTTATAGACAAGCTCAGTGCAATTGATACTAATCAGAATCACGGATTTGCGCTCTGGAAATGCACCCGCAACCTTAAAAGACAATCGCTTCAGAGGTTTTCCCTTAAACGTGGTGATGGGACTTGGGCCCACAGTGATTCCGAGATTGCTGAAGTATTTGCTGATGATCTTGAAAATCGCTTTTCTCCATTTGAATTTGCAACAAGCGAAGAAGTCCAGACAACAATCTTTAGGTTATATCTTTCATTTGGCCCTCCTGTTACTGTCCGTCCAGTAGACGAAGATGAGGTACGTGGTCATATAAAGCGACTGGTTACTACTAAAGCTCCTGGCATGGACGCGATTGATGGCAAAGTTGCAAAGGCTCTGCTTAGCTCTGTCATTGCACAGCTCTGTCTCCTCTTTAATGCCTGCCTGGACCTTGGTTATTTTCCATCACCTTGGAAACGAGCATTAGTCACTGTTTAGATCAGTGGCCCACTGCATCGGCGTTGTTCACTGAGCTCTCCGAGCTTTCGCTCTCGCCCCTCTTGCGCTCCCTCACTCGCTTCTCGCAACGTCCGCGCTCCAGAGTGCGAGCTTCGGGTTTCGCATCCGAACTTCTCGGACGGCCGTTGATGCTCTCCCGCTCCCGCTTCAACGGAGTAAAGCGGGAGGGAGCGCGGTTTTAGTTTTTAGTTTTAGTTAGTCTCATGTATACCTCTGAATAGAAGACATTGAACTACACCACGACCCCCCCGACTTCTTCACTTTCGTCTTACTTTGCGTTTGCGCCGTGGGATTTTTAGTGCCTTAAACTCTGTTTTTTGTGGAAGGATCGCCCCCCTAAAACAGTCACAATGGTGGCAAAAAAAGGAAAAGACCTATGTTGCCCGGAATCTTATAGGCCGATTAGTTGGCTGTCCACTTTCTTCAAGATTTTTGAGCGGATCATGCTCGGTAGACTTCTAGCTATTAACGCCTTTGAAGACGCACTTCCGAACCACCAGTTTGGTTTTCGTAGTCGCCATAGTGCTATCGAGCAAGTACACAGAGTAATTAACCATGTTCTGGGGGCTTTCGAAGACCACAAATACTGCTCAGCCGTTTTTCTTGACGTTCGACAGGCCTTTGACAGGGTTTGGCATGAAGGACTGTTCTACAAGCTTTTGCCGCTTTTGCCTGAAAGGCTCTGGAATCTCATAGTAGCGTTCTTAGATAATACGGAATTTGCTGTTGATATTCGTGGACACCGTTCTGGACTTCGCCCAATTCGTGGGCGGAATAGGCTCAAGCACGAAGATAAGGTGACGTACCTCGGGTTACCTTAGAGCGTCGCCTTTGTTGGAAGGGACAAATTGATCGAGTTTGTGGATCAGCAAGAACAAAACTTGACAAAATGGACTGACTCCTTCGTCCAGGTAGTGGCCTATCCCTTGAAGCCAAGGTGCGGCTTTTCAAGGCCATTGTCCTTCCAACTTTAAACTGGGGAGTCACTTGCTGGGGCACGGCCTGTGATTCGTCACTAAAAAGGGTGCTAACGTGCCCCAGGATGCTGGGGGTGAAGTGGCACCATTATGTAGAAAACCAAGTTTTGTTCCAGGACACGGGAGTGCCGACGGTAACGGAGACGATTTGTAAATCCTCAAGTCGATACCGGGAAAGTTTGCTCACACATGCAAACTGTCTGGCAAGACATCTTGCAACACCACTGGGTCGACGGCATCTTCGCAGAAGACACCCGGCAGACTTATGGATTCTCGGCCGTGACAGACACGGTCGTCTTCTGTAATTACACATCCTAATTAACTTTTGATTGGCTATGACCACACTTGATACTTGATTTGCCCAAGAATGGAGCACATGCTACTCGCTTTTTTTGGGATCTTTAGAAATATTTCGTCAATACACGAAAACAAGGTCCATCCTTGTGTGGCGTGTTCAACAATCTAATAAAAAATCTGTTCACGTGAATTCTGGTGTTCCGCAAGGGAGCCACCTAGGACCCCTACTGTTTGGAATTTTCATAAATGACTTGCCTCAAGTAGTTCTCTCTTCTTATGTTATGATGCAGCTGACGACGTAAAACTTTGTTTGCCATTATCGAACCCTAAAATCAGGACTTGCCAATCAGACGGGGTTCCCACAAGCTCAATGCTCTGAGCAAATTATAACAACACCTCAGCAAGCAATAGGACAAATACCAAACAGCATGGAAACCATGATGCTGACTTTACAACAGGGTATGATGGAATTTATGTCCTTCATGAAAACAACAATGACACCCCTTATGCAAAATCAAAACATTTTAATAAATTTGCTCACATCCCAACAATCTAAATAATCGATGTCTTGTCTTCGAATATCCATGTGGAATGCCAATGGCGTTTCACGGCACAAACTTGAAATAACTCAATTCCTCAATGAAAACCAAATAGATCTAATGCTGCTGGCAGAAACCCATCTCACAAGTAAATACAACTTCCAAATAAGAGGTTATACTTCATACTGCACAGATCATCCAGACGGTAAGGCTCACGGAGGAACTGGAATCCTAATCAGGGAACGCATTAAGCACCACTTTCACCAGAGGTTTGCAACAAATTATTTGCAGGCTACATCTATAAAACTACAAGCAGGCAACGGCAGTATCACTATAGCCGCTGTCTATTGCCCACCGCGTTTTACAATAACTGAAGAGCAATTCTTGGACTTCTACAATTCACTCGGAGATCGCTTTATAGCAGGAGGAGACTACAACGCCAAGCACACGCACTGGGGATCAAGACTAGTGACGCCCAAAGGAAGACAACTGTATAAAGCAATCATAAATTTGAGCAACAAACTCGACTATGTCTCCCCTGGCAGCCCCACATACTGGCCAGCTGACCCCAGAAAACTCCCGGACTTAATTGACTTCGCTGTGACCAAGAACATCCCAAGAAATTCAGTCAGCGCCAAATCGCTTTCGGACTTATCATCGGACCACTCGCCTGTTTTAATAACTCTCCTTCAAAGCCCGAAAGTAATCGAGTACCCCTTCAGGCTGACCTCGACTAGAACTAACTGGCTAAAGTACAAAAAGTACGTAAGTTCCCACATTGAACTAACACCACAGTTAAACATAGAGAACGACATCGACTTCTGTGCTGATGCCCTGGAGTCAGTACTCGTGGCAGCAGCCAAAATCTCAACTCCAGAAGAGACAATCGTGCGTAGCAACCAATACAAAACTAATCTGCAAATCGAACAACTGGTTCGGGAAAAACGACGTCTAAGACGCGTTTGGCAATCCTGCAGATCGCCCCATTCGAAGCAACTCTATAATGATGCCACCCGCAGACTCACCAAAACCCTCAAGCAAGAAGAGGAGCTTGCGCAGCGCCGGTACATCGAGAAACTGTCGCCGACCAGTACCAAGCATCCTTTGTGGAGAGCTCACCCAAATTTAAGCTCTCCGATAGAATCAGTCACTCCGATTAGAAACTCCTCGGGTACTTGGGCCCGCAGTGACGAAGACAGAGCCGAAACATTTGCTTTACACCTACGAAATGTATTTCAGCCGAACGCCGCCACAAACTCTCTTCAACTACCGCCGTTTAGCTCTGAAATTGCAATTAACCCTATTTTGTTTCAAACACCTGAAATTGCTACCGTCATTAGGAAGCAAATAAAACCGAAAAAGGCTCCAGGGGCCGACCTAATAACCCCAAAAATGATAATTGAACTTCCAAACTGCGCAGTGGATGTTATATGCAAGCTATTTAACGGGATCGCAAAACTTGGCTACTACCCCAAAAAATGGAAAAAGTCCGTGGTTATAATGATACCGAAGCCTGGCAAAGACCACACAATTCCCTCATCGTACAGGCCAATAAGCTTACTATCGTGCCTGTCCAAATTACTGGAAAAATGCCTGCTCACGCGCATTACACGATATTTAAGAGAACAAAACTTAATCCCGGCGCATCAATTCGGGTTTCGTGAAAGCCACGGAACCATCGAGCAAGTCAACCGGATAACTTCAGAAATTCGTACAGCCTTCGAACATCGGGAATATTGTAGTGCGATATTCCTCGACGTCTCTCAGGCATTCGATCGAGTGTGGCTTGAAGGCCTTGTTTGTAGTTTTATTTTTTATTATTTATAGGAATGGTTGCCCCTAGAACATACTCTAGTGACGATAGGTTGCTAAACCAACACTTAAATTGGTTTAACTCGGAGGGATCATGCGTATGAGGGCCAAAGACACAGCGATGCTCACTCGTAGAACGCAGAGTAGTTGAATACACAAGTATTGCTTGAGTACTGATTTTATTAGGGCAAAAGGTCGGGTTTATATACACGTTTTTCAGAGTCAAGGGGGGCACCATAGCAAAGAAGTGGTATGGGGCTGTTAGTTAAAAATACATTGCATTGCTTATGTTCTAAGATATACAAAGGTACAGAGTCATCATAATTGTCTCCCACACAAGGAGTTAATACGCTAGGGTTAGTAAAAATAGAAAAGGTAGCTCAGGCAGAGCTGGCGCTGTCCGTGAACGTCAAGTGGCTTAGCGACTCAAGTGGTACGCTAACATACTCCCGGCCGTTGAACAGGTGTTCAACATCATCCAATATTGATCTCAAAGGCGTCGGATACAGGTGTCTGGTGATGTCTTCTTGGGGAGTTGGTTAACGCTGGCTTCTCTGGTAAGTCGATGTCCTTTGACGATGGCGAAGTTAAATGATGTGATCTCTTTTGGAAACGTCTCCATACATAAAATATTATCACCCCAAGTGATAAAATTAGGGCGACATATGAACTTATGTGGTGATGTTGTAGATCGACGATCTCGTTTGGCATTTTTATTTTTATTCTCGGAATCAATTCTTTACTGAGCTCATTTAATTCATTATAACTTAGCTTCAATGAATTATTTGGGTGTGAAACTTTAAGAAGCGGTGTTGAAGATTCATTCAGACTGCCAAATCGAGCATACGATAACTTCAATGTTCCAGTAGAGGTTACCTGATGACCAATTACACTCAGAAAAGGATTTCTTAGAGTGCACTTCGGATCCAAGGATAAAAGTCCGATATTATCAATTGTAATTGTTGATAATTGATCATCACATACTGCTGATAACTCCATCGGTGATTTAATTGAAAATATCCATTGATTTTTATACCCGTTACTCGTAGAGTAAAAGGGTATATTGTATTCGTGCAAAAGTATGTAACAGGTAGAAGGAAGCGTTTCCGACCCTATAAAGTATATATATTCTTGTTCAGGATCACTAGCCGAGTCGATCTAGCCATGTCCGTCTGTCCGTCTGTCCGTCTGTCCGTCTGTCCGTCCGTATGAACGCTGAGATCTCGGAAACTATAAAAGCTAGAAGATTGGCATTTTGCATGCAGATTTTAGGAGTTCCTACGCAGCGCAAGTTTATTCAAAAAGGTGCCACGCCCCCTTTAACGCCCACAATCGCTTATATACGATTTTATTTAAATATAAATTTAAATATTTCGGAAAAGTAAAAATGCAGTTTTATTGTGTTTATCAATACCTATCGAAATGTAGAAGAATTTTTCAAATCGGACCATTCGTTTAAAAGTTATGCGCGATCAAAGTTTCTATCTCCATCTCCCTCGCACTCCTTTTACCTGAGTAACGGGTATCTGATAGTCGGGGCACCCGACTATAGCGTTCTCTCTTGTTTGTTCTTAATCTTTGCCATGAGAATGATTTCGTCGAACTTTTGGTTTGGCACAATGACGATGATTTGTTATTAAACATTTGAAACTCGCAATGATTTTCAATAGAAAACATGGATTGCTTATCTGAGCAAATATACTCTTCGTCATTAATTGAATTACAAAGATCAAATTCACCTGATGACATAGTTATGAATTGATCTCGATGTTGATTCACAGCCATGATTGGAAATTCAATATCAAGGGAAATCATTTTATTGTTGATGATTACCGGTATTGGAATTAAGTTATATATTTCAAATAACTGTGTTGATAATAATGGCAGTGTTAATTTAAAGATTACATAATCCTTTACCACCTTTGCTTCTGCCTTCATTAACTTATATAATTGAAGTATATCATCGTTGATGAGAGGAAGCATTTTTCCTTGAGGCATGTGAATTTTTAATTTATTTAAATGTTGTCGAAGTTGCTTGGGAGAAACGAGCAGTGGGCTAATTTCATTGTGATGGACGTTTGTCAGAACATGTGAAATCTCTGTCTGAATTCTTTGAAGATTTGCCGCCAATATGGATAATTGATTTGTCAATGCAATATACCATTGAAAGGCTTTGAGAGAATCTAGACGAGCATTGGCTATATCCTCCATTTGCTGAGTCATTATTTTAATCCGTTTATCGATGGTAGCTTCATCTCGTTTCATGATGTTTATCGTAGAATCAATTATTGAAGTCTGATTCTTAACTAATTCTAAAATGTAATCTTCATTCGATTTCACCTTTTGAATAGTTGATGACATCTTCTTGGCATACTCTGTGTCTAATACGCCAAATAAACTGTTGGCAATATTTCCCACTATGTCCAAGGGAGAACGACGTATTCTTGACATGTGGAGTAAATCATTTTCAGTTTTTATTTCTTCGTAAACGTGCTGAAAATGGTTATATACAGCAGCACATGCTTGAACTGGTTGTATATGTGAACACATTTGACCAACCTTAAGTGTCCCCGTGAAAAATGTCTTTACATCTTCGAGATACGGCTTTAAATCATAATAAGCTATGATTGTCCATTCTGCAGTTGCTAGTCGAGTAGATCCAATTTTTTCGTAATAAATTCCTGGCCTAGAACCAAACCTGGTTATGTTAATTGGACCGGCGATGGCTAATGGTAATAGAAGCAGCAAGATTAATAATGGCATCGATATCATTGGTAAGGATGGGCTCTTTCGTCTTTTTGGCTCTTGATCTTCCTTTGTTTCTTCTTCAGCATCTTCTTCATTAATTTCCTTGCGTTTTTCTCCTGGATCTTCTTGACGGAATAGTGGAGCAAGCTTATGGATTGCTCTTTTAAAAACTCCTGTTGCAGTTTTTACGTCTGCAACTCGCACATATCCATCTTGACCTGGATAAATTTTTATTATTCGTCCTATAGGCCATTGAAGCATAAGCACATTGTCTTCCTTGACAATAACCATCATGCCTTCTCTTACATTTTTATGGGCCTGTTTCCATTTTGAGTGTTGTTGCAGGCTTGTTAAATATTCTCTGGACCATTGCGTCCAGAATGTGTGCTTGAGTCGCTGCACCAGTTCCCATTGTTCAGGTAGTGATTTTATTCTAAGTGGTTCTGGGTCTGGTTGAGCGACTAGTGCTTCTCCAATCAATAAATGACCTGGTGTAAGAACTGTAAAGTCATTAGGATCATTCGACATTGGAGTAAGTGGCCGAGAATTTAATACTGCCTCGACATTTGTTATGACAGTGCTCAACTGCTCAAAGGTGAGGTTTGCAGTGGACACATTTTTTAATAACAACGTTTTTGCCGACTTTACTGCAGCTTCCCATAATCCACCAAAGTGAGGGGATCTTGGTGGAATAAATTTAAAGTGAACACCCTTCGTATTGCACAGCTGAAGTATGGAGTTCTTAGCCTGCTGTGAGTGGATTGTTTCCTTTAACTCCTTCAATTGGTTACTGGCGCCAACAAAATTTGTTGCATTGTCGCAGTATAGGGTCTGACACTTCCCGCGACGACTTATAAATCGCTGTAATGCTCCAAGGAATGCTGCAGTCGTTAAATCTCCGACAAGTTCCAGATGGACAGCCTTTGTGGAGAAACAAACAAATACTGCTATGTATGCTTTATCAGGTCGCTTGCCTCGGATTTTGTGATGTATCCAGAAGGGTCCGCAATAATCAACTCCGGTATTTAAAAATGGTCTGTTTTGTGAGACTCTATGCTCAGGTAGTTTTCCCATTATTTGAGAAAGTAATTTTGGACGAAACCTGGTACATGGCACGCATTTCATAATTACGTTTTTAACCATAGGAGTGATTTTGATGATGTGATACTGTTGTCGTGCAATACCTTTTAAAGTATTTTGACCACAGTGCATGTTTTCCTCATGAAGTTTATGTAACAGCATTTTTACGATGTTGTCATTGTATGGGAGTAAGTAGGGATTCATTGCATCCCGGGAAATTGGGGCGTTTTCCACCCTTGTTCCTACTCTTATAATAGAGTTTTCGTCCAAATGAAGATGAAGAGATGCGACCTTGCTGCTATTGGGTAATGGGCGTTCCGGATGACGTCGAAGGTGATTAAATTCATTTATGAAATCAGCCTGTTGTATACAACGTATTATAATCCGCCTCACTTGTTCTAATTCGTCAAGCTCTAGTAAGACGGTTTGTTTTCTATTTTTACGATAACAAAATCGTAACATGTATGCTATTATGCGTTGCAAGCGATTGAATGAATTTTCGTGTTTAATGCCATATATTTCTACTCCAAGTGAAACTGTTGCCAAAGTAACAGTTTTTGTTTTCCGTTCCAAAGAAATAGTGTTGTCCTTTGGAGCTTTAAATAGAGCTGGCCATTTCTCTTCTTGTCCATGAAGAAACAGTGGTCCGTATAACCACAATGTATGTGCATTTAATTGAGATGCAGGTATCCCTCTAGAGAGTACATCTGCAGCGTTGAGACTTAATGACACATGTCTCCATTGATTTGGACAGGTTGTATCTTGTATTTTCGACAACCTATTTGCAACGAATGTATGGAAATTCGATGCTTTTGCATTTATCCAACATAAGACGATGGTGGAATCTGTCCAGTAATGACATTTAATGGATTCTGATTTAAGATCCTTTTTCACCTTTTCAGCAAGCTCTGCACCTAACACAGCTGCACATAACTCTAGTCGTGGTAGGGTTTGCTTTTCAAGAGGTGCTACTTTTGATTTTGCGCATAATAAGCGGACAGTCGTTTGTTTGTTCTTATAAATGGCTCTTATATAAGCCACAGCACCAAACGCTTTTTCAGAAGCATCCACAAATATATGGAGTTCTTGTTTTTGAGGTATCTTACCATCATAAATGTGTCGCGGAATAGTCATTTTATTTAAACACAGCAAGTCTTGTCTGAAGGCCTCCCACCTTTCCTTTAGGGAATCTGATATCTCTGTGTCCCAATCTAGTTTAAGGACTGACAGATTTTGTAGAAATATTTTTGCTCTGATTATGACTGGAGCAAAAGACCAAGTGGGTCAAAAATTTGTCCCAACTCAGAGGCTACCACTCTTTTTGTAACTGTTTGAGTGTTATGTTCTTGAGCCTTTCCGCACAAATTGTCATCCTTAGGGCTCCAGACAATTCCCAAAGTCTTTACACTGGTATGTTCCAATGCAGTGCCAAGATTTATGTTGCTAGCAATATCATCTGGTGAAAATTCCTTTAGCAGATGGTGTGAATTAGAGCACCATTTTCTTAGTTTAAATCCGCAAGGTAGCAAGATTTTGTTTAGTTCTTCTTGAATCCTTGCAGCATCTATAATTGTATCTGCTCCAGTTAGGCAGTCATCCACATAGAAATCATTTTTCAATGCATTCGATCCTAATGGCCATTTTTCCAAATTTTTATTGGCCAAATGCTCCAAGCATTTTGTGGCAAGAAATGGAGCTGACGTTGTGCCATAAGTCACAGTTTTCAGCCGGTAATATTTTATTTCTTCGGACGGATTGTAGCGCCAAACAATCATTTGGTTAAATTGATCCTTTGGATTCATCCAAACTTGCCGATACATTTTTTCTATATCCGCCGTAAAAACATATTTGTGAACTCTGAATCTCAATAGAATCGCAAACAGATCACTTTGAACAACTGGTCCTGGATAAAGTAAATCATTTAATGATTTTCCTGTAGATGTCTTACAGGAAGCATCAAAGACTACTCTTAATTTTGTTGTAGTGCTTTCTGGTTTCAGAACACAGTGGTGAGGAATAAAATAATGTTCCTTTGGTATTTGACTAGGTAATACTTGCTTCATATGACCTAGTTTTTCGTATTCGGCCATAAATTCGTTATATAATATTTTAATGTCTGGGCTGGTTCTTCGTTCCAACGAAAGAAAACGCCTTGTCGCAATATCGCAAGACTTCCCCAGGGCTGAGGGATCTTCAGAATAAGGTAATCTGACAATTAACCTTCCATCTTGTGCGTGCTGAAGATTTTCCAAAAAATGCTTCTCGCAATGTCTTTCCTCTGGCGTCCGGTATTTCCTTATCGGTTCCATGTTGTCCAGTTTCCAGAATTTTTCCAACGATGATTTGGCTTCCTCGGCTGATGAAACTACCATGCAATTTTGTGGCATTTTTGCACTCATGTTTACTTGCCCAGCAATTATCCAACCAAATTCGGTGTTCTGGAGAATAGGTTGGTCTGAATAAGACCTAATTTGTTCAGGTTTTATAACGGAAAAATGATGTTCTGCGCCAAGCAATATATCAATTTTTCCTGGTTTCGCGAAATGTGGATCAGCGAGCCGGATATTTTTTGAGATTTTTAAATCAGCTACTTTTATTTGTTCCGTAGGCTGATCGGCCACAATATGAGGAAGAACAAAGGCTTCAACTCTTGTTTCAAAATCGCTATGTTTTGATTTAATTAAAACACTAACGCGTCCTTTACTTATTCGCGGCTGACCTCCAACTCCCTCAATGCGAAGGTTTGTTGGTTGTAGTTGCAACGATAAACGCTTAACCAGTCTTTCTGAAATCAGATTAATTTGTGATCCCGAATCGAGCAATGCGCGAAAATCTCCTTCTTGATTATTAAGTCCTTGCACTATGACTCTAGCCGTTGCTAACAGTGTGTATTTGTTCTCACAACTGTTTTTCGTAGCAGCAGAAGCGGACGTTTTAGGTTCGGTATTTGGTTTTCCGTTACCTAAATGTAGCAATGTGTTGTGTTTTTTGTTACATTTTATGCATGTATATTTAGACATGCATTGCTTGGTCATGTGGTCTGCCTTAAGACAATTGACGCACAGCCTTTTTCGCTGAACCCAGGTCAGCCTTTCAGCAGGAGTTGACTCCTTAAATTTCTCGCATTTGTATATGCTATGCCCTTTTTGACAAAACAGGCATGCCAATGAACTTGCTGTTGCTGAAGCACTTGTTTTTTGTTTTTCTTTATGCATTTTTCCGCCGATGGCTTCAAGTGCGAGAAAACGTTGTTCTAGAAACCCAAGGAATTCCTTTATTGTTTGAATTTCCCTGGTATCTAAAATGGTTTGCTCATACAGTGTGTGTGTAAGCCGATCTAGTTTTCTTGTCATATGGAACAGAAGGACTGGATCCCATGTATCTGTTTTTATTCCAATATTTTTCAAGGCTTGCAAGGATTCATTGATATTGTCATGCAGATTTTTTATTGACTGAGAATCATTCGTCACATTAGGGTGATCAAATAATTTTTCAAATATTGCAGTCGAAAGGACCCGCTTATTATTGAAACGTTCTTTAAGCATGGTCCAGGCAGTATCATAATTAACTTCTGTTAATTCTAAATGCCTGACTAACCTTTCTGCTTTGCCAGACAGATTAGCTTTAAGATACCACATTTTTTGTATTTTTGGTATCGCTGATTCATGAACCATTTTATTAAAAATGTCATGAAATTGTTGCCATTTTAGATAGCTTCCATCAAATTTTGGAATGGAAACTTTTGGCAACTGTATTGAAGAGATTGTAGAAACCGCTTGATTGGTGGCTACTGAAACGGGGTCTGCATATGGATGGCAGAATTGCAACATTGCTTCTTCCGCGGAGATAAATCGCTCCATACTATAGCCCACTTCTTCAGGTGTTATACATAACTTGTGGATTTCAAAATGAAGACTTTCAATTTGTTTCCATAAATTATCAATTACCGATTTATAGGTAAATTTGTTTTCTGGAGCTATATGTTTCATGGTTCTTGACATAGATTCCAGAACCGCTGCTTGGTGTCTGATCAGCTTTTGTATGTGATCCACCTCTTCTGAAGATGTTTCTTTTGCCGGTAACTGAAGAATTTTTGAGTTAAATTCTTCGATAGCTTGATGAACAATCGTCCGCATTTGATTGTAATATTGTTTTTCAAAATACTCATGCGGATGTGGAGTACCCTTTAATGATTCTAGGATACTATTATTTCCTTGGTCGAATTTTTTCCAATGCTCTTCAATTTGTCGTTTTTTGTCTTCAAAATACGACGCCTTTTCCTTTCTTTTGCTGGAATCCTTTTTGATGTTCCGTAGCAAATTTTGGATTTCTTCGCCAATTTGGCTTTGTATGGCAATCAAATTTTCAACCTCCATTTTGCCTTAACAATTGCCTGACCCGTTGGAAGATAATTGATTTGCTTATACAAGCTGGCTACGCTTCTACTCGCAACCGATTTATGGTCAAAGACAATTAAGGATTTTCGGATTAGAAAAGAAAGCCAACAAATAGTTTAAAACCTTTTTATTTAAAAAGTATTTTTTATTTTAATATGTGTGTTAAACAAATGTTTTTAGTTTGGGATGCAAACGCTTCCAGAAATGTTCAAGAGCCGTCTTGTTGACTACTTGAAGTTGTTGAGTTCTACTTGAAGTTAATCGACGATTATCCTGGGAGTCGCCAAGTTGACTCCAGTAAATCGGATTATATTATTAAAAAACAATTTTAATTTTTATGGATGCTACCGCTTCCAGAATTTTCAAGAGTCGCCTTGTTGACTACTTGAATATATTGTTTTCCAGTGAAAAGCCTCCGTGTTGACTGTTTCTATTTTGGAAAATAAATCGACAATTATCCTGGGAGTCGCCTAGTTGACACCAGTAAATTGGATTATATTGTTTAAACAACAATTTAAATTTTTTGGATGCTACCGCTTCCAGAATTATTCAAGAGTCGCCTTGTTGACTACTTGAATTTATTGTTTTCCAGTTGAAGAGCCGTCTTGTTGACTACTTCAATTTCGGAAAAATAATCGACGATTATACTGGGAGTCGCCTAGTTGACTCCAGAAATCGGATTATATAGATGTTGTAAGTTGGAAGAGTCGCCGGGTTGACTTCTTCTACTTTTATTTCCAATATTGTAGTAACAGATCGCCAAGTTGATAAGTTACTCCTTGAAAATTTCAAGTTTTTCGGGAATATGCTTAGAAATTTATTCGTGGCAAAATTCCCTTTGTTATGAATTTTGCTCAATATCTGAATTATTGAACAAGGGTTTCACAACTTTAACTCTAGAAGATTCGATCGCCAAGTTGATCGAGAATCTGTCTAGCAAAGTATGTGCAGAAATTAGTCGCCAAGTTGACTAGAATTTCATGCAATGGTCGGGGTCACCAAAATGTTTGTAGTTTTATTTTTTATTATTTATAGGAATGGTTGCCCCTAGAACATACTCTAGTGACGATAGGTTGCTAAACCAACACTTAAATTGGTTTAACTCGGAGGGATCATGCGTATGAGGGCCAAAGACACAGCGATGCTCACTCGTAGAACGCAGAGTAGTTGAATACACAAGTATTGCTTGAGTACTGATTTTATTAGGGCAAAAGGTCGGGTTTATATACACGTTTTTCAGAGTCAAGGGGGCACCATAGCAAAGAAGTGGTATGGGGCTGTTAGTTAAAAATACATTGCATTGCTTATGTTCTAAGATATACAAAGGTACAGAGTCATCATAATTGTCTCCCACACAAGGAGTTAATACGCTAGGGTTAGTAAAAATAGAAAAGGTAGCTCAGGCAGAGCTGGCGCTGTCCGTGAACGTCAAGTGGCTTAGCGACTCAAGTGGTACGCTAACAGGCCTTATGCATAAAATCATAACATTACTGCCAGAAAACACTCATAAGTTACTTAAGTCGTACCTCTACCACAGAGTCTTTGAGGTTAGATGCAATACAACGACATCCAACGAGTATAACATTGAAGCCGGAGTCCCACAAGGTAGCGCCCTGGGCCCTACCCTGTTTATCCTATACACATCAGACATCCCTACGAACGAGAGGCTGACTACGTCCACATTTGCTGACGACACCGCAATCCTGAGCCGCTCAAGATGCCCAACTAGAGCAACAGCTCAACTGGCTGATCATTTGGTGGTAGTTGAAAAGTGGCTATCAGACTGGCGAATCAAAATTAATGAATCAAAGTGTAAACATATAACGTTTACCGTTAACAGACAATCGTGCCCGCCGCTAACTTTGAATGGTACGCAGATTCCCCAAGCCAGCGATGTAACATATCTCGGCGTCCACCTCGACAGACGCCTAACCTGGCGGAGGCACATTGAATGCAAGAAAGCACATCTCAGACTTAAAGCTAGCAGCCTACACTGGATTATAAATTCTCGATCACCCCTGTGTCTGGACTTTAAAGTTCTTCTCTACAACTCCACCCTCAAGCCCATTTGGACCTACGGCTCCCAGCTCTGGGGGAACGCGAGCAACAGCAACGTTGACATCATACAGCGCTCACAATCAAAAATCCTGCGAACAATCACTGGGGCACCATGGTATGTTCGGAACGAAAACATCCACAGGGATCTGGGCATACCACCGGTCAAAGATGAAATAGCAAAGCAGAAAGCGGCCTACCATAACAAGCTTACACTGCACCCAAATAATCTCGCAAGGAACCTAAGACGGGTTTCGAACAGAACTCGTCTGCATCGTAACGATCTACCAGCCCAGCAATAAATATTAGGGCCCGTTAGTCTAAATTCAGTCTACATGACTATAAGTTAAGTTATATTCTTAAGATTTGATATACTTATTGTTAGTCTCATATAGAGAAGATTCAATAAATAAAGCATATATTTAAAAAAAAAAAAAAAAATTATCGAACCCCAATTCCCATGATCTCTTGCAACCCGATCTCAACAACCTTCATTCTTGGTGCACCCGGAATTCGCTGTTTTTAAATAACTCGAAATGTAAAATGATGTCCTTTTATCGGAAGAGGCTTCTCCTCACGTCATATTCTATTGCTACTCCCAATTGCTACTCCCAACTGGGAAACACATCGTCACCTACCATCTTACGTGGATAGACTGCGTCTTCTGAACCTGCCCTCCCTCAAGGATCGTATAAATTCCGTAAAAGACCTTGGAGTGTTATTCAACCACAACTTAAACTTCTCTGATCACATTGGCACTATTGTTAGTAAAGCTATAGGGGTTTTTGATTTTGTTAAACGTTGGTCTAAGGAATTTGAGGATCCCTATACCACGAAACACTTATATATTTCATTGGTTCGTCCAATTCTGGAATACTGCTCGTGTGTTTGGTCTCCTCAATGTACCAATCATCAAGACCTTATCGAATCGGTATAGAAAGAGTTCCTTTTGTTTGCTTTACTTGGTTTAAACTGGGAAACACATCGTCACCTACCAGCCCTCCCTCAAGGATCGTCGAACCTGTCACGGTGTCATGTTCCTTCATAAATTAATAACTGGTCTTGTAAACTCAAGCTACCTACTGTAAGGTCTACTTGTTGCTTTCGACCTATTGCCCTTGATATTTGTAAGACGAATTTTGAAGTACATGACCCATTTCACGTTTTATGTTCGCAATATAACGGAATGTATTTTTTGATATATTCTGAATACTCTGTTACTTTAATTGTAATAAACATCCTAACTCACTTGTCCTTGCCCCCTCTCACTTGATGTGAGTCGGGTACTATGTTTATGTTGGCAGATATTTGTTAACTTTAATGTAATAAATAAATAACTAAATGGACAGTGCAAATCAAGTTTGCCTGTTTAGGGTAAAAGCTACGTGTTTGCATTTTTGCTAATTAACGTTTATGCGCCAATCTGCCACTGTTCTAAAAGCACGAGGAGATCTAATAAGTGTTTCGTTGCTCTAAGAGGACATTTAGATGGATGGTAGTATCATCAGCGAAGGTTGAGGTTGTTGTAAGAGTGTTTGTCGGTAGATCTTATTACCTGGGGGTACTCCAGCTTTAATTGGATGATATTCAGAGAGGAAATCTTTGCATCGCACTGCGAAGCTTCTTTTCTGAAGGTAGGACACCAAAGTTGTATGGTTGGAAGTATTAATTTGATTTTATAAATTAAGCCGTCCAGCCACACGCGGTCGAAAGCCTGTGCGACATCCAGAAAGGAGGCGGAGCAATATTCTCGTCTTTTAAATGTATTTCGTATTTTGGATGATATCCGGTTTACTTGTTCAATTGTTCCGTGTTTTTTGCGAAAACTAAATTGGTGCATTGGTATTGCATTGTGGGCTTGTAGGTATCAAATATATTTGATAGGCACGGTAGAAGGGTGATTGGCCTGTATGACGATGGTTGAGACTTATCCCTTCCGCCTTTATAGATCATTGAGATGACAAACTTCCTCCATTGTTGAGGATAATATCCCCAAGTCATCATTCTGTTAAATATTATGGTTAAAAGAAATATTGCACAGTTTGGTTCTATAATCATTTTTGGTGTTGACGAGATCGTGGCCCGGAGCTTTCTTTTTATTTTGCGACTTTATGATTCCTTCTCGATAGAATATAATTTGCGGGCTAGCTTCAGAATTAGTGATTATTGGGAGCACATGCTATTCGTTGCTGAAGGTGGTTTGAAGACATTTTCTAGATGGATGGAAAATGTATTCGCTCTCTTTTCGTTGTTGCGGGCCCAAGTTACTGTTTGTGTATATAAGGGTACTTTTAGTGGACATATGCCTGATTTAGCTTTACACAGTGGATATCTTTTGCTGTTTGGTAAGAGTTGCTTCAAATAGGATAGTTGTGCTTTGTTTTTCTCATCTTCTAGTGCTTTGAGAAGTATGCTATTTTAAAGCGCTCCTTGGAGGCTGGGGATCTATGGCCACTCTCGACGAAGCCAGTGTAATAACATTCACTAATGCTTCAATTGAATGGTCAAGGTCTTCTTCACAGGAAATGTTTGGAGAGTCATCAATATACTTACATACTTTCTATATTTCAGCCTGCGGCACTATTAGTGTGACAGCAAAATCATTCAGGGCAGGCTTCTTGAAGTTATTATCGCGTTGTAAAGTTGTTTTCCCTTGGGGTTGGTAAGTCGAGATCCTCAGTGGGTGTGCTTTGCATTGTGTCTGCTGCTATCACCTAATACATCAAAGCGCGGTAGGCAGTACGAGGGCAGTCCGATAAGTACTTAGCCTCACCGCCCGATGGCGTCACTATCGCAAGAAAAATGTACAATCGTGTAGTACATTCTCGTAGACGGCTACTGTCGAAATTTCAGCCGAATCGGACTCGTAGTTTTGTTTTGACTGCATGTGGAATCGGCCGTGTCCGCGGATTTTAGAAAAATGGAGAAAGAACAATATCGGTATGTGATTCGATTCTTGTATTGGCAGACTGCTGAGATAGTAGGCATGTGAAAACACCGCGTGGGTCATATCCTGCATAACATTTTGGGCATGAGAAAGCAAGCTGTCGGCGCGATGGGTGCTGCGATTGCTCACTCCGGACAACAAACGCAACCGTGAGACCACTTCAGAGCAGTGTTTGACGCTATTTGAGCGCAATCCGAAGAAGTTTCTGCGTCGTTTCGTGACCGTCGACGAAACATTGATCCACTGGTACACACCAGAGACCAAAGAACAGTCGAAACAGTGGTCTTCACCCGGCGAACCTGCTCCGAAGAAGGCGAAGACTGTCCCATCCGCCGGAAAGGTGATGGACACCGTTTTTTGGGATTCACAAGGTGTGATCTACATCGACATACCTGGAGAAGGGCAAAACGGTCACAGGGCTGTACAACGCCGAATTATTGAGCCGATTCGCCGTCGAGTTGCAGAAAACTCGATCCCATTTGGCGAAGAAAGCAGTGTCCTTCCATCATGACAACGCACAGGCTCACACTACCGCACTCCACCATATACTCCAGATTTGGCCCTGAGTGAAATCTTTTTGTTTCCAAACTTGAAAAAGTCACTCGCTGAACAGAAATTTGCGTCGAATGAGTAGGAGAAGATTGAGCATCGCTGAGCATCGAGCTAAAAGGAGATTATATTGAGAAATAAATCGCCACTTTTCCAACATTTTCGTTTTTCTTTTGGAGACTAAGTACTTATCGGGCCACCCTCGTATACAGAGGCTAGGTTTAGGTAGCCGCTTAGGGTTTCGAGGTATACTGTTGTTGCTTGGATATAAGTCGAAGCCAATGATGGCAACTCGTAATGCCTAATGCGATTCTTTATCAGAATTCCAGTGCCTCCATAAGCCTTCCCATCAGGATGAGTTGTCAAATAAAATGTACGAGTATAGCGAGTAAGATGAAATTAGTTTTTATTTGTTAAGTTAGTCACTGATATGAGCATGGCGTCGATGTCATAATGATCGAGGAACTGCGTGAGATCGTATTTGTGCTGTGAAAGGCCATTCCATAAAGATATTTTAAGAGTAATCATCTAAACAGATTTTTGTTTTAATCCAGGAGGAGATTTAATGTGCGGACAAGTTCCTGCAGCGTTTGCTGTATTTCCCCGCATACATATTCTTGACAATTCGTACATTGAACTGTTGATTTAGTTCACTGGTCGATAATCTTGTTCGTCGTTTATTTGAATTTTTATTTCATTTATGTTTCCTATTTTTATAAAAGTGACATAAACGTGTTAGCTCCAGCTATTTTTAGGTCAGCTATTAAATAAATAGTTAAATAGTTCAGCACAATTTGCGTAACGAACATACATATATGGCTGGTGACCTTGGTTTCTTGGGCGAGTGGCAGCATTATCTTCGTTTGTGTCACTAAGAAACGAGAATTTATTATTTGTCAGCGGATTTTTTGGCTCAGTGATAATATTTGATTTTCATACTTTTGGTGCGTTTGTTTTTCTAGAAGATTGCGTGGTAGGTCAGATTAAATGCCATAAAGTTTTAAAGATATCAAATTGAAACTCTGCACACACCCTTCGTTTCTTCGCACGCAGTATATAAGTGGGAACGGCCGGGATTGGCCGACTATATCCAATAACCGCCATATAACTGATTGATCGGAAATGCCATAACTTTGGTGTTTGTAAAGTTAGGAAGCTGGGATTTTCTACGGACCACTATATCCTATAGCTGCCATATACGTGAACGATCGGCAATACCATAACTTTGGGGTTTTTAAAGTTTGGTAGTTGGGATTATCTATGGGTTTTATTTTTGGTCAACCAATTCGACCTGCCAAATTTCATAAGGATCGAACGACTATATCCATAGGTAAAAATAACATAGTTTTAACCATAGTATCTAAAACAAGAGAGAACGCTATAGTCGAGTGCCTCGACTACTCAGCTAAGCAACTTAATATAAATATGCCTTCTTGTATGTTTTTCGCCGCTCAAATTAACTCCCGATTTTTATGGCGCTATTGTATTGCGCCATCTACCCCAAGACATTGGTAGCACGGGCCATGAAAGGCGGAAATGTAGGCGCTAGCCAGGCTTAAGCGTTTAATGGGTTTTTGGGCGTTAGAGTGGGCGTGGCAAACTTTTATTAGGCCAATCGATATGTATTGACGAAACCAATACATATCAATTAAAATGTTCACAATAGCATTAAAATAGTTTCCGAGATCTCAGCGTTCATACGGACAGACAGACAGACAGACAGACGGACAGACGGACATGGCTAGATCGACGCGGCTAGTGATCCTGAATAAGAATATATATACTTTATAGGGTCGGAAACGCTTCCTTCTACCTGTTACATACTTTTGCACGAATACAATAAACCCTTTTACTTTACGAGTATTTATATACTTGTATATGTATATATATATATATGTATATGTTTAAAATGAAAACTTTCTTGACAACTGTCTATAAATTAAGATGTTTTGGGCAAAAAGAACCTAGTTTTAACCATTTATCCTGCTAACTGCAGGAAATGTTTTTTCAAGCATTAACAAACCAGAACTTTAAGCGGTCTTAGACTATGTTTCTGGCCTGACAATGCTAACAGTTTAAAACATTTTTTTTCGGCCTTTAAAAACATTCAAGGATTGGAATTTCCCAACCTTGCTCAATGACTCAATATAAAAAAAGTCTCAAAAACTTTCTGTCAAGCACTCGGTTGACGAAATCTGATTTGCTAAGACAGAAATAAACTATTTTAGTTCCTTAAAAGATCTTTAATGGTATTCTGTCGAAAATATATATTTATATTATAAATAACTATGTTTTGAAATACCCTCTCAAAGGGTAGATATATATTTACATTTTAAATAAGATTTGGTGCTTTTTATTATGTTGAGTTAAAGTTAAACTATTTATGTTTATCCAAATGCGGGCAATCAACCACTTGAGTATGCAAGGGGTAATCTACATGAAAATGTTAATTTTGTTACCCGCATTCGTAGAAACCTAAACTAAACTCACATATTTACACGGTGTGATGGATGTTTTGTTGTTAGAAGTAATATAAATTCTATTTCAAATATTTGTAAGTACTTTTCCAGTTTCTTAAAAATTTGTAGCTATTATTATTATTAAAGTTGTTTTTTTTTTTATTGATTTGCTTAGCGATATGGCGTAAACGCAACATGTCGGTAACCACGGTACCTCACTGGCGTGTAGAAATGAAGCGTTTAAAATTCTACAAAGTATACCTTTTTTAGGCACCGGTAAAATGTTATAAATTTATTTTTGTAACAAAGAAAAAATATCGAGAAACGATATAGTCGAGTGGTACGACTATAAGATACTCAGCTAAAATAAATACATTTTAGGAAGCACCATCTGCCAAACTGCAAACAGTTCAAACTAAGAGCCAGCAGCACCCTGTCCCCCGTTGCCAGTTTTCTCGCTCTCTTCCGATCTCGCAAATATGCATTGACGTCAAAATTAACACTTAAAATGTTTTATAACTTTTAAAGTAATGGAGCGTTTGGGAAAATTTATGGACCGTGAAAGTAATCGTAATTTAAAAAAATGTAGTCCACATTTCTAAAAAATTATATATCTTGAAATATACATATATGGGTATATATTAAAACAATTAAGTTATTAAATATCCTTTACAAGTAATGGGTAAAGGATTGTTAAATGTATTATTTTATGAGAATCTCCATTACAATCATAATTAGAATATTAATAGTTTGATAAAAAGCAATAAGTTAAAAAAAATCTTTTTTATATATTTTACATTTAGCCACAAAATTACGAAATACAGGGTATCGAAACACTTAATAATTGCATTCAAGTTGGTTTAGAATATATATTTACGTGAGGTCTTCAGACAAGTTTTATTTCTTTTGAGTGGTGTGACCGGTAACTAGCAAAACTTCGATGAACTTTTTATATGAGAAGTTTCGTCAACGATCGATTTTAAATCAAGATTATCCAAAATGCAGTAGTCCAAGTAAAGAGGAAAAAAATATTCAGTCCATGGCTGAACGTACCCGAAAGCTAAGCCTGCTTCTAAAGTATCACACGCAAATTCATAAAGTAAGTATTATTACTGAAAACAAGAAAGGAAGGAAATATTGCCTTGCAAAAATTCAATATTCAAGACTTTATTTCGATTTTTATCCGTATCTATATAATCGATGCATAATCAAATCCAGTTTAAACACACTATTAACATTTTGTTTCATACAATTCTAATAAAATTAACTGGACCCACCCCCAATCGTTTTCAATTGGACGGAAACGAAACATTTCATCAATTTCTTGTGGTAAACCGTTTAACGAAACCTAGAGCTTTTTTCGGCAAAATGTTTTGAGTAATTAAAAATTTGTTGTTTTTGTTATAGCCTTTATCTATATTAAAACAATGTTTCAAAATCAATTTATTATACCCTAAGGGTATTATAATTTTGGTCAAAAGTGTGCAACGCGGTAAAGGATACATCTCCGACTCCATAAAGCATATACATATATTCTTGATGATGATCGCCTCCTGAATTGATATAAGCATGTCCGTCTGTCCGTCTGTCTGTTTCTACGAGAACTAGTCTATCAGCTTTAAAGATATCATATTGAAACTTTGCACACACCCTTCGACCCTTTGCACGCAGTATACAAGTCGGAACGGCCGGGATCGGCCAACTATATCCTATAGCTGCCATACAGCTGATTGATCGGAAATTCCATAACTTTCAAACAGTTAGTAAGTTTAGATTTTTTATTAGTATTTTTATGAGTATCATATGAATAATTTTAGATAATATAATTTTCAGAATATTCTGCAAGGGTATATCAACTTTTACTTAATTTAATTTAATTTAATTTACTGTTCAGATGGAAATCATTTTAATTCTAAGCTGATTTCAAAAACCCTTTGAGAGGGTAATATTTTTTCAGTCAATAGTTTGTAAAGCATTAAAGGGGACATTTCGAACACTATAAATTGATATATACTCCAGATCAGCATCAAATACATCTTTAGAACATATTTCCAAAAGTCTTTGTTTGTGTAAGTGGTATAAAAGTTGGAATCGTTTGTATCGGACTTCTATATTATATCTTTGCCATAAAAACAGTCGAATAAATAATTCATCGTCTTAAATATATACTTACACTAAAATATTGAAGGCTATATAAAATTAAACAATTAACCAGTTGAGTGTGTACTTGACTGTCAGGGTAAAAAACTTTATTTTGTTTTATTTAGAACAAATCTTAGAAGCTATATAAAAATGTCATTTTAGTTTAAAAAAAACCTTTAAAACAAGTAAAATTTTCAATTAAACTAAGAAAGACTGAAAAATTGTTCTTAAAAAAACTGAAAAATTCTTAAACGAAGTACGTTGTGTTATGATAAAAAAAGAAGATAAAAACTCTTTAAGGATCTTTTAGAAGACATACAAAAGCACGCATCTAAAGAGCGTGACGTTTCGGTAGTTCGAGTTTAGACAGGGAATAAATATATCACACGTGCAATATGTTTCTTTAGTGCCAATATAAAACTTGTATATATTTATAACTATAGTTTAAATATTATATGAATATATAACTTTATAACAATTGATTTTCGAAAGCCAATTTTTCGTCTCACTTCCAAAAATTCTCAGACACATAAATTAATTTGGTTTATAGAGTTTGAATGGGAACTCGGATACAGATTAATTTTGGGATGTTTACATTAGCATAATGTTCGATGTATATACATTTGAAATGTTAAAAAAGCTTTTCAACGGAAGCCAGCTATACGACTTTAGGAGCGTTAAATGAGGCAACTATAGAGGCATGCGCAGTAAAAAGACAAATTATTCTCTTAAGTCTTCGCTTCCGTACTCAGTCATGACTTTTTTGTCTGTATACAAGAGCTTTTTCCAAGGATGTACTAAAAACTAAAGTTTTTAGTGTGTAAGCGTCAACCGCACAAATGCTTATTTGCTGTGGCTCCATGAAAACGAAGCTAGGTGCAACAAAGAGTAATTTATTAAGTTGTAGTATACATTTCAACGATTTCAAAATCACGTCACTGCACAAATAATTGTGCGTAATATTTATATACAGTTTTAGTTGAACACATAAAATTAACAAAAAAACGGACTGCCTTATGATTTACAATTGTGTATACACCATTTTATGCAAAAGAAAAACTTTGTCAAGATAAAGGCTTTAAGGGAGTTTTATTCCAATGAAAAACAAATGATTTTTGTGGCAACTGCAACCCTCATTAACTGTTTATACGGTATACGAATAATATTTATATTGTAAAGAATTTCAGCTTGGAGTCCATTTTCATGTATTGGTACTCACCGATTTTTATTGTTGGATTTAATCCTTTAGCTGATTTCTAATAAATAAATCAAATATATTTTTAATGACATTTTTTCTGTATTTAAAGTGAAAAAGTATTGAGAAAGTGAAATTTAGCTAGATTCGTACATTTAAAACTATATATAAATATTATTTGCAATTTCATTCAATAAGTGTGTATACCAAAAAAAAAACACTAACATCAAATTATTGTTTTAGGTACATATGTATATAACCATTCAATTTTTCAGACGATTTCGCATTGATAATTGGATTAAACGTATGTATTTTATTTGGAGCAAAAAAGCTGATTATTAAAGATAAAACTATTTAGGTAAAAATACATTTTACATTCGATAACGGCATTTTAAAACGACATGATGAATACATCTCACCTGCAAGCGTCGGGGGCTCTAGAAAAAAATAGTCAGTGCCAAAACCAGGAACACAAATCCATCTCCGAGGTGAAGGTTGAACATCAGCTTACCTTCGCAAAAAATGCTCTAAAAACCCAGATTCAAATAAAGGAACAATTGCGACACCATCAGCAATCATCGATGTATGGGACAACAGTATCCAACTCTGGTACTGCTGGACCAGTTCGTGCAATATTTCAAAATGACTCAGCGAAAAGGCTCGAATACCCATTGCAGGTTAAATCAGTTCATCACCATATAAACTTGATCCCAGCTCAGCCACAATTATCAAAAATTCAACCGCCAATAAGTAAGTCACCCATAGGCTTGAATACCTCTTACTCCAACTATCCAAACACCAATGGCAGTATGGTGTCGATAAAAAGTGAACAGCAATTGTGTCAGATATACAATTCGCAGCAACACTCCGATTACATAATCTCCGACTATATGGATAAAATAGCGACGCGGATTAGTTTTCTCGAAACGGAGTTAAAGTTTGCATGGCGTGCATTGGACTTGCTTTCTACTGAGTACGGAAAAATTTGGATTCGTTTGGAGAAGCTTGAAAACATATCAATAGAGCAGCAGTCTGTTGTTAGTAATCTTATGGACCTAATCGGAACAGCAAACCAAGAACAGCAGCAGGACAATATCGAACGACTGGAATTTCCTTCATTTCAGGATGAAGATCAGTTGATACCATTGGACTTAGAAGATACCATGGGTGTGGACATAGTCTTGGGTTGCGAACTACCGGATCCAGACTATAATAAAGAATTATGTTTTGGAGATCATGATACACAGGCTTGCGATCCCGATGTATTTTCGAATTCAGCTTGTGCACTAGACTCTCACATCTCCTGCAATCCTTACTTCAATTTTGAAAATGACCAAAGTTTGGACTTAGACAAAACCGATGAACCTACTTCTAAGGGATTTCAATTGGATATTGAAGCTTCACGTAAAGACTCGAGAATACAACTTTGTTCAGATTCTGACCTTATGTTGTATCAGAAACAGCAATTTCTGGCAAATAATGCACGTGCCGAACTAATGAAGGAGTTTATAAATGGACGTCGAGTATTAAATGAAATTTCAGCATCCTCGGGAGTATCATCAAAAAATTCCAGGAAATTTACCAACATCTCACAGCCAATAGAGGGACTTCAATATGACCAATCTTATGTTGAATTAGATGATGATCACACAAGACAGTCAAGCAACGCTTGCGATGAATTAGATAACCTTATTGAAGATGTTAAGTTTTTTCGTTTAGCAGCCTCTAAAACCGGTGAGGGCGGAATCCAAGTACTACCCATTGAAGATACTGGAGGAACGGAGATTTCAGCTAATGCCAACGAAATGAACGAATCTTTCTATAAAAAACTCAATGAGGCATATCGTGACAATGACTTGAGTTCTGAAATATTTAAGGTGGATGCATTGCTGTATGAGTCTGAGGCTACCCACGAAAAAATTGGATTAGTTAATGGTCGCCCAGATTCCTCCTTAGTCTTAAGAAAACAAGAGGAAAAGGATAATTTAGATATGCAGCCCTTAGACACTGCAAAAACTAGCCTTGTAGTTCAAACAAATAACATTTTAAGCAAGGAGTCAAGAAGGCAGCGAAAAAAAAAGCATCATACAAACGAGATGGACATGATAAATAAACTGAAGTGTATCCTTGCACAAGCGCAATCATCCCGTATTATTAATGGTGATTCTGAAGAATTAAATACTGAACTGTTAGGGATGCATACCGGTAGTAAACGAATTGAACTTGGAGCCGACAAGATTCAGAATGGGTTAGACAATCAAAGTTCAACAAAAAGTATCAACTATTTAAGTGACGACACCCGAATAATTTTAGATAACATAACAGAGACTTTAATAAAGGAAATAAATAAAATTCCAGGCTTGCAATCTTTAAGTACATCTCAAATTAGTCAGTTGCGTAAGACAGTATGGTTGGAAAATAAGTTTTTTCAAAAACTCAGCCAAGTTGATAAAAAATTAACTCTGCTTTTACTAAACCCGATAACTGTAACTGAGGAACTGCGAAGACATAGTATTACAAATACCAATGAAAAGTTTCTTTTGGTTATGAAAAAGTTTAATAAAAATATCGACACATTAAAAAAATTAGTTGGCAGCTCATTGGACGATTTTAAAATAGACAAATCTCGTACAAATACCACGCCAACTCACAGCGTCAATCCTAATCATAAGTCGAAAATAAATGTTTGCAGTTTTAGTACTCATTTATTAAGAAACAATTCAGACCTGGATGAACAACTAAAGATTCTCGAAACGCAAGAGATTGAAATAAACCGAAAACAAAAAATAGACCAAATTGTTAGCGGACTTTCTGGGAACGTAGACAACGCTTTTAACACAAACATAGAATATGAAAGCAATTACACTTATGCCCACTCAACAGATGAATTTCAGAGTTCGAAAAAAAATATTTATAATGAAGATGAGTACATAAAGTCTTTAAAAAAAAGTCTGGAACGTCACAACAGCATGATTTTTCTGCTCCATTTGCAAAATCCTGAAAAACACAAAGTTTCTGTTGCAATGAATGATCCACTAATAGATTCAAATCGAGCCAGTCTCAGTCCACCACCACCAGCTCCCAACGATATTCTTAACTTTAATGAGACCGTAAATCAATTCAGTGGTGAAATCGACTCACATCAACAAAAGAATACCAAATCAGATTCTGGATTATCGTCTATGAGCGGTTGGTCACTAAATTCCCCAGTGACAGTGGGAATTCCAAATTTATTCTTTAACGAAATTATTGAGAAAAGTAAAGATCAATTAGAAGCATATCCATCATTGCCTTTAGCTGGAAGTTCAAACTTAAATAAATTACCGGTCGTCTATGATACAAATAATACTATCAAACAAAATGATTATGTAATATCGGAAGAAAACTTAAACTATATTCACGAGCTTTCTAAGAACTTACCGATTTGCTCCGCCTATGAAAATAAGTCTATTTTCGATATAAATTCCGACGCAAATAACATCGAAAAAATTTCAACTGTAGACGAAATGCTAGAATGGGATTATCTCAATCAGAAGGATACAAAAAATCTTTCAACGGACCGTTTGAATTCCACCCGTATGCCCGACCTGTTGACTGCTGAAATACAAAAATCAACTTTAAAGCAACAAAAAAAAAAAAGTTTAAATGTTAATCTAAGAAATGTCGAAAGACCAGAAGATGGAAACATATCAAGATATAGACATAAAGAGTCTACTATGGAGTACGAAAAAAAAGTGAATCAATCTAGCAGGCGTTGTTTAACAGATAGACTAGTATTCTATCCGTCTTCCAACTCTATTACAGATTACAATAGCATCAATAATTTGGATTATTTAGGTCAACAAAACCAAATACTGTATATTAAGGAATCCGGGTCTAAACAAGCTCATAATAGTAATACTTATTCTCAAGCGCAGGTGCCAATTATTGTTGTCCCGGCCAGCTCAAGTCAACCGGAATTAGGTTTTAAATCTGTACCTTTGTTGAGCTCTGCCGAGTCTTCGAGCTATACAGATAAACATCCCGAACTCACGCCCTTTAAACCCCCAAAGGTATGGAATAAGTTAAATACCCTCTTAACAGATAATCTAAATCTTAAGCGTATATCCAAGTTTAATAGATCACAGTCATTACCCGGTGATGTACAAAGTCAAGGCGATCAGAGACAGCCCCGTGGTCAGGCGGGTTCATGTCCGTTTATTTCTCACAAGCTGTCTAATGTAAGCGGAAGCCAGGTTCAGTTATCAAAAAGAATTCAAAAGCTACCGATGCGTCTTATACGAAGAGCGACAGGAGCCCCATTCGTGCGACGGTTGTCTCACCCCGACTCTGCTGTTTCATCAGATTCCGCTACCAACGAATTTTCAGAAAGAGTTGTACGAAAAAAGTCACTTTCATCTAAGATGAATAATCTAATGCAAAAGGCGAAGACTTACAAACGGCATAACTTTGTCCTGCGCCGCGGGTGTAACATGTCGGATATTGAAATAGATATGCCGGACTTTACGTCATCGGATAACGATAAAACCCCTGCATTCGAAAGTAAAATTAGAATAAATCAATACGAGGTTGATGCAGATGAAGAGGCCTGTGCCTATGAGATTAAACCGAAATTAGGCGGTTCAATGAATGAGTTAAATGAGAGTCTGTCAAACAATGTATTTGCTGTCGTAGGAGACTTTAAAAAGATTCAAAACACCATACCACTGGCTGTCTCAACAGCATCTAATTATACTGAGTTTGCAAATAGTAATGAAATTGGCAATGTGAAAAATGTGCCTATTAAGATGCCTGAGATACTCTTGGAAACTTCATCACAGGCGTGCCTTCAGAATCTCAACTCAGTTTATATGGACGATGTCGACGATGAGAGCATTCTCGGAAATTCGGTCAATATTGATATAAATGTTCCCACCCTCAGTATACCTAAACTAACTGAAGAAGTTGGGGACACAACAGTAAATACATTCCAAACAATAACAGCAACAACCGGCAGTCGTAGCCTTAATGGCAGTGGCGTTTTGTGGGTGGCTCAGCAGTGCTTAGACCTTCCGAACAATCTTGGCTATGGGTCGCGGGAAGATGAGGATAATCGGAGTCAGCATTCTGCTCGCACCCTCTCTTCTTCTCGTCGACAAAGCACTGAGGATAGCATCGACACAGACGACGAATACTTTTATTATGAGCTTCGCCAGTTAGAGGAACAGGAACAGAAACGGACTGAGCATTCCAGAATTGTGCCTTGCGAAGAAAGTAAAGATAATGAAGTTCTGTTTTCACAAATAGGACAACTTCTTCAAAACGATATCAACGGAGGAGAATGTATGCGGCAATCTGTTTGTAAAGATGGTCAAGACACCATTAATTTTTCTCCGAGTGAAAGTGTAAAGTTACGCATGTCTGAAGTATTTGGTGAACTTAAACGCGTCGTTAATTTACAGTCGGACGTATATGACGACAGTAAGATATGTACAGCTTCTGATGCTACTGTTGAAGAGTTTGCTGTCGTAAAGCCGACAGGTGAGAAATATTCTACAGTTTTTGACATGCATAGCGCTTGGCAGGATGTAAACTGCGATTTTCAAAATACTGCGTCGGAAGTGGATTCTAATGACGATGCCGCGATGGAGAATAGAAGCGGGACTCTCCATTATTTAAATAATAAGCAACGAAAATTACGACGATTTAAGAAAAAAACACGCGATCGGAATGTAAATATGTCTAACAATGCAGCCAGTTCAAGTTCATCTTGCCATTCTGAAAATGAATGTGAGCAGGAGCCACTTTTTGAGCAATGTATTACAAAATCGGACACAGAAAAAGAAGAAAATTATAAAACAATTAAATCCACAGCATCAAGCGAAACATCTGGACCCGATACGCCAGCAGAGATGAGTGATGTTGAAATGAGCGAAATCGAAAATGTCGTGATGGTTGATGGTCATACATTAGATAATGTATATTTTCATGAGACAATCAAATCAGATATTCCTATAAAAGTGGATCAAGAGTCAATATTACAATCTAATGAAGAAAACCATCCTTTGGAAAAGTCTCAGAGTAGTACTGTTTCATTGGATATTATTACAAACGGTACAGTTCTATCTCAGAGCCCTATTGACTTAAAAAAGTTTGTAAATTCAGAATCAGAAGTAGATGGATCCCAGGTAATGGGGAGTAATGGTGCCACAGCAGGCTTTGGTAGCAGCAAGTGGAAGTTGTTAAAAACTTTGAAAGAGCGCAAGATCGAAGAAAAAAATAATCAAGATAAACTTAAAGAAGATGAAATGACCAAGGACAAGGAAAAGGTAATTAAAGTGAATTTACATTTAAGACAGACAAGCCCAAATTCATATATATTATAAAAAGTGTAATTGTGTTTCTCGAATGTGCTACGAAAAAAAAATCGGAACGTCTGCTTGACTTAACTACTCGATAGAATGTTTTACTTGCTCAAATATGTTATATGAACCATGTTTCAAATATGCAGTGATGTCATAATTAAAACTTAATATGTCCAATAAATTCTAATTCTTCTAATGTATTGGTGCAATTTCTTTATGTTATAGTATATAATAGTAATTATTTTGCTTTTAGTTTTGTCAAAATCGGACAACAATATCATATAGCTGCGATAGAGACGATGCCAAACTGCACTTAAAAATTGACATAGCTTCATTGTTTTTAGTAATATAGGCATATAAATTGAAATTTCGTAATAATTGCAAGGGCTTGCCGAAGTTTTTATTTTTATACCCTTGCAGAGGGTATTATAATTTTGGTCAAAAGTGTGCAACGCATTGAAGGAGTCATCTTTGACCCTATAAAGTATATATATTCTTGATCAGGATCACCTCCTGAGTTGATATAAGCATGTCCGTCTGTCCGTCTGCCTGTTTCTACGCGAACTAGTCTCTCAGTTTTAAAGATATCGAATTGAAACTTTGCACACACCCTTCATTCCTTTGCACGCAGTGTATAAGTCGGAACGGCCGGGAGCGGCCGACTATATCCTATAGCTGCCATATAACTGATTGATCGGAAATGCCATAACTTTGGTGTTTTTTAAGTTAGGAAGTTGTGATTTTCTATGGGTTTTATATTTGTCTAACTAATCCGACCTACCAAATTTCATAAGTATCGGCCGACTATATCTTATAGCTGCCATATAACTGATTGATCGGAAATGCAATAACATTGGTGTTTGTTAAGTTATGAAGTTGGGATTTTCCATGGGTTTTATATTTGTCTAACTAATCCGACCTGCCAAATTGCATAAGGATAGGCCGACTATATCCTATAGCTGCCATATAACTGAACGATTGAAAATGGCATAAGTTTGGTGTTTTTAAAGTTAGGAAGTTGGGATTTTTATGAGTGTTAAGAATGCATCATATGAATAATTTCGGAGAATATAATTTAAAGAATATTCTGCAAGGGTATTTCAACTTCGGCTCCGCCCGAAGTTAGCTTTCCTTTCTTGAAAATCACAACTTCCTAACTTAAACAAGAGAGAACGCTATAGTCGAGTGCCTCGACTATTAGATACCCGTTACTCAGCTAAACAACTTAATATAAATATGCCCTCTTGTATGTTTTTCGCCGCTCGAATTAGCTCCCGATTTTTATGTTAAAATCTGTACCCAGGGAACACCTCCAATTTGGCTAACTTGATTTGATTTGCATAGTTCTTGGGATATAGTTCGGTATTGACAAATGAAAGCCATCACAATTTCCTTTAATAGAAATCCTTATCGAGAATTAACGTTGACTCTGTTGAGCACCTTGGCCAGCTGTTCCAAAGTCATCCGTTAGATGGCGCTATTGTATACGCCATGAAAGGCGGAAATGTAGGCGCTAGCCAGGCTAAGTGTTAAATGGGTTTTTGGGCGTTAGAGTGGGCGTGGCAAACTTTTATTTGGCCAATCGATAGGTATTGACGAAACAAACACATATCAAAAAAAAATTTTATAATAGCATCAAAACTGTGGCCACAGCTTGTGGCTTGTGGGCGTCAGAGGGGGCGTGGCACCATTTTGAAACAAACTTGCGCTGCGTAGGAACTCCTAAAATCTACATGCAAAATGTCAATCTTCTAGCTTTTATAGTTTCCGAGATCTCAGCGTTCATACGGACAGACAGACAGACAGACGGACAGAGAGACGGACAGACGGACAGACGGACATGGCTAGATCGACTCGGCTAGTGATCCTGAACAAGAATATATATACTTTATAGGGTCGGAAACGCTTCCTTCTACCTGTTACATACTTTTGCACGAATACAATATACCCTTTTACTCTACGAGTAACGGGTATAAAAACACCAAAGTTATGGCATTTCCGATCAATCAGTTATATTTCAGCTATAAGATATAGTCGGCCGATCCCGGCCGTTCCGACTTATACACTGCGTGCAAAGGAAAGAAGGGTGTGTGCAAAGTTTCAATTCGATATCTTTAAAACTGAGACCCTAGTTCGCGTAGAAACAGGCAGACGGACAGACGGACATGCTTATATCAACTCAGGAGGTGATCCTGATCAAGAATATATATACTTTATAGGGTCGGAGATGTCTCCTTCTCTACGTTGCACACTTTTGACCAAAATTATAATACCCTCTGCAAGGGTATAAAAAGAGACACAAAACGAATAAGGTGACATAAGGATCATCGAATTGCTTTGACCACATTTTGATAAATCCGATCACTCCCTTGACGTTATCCACCATGGATGTGAAAACTTAAAACTTATGTTTCTGGTCCATTTATTAAAAAAGATTGCTCCAAGAGGTGTGTCCCCGTAGACCTTCGCCTTACAAATCCATGTTGACTTGAAGATACAATTCATCTACAAAGACTTTGCAAGAGGGGTGAAATAACGTTTTCGAAAGGCTATGGTATGATGGACAACTTGGATATACCTCTGTAATTGATTGTACTTGATTTATTTCCCTTTGTTAGAAGGGGAATAACAAAAGACTCCTTCCAAATAAGCGGGAAGTAAGAATATTCCAAACAAAAGAAAAAGTATTAAAAAGCTATGCGTGACAGTAGTCGCCAACTATTCGCCAACAAGATATAAGTCCCTAAAGTTCCTGAACAAATCTCATAGAAAATAGTTACTACTACATAAATTTTAAATAAGTCGTCTTAAACATGTTTTTTTCATCTTCATTTACAGTTATGTTATGAAAATAATAGGAATAGAATAAATATATGTAGAGTGGAGTATATTATTAAAAAGCTATGCGTGACAGTAGTCGCCAACTATTCGCCAACAAGATATAATTCCCTAAAGTTCCTAAACAAATCTCATAGAAAATAGTTACTACTACATAAGTTTTAAATAAGTCGTCTTAAACATGTTTTTTTCATCTTCATTTACAGTTATGTTATGAAAATAATAGGAATAGAATAAATATATGTAGAGTGGAGTATATATAAATTACTGAAAAAAAATCTTTATAGTTGACAATTTCTAAGCATTTATAAGACATAAATCAACTGAGAATAATTTTTTTAAGCACATTATTAAATAATATACTGTCATACTACTGTGTATATATTATATTTAATTAGCTTAGTTTTGGAGGAGTTAGAAGAGGATTGTCGATGACTTGATTACGTCAACCCAGCATCCAGGTCCTAGAAAGCAACAAAAACTTCCGTTTAATATAATTTTAGAATTCGTGAAATTTTAAAATATTTCGGAAAGAAAACAAATTTTATTTCGGATCTAGATTCTAAAATTGTACTGGGTAATTTAATTTTTGTTTTCTATACCCTTGCAGAGGGTATTATGATTTGTATTTATTTCATTAGCTTAGTTTGGGAGGAGTTAGAAGAGGATTGTTGATGACTTGGCTGTAGCTATTATAACCGTCGGAACGGTTTTAATATTTAGGTATACAGAAACATTTTTTTTTGAAAATCAACAAAACTTTATTGGTTTAAATCAAAAACAAGAGAGAACGCTATAGTCGAGTGCCTTGACTATTAGATACCCGTTACTCAGCTAAACAACCTAATATAAATATGCCTTCTTGTATGTTTTTCGCCGATCGAATTACTCAGACCTCCAATTTGGCTAACTTGATTTGATTTGCATAGTTCTTGGGATATAGTTCGGTATTGACAAATGAAAGCCATCGCAATTTCCTTTAATAGAAACCCTTATCGAGAATTAACGTTGACTCTGTTGAGCACCTTGGCCAGCTGTTCCAAAGTCATCCGTTAGATGGCGCTATTGTATACGCCATGAAAGGCGGAAATGTAGGCGCTAGCCAGGCTTAAGCGTTTAATGGGTTTTTGGGCGTTACAGTGGGCGTGGCAAACTTTTATTTGGCCGATCGATAGGTATTGACGAAACAAATACATATCATCTTGTGGGCGTCAGAGGGGGCGTGGCACCATTTTGAAACAAACTTGCGCTGCGTATGAACTCCTAAAATCTACATGCAAAATGCCAATCTTCTAGCTTTTATAGTTTCCGAGATCTCAGCGTTCATACGGACAGACAGACAGACAGACGGACAGACAGACGGACAGACGGACAGACGGACATGGCTAGATCGACTCGGCTAGTGATCCTGAACAAGAATATATATACTTTATAGGGTCGGAAACGCTTCCTTCTACCTGTTACATACTTTTGCACGAATACAATATACCCTTTTACTCTACGAGTAACGGGTATAATTATAGAATTGTAAATTTTTGTTTTATTTGTAAAGGTTTATGAAATTGAATTTTTTCTTATTTAAGACGATATGCATTTACTTGTTATATATAATTGTATATACCCATACGCCTTTCCAAATATAAAAATATCCTGGTTTATTTAAATATTCTAATAATATCGTATAATTATTTCAGAATGGCGGTGGTACTGGAGAAGTTGGACTACGTTCCAATGGACACCCCGGAGATAACCCTTTCTATAGCAATATTGACAGTATGCCGGACATACGACCTCGTAGAAAATCAATTCCCCTTGTGTCTGAACTGGTAAGCCCTCTAATAATTTGTTAATTTATTTTACTTATCGAAGCAATACAGCTAACATAAAAATAAATATTTTTGTTGATGATTCATGGATCTTCTATGTTTAAATACAAGTACTTATTAACTTAATCTTCTATGATCCTTTGCTTACTTTTACATACCCTTATTAAAATGTCGGTTTCTAACGACGATGATTTGATGGACGGCAGGTTCTCAAGGTATAGACTAAAGTCTTTCAACTCAAAATTTTTTATTATATAAATTTAACTAGCCGTTTTAAAATTAATAAGTAATTTCTATTTACATTTTAAATTCACTGATACATGTCAAGTGCAACATTTATTGTTGTTTTTTATTTTAAATGTAGTTGTGCACTGTAGATTCCATAAAACACAAATTAAAGCGTAAACTCAACTTAATCTGGCAGGAAAAACATAACTTAAAACATTATTTATGGCTTGTGTAATGTTAGAGTATAAACATAAAAGTTCTAAAAAATATTAAAAATTATAAATTATAAAAATTAATAAATTAATATATTTGTGTAATAAAATTAAGTATCGAAAGATAAAAAATATTTATGTGATTAAATTTAAAAACACATAAATCATGAAAGGAAAGGAAAGAAAATGCCAAAACTTTGTAAAGTTAGGAAGTTGGGATTTCCTATGGCTTTTTTATTTGGCCAATCAATTCGACATACTAAATTTTATAGGGTTGGCCGACTATATCCTATAGCTGCCATATAACTGATTGATCGGAAATGCCATAACTTTGGTGTTTTTAAAGTTAGGAAGTTGGGATTTTTATGACTGTTAGGAATGCATCATATGAATAATTTTGGAGAATATAATTTTCTGAATATTCTGCAAGGGTATTTCAACTTCGGCTCCGCCCGAAGTTAGCTTTCCTTAATTGTTCATATGATGCATTCTTTATACTCATAAAAAATCCCAACTTCATTGGCCAAAAATTAAACACAGAAAATATCAACTTCCTAGCTTATGAAATTTGGATTAAATGGCCAAAAATAAAACACATGGAAAATCCCAACTTCCTAACTTTAAAAACACCAAAGTTATGGAATTTCCGATCGTTCAGTTATATGGCAGCTGTATGATATAGTCGCACGATCCGGCTCGTTCCGACTTATATACTACCTGCAAAAGAAAGACAACTTTGGGAAAGTTTCAAGCAGATAGCTTTAAAACTGACGGACAAGTTTGCGTAGAAACGGACGGACGGACAGACCGACGGACATGGCTAGATCGACTCTGCTGGTGATGCTGATCAAGAATATATATACTTTATAGGGCCGGAAATGTCTCCTTCACTGCGTTCTAAGTTTTGACTGAAATTATAATACCCTTTGCAAGAAAGGAAAGCTAATTTCGGGCGGAGCCGATGATGACATACATTTGCAGAATATCCTGTAATTTATGGCATCGTTCAGTTATATGGCATCGATAGGATATAGTCGGCCGATCCTTAAGGAATTTGGTAGGTGGGATTTATTGGCCAAAAATACAAACTCCAAAGTTATGACATTTTCATTGAGATATAGTAATTATTTACTATTTACTATTTTGCATGGGTTGTCAAAATCGAACAACAATATCATATAACAGCTATAGAACGATGACGAAATGCAGCGCGAAATCGACATAGCTTCATTGTATTTAATAATATAGACTAGAAATCAGATGTAGTCGTTTTGTAATAACTGCAATGGTATATAAACTTCGGCTTGCCGTCGTCTTTTAAAAAAACTGTTTTTCAAAGTTCCAGTTATTTCTTGAACAATTATTTGATCAAAAACCAGAAAGGCATGAACTTTCTGGCTTATGATCAAATAATTGTTTAAGAAACAACGGGATCTTTGAAAAACACTTTTTTTAAGTCCGATTTCAAGGTGGAATAGTTATGTATCAAAAAAAGTATTGCTGAGAAGCGGAAGTTTTGTAACAATATCGTATCTGCACATTTTTTTATAGTGTACAATCATTTTGGTCAGTTGATTGTAACACAAATACTTGATATCTAAGATTGTTGATATGTAAGAAACTACCCAACGACAATGCGTAGACATAAATTCATACATTGATAACCCAAGATCAATGATCTTGCATTAAAAAGCAATGAATACATAGTTTGAACTTTATTTATATACACTTGCGGAGGGTAATACAGTGAAAGAGACAATTCCAATATATTTGCCTCATTAGGAGTGTCGATCTAGCCATGACAGTCAGTTAATTAATTTAAAACAAATTAAAACTTTGACGATTTTTTACATTTTGAATATACTCCGAGATATAATAACTTTAAAGATACAGAACTTAAAAAACTAGAACAACTATATCGAAAATCGACATAACTCATTTGATATTTGAATTCTTGATTTTTCAATTCCTTAAGAACACGCCCAAAAGAAATTTTTAACTTTTAAGTTTTTTTTTGTTTTTACATACAGCAAAGTGAAGTCTGAGGTGGTCCCATTTATTTGCGTATAACTCCAGTTCAAATAGTAGTTTCTTAGTGCGTTTAATTAAATTAAAAAATTGTTAATAGAACTATTATAAGCAAATTTCCAATAATTGACCAATTAAAAAAAATGAATTCCCTTCAACTGATAAAAGCACTAAGGGCTACGATTATTTGTCAGTTGCAACCGTTTGAACACTCTGAAGTAATGTGTAAAGATTCTTGATGGCGAGTACAATGCCAATAGTAGAACATTTTTTTTTAGGTCTCAGAAAGCATAAGTTTATAACTACATCGAAAATTATATAAGAATTAAATTAGTACCTTATTACCGAAAAATACATCATTCAAGCTATAAATACGTCTTAAAACGCATCTTCAATAAAAAACATGCGTATTTAGTAAGCTGCCGTGAGTAATTGATGATTTTTGATTCTTTTGATCAACGGCTCTCAGCTACAGCTACATCATGCGCCAGCAAAAAAGGATCGATGTAATCTGTTAAGTTTGCATGAAAGTGAGACGATAACGGTTGGTAGATAACAAACGAACACGCTTGTAACGCAAATCTTTTAGAAAACATAAAGAAAAAATACAAAAATGATATTTGAATAGATACGATTTTAAATATATAAATCGTTACCAATAATTAAGAAACAAACATATTGTACTCGTACATAAAAATCAGTGCACTTATATTTGTATTTATCTCCAATTTGTATATTTTTCCAACGATTTTTCTTTGAATTGCATACTGCCTGTTACGCTTCCTCAAATTATACTTGAAGCTTAAAAACTTATTGTAATTTTTTAAGTATATGCAGTAGAGTTGCGATGAAGTAGCTTAATTTGCTTAGTATGTTTTGACAACCACGTTTCAAAAGAAGAATTTAAAGACTTTTATATTAACAGAATACACAGTCTGCACTCTTAGAGGACTAATTTATCTCTACTTTTCTTTAGACAATGGCCGCTACAAAACGAAATGCTGGACTTACCTCCGCTGTTCCTCGTGCAACGCTTAATGACGAAGAACTGGTAAGGATCAAAGCTTCTTTAATTATAGGTTAAGTCTTAATTATTTTTAGCATTAAAAGCATGAGTCTCGTAAAAAAAAGGGAGCGACTACATCGAAATTTAATTAATTACTAAAATAAATTACTTGAATTGAAAAAAGTGTATATAAATTAGTAGGACTGTATTCCAAAAAAAATATTTCTAAAAATGATTACAAACGAAGTACACAATGACGGATGAAGCTTCTTTAATTATAGGTTAAGTCTTAATTATTTTTAGCATTAAAAGCATGAGTCTCGTAAAAAAAAGGGAGCGACTACATCGAAATTTAATTAATTACTAAAATAAATTACTTGAATTGAAAAAAGTGTATATAAATTAGTAGGACTGTATTCCAAAAAAAAATATTTCTAAAAATGATTACAAACGAAGTACACAATGACGGATGAATGAACGGTGATGAACTTGTATAATGACAATTAGTTATCCTACAATAATGCTATAACACATTTTTAATCAATTATAAATCCAAGAAAATCCTGAAGATTTAAAAAAGAAATATAAGAGAATACCATATGCGATCCAATTAAATTAAAGAACACAATTTTTATTATTTATCATTATTATTTAAGTTATAAGAGACTTCGCCTTAACGAAGCATTTTCGGTCTTGCATTTTTAAATTAACTTGTAACGTAACCTGCTCATAGGTTAACATGGAATAGTACGGCTTTGACCATGTAATAATTGAGGTACATGTAAACTCAAATTTTTTTTTTCAATTTATAGAAAATGCACGTATACAAAAAAGCTCTACAGGCTCTGATCTACCCTATATCTTCGACAACGCCACACAACTTTTTATTATGGACAGCAACTTCACCAACGTACTGCTACGAGTGTGAGGGTCTACTGTGGGGGATAGCACGGCAAGGAGTGCGATGCACTGAGTGCGGTGTAAAGTGTCATGAAAAGTGTAAAGACCTGTTAAATGCTGACTGTCTTCAGCGTGAGTATTTTCAAAACACAGAGCTAAACGCAAAAAATCCGTGATCTTTTTTTTACAATAAAATGTAGGTGCTGCGGAGAAGAGCTCAAAACACGGTGCCGAGGATAAGGCAAATTCGATAATTACAGCCATGAAAGAGCGAATGAAGCAACGAGAGCGAGAGAAACCAGAAATTTTTGAGCTGATTAGGTAATATTTTAATTAAAATATTGACTTGACTAGTGCGGATAATAGCAGCGATAAAAACATATACATTTTCACTTTTAAACCATTAATGGGGGTACTTCATAATTATATGCACAACAATTGATATGCAGCCCTTAAATCTTACATAATACACTAAAATTAAGTTAGTTAGTTTTGTAAGCGGCCAGAATCATCAAAAACAAAAGATAGTAAACTTTGACATGGCATTCATCCGTATAGAGCCGTATTCAGCGTTGAGGAGAAGAGTCACACTGGTCATATGAAAGCTGTTAAACAAAGCGTCCTGGATGGCACAAGCAAATGGTCGGCCAAGATTGCAATCACAGGTTTGAGATTGTACAAAACTAACTTCTAATCGTCGTATTTTTTCTGTTGTCGGTTTCATTTAAATTGGATGTATGTGAATGTATTTGCAATTCGCATTTGAATGACACGCTGTATTTATTATTATTATAATGGTCTATGAGAAATACAATAATGATTTATAATAATGAATGTGCTTATATGTATATTTGAAAAATGTGTGATATGCATGTACGCATTACATACATGTATATTTGTAAAATCCACTTATAAAATATACTACGAGAACATTTAATTTGCAAACTATTAATGAAACTACTTATTTCAAATGAAAAAGTGATCAAAACTGAAATTTCATACTGCATGATACCAGTACTAGTAAGCGTTGTGGATTAAATTTATGTGTGGTCTTCATCCCAGATACGAAACATTTAAACTTATACAAATGCAAATACAAAATAAGGGTCAAAAACGATTAGTGGCTTTTAAATACATTTTTGAATTTTTTTATACGACATTATAGGATTGTAGTTATGTGTAAAGGTCGAAATAATAAACCTCCAAAGGGAAAAATGTGTGCACCCACCTAGCCAATTCAATAACATACTTTTAGTGTTTTGACATTTCAGAAGCATTTATGAAGTATTCATTGTAAACCAGAATCATAAATGTATGTAATCGATTTAATTTAAGGATGACATTCGGTGTGGATCCCGATACTCACATAGATTCATTAGAACAGGCTGAGCACGCAACTGTTGAGGGAACATCTAAGTGGTCATGCAAACTAACAATTACAGGTACACAAACAACGCCATTTGGCATTAAATAAATTAATTTTTTCTTTTGTCAAATGATTTTATCGTTTTGGCCTTGCATCCTTAATTTCATATTTCAGTACCGTCAACATAATTATTGTAATTAATTACTGGATATCATAAGAATAATTTTAAAAATTATTGATCTTTAGTTTCACGTTTTCTGCTAATCTATTTTTGAAATATTTTTCACGTAAAGTATCTTTTACGGCTTTTGCTTCCTTTCCCTATTTTTTTATTTTTTTTATATATGAAAAAAATTAGGACTGGGTTTTTATACCCTTGCAGAGGGTATTATAATTTTGATCAAAAGTGTGCAACGCAGTGAAGGAGACATCTCCGACCCTATAAAGTAGTTGCGCCATTTACCCCAAGACATTGGTACCACGGGCCATGAAAGGCGGAAATGTAGCCGCTAGCCAGGCTTAAGCGTTTAATGGGTTTTTGGGCGTTAGAGTGGGCGTGGCAAACTTTTATTAGGCCAATCGATAGGTATTGACGAAACAAATACATATCAATTAAAAAGATCATAATAGCATAAAAACTGTGGCCACAGCTTGTGGCTTGTGGGCGTCAGAGGGGGCGTGGCACCATTTTGAAACAAACTTGCGCTGCGTAGGAACTTCTAAAATCTACATGCAAAATGCCAATCTTCTAGCTTTTATAGTTTTCGAGATCTCAACGTTTATACGGACAGACAGACAGACGGACACACAGACGGACACACAGACGGACACACAGACGGACAGACAGACGGACAAACGGGCATGGCTAGATCGACTCGGCTAGTGATCCTGAACATACTTTATATATTTTTTATAGGGACGGAAACGCTTCCTACCTGTTACATACTTTTGCACGAATACAATATACCCTTTTACTCTTCGAGTAACGGGTATAAATATTACGAAGAGGTGCAGAAATTCTTAGGTGATGTTTGTTGTTTTCTTTGCTTTAACACATTATATTTTTTAATTTAAGCTCTATTATTTAAATGTATTACAGCAGCAAACAAACATTAACCTACACTATAGATAGTTGTCTAGATAGTAAAGTTTTATAGACTTATAGTTTTTAAAAAAAATCAACCAAAGCGTATTTAATTATATTTGCATGCCCCTAAAAACAAATAAAATTAAAGACAATTTTCAACATTAATTGGTTCAAATTGAATTTGACTACAGTTCGTTTACAAATGGTTTTATTATTATCCTATATATGGAATAGGCTTGTAGGTTGAGTTTGCGTTTAACTTACTTTAACTTAACTTTAACTTTCTAACAGAATATTAAAGTAAAACATAAAACGTATTTCGACATACTTGTCTCTTTCCTAAAAAGTGTATATATAATTGGCCAGTACCATTAGGACATAATTTATTATGCCATTTACTCCTTAAGTTTGGGAGCTATCGACATAATCAAATTTTTTAACTTACGCATATTAAATTTATGGTAGTTTGCACTCTTTTTTAATGTAATATATATCAATTTTCACAAACAATCTCCAAATGAGGATACTCTTATCGACTTTTAAAATAATAGCAAATATGTCAATATAATTGATATAATCTATATTTATTGCGGTAGAAAGTTGATCGCTCTGATTGAGTTTTAGAACTTCTCCATGCCAATTTAAAATCATGCTCTCTTTATAACGATTTCTTATGTGAGTACGAGATAAATTGTATGTAAAATAAAAAAAATTAAACAGTTGTTTAGTCTACATATTAGACAAAAACTTTTGAGAAATGAGTAAGATAAGGACCCTGCCCACGTCTGGTTGAGACTACATACTCTCTCCTAAGGTAGAATTACAAAAAAAAAAGAAACACAATTGGCTCTTTCTTTCAATTCGTTTTCGGTATTCTAGACTGTGACATGGGCATGAATAAAAGCTAGCAGGTCTATTTTTATATTTTAAATTTGACCATTAAAAATTATTTTAAACTAGGCCTTAATAATCCCAAACCCTACAATATGTATGTATATATTTATTTTTGAACTAAATATTTTGTTGACCCTCTTAATGTATGTGAGGCAACTTAGTGGTCAGTAAATATCGATTTCCCCTGTACATTTTTTAATGTATATTCTATGGTACACACTTAAAAAATTCATTACAAAGCAAGCTAATTGAACCTGTCCTTTTTCTTTACATGTGCATTTTGTATAGGTTTATCTGATAAAGCCTTATTAAAATTATTCAACTTATGTATATCTTGCTTTTGACTTTCTGCTCTTTACTTTACAAGTGTGATTAGTGTTTAAAATTGTACAGAACTAAGTGTTTTTTATTATCGAAAATATACAATGAACACTTTAACCTTTGTCACTTGCATCTTTCTGACTAATACTCATATGTACATAAATGTATATACTTATGTTAACCAATTAGTTGTATGTACGTACATATATGTATATACATATATGTATATGTGACAGTGTTATCAAGTCAGCAGCACTGCACTGTTCCTGCTGAACTGATATTGAAGATCATTATTAAAAACACTCCGTTTTTTCTCTTCTTCTTTCTCCCTTGAAAATCAATTCTTAACACTGAAAAAAAATCAAAAAATTAAAAAATGAAAAATAACTATTTTAATACACATAAAAAAACTCAAAACTATTTTCTTCGTTTCAAACCAAATAAATCGTTTTAAAATTAAAAATACAAATTTAAAAACTGTTTACCTTGTATGCAATCGACAATTAAAAATTTAATTAACTTGATAAAAATTTAAAATTTTACATCTGGAACATTATACTGATCGGCATGGAACATCTGACTTCCACACAATTGGTGATTTTCGGATTATGGCGTGGGAAACGAACAAATCAACCTTCTATATTTGACCTGATTTGATGCAGTGATTTGTGCTCAAGGCCTGATAGCGAAGGATAAAAGCGGTACCAGTGATCCATATGTGACGGTGCAGGTTAGCAAGGTGAAAAAGCGAACGCGAACTATGCCACAGGAACTTAACCCTGTGTGGAACGAAAAGTTTCACTTGTGAGTACTTCTGCCCTAAATTCATTCCTTTATGTTTTCTCAACACAAAACAAATGAACAACTATGTACATATGTATGTTAGCATACATTAGTTAAACCTAAGATGCACTCTCTCACGTATGTATCCCTGTATTCCTTAGATGTGGGAAAATGGCAAAACTAAGTTATTTTAGTTCAACACTGATCTTATAATAATATTAAATGACTTTGTCGTTTTTGATAAGAAAATGATTGCCTTAATTCTCTAAATTGCATTGCAAATAAAATTTATCGCAACAAATATTTAAAAGAATGATTACACTAATTTTCTAAATTTAACCAACAACTTACTCGTAAGATGAAAATTTGGTTAGGCGGTCGATTTGATCCCCTATAAAGAAAATAACACTTTGATTCCATTTTATTTCAATTGAAACGTACGATTTAAATTGCGCCCGAAATTAGTTTAGCAGAACTCTAGATACCACAAACGAACAACTTACAATGCACGTAAAAATGCTACCATACCCATGTTTCATTTTCTAAATCACAGACTCCAACTAAACTGAAAATCAAATATCTACACAGTAAACTGTCGATTAAATTTTATAAACCTGTATTATTTATTTAAGATTATTATGGATATACTGAAAACTTCTTTATCACATTTCTACAAGAATGCATTTAAAAATACAAACACAAAAACTTATAATTGAAGGTACAAAATAAATGAGCATAGAGGTGTTATCTACCAAAGTGTGACTTTGAAATCCCTTGAAGCCTGATAACCGGGACTTATTGTAGGAGCAAAAAATGTAGAATAAAAACAAAAAAAGATGAAAACGACTATATTTTAATTTTTAGGCGTATCCGTATTCTTAAAAGCAATAAAGCCATGTCTATTTTTTTATTTTGATCTTTTTTAGGACATATGTATATATAATATGAATGATTCATATAAAACTAAAACCGTATTTATGAAACTGCTAAAAAATACAGAGTGTTTAGATATGACAAAGTTTTAATTTTATTTCCCTTTTTCCGATTGTTCCTATGTAAGCTATATGGTAGTAGGCTGAGCAAGCCCGTTCCGACTACCTGCAACAAAAAGAAGACTTCAAACAAAAATTTTTAAAATTTAGGAACTAATTTGCGAGGAATCGGACCGACTCGCCTAGTGATGCTAATCAAGAATTTATATATTTTGTCGGGGCGGAAATATGCCCTTCACTGTGTTGCAAATTTTTGACTGAAATTAAAATACCCTCTACATGGGTATACAAATAAATATCTGTTCCAACACTAAAATCACAATAATTAAACATTTTACAGTAATACTTTATTTTAATATTCTAATAACGACTTTTTTCAGGCCAAATTAAATTAAGCAGAAGAAACAAATCTAGTCACCTTGACAAAATTTAAGAAAAATTCGCTTAGGACCTTCTTTTTTTGGTTTTGCAAAAATCACCAAACAATTTAAGTTGCTTGTATTGTACATAATGAATCAATAACGGCTCTTAAATTCGTGACGATTGCACAATATACCAAGTTTCTATTATCAAATTTTGTAACGAAATAAAATAAAGAACGGTCTTTTATTTCAAGCTGTTTAACAAAGTTAGAAAAATTCTAGCACCCTAAGTTCTTGATTTAATGCACATATTTGTGAAGGGTGGACTTTACGAATTTTACATGTAGGCTTATTTTGGATAATGAGTTGAATAGGTTATAATAAAAAATACATTAAATGGCTGGTCTTTTCTTTGCACGCCGTCTGCTGCTTGGCGTTCACAAAGTTCAACTGGCTTAGTTTATATCGGTATTGTATATGACAGTTTTCTTAAATACGAATTAACAGCAGTTGACAGTCGGCTTTCCCTGACAGTTCGCAGCGTCCTTGCGAGTTTCGTCTTCCAAGTCATCTCTAGATGGCTCAGTCTCGACCAACACAAGGTCACCAAGGCTGCTCACGATTGACTTAGAATGTCTAGTTGTACCAATTCGGTCTCTATTGGCATCTTCTGATCCTGGCTTCGGCTCGCGTTCGTCAAGGTATTCTTCAGAATATCTTTGGGCTTTTATCCTTATACAGGAACTGAAATAGGGAGCATTTTGTAGTACTGTATTTATGAAGAATGTACAATTGATTTGCAATACTTTTCAAAATCCTTGGAAGTGAATGCGGTACTACGGTCAGTAATGATTCGATCTGGTAATCCCATGTAGCTGGTTACATCTTGTACGATATCAAGGAAGTGTTTAGGTGCTGTACTTTTAACTGCGCGTACTATAGTGAATTTAGTAAATGCGTCGACAATTACAGGAATATGTTAATCTCGCTTGGAACTCTTTGGACAGGATCGCAAGAGGTGCATGTGTAAAGTTGAAAAAGCAACAGGATTGTCATGGTACTGACCTTCCTAACGTCCGTCTGGTATTTTATAAAGCGCATAACCCACACATGACGTTATGTAGCTATTAACTGTTTTGTCATATAAAACATGGAATCGTAATAGCTTTGGTACAACCCACAAAAACGTGTTTGCGAAAGAGGCTATCTTGCTTCATTGTCGTTCTCTGATTTCTTGCCGCATTTCATGTCGGATACAATCTTCTGGAATTTCTCTTCCTGTATAGAAAATACCCAATCTTTCAGGTCAATTATTGATTTCGATATTTGAGGCATGATGTTTCCATCTCACGCGCATATGACTATAGCACGTCAACGTGGCTTTTTTGTATATCGGCTCGATGAAAACTCTCTATGTCAAATTCTTGGATTCGTCACCACCATCTTGCTATTCGGGAATAAGCTCTCGTTTTTTCATTGACGTTTTAAGGCATTTCAGTCTGTGATAACATTATTATTTTTGTCATAAATGTAGTACTTGAATCGTTCCAGTGACTCAACTCCGGCTTTTAAGTTGCTGTACTGTAATAAGCAATTGGCTTCAGCTGATCCTCTTTACGTTGTAGCAGTACTCCGGCTAAGCCAAAGTAATTCATGCTCTGCCGTCCGCCTGTATCTGTTGACCTAGAAATGTAATGGACTTCTTATATAATGCACAGGTTCCCAGGTTTAAGGTTAGTGCGCACTCTTCCAAGACTTGAATAGTACGCTCAAGCTTGTCATACTTCTCTCCAAACGCTTGGCTGCCAATAAGGATGTAATCGATGTAGTGAATTATGTCACCTTTGTGTATGCACTTTTGTAGTTCTGCCATGAGTAGATTGAAAACAGCAGGAGCGTTTTTCAATCCGAATGGAAGCCGCTTGAACTTAGAAGGACCATCCGTGGTGATCAATGATGGGAACTTTCGGCTTTCTGGGGCCATTTCAATTTGCAATAGCCACTATTAAGGTCCAAGGAAGAAAATAATTTAATTCGCTTTGCCTCCTGCAGATGCTCTTCGATGTTTGGCACCGGAAAATTCTCCTTCTTAATAAGCCCATTTAGGTTGCGGTAACCGACGCACGTTCGATCACAACCTTTTGGCTTTTTGATGACTTGCAGTATTGCAACTAACTTCTTTCTCTGGATTGGGAATTCGGTACTGTGCTTGAGAAACTTCATGACTACTTTTGACGATAATATCTGCTTGAATGATGCTCGTTTTTCATATGCCTTGCAATCCTGCAGAGAAAACATCGCCGGCTTTGGCTTTTTCCATGTCGTTTAGAAAATGATGAAGAAGTTGTGGTGGTGGTTGGAATGTATATAATGAGATGAATAGGTTATAATAGAAAATACATTAAATTGCTGATTTTTGCTTTTACAAAGTTTTTATCAATATTTTACGGTCATAACCGTAGTTGTTGCGAGGCTAATAAGAAGGTTTAGCCGCGCGCTAACTGTCCAATTTCAAAAGTCGATTTATTTGAATTTAAAGTCTGCTAGTTTAAAAACACTGTTAAGTTGTTCAACACTGTTATTCAGTATCATCTTTATATTGATAGTATTGGAAAACTTAAGAATGTAAGGAGAAGAAAGTGACGCTATTAGAAGTTGAAGAGCGTCAAACCACAAGTGTAAGAAAAAATGTTAATAATTTGAATAATTGTGAACCCATTTGAATTTAAATAAAGATTTCAGCTATCTGTGTGCTGTGAACCAGAGCTCGAAATAAGTGGAAACCCTCCAGGACCGTGAGTGTCCCAACATTCTGAAATACTTTGCCATCTGGAAAACTTGATGCCAAGGGTGCTCGTTCTCTCGGGAAAACATTCTTTTACCAAGGGTGTAAGAGAGAGGATCTGCCCTCTATACACGATAGTAGTCCTAGAGAGCCAAATTCGTAAGTTTCGACGATTTGGCTAGTGAAACGGACATGAGTTTGTAGTAGAACTTGTACAAGGAGTGACGTCTCAATTGCGAAATGGATGATGCAATAGGACACGCATCTGGTGAACAGAATTCAGGTTCAGTTGGAAAAGCAGGATGTAGCTTCACTGGGCCATTCAAAGGTTTTGAGGACGAAAATGTATCCGGACAAACTGTGATTTTCGCTTGAGAATGCTAGCACACCGATTATGTTTAATCATGCCGGCTACGGCGTTTCGCAGAATTAGGTAGGGCATCAGTACTCACAAAAAGTGTACAAGTAGAGGGCCACCACACCTCCTTATACGAAAAGGAGGGTGACGCCTGAATTTATACCGAACAAAACAATGCAGGTCAGTTTATGTCGACATATACCGCAGCGCAATGCGTACAGCTATGTAACAATGTCGGAATCTTGCCACCAAACAGTGCACCACCAATCTGTACATCCAATTGGTGCCGCAAGGTCAATGGGCTGGGTTTTGTACACAGCCTAACGTCGTTTATAATGCTGGTAACATTGGAGCAGGAAGACATATGCCTCGTTTTGCCGGCACACAGTTCCCACACGTAGTATCATCGGGACTTAAGTTGCATCGCGTCAGGTCATATCACGGGACTTGCCAATTTTCACCGGAAAGCACGAAAAGTGGCTTTTATTTATAAGTAATTATGAACAATCAACCGAGAGATGTGGATTGACCAACGAAGAAAATCTGATCAGACTCCAGAAGTTCCTAAAAGGATCTGCGCTAGAAGCTGTGCGGGAAAGCTCATGTTCCCAGCTATGGTACCATATTCTATTGGAAAGTTAAGGATCTTGTATGGGCGTTAGGAAAAGTGCATGCTAGCTAGCAACGAAAGCTAAAAGAAGAGCCGTCCATCAAACCTAACAATTTGGAATTCGTGATTTGTCTGGCACTGGCAGTCCAGAATTATTGTGCCACAATGATGTCAGTAGGACTTCAGAAATACCTTAATGATTATTCTCTGTTAAGCGATTTGGTTTCTAAGTTTCCAAGTGATCTTAAACTGGATTGGGGTAAACATCGCATAGCTGGTGCCGCCAATTTGACCACCTTTGACAAGTGGCTCTTTGAAATAGCGATGTGGGCAACGATGGTTGCACCCTATGAATGTCACTCAACAGAGAAAAACAAAAGTGGAAGGTATTCAAAGGAGCGCCTGCTAATGCACGACATGAAGCAATGACGACGGCAGGTCGAAGGCACACGTCACAGAAGATCAACCTTGTCCAGAATGTGGCTGCGACCATAGTCTAGCAATTTGCAAAGGATTCTTATCCATGTCTATCAAGTCGAGAGTGGAATTTATTAAATCCAAACGACTTTGCTTTTTTTTGTTTTCGAAAGCATATTGTCCGTAACTGCAGAGTTAAGAAACTTTGCAACCTCGATGGATCTAAGTTACCGCACAACGTGCTATTGCATTATCGGAATACTGAGACTAATAGCGAGATTCGTAATGACAAGGAGGACAGTCCTTGAAAAACCGGTAAGTCAGAGACCAGCGAGTCAACAGTTTTTTTTCATGGGAAGTCAACAACAAAGGCTCTGTTCCGTTATATACCAGTAACTTTGCAGAATAATTCCCGTAGCATAGACCTTTATGCTCTAATCGACGAAGGTGCGTCCTGCACGCCAATAAAATGGTCGTTAGCCGATGAGCTAGGGCTTGACGGTCCTGAAGAGCAGCTTTGTCTTAAGTGGACTAGCGAGTCAAAATCGAGAGTCGTTAGCGTTAACGTTTCCGCTGAGGGTAGTCCGGAAGTAAGACACGGACTTAAAGAAGTGCGTACTGTAAGCAACTTGAATCTTCCATTGCAAAGCATCGAAGATCGGACACTCAAAGAATGTCAGCACTTGAGAGCAGTTCCGATTTGAACATACAAAGATGTTAAGGCTCAAATTATCATTGGACTAGACAACATTAATATCAGTGTGCCGCTGGAGGTACGTCAAGCTGAAAATTACGATCTTATTCCCGTTCAATGTAAATTAGGATGGTCTGTGTACGGCCGCCAAAGACCGGAAAATGACACGCCACCTCATGTATTCCAGATCTGCAACTGCACAACAGTTTGCGGTAAGCGGAAACTTGACGAAGCTATGATGGCATTTTTTCGTCGGAGTCATTCGGCGTGAGTTTTCCTATAAAACTAAAGCTATAGATAATGGACGCAACTACAATGTACATTTCCAACGAAAGTCTTGAGGCTTGGTTCTTGTGGAAGTACGAAAAAATCAATATGCCCAATTCGTACCATATAGCTCTCAAAAGTCTCAAGTGCCTTGAGGCGAAAATGGTAAAGGAACCGAAGCTAAAAACGTTTTTGAATAAAACCATGCAGCACTTCGAGGAGAAGAGATACATTCGCAAACTGGAAAAATGGGAGTCCAACAGTCCACGTTCTTGGTATCTTCCTATATTCACGGTTACAAACCCTAACTTGGTCTGGGACGCGGCAGCGCTAGTTGACGGCATATCACTAAACGACACTATTTTAAAAGGACCAGATATGTTGATGTCCTTAATGGGAGTACTGTTGCGCTTCAGAGAATGTCCTATTACCAGGCGATATACGGGAAATGTTTCATCAAATTTGCACCGATTGAAGGTCTGTAGGAAGGCGTCGCGAGAAGAGATGGGGAATTTTATTTACTTGTCTAGCAGTTTGCGTTGTTCATTTAGAGTTGGTGCTATCTCTTTCAACGGACTCATTTGTATTGGCTCTAAAACTATTTACTGCTCACTGAGGTGTGCCTCTTAAGATGCTATCCGATAACGGAAAGAATTTTCGGGGAGTCAGCAGAGTACTCGCGTAAGAGATCGAACGTATATCAACGTCAGCAGTGGAAAGCAAGTATCCGGAGATGTCGTTTACCTTTATTCCTCCGGGATCGCCTCATATGAGCGGGAGCTGGAAACGTATGGTGCGTCCTACAAAGTCAATCCTGACAAATATTCTTTCGATCGTCGGAGCAGCCGAACCCAGCTCCCATTTCCGTGAATGACGCACGCAGAAGAATCACGAGGTGGGGAATGTTGCAAGGCTAATAAGAAGGTTTAGCCGCTCGCTAACTGTCCAATTTCTAAAGTCGACTTATTTGAATTTAAAGTCTATTAGCTTAAAGACACTGTTAAGTTGTTCAACACTGTTAGTCAGTATCATCTTTATATTGTTACTGTTGGAAAACTTAAGAATTTTGAGGAGATGAAAATGACGCTATTAGAAGTTGAAGAGCGGCAAACCACAAGTGTAAGAAAAAATGTTAATAATTTGATTAATTGTAAACCTATTTGAATTTAAATAAAGATTTCAGATATCTGTACGCTGTGGACTTTCCAGGACAGTGAGTGTCCCAACAGTGTTCTTAGAACACGACCACAACAGAGATGATAAATTAACAGCAGTTAACATATATTACATTTTCTTTTCATTATACAAATTTGAAAATTTAGTTTTTCAGATTTTTAAGCAGGTTCCAGCATATTTTTAAAATTATAATTTCAGTCAAAAGTTTGCAACGCAGTGAAGCTGACATTTTCGACCCTATAAAGTATATATATTCTTAATCAGCATCACCAGAAGCGCCGATCTAGCCATGTCCGTCTACGCAAACTAATCCCTCAGTTAAGGCTTATAAACTCTCCCAAAAGTTGTCTTTTTATTGCAGGTAGTGTATAAATCGGAACAAGCTGGATCGGGCGAAGAATCGGAAAAAAAATTTTAAAAGTATAACTTTGTTCTTTCGAATTTGGCAATATTTAAATACGTCTTTAATTAAATTAAAAACTTACATCTTTATAATATAGCTCCCGTATGAAAATCGAAAAATTAAAAAGAAATTTGTATTTTCCTGTTTTTTCTATTTTTTATTTATTGCAATTACTCATGAAAAATATTTTCTTTTTAAGGAGACAATAATTTTACGCATTTTATTTTTACCGTCTTTCACCCCAAACCCACACATCCCTATGGATGTATTTGGATTTTTGGTATAGATATATTCTGAAAATGTTCAAATTGTTTAGATAAAAACATTTTAGAATACAATTGTAATAGTCAACACAATTACATGTTTATATAAAGGTAAATACGGCTAGGTTTACTACTCGTCTTTTGTATGAGGTCGCTTGTTGTATAGTAAGATCACCTATCTTTCGCTTGGTTTAAGATCGGTTTCTGTATTAAAGAAATTATTTTAAGCTAAAATCACGTTTGAGCCAAAAAATATAAAATCTTCGAAACCCAAAATGTACAAAAAATATATATTATTGTATTGCAAATGGGAAGGATCTTGTCTGATTGAAAACTGGTTGCTTTATTAATATTGCTCACAGAATTTGTGTTCATACAAATCAACCCACCCTTATGGCTAGGATTTTTATACCCTTGCAGAGGGTATTATAATTTCAGTCAAAAGTTTGCAACGCAGAGAAGGAGACATTTCCGACCCTATAAAGTATATATATTCTTGATCAGCATCACCAGGAGAGTCGATAAAGCCATGTCCGTCTGTCCGTCCGTCTGTCCGTCTGTCCGTCCGTTTCTACGCAAACTAGTCCCTCAGTTTTGAAGCTATCTGCTTGAAACTTTCGCAAAACTTGTCTTTTTATTGCAGGTAGTATATAAGTCGGAACGAGCCGGATCGGGCGACTATATCATATAGCTGCCATATAACTGAACGATCGGAAAAGCCATAACTTTGGTGTTTTTAAAGATAAGAAGTTGGGATTTTCTATGGGTTTTATTTTTGGCCAATCAATCCGACATACCGAATTTCATAAGGATCGGCCGACTATTACTTATAGCTGCCATATAACTGATTGATCGGAAGTGCCATAACTTTGGTGTTTGTAAAGTTAAGAAGTTGGGATTTTCTATGGGTTTTATTTTTGGCCAATCAATCCGACATACCAAATTTCATAAGGATCGGCCGACTATATCTTATAGCTGCCATATAACTGAACGATTGGAAATGCCATAACTTTGGTGTTTTTAAAGTTAGAAAGTTGGGATTTTTTATGAGTGTTAAGAATGCATCAAATGAATAAGTTTGGAGAATATAAATCGGAATATTCTGCAAGGGTATTTCAACTTCGGCTCCGCCCGAAGTTAGCTTTCCTTTCTTGTTTAACTTTATATACATATATAGTACATTCAAAAAAGGACTACAAAATTATATTCAAGTTTAAACAACTGTCAGATGTTTATAACTACATCGAATGATGTAAAGTTTAAGTCAAAGTTTAAGTACAGCAAAGTTAAAATTTAAAAACCAAACATTAATTTCTGGAGTACATTTTCGATATAACTTTTAGCATCAACAATAAGATAAATATAAAAGATTCAGGCCTACTCATCAATTAAATTTTTTATAAAGATTTATCTAATCATATCTGTCTACTTAGTTTCTGGTTCTAACGCGTGGCAGAAAATAAATAAATAAAATAACTTTTACTAAAAACAATGAAGCTATGTCGATTATGCGCTGCATTTTGCGTTTCTATGGCAGCTATATTATATTGTCTATATTAAAAGCTTAATTCTGATATAGTAAATAATCACTATACCTCAAAAGAATATTTTGATAAATAGAAAAACATTTTTTCATTCATTTTTTTTTTAATTTGTTGATGTGCGATTTTAATTTAATTAAACCCGTAATTCCATAGTATTTAAAAATTACAAAATCCCAAAGAACATACAAATATTAAAAACAATTAAGTTATACTTTTTAAAATGTTTTTTCCGATTGTTTCTATGGGAGCTTTATGATATAGTCGCCCGATACGGCTCGTTTTGACTATATACTACCTGCAATAAAAATACAACTTTTGGAAAAGTTTCAAGCAGCTTTAAAATTGAGGGACTAGTTTGCGTAGAACCGGACGGACGGACAGACGGACATGAGTAGATCGACTCTCCTGGTTGTGCTGATCAAGAATATATATATTTTATAAGGTCGGGAATGTCTCCTTCATTGCATTGCAAACTTTTGACTGAAATTATATGAAATTATACATTTGAAAAACGAAATCTAAGTATTTTTGAAGATATTTTTATATAAATCTCTATTAACATGCAGCAACAAAACTGTTGTCCAGTGTTATCAATGCCTAAAAGCGTTTTTTCAAAACCAATTGCCAAATAAAAATACACATGCACACAACTTGTACGTTTAAAATTATCATATTGCTTATTAAGGTGATAACATAATTATTGTTTGTTGGGTGGATGTAGCGAGTGCCACAACTCCTCAGACCGTATAAAAGTACGAGTTTGGGACGAAGACAACGATCTTAAGTCGAAGCTTCGGCAAAAATTAACTCGAGAGTCGGATGACTTTTTGGGCCAAACAATTATTGAGGTGCGTACGCTTTCCGGTGAAATGGATGTGTGGTACAACTTGGAGAAGCGCACAGACAAATCGGCCGTATCAGGTGCGATACGCCTTCACATATCCGTTGAAATAAAAGGCGAGGAAAAGGTAGCTCCTTATCATGTTCAATATACATGCTTGCACGAGAATCTGTTTCATTATCTTTGTGAAGAAAATACCGGAATGGTAAGCATTTTATAATTTACCTTAATAAGGTTTGTTTTATTCAATTAAAAAAATGCAACGCTTGAACTATTGTCATAGGTTAAACTGCCAACTCAGAAAGGTGATGATGCTTGGAAACTGTATTTTGATGAAATTCCCGAGGAGATTGTTGATGAGTTTTCAATGCGGTATGGAATTGAGAATATCTATCAAGCAATGACGCACTTCCATTGCTTATCTGCCAAATACCTTTGCCCCGGAGTACCAGCTGTAATGAGCACACTGTTGGCAAACATAAATGCATATTATGCTCATACGACTGCATCTTCAGCTGTGTCGGCCAGTGATCGTTTTGCGGCCAGCAATTTTGGGGTAATATTCCTTCCTCCTTATAAGTCAATAAAAAAAGACACTATTAAATGTTTTGAAAAATGATTTGAACCGTTTCCTAGAAAGAAAAATTTGTGAAATTGCTGGACCAATTGCACAACTCACTTAGAATCGATTTGTCAATGTACAGAAACAACTTTCCTGCATCAAGCCCAGAAAAATTAATGGATCTTAAGTCGACAGTCGATTTATTGACTAGCATAACGTTTTTCCGCATGAAGGTGATTTAACTTTAAATTTAATTTCAATAAATTATATTTTGTATACATCCACTCAGGTACAAGAGCTATCTAGTCCTCCGAGGGCGAGCACAGTGGTTAAGGACTGTGTTAAAGCTTGCCTGAGGTCCACTTATCAGTTCTTATTTGAGAACTGCTATGAACTCTACAACAGAGAATTTCAGGTAAACATGTTAACTAATTGAACCACAAATTATGGCATTAGATGAGGAAAAACTGGTTGGTACTCAAAGATTTGAATATTCTAATATGTAAGCTCACACTCGTAGAAAAACCGTAGAAAAAGCGTAATTAATACCACTATTTCTTGTTCAAATCAAATATATTTTCTTTCGACTTATAGCCTTAAACAAAAGTAACAGAAATTAATATTTTGTAAATATAACTTTTTATACCCTTCCAGTCAAAAGTTTGCAACGCAGTGAAGGAGACATTTCCGACCCTATAAACTTTATAATATCATCGTCCTAAGTTTCTGGGGCTGTAATAATTTATTCCGTCCGTCAGTCCGTTTCTACGCAAACTGTTCCCTCAGTTTTAAAGCTATCTGCTAGAAACTTTCCCAAAAGTTGTCTCTATTGTGGTTATGGTTAAAAGTAAAAGACCAAAAAGTGTATAATAGAAACTATTCAAATTTATTTGATTAGTATCCTGTGATTTATGGTGTAAAGACGCGCCGGCAATTGATCTCGTGCTAACATAACTCTTCCAAAAATATATATATCTTAATAATATTGTTACCACACACAGGTTGATCCCAACGAAGCAAAACGTGCACCGGATGATCATGAACCCAAATTGGACAGCGTTGACTTCTGGCATAAGCTAATAGCTTTAATTGTGTCGGTTATTGATGAAGACAAGAACAGCTATGGTACAGTTTTGAACCAGTTTCCTCAGGAACTAAATATTGGACAGGTAAACTTGTAATTTCCAATTTAAACTTAAGACATATTTGTAAGACTTTTTTACTTTAATACATATGTGCAGTTATCAGCATCCTCAATGTGGCATCTTTTTGCTGTCGATATGAAGTATGCACTTGAAGAACACGAACAACATCGTCTATGCAAGTCATCGGCTTATATGAATCTTCACTTTCGAGTTAAATGGTTATATAGTAACTATGTAAAAGAGGTGCCTCCTTACAAAGGAGCGGTTCCCGATTATCCAGCTTGGTTCGAGCCTTTTGTAATGCAGTGGCTAAATGAGAACGATGATGTTTCATTGGAATATCTTCACGGCGCATTTAAACGAGACAAAAAAGACGGGGTAAGAGCAAGGAGGCAAATACAGACTTGTTTGAGTTGATACACTGTATTAATACAATGAGCAAATGTAGCTATCTACCTTGCCTCGGTACCTCTATGAATGATTTAAGTTAACTTCTTTATACCTTCTTATGGATGGAACCGTTTATTGCCGAACGATTCTCAATCTTTGTTGCACAATTTTTTAAACCACTAAAATTTTTTTTTTTAAATTCGCCTCTTATTTCGTTGAAAAGTTGACTTCAACAAAGAACTAAACTGGACGTATGTATATACTTTTTGGCCCATTTTTGTTTATCTTGGACTAAAGAACACTCCCATGTGGTGTGTATGTGTAAAAGGACACGTCTCTAAAATATATTGAAAAGTGTGTGCAATCGGCGTCATTTATAATATATATATATACAATCTCCTTTTACACATACATATATATATTAACATATAATATGTGAAGGATAAATACATTAATTATAACACAAGGAGTGAAAGCCGTTAAGACGCTAGGGCCACTAACTATCCTTGCGCTACTCTCCCCATCTTGACATGCTTGCGCAGGTCGCTAGAGAAAACTGCTATTAATATAAACAATAACAAAATTACAAAATGTTTTTTCTATTTGCATTCGGCTGTAGTTTCAAAAGAGCAGCGAGCACACGCTTTTTTCAAATTCGGTAGTCGACGTATTTACGCAATTGACGCAATGTTTCGATGTTGTTAGCAAACTCGAGTGTCCTGATCCAGAAATTTGGAAACGTTACATGAGGCGTTTTGCTAAAACAATCGTAAAAGTGCTAATAGCTTATGCGGATATTGTGAAAGTAGAGTTTCCAGATCATATGAAGGATGAAAGAATTGTGAGTAGACCATAGTGCCGAGTAAAATTATATATGGCATTAACACACGGAAACTATTTTTGTGTTAATAGGCTTGCATACTTATGAATAACATTCAACAACTAAGGGTGCAGTTGGAACGAATGTTTGAGTCTATGGGAGGGGATAAGCTAGAAGAAGACGCAGCCAATATTTTAAAGGAACTTCAACAAAATCTTAATTCAGCGTTGGACGATTTGGCTTCACAATTCGCTATCAGGTAGGCTTAAATCTTTCAATACAGAATGCAACATTTTAAAACTAATTCTGTTTAGCTTGGAGCCGCGAATAACTCAGTCTGTGCGAGAACTAGGGGACATGCTACTTTCCATCAAAGGAGGCAGTGGGACCCTGGCAGCTGGTAACCTAGCAGCTCAAAGGAACGCGGTAGCCGTTGAGGCCGATGAAGTTTTAAGACCGCTCATGGATTTGCTCGATGGTTCTTTAACGCTCTATGCACAGTCATGTGAAAAAACTGTACTGAAGAGATTACTAAAGGAACTTTGGAAAATCGTGATGCGAATCTTAGAGAAAACCATTGTTCTACCACCAATGACTGATAAAACTGTTTGTATACCGATTTTTTCAACTAAGTGATGAAATTTATGTGTACTTATTTTAATAGATGATGTTTAAGCACCTTACCGACAACGCTAAAAACTTAGCATCTAATGCAAAAATTGAAGATATGGGTCGATTGTTTAAATCACATATGGCAGGGAAGCAGGATGTTAAAAGTGCGCTTAGCGGTGTAATGGACATATCAAAGGAAGTCGAAAAAAATTTGTCGCCCAAACAGTGTGCCGTGCTTGACGTTGCCTTAGACACAATAAAACAATATTTCCACGCCGGTGGCAATGGACTGAAAAAGACGTTTCTTGAAAAATCGTCAGAACTGCAAAGTTTACGTTACGCACTCAGTTTATATACACAAATGACGGACACACTAATCAAAACCTTTATATCTAGTCAAGTTCACGAGGGTAAGTAATTAAACGTAAGTTTATTAATCAATTTTACAATTTTATTTTTATACCCGTTACTCGTAGAGTAAAATGGTATATTATATTCGTGTAAAAGTATAAAACAGGTAGAAGGAAGCGTTTCCGACCCTATAAAGTATATATATTCTTGTTCAGGATCACTATCCGAGTCGATCTAGCCATGTCCGTCTGTCCGTCTGTCTGTCTGTCTGTCTGTCTGTCCGTCTGTCTGTCCGTATGAACGCTAGGAGTTCCTACGCAGCGCAAGTTTGTTTCAAAATAGTGCCACGCCCCCTCTGACGCCCACAAGCCACAAGCTGTGTACACAGTTTTGATGCTATTATGAAAATATTATTTGATATGTATTTGTTTCGTCAATATCTATCGATTGGCCTAATAAAAGTTTGCCACCCCCACTCTAACGCCCAAAAACCCATTAAACTCTTAAGCCTGGCTAGCGCCTACATTTCCGCCTTTCATGGTCCATGGTACCAATGCAATACAATAGCGCCATCTAACGGATGACTTTGGAACAGCTGGCCAAGGTGCTCAACAGAGTCAACGTTAATTCTCGATAAGGATTTTTATTAAAGGAAATTGCAATGGTTTCCATTTGTCAATACCGAACTATATCACAAGAACTATGCAAATCAAATCAAGTTATAGCCAAATTGGAGGTCTGAGTCAAGCAATGGCGTATGTGTGTATGTATATATGCATTGCACTCAAAAACATAAACATAAACACAGCTGTTGGTGCAGGACAAAAGCTGCCTGCGCTAAAGAAGCGCTGGTGCTGATGCTCGTGCTGTAAAGCTGCCAGCTCTAAGAGATCGCCGAATTCAAATTGATAATTTGAACTGAGTAACGGGTATCTAATAGTCGAGGCACTCGACTATAGCGTTCTCACTTGTTTCTTTTATATTCGAAATCGTTTTCTTTTATGCAAAAGTACTTCAAGAGAAAACAAGAAAGGAAGCAAACTTCGTCAAGCCGAAGTTTTTATACCCTTGCAGTTATTACATTTCGATTTTTACGCCTATATTACTAAAAACAATGAAGCTGTATCGCTTTTGCGCTTGTCATCGTTTCGATGGCAGCTATATGATTTTGTTGTCCGATTTTACAAAAAGCATAATTCTGATAGAATGATAGAATATTACTATATCTCAAAGAAACATTTTGATAAATAGAAAAACAGCAAAATAAACATTTATTTAATTTTTTTATACCTACAAGGGTATATCGCCCAATACGACCCGTTCCGACTTATATACTACGTGCAATAGAAAGACAACTTTTGGGAAAGTTTCAAGCAGATAGCTCTAAAACAGAGGGACTAGTTTGCTTAGAAACGGAGGGACTTTATTGTTTTTAATGTTTTTTTGTTGTTCTTTCGGATTTGGTAATATTTGCGTTTTTATATTAATCAAAATATTCCTTTAAGAAATTGTAATTATATACTATATCAGAATTACGCTTCGACATAATTATTTTTTTCCAGTAATATGGTATAGAAATCGAAATGTAGACGTTTTTTTTATAAGTGCAAGGATATATAAACTTCGGCTTGCCGAAGTATGCTTCCTTTCTTTCTGGATTGTCTAACAATTTGTAACTTTTACATTCGTAATGTAAAGAATAATAAAAGAATTGATTGCCTTCTGTGACAAGAAATGTATTTCTGTATGAAATATGCAGACTTCATTGTAATTTTATTCACTTTCCTTGATGCAGTTGATCCTGAAAATGCTGAGGAAAGTGTCGGCGAGATTTCCGTGCAAATAGACTTATTCTCCCATCCAGGCACCGGTGAACATAAAGTAAACGTAAAAGGTAAATGGGACTATATATTTTTGATATAAAGTTTTAACGCATTTTATGTATGTCTGCCTTCAGTTGTTGCTGCTAATGATCTTAAATGGCAAATACCGTCGGGTATGTTTCGACCATTTGTTGACATAAATTTAATCGGACCGCACCTGCAAGAAAAAAAACGGAAGTTCGCTACAAAGTCAAAGTCAAACAATTGGTCTCCAAAGTACAACGAGTCTTTCAGCTTGTAAGTCCTTTTAAAACAAAAAAAAAACATATATTGTATGATCTCTGTAAATATGTCTTTTTAGTACTATTGGAAACGAGGAGCAGTTAGACTTTTTTGAGTTGCATATTTGCGTTAAGGACTATTGTTTTGCTCGTGATGATAGACTCGTAGGAGTAGCTGTAATCCCGCTAAAAGATATTTCGGAAAAGGTTCGTAATATTTGTAAAAATAAAATACATTTAATTTACGCTATGGCTAACAGGGTTCTGTCGCATGCTGGTTACCTCTAATGAGACGTATTGAAATGGACGAGACGGGTTGGACAATTTTAAGGATTTTATCACAACGTAATAATGATGAAGTAGCCAAGGAATTTGTTAAGTTGAAATCGGAAATACGGCAGGAGCCGACCATGGGCACATAAGTCTAGCTTCCCGTTCTACAGAATCTACAAATCTTCACCTATTACATAATAATACATATATTACTTTGACAAAATAGCTTTATTTTTTTATTTTCCTATTTTTCATATAACAAGTATTCCTAGGTAACATTCTCATATAAAAAATTCATACATAAAATATGCAATAAAATATATAAATATATCTCGAAACTCTATGTATGTTATAAAATTTTTGTTCAATAACATGTATAAACATGTAAACATGTATATTATTTATTAATTCACATAAATTTCACACCTCAAACTCACAATTTTATATGTTCTTAACCAAGATAAAAATGCGCACCCTGAAAGATAAAACAATAATCACACAATTTCTCATTATTGTCTATACATAATTAAGTTTATACAACTATATACATTCGTACATCTGTACATAACGCAGGCAAGACGCTAATATTTATATTTATTTACTAAATCCATTTTCATCTGTACATTTAAAAATCACTAAACGCACATTCCTATTTATGTAAATAAGTACCTGTATAAATATTAATTGGTAATTCTCGAAAATATTTGTTAAAGATAATTCACATACTCAATAAGTCCATGTGAATCCTTATTTTTTTCTATTGCAATAAAATATATATAGAATTACAGATCAATTAATTATTCATTAATAAATATAGATAAAATACAGCCTATAAAAATAAAATATTACTCATAATGTAAAAATAATGTAATAAGTCGAAGGAATCGCTTTTGGCCCCATTAAAGAATATTTTTGATTAGGACTATCATTCGGGTCGATTCATCTGTATGTGTCCTTCTTTTCGTTCATCCATCCGCCTAGTTCTCGAAAGCTAAAAAAGCTAAAAGGAACAGGTAATCGTTGCAACCAGTCTACCTTATAAAGACAGCCATCTCTATGTAACAGCAACAATATTTTGTCGAGAGAAGCAATTTTAATTCTCTAAAATGATTATAACTCACAAATGACATAACCTAATAATTAAAATGGTGTATGATAGATAACTTTTCAACATATAAAATATTTGAAACAGGAAATACGGCTTAAAGAAACACTACTATCAAATTTGTGACAAAAATCTGTTTTATGCCAACCAAAAAAAATATATTTTAACATTTTTAAATTTGGTTTCGTTGTTAATGTTATAACTATTTACGAATAATAAACAATTTTTTTTCTTTTAAGATTTTATATTAAGAATTTTGTTTAATCATTACATTTTATCCATTTCGTTGATGCTTTAAACTTCTTTAAGGACTCCTGTGTTTTTTTGAAAAGTTTTCCTATGGGAGAGACTTTAGTCCATTTTTTCTTTTCAATGCGACAATACTTGATGTACTGTTGGGTTAATTTCTTCTGTGAATACAATGACTCCAAAAGTGATAAGGTTTTCGATGCACGTTTTCCATATTTTTATACCCTTGCAGAGGGTGTTATGGTTTCATTCAAAAGTTTGCAACGTAGTGAAGGCGACATTTCCGACCCTATAAAGTATATATATTCTTGATCAGCATCACCAGGAGGGTCGATCTGGACTTGTCCGCCTGACCGTCCGTCCCTCAGTTTTAAAGCTATCTGCTTGAAAGTTTCCCAAAAGTTGTCTTTTTATTGGAGGAAGTATATCAGACGGAACGAGCCGAATCGGGCGACTATATCATATAAAAAAATTATAACTTAGTTGTTTTTAATTTTTTTTTGTTCCTTGGGATTTGGTAATACGGTTTTAATAAACACAAGTAAGGAAAGCTAACTTCGGGCGGAGCCGAAGTTGATATACCCTTGCAGAATATTCTATACATTATATTCACCAAAATTATTTATAGGCTGTATTCTTAATACTCATAAAAAATCCCAACTTCCTAACTTTAAAAACACCAATGTTATGGTATTTCCGATCGTTCAGTTATATGGCAGCTATAGGATATAGTCGGCCGATCCTTATGATGAATTTGGTAGGTCGGATTGATTGGTGAAAAATAAAATCCACAGAAAATCCCATCTGCCTAACTTTAAAAACACCAAAGTTATGGCATTTCCGATCGTTTAGTTATATGACGGCTATAAGAAATAGTCGGTCGATCCCGGCCGTTCCGACTTTTATACTGCGTGCAAAGAAAACAAGAGAGAACGCTATAGTCGGGTGCCCCGACTATCAGATACCCGTTACTCAGGTAAAAGGAGTGCGAGGGAGATGGAGATAGAAACTTTGATCACGCATAACTTTTTAACGAATGGTCCGATTTGAAAAATTTCTTTTATTTCGATAGGTATTGATAAACACAATAAAACTGAATTTTTACTTTTCCGAAATATTTAAATTTTTAAAATCGTATATAAGCGATTGTGGGCGTTAAAGGGGGCGTGGCACATTTTTGAAACAAACTTGCGCTGCGTAGGAACTCCTAGAATCTGCATGCAAAATGCCAATCTTCTAGCTTTTATAGTTTCCGAGATCTCAGCGTTCATACGGACGGACAGACGGACAGACGGACAGACGGACAGACAGACAGACGGACAGACGGACATGGCTAGATCGACTCGGCTAGTGATCCTGAACAAGAATATATATACTTTATAGGGTCGGAAACGCTTCCTTCTAGCTGTTACATACTTTTGCACGAATACAATATACCCTTTTACTCTACGAGTAACGGGTATAATAAGGGTGTGTGCAAAGTTTCAATTCGATATCTTTAAAACTGAGAGACTAGATCGCGTAGAAACAGACAGACAGACAGACGGATAGACGGACCGACGGACATGCTTATATCAACTCAGGAGGCGATCCTGATTAAGAATATACTTTATAGGGTCGGAGATGTCTACTTCACTGCGTTGCACACTTTTGACCAAAATTATAATACCATCTGCAAGGATATTAACGTACGTATTAAAACGATAGCAAAATGCAGAGCGAAATCGACATAGCTTTATTGTTTTTAGTAATATAGGCATAAAAATCGAAATGTAGTCGATTTGTAATAACTGCAAGGGTATATAAACTTCGGTTTGCCGAAGTTTGCGTCCTTTTAGAAATTTCCAATATTATAATGATTTGATTGTTAATTTTGGTGAAATTATAATTAAATTATAATTGTGTTAGGTTATATTTGGTGATGTCAATATTATAGAATTAAACGGATCGTGGTTCAGTTTTGAACGGCTGAGCTTGGCTCTGCACAATCGACTTTGAATGCGACCGTTGAAGGCAACTCCGGGACTACCGACATGATCTTTTATTCGCAGTCCTAGAGAAGTCGACTGCAAGGGCAATTTGAGCTGGAGAGCAGGCAGGCAGCATACTCCAGTTAACGAGTTGTCGGGGCCGCGGACAGCGCCCACGTTATAGATGCAGACAGCGTCCAGAAGTACACGCGGACAGCTGAGACAGTGTCAGTTACTGAAGTCCCTGGGTAGAAAATAAGAATGCAACATTCTCCCAGACGAAGTACTGGTTGAACGAGGGACAAATGACCCCTACAAAAACAAGTGCGGGTACAACAGCCGGAGGTAGTGTCTCAGGAAACTGGGTGCCAAAGCAGTAGTTGCTACCATGGCACCGCCGAATCCAAGTCAGACCACTGCGACTACGGTTGCAGCTTCCCAATCTGGAAGTACTGTAAGGACCGCTGGAGTTGTTGTACCAGGCCATAACAGCCCTTCTCTAGAGCTCTTGGAGAAAAAAAGCGGTGGAGAAGGAGCTAAGTGATATCAGAGTCCGGAGCACATGCAGTCCCAGCGATTCCGTAACAGCGAGCGGACTCGGCGTGGGTAACGTTAAGTCAGCGCTGATCCCAACTAACGGGGTCGGTGTGAGTAGTGCGGCACAAAAGGCGCCGCCATTTTGGAGCGGACCGGTACTGCTGGAAAGTAGCAGTCATTGTACGCAGGCAGCGCATGGAATTAAGCCTCAGAGTGTGGGCATCAACAAAGGAATGATATAAGCCACGCAAGCTTCCAGATCTGCCAATATTTGCAAGTCAGCCAGAAGATTGACCAATCTTTTATTAAGCGTTCACTAAGACAACTCAAACGTACAACTGTACGAATCTCAAGAACAACCAACGCTTGGAGAAGCCCGTGAGACCTTCAAGTCGCTTCTGATCCACCCAAATAACTGCGCCTTAGGTATGGTCGACCGAAGTAACATATACGCAACCAGCTAAATGGTTTACGTGAAGTGGCGCCCATTTCGGAGCACATATTGTTTCCTTCGCAACCCGTGTGAGTAAACTCTTGCAGTCGGCAAATGCATATCAGCATTTGAAGAATACAACCCTAATGGAAGACCTTGTGGCCAAACTCCCTACCAGTACGTGGTTGACGGAGTAAATACGGTGTGCATGCTTCTCACATGACTAGATCCTGCAACTCGCATGGTGAGTGTCAATTCAACGGATGCCGAAAGGGGCATCACCGTCTGCTACATGGTGAAGGCGACCCCAGGAGATCGTCTCCGCAACGAGGCCGCCACCGAAACTTCAAGGTGTGTATAGGCCCTACGGATGTGACCCTACACCAACGTGGTGCCAAAGCTACTCATCGGACTTGATCATGGACACTTGGGATTTCAACTTAAAAGAGACCTTTTGCCAGACAGGGACCGTTTGCGGCTGCAATCGAACTTTGCTGGGCCGGTAAGTGGACAATCGATCGTGCCATCACCAAGGTCTTGCCTCCTAGCTGTGGTACTGGATGACTATATCCAGAGTATGGTGGAAGACTACCGTGATATGGAGAACTTTGGAGTCAAGCTTGCGCCGCCAGTTGCAGGCAAGAATACAAGAAGATACCACGGTGAGCTTACGTCAACGTTACAGGATTATTGTGGATAAATAACCACGTTGTGACGGTTAAGGTCTGACGAAGTCGCATTGGAATGCGATCGGTTATGGTATCTGCCACACTTTGGAGTCAAAAAACAATAATAAGCCGGGTAAGATTCGACTGGTTTTTGACGCTGCAGTTGGCGACATAAAAGAGATGTTCCATCATGTTCGACCGGTGGACAGATATTCCCAACGCTTTTTGTGGAGAGAAGGCAACGACACCAGGAAACCTGATGTCTACGAGATGAACGTAATGACCTTTGAAGCAGCCTGTTCGCCGAGCCCTGCGCATTACGTTAAGACAGTGAATCGAACAATTTAGGAATACGGATCTGAGCGCGGTAAAGGCCATTATCGATTGTCATTATGTCGACGACTACGTGGACAGATTCGCTGCGGAGAGCAAGGCTATCAGCGAAGGAGATACATTCAAGCGCTTGTTCGAGTTATGCCAGTTTTCATCCAGCTCACCAGTTGTGGAATCTGCAATGGGCCCATCAGAACGAGTTGTGCGCGTCGGATGCGGTGAGTCGAAATAGAAAATTCTAGGAATGCGTTGGCAGGCAGCCAAGGATGACTTCAGATTCAATGTGAAGTATAATAGAGTTCCAAACAGCGTACTGAACGGCGATCGAGTCCCTACTAAGAGGGAGTGTTTAAGCTTGGTCATGTCTACGTTTGATCCCCTGGCATTTCTTTAATGCCCCATAATAACGCCGAAGTTATTGTTACGAAAGATTTGGAGACAAAAAGTCCAGTGGGATGAACCACTTCCTGTTGAGAACTGGCGAAAAGTGATGGACGGCGTAAAGCAGTTGTGATGTCCACGCAATTTTATTTGGCGTGGACCTGCACTTACTACAGAGTTGTACGTTTACATGGATGCCAGTCAATCTGCATTCGCAGCGATGGCCTACTGGAGGTTCACCGACATGGATAACAAATTGCTAGTAAGCTTCGTTTGTGCCAAGACGAAGTGCGTCCCGATGAGAACCATGTCAATCCCACAGTTGGAGCTGCATGCGGCAGTTCTTGGGACGAGGCTGATGAACACTGTCAAGGAGGCATTAGTGTGAGCATGTGACAAGTTCCGAATGCTAATGAGAGTGGAAGCACGCGGAAACAGAAGGCTCCCTTGACGCCTAATGATCTACTCAAGGGAGTGGCCAACGTGCCGGCCACTCCGGGTGAGAATGTTGACCTACCCAAGGAGTGCGCTACACGCAAACAGAAACAAAACAAAATTTAAATTAAACGAAAATGTCGAGTTCAAAGGACACAAACGTAAAATTGGTTGTCGGCATGGCGGCATGTATTGTGAAATAGAGGAAGAATATGTCCAAAATAAAAGACATCGGCGGAAATATTGGGTGAGCCCATATCTGCAGGAAAGGCCCTCAAAGGCCGATATTCTTTCGACGTATGTAAGTAAAATATATTAATGTTCATGGACAAAAAAATAGTTTCTTATTGTTTTAAAGTTTCAGAACTTGTTGCGGACTCTCAATGTTTTTCGAAAACTTCCACGACAGATTGCAACTATTATCTAATCATAAATATTGCATATGTCCACGTTAACAAATATTTAATAAAGTAAAATTATGACTTACTTTCTTTATCCATTTCCCAGGCTATTTCCTCCTACGCTCTTTTTATACTAGCTGCATTAAAATGTTTTTTATTTGACAAATCCCACAATTCTGGGCGGGACTCCACAGATCGTATTAATGTCATTTTGTCCTCACAAGTAAACTCCTGCAATCGACTTCTACGGGTTTTTTGATTGTTTACCTCCATTTTTTAAAATGTTCACTGCGAAGCGCACGCACCTCGGTCCTCAGATCGACAAAAAAAATACCAGACAATTGCATAGCCAGTCTGCGAAAATTAACTTTAGGTGATCCCTAGCGAAAAGATTGAAAAGCTTAATCTTTTGGCTTGAGCTTCTCACCGACTTGGAAACCTCTGCAGCCGAAGTCGACGCCCAGGAGCTTATGGCCCCTGCAAAAGGCTAGAACGATTATCCACAGCTGTCCAGATCAGCTGTTATCGGAAGGTGGATGTTCTCTGTGGGAATCGGAGTTTTACATTTGTGCAAAATCCTAACCGTTTCGAATTATTAAGCACAAGAAAAGTCGTAGAGGGTATTTGGTGGCAATATTATCGTGGTAACAGATCGACGAGAACTGTTTATCAGCCATTAGGAAGAGAGGCAAACAGCTGGCGTACACTTTTCGTCTTTTTTTCACATCGGTACTCAGATCGACAAAATAAAATTTCAAAACGTTGCCAGTCTGCGGAAAGGAACTTTGGGTGAACCTTAGCAAAACGATTCAAAAATGTCAATATTTCCAGTGTGACCAAAATTTCGAGAGTTCACCGGAATTAAGCGTGCTACGGTACTACTGTCAGTAAGCTGGGTTTATTGACAAGCAGTTAAAATTCAAATATCGTGTTTGCGGTATAGAGCCTTTAAAAGATATTATCGCTAAAAACAACTGTTAAATTTAAATTGTATTGTTTTTTAATTTCTTTGCACAGCGGTAGTCTTGTCTTGCCAAGGTAGTTGATAATATCTTTTAAAGGCTCTTTCCCCCAAATACGATATTTGAACTTTAACTGCTTGCCAACAATCCTAGCCGACTATCAGTACGACCATAGCACTCTTACGCTGTCTTCCCACATAGATCCATCTACCGTCCGTTGAACGGATGGTCCATAAGGTTTTGCCGTTCCGAAAATTCCCAGTTAGTTCCCCATCCGAATTTGACGGACTTTTTTATGCGATAGTTAGGCGATGTTTTTTCGGTGCAACTCTCAGTTATTTTTCTTGACAGTGAAAATTGAAACATTCACTACGAAAATTAAAAAAATAATGGCGGGCAACTTTTCAAAAAGAAAGGCGCAAAATCAAAAATGCTGATTATACTTGTAATAATTAATTAACTACTGATCCATCCGTGTGACAGCATTAAGAGTTGCTCCACTCTTTACTAGGCGTATACCGTACTCATAACCTGGAGGACCTTAGAGAACGAGAGAACAAAAAACAAACATTTATATACAATGAACTTGATTTGTTACCATTTAGACAATATTGTTCAAAAGTGGTTCATATTTTTTCTGCAAGATGGCATATTAGTTCGATTTGGTTATTCGCGTAGATCACTTACAGTCTGTCACCAAGTATCATTTATATAACGCTGTTGTGCTCATTTCTAATATTGTGCAAAATGTAACGGGCTAAAATGATGAGCCACAGCTGTTCAGATCGGCTGTCATCGGATGGTGGATGTGCTCTGTGGGAATCGGAGTTTCACATTTGTCAAAAATCCCAACCCTGTCAAACGGATGGACTCTATGGGAAGAGGGCATTAATCATTTGTGGTGCCTCTTGTCAGAGCAAAGTTTTTCTTACATCAAATATGTACGAAAAAAAACAATAAAAAACTTAGAAAAATCGTCTGTTAAAACTAAGTGCAGCTTTGAATTTTAAATAAGCAAATAAATATCAGTAAATTAAAAAAAACAACTGTTAAATTTTGAATTCTATTGTTTTTAATTTCTTTGTCCAGCGGCAGACTTATCTTGTAGTTGACAATATCTTTTAAAAGCTCTTTACCGCAAATACGATCTTTAAATTTTAACTGCTTGTCAAAAAAAAACTCAGCTGATTGACAGTACGACCGTACGATCAATACTGATGAACTCTCAAAAATGTCGTCACACTGGACAGATTAAAGTTTTTCCGCTAGGGTACTAGGCTTTATCAAAAACTTCTAACTATGAGGAGTTTGTATAGTTGATCTCTGGGTTGTCCAACGGCCGACGGCATAAAGTAAGAACCTATTTAAAGATTTCGATATGTTGGATCAAACAAACCAAATTCACCAATGTTTATAAAATTGCTGTACTATTAATGTCAAATTATGCTCCCCTAAAAATTTAACAGTTGTTCAAGTGATATCTAAGCTTATTAAATAAATCTTGACTAAATAGACATATTACATTACAGATTTCAGCATTGCCGAGGATATGTTCGTTTTAAATTTAAATTTGGACGTTGATGCACTATGATCAGCGCAAACAAGTGGCCCATACGACATCAAGCAGTGCTTGTTACGCGCGGAGCCCTAGTACCCAATGGGTGTAAAACGAGATCGCAAGAAGTGAAAAAGGACTTTTTTTTTTTCATTAGATTTTTAAACACGCCACACAAGGATGGACCTTGTTTTCGTATATTGACGAATTATTTCTAAAGATCCCAAAAAAGCGGTTAGCGGGTGCTCCATTCTTGGTCATAGCCAATCAAAAGTTAATAAGGATGTGTAATTACAGAAGACGACCGTGTCTGTCACGGCCGAGAATCCATAAGTCTGCCGGGTTTCTTCTGCGGAGACGCCGTCGACCCAGTGGTGTTGCAAGATGTCTTGCCAGACAGTTTGCATGCGCGAGCAAACGTTCCCGGTATCGACTTGAGGATTTACAAATCAACTTCAACTTAGTTGGCAAATCACTCGAGATTGAGCACCTTCTCCAGGAACGCAACATTGACATTTTATTGATCTCAGAGACACATTTTACCAGCCGTTCATTCTTCCACATTAATGGATATGCTCTTCACTCTGCCAACCACCCTGATGATCGACATCGTGGTGGTGCTGCTGCCATCATCAAATCCTGTTTAGATTATCACCTAAGTGCCACAATATCGGAGCCTCACCTGCAAGCAGTTGCCATAAGTTTGGTCACTGGGTTTGGCAGAATTTCATTTGGTGCTGTCTACTGTCCACCTGGTCACCGCCATTCTTGGACGACTGATGAATATCTGCGTCTGTTTGGCTTTGTAGGTAGCCGCTTTCTCATTGGAGGGGATTGGAATGCGCACCACAGTTTCTGGGGGTGCAGGCGATCATGCCCTAGGGGAAACAGCCTGATGTCAGTTATTGCTGACTCAAATATGCAGATTTTGGCTACTGGCGGACCCACTCATTTTCCTTGGATCAATAACCACCTCCCGACGGCCATTGATTTTGCTGTGTACAAAGGCATCCCGTGCAACCACCTTGCAATCTCAGAGTGCCCGGGACTTTCCTCTGATCATATTCCGCTCCTAATATATTTTTGTAGATTCCTTTGCTGAGGTCTTAGTTGAACAGATCCATCAAGCTGCCCCTCCTGCTAGAAGTATACCTATTCCTCCTCCATCTTGGGCTTATTCAAAGCCAGAAATTGCTGCCTTGGCCAGAAAAGGTCATGCACTTCGCCGTGTCTGGATGAGGACGAGGCGTACCATCGATATGGCAAGGTGGAAGGCTACTGTATCAGAGCTAAGGAAAGTCCTCCGTTCGGCCAAGTCAGAATTTTTTATAGACAAGCTCAGTGCAATTGATCCTAACCAGAATCACGGATTTGCGCTCTGGAAATGCACCCGCAACCTTAAAAGAGAGCCGCTTCAGAGGTTTTCCCTTAAACGTGATGATGGGACTTGGGCCCACAGTGATTCCGAGATTGCTGAAGTATTTGCTGATGATCTTGAAAATCGCTTTACTCCATTTGAATTTGCAACAAGCGAAGAAGTCCAGACTACAATCTCTAGGTTAGGTCTTTCATTTGGCCCTCCTGTTACTGTCCGTCCAGTAGACGAAGATGAGGTGAAGCGACTGGTTACTACTAAAGCTCCTGGCATGGACGCGATTGATGGCAAAGTTGCAAAGGCTCTGCCTAGCTCTGTCATTGCACAGCTCCGTCTTCTATTTAATGCTTGCCTGGACCTTGGTTATTTTCCATCACCTTGGAAACGAGCATTAGTCACAATGGTGGCAAAAAAAGAAAAAGACCCATGTTGCCCGGAATCTTATAGTCCGATTAGTTTGCTGTCCACTTTCTCCAAGATTTTTGAGCGGATCATGCTTAGTAGACTTCTAGCTATTAACGCCTTTGAAGACGTACTTCCGAACCACCAGTTTGGATTCCGTAGTCGCCATAGTGCTATCGAGCAAGTACACAGAGTAATTAACCATGTTCTGGGGGCTTTCGAAGACCACAAATACTGGTCAGCCGTTTTTCTTGACGTTCGACAGGCCTTTGATAGGGTTTGGCATGAAGTACTGTTCTACAAGCTAATGCCGCTTTTGCCTGAAAGGCTCTGGAATCTCATAGTATCTTTCTTAGATAATAGGGAGTTTGCTGTTGATATTCGTGGACACCGTTCTGGACTTCTCCCAATTCGTGCTGGTGTCCCCCAGGGAAGCGTCCTTGGTCCGGTCCTGTATACAATTTACACTTCGGATCTTCCAAACCCAGTTGCTCGTGGTACACTCCTGGCCATATATGCAGATGACACTGCATTTCTTGCAGCTGGTAGCACCACTACGTCTGCGTCCCGACGTGTCCAGACATTCTTAGACGAATTTGGGTGCTGGGCCTCTCGATGGAACATTGCGCTAAATGTTGACAAAACGCAGCATGCCACTTTTGCTCTCCGCCCTGGCCGTTCGCGTAGCCTTTACAATAGGCTCAAGCACGAAGATAAGGTTACGTACCTCGGAGTTACCTTAGTCCGTCGCCTTTGTTGGAAGGGACAAATTGATCGAGTTTGTGGATCAGCAAGAACAAAACTTGACAAAATATACTGGCTCCTTCGTCCAGGTAGCGGCCAATCCCTTCAAGCCAAGGTGCGGCTTTTTAAGGCCATTGTCCTTCCAAATTTAAACTGGGGAATCACTTGCTGGGGCACGGCCTGTGATTCGTCACTAAAAAGGGTGCAAACGTGTATTACAAAGGCTCTCAGGAGGATGCTGGGGGTGAAGTGGCACCATTATGTAGAAAACCGAGTTTTGTTCCAGGACACGGGAGTGCCGACGGTAACGGAGACGATTTGTAAATCCTCAAGTCCATACCGGGAAAGTTTGCTCACACATGCAAACTGTCTGGCAAGACATCTTGCAACACCACTGGGTCGACGGCGTCTCCGCAGAAGACACCCGGCAGACTTATGGATTCTCGGCCGTGACAGACACGGTCGTCTTTTGTAATTACACATCCTTATTAACTTTTGATTGGCTATGGCCCTGTAGAGCAAATAATACAAAGTTCTTTTGCACAGACTCTATCCGGTCTATATGTATATCACACAGAGGACTTCAAACTGCTGATTTTTTATCTGTGGCAAAATACCTATATGCAGCATTTCCCACCCAGCTCCTGCTTCTTGGAGTGTATGTTGACCAGTTTATTAAGACATTTTTGGAAAATAGTAATCCTGAAAGACTTGTTTCACATTTTTTGTGCAGTCCTGTGGGCGCGGTTTGGTTCATATGTTATAATTTCTGTCTGCTCGTGAGCATCATTGATATCATTCACGAATCTTTTGCATTGCTAGAACTTAGTTGCCGGGAATTCTAACACCAAGGTATGCTGGATGCAAGCATATGTATGGAGGGAAACGTAAACCGTAGACCGTAGGCCGTAGGCCGAGACTTTGCTGTTCACAGTGGCAAAGTCAGATTGGGGTTCATTTTGCATTACTTCGGTAATAAGTGCTCAATCCTAGGAAATTTAACACTTTCTTTAAAGAACTTCGTTTTTTCTTGCGCCACTCTCACAGTGGAATTTAAGATATGTGGCGATGTATTTTTCATAATCCACAGCATTTTCGGAAAAAACTATCACGCCATCGATCGCGTAGCACATCGTCAATGGCCCTTTAGAAAATAATTCCCCCATTTTTTAGCCCAAAGCGTAGACGACAAAATTCATGTTTTCCTTAGTTTAAAGATAAAGAGGTTTTTTCGGGGTCCTTTTCGGTGCCCTGTTGGTACCCTGACTTTAAGTCTAGTGTAGTGAAAAATGTTGCCTTTCCTTAGTTCGATAGAATCATAGGAATAGGGTAACGATCGGCAATGGTTGGCTCATTCAGTTTCTTGAAATCGATCACCAGTCGTTTTTATACCCTTGCAGAGGGTATTATAATGTTGGTCAAAAGTGTGCAACGAAGTGAAAATCCGACCCTATAAAATATATATATTCTTGATCAGGATCGCGACCTGAGTTGATATAACCAGGAGAAGGTAAAAAATCTCTGGACGAACTTATTAAGGAATATTGCACCATATTCGAACCGTTTTCAGCTGCAGATGCTGTGACAACCCTCCGATGTGGGAAGTTTCGAAATATCAAAAGCACAACGGGGAGAAATCTACAGAATAAGGATCATCCAATTCTTTTGACCAACTTTCAATAAAACCAAGCAAACCTTTGGCACGCGTGTCTTCATTAACCATTGACGAAAATTGATTATAGATTTTTAGTTTAGGATCCAAAAGAAAGCAATTTCGTTTACAAGAGTTAAGGGGGTAAGATATTACAATTTTTTGTTTGCCTCTTATTTTGTATACCCGTTACTCGTAGAGTAAAAGGGTAAATTGTATTCGTGCAAAGTATGTAACAGGTAGAAGGAAGCGTTTCCGACCCTATAAAGTATATATATTCTAGTTCAGGATCACTAGCCGAGTCGATCTAGCCATGTCCGTCTGTCCGTCTGTCTGTCCGTCTGTCTGTCTGTCCGTATGAACGCTGAGATCTCGGAAACTATAAAAGCTAGAAGATTGGCATTTTGCATGTAGATTTTAGGAGTTCCTACGCAGCGCAAGTTTGTTTCAAAATGGTGCCACGCCCCCTCTGACGCCCACAAGTCACAAGCTGTGGCCACAGTTTTGATGCTATTATGAACATTTTTTTTGATATGTATTTGTTTCGTCAATACCTATCGATTGGCCAAATAAAAGTTTGCCACGCCCACTCTAACGCCCAAAAACCCATTAAACGCTTAAGCCTGGCTAGCGCCTACATTTCCGCCTTTCATGGCACAATAGCGCCATCTAACTGATGACTTTGGAACAGCTGGCCAAGGTGCTCAACAGAGTCAACGTTAATTCTCGATAAGGATTTCTATTAAAGGAAATTGCGATGGTTTTCATTTGTCAATACCGAACTATATCCCAAGAACTATGCAAATCAAATCAAGTTAGCCAAATTGGAGGTGTTCCCTGGGTACCGATTTTAACATAAAAATCGGGAGCTAATTCGAGCGGCGAAAAACATACAAGAAGGCATATTTATATTAAGTTGTTTAGCTAAGTAACGGGTATCTAATAGTCAAGGCACTCGACTATAGCGTTTTCTCTTGTTTTTTTTTTCTGAATGTACAACATTTGATGAATATTGCGTTAAAATTTTAGATTAATCCGAGAAAAACATCCGAAGTTACGGGCATTAGGTAAGTTAGCTCGTTTTGTAATCGATTTTTGGGTGTCCAAAGCATTAAATCGCTCAGCGTTACCTGGAGCAAACTATTATCTAACGAATGAACTTGCATTTTTTTTTGATAAGACATTTTTCAAATGTCATACTTTAATGTACCATTCGTTGAAATTCATTTTAACAGTGTCGTCAGAAAAAACTCCTAAAAACATGGCTTTTTTTTATTATTTACTATTGAAGGCCTTACTTTTGAAGGCCTTATAACAAAAGTAGAGAGCTCCAAAAAGTTAGTGATTGTGGATCTACATTTAATAAATCCGTATTGACAATAATTGAAATAATTTATCTACAAATGAGATGTAATCATTTTTTGGAATTGGGAAATTTCTAGAGATAAGGTAAGCAACTTGTGAAGAGGTTTAAAAATATCCTCAGCCGTGGCAAATAAAAAAGGCGTAATACAAAGAAGATTCAAAAGGAGAGGTTCGACTTGGATATATTGTAAGAATAAGGCATTTATCAAATGAAGTAGAGAAAGTCGTTTAAAAAAATTGGGCAAATAAATCGGCTATTGCCTGATCTGTGGTTACTTCATAATTTTAAGTACCTACTCCCGACTTGGCAATTTTTATACCCGTTACTAGTAGAGGTATACTGTATTCGTGCAAAAGTATGTAACAGGTACAAGGTAGCGTTTCCGACCCTATAAAGTATATATATTCTTGTTCAGGATCACTAGCCGAGTCGATCTAGCCATGTCCGACTGTCCGTCTGTCTGTCTGTCCGTATGAACGCTGAGATCTCTGAAACTATAAAAGCTGGAAGATTGGCATTTTGCATGTAGATTTTAGGAGTTCCTACGCAGCGCAAGTTTGTTTCAAAATGGTGCCACGCCCCCTCTGACGCCCACAAGCCACAAGCTGTGGGCACAGTTTTGATGCTATTATGAAAATATTAATTGATATGTATTTGTTTCGTCAATACCTATCGATTGGCCTAATAAAAGTTTGCCACGCCCACTCTAACGCCCAAAAACACATTAAACGCTTAAGCCTGGCTAGCGCCTACATTTCCGCCTTGCATGGCCCGTGGTAGCAATAGCGCCATCTAACGGATGGCTTTGGAACAGCTGGCCAAGGTGCTCAACAGAGTCTACGTTAATTCTCGATAAGGATTTCTATTAAAGGAAATTGCGATGGTTCTCATTTGTCAATACCGAACTATATCCCAAGAACTATGCAAATCAAATCAAGTTAGCCAAATTGGAGGTCTGAGTCAAACAATGGCGTATGTGTGTATGTATGTAAGCATTGCACTCAAAAACATAAACATAAACACAGCTGTTGGTGCAGGACAAAAGCTGCCTGCGCTAAAGAAGCGCTGGTGCTGATGCTCGTGCTGTAAAGCTGCCAGCTCTAACAGATCGCCGAATTCAAATTGATAATTTGAACTGAGTAACGGGTATCTAATAGTCGAGGCACTCGACTATAGCGTTTTAACTTGTTCTTATTAAAATCATACCTGCTTAATCGAAGTTTTATGGTCGAGTTGAGGGGGGAAAGGTCCTCAGGGAAGTGTGTTGGGTCCCATTTTGTATACCCTGTTCACTTCAAATCTTCAGATCTTCAGATACTAATAAACGGGGCATAATTCTGGCCACCTACGCTGACGACGCTGCCTTCCTTGCGATCTCCTCCTGCCGAATCGAAGCGTCAAGGATAACAATGAATTTCTGGACTTGTAAAGCAAATGGACAAATTGGTGGACTATTTCAAAAATTGGAAGAAAGTCGCAACACTGCAACAAGCTCCGCCTTGGCAACAAAATGGTTGATTTTCAACACTTTGTAAAGCAGCTTCCTTGCTCAATTTAATGATTAGAAGAAGACTGAAGCGAAGGCACGTCATGTTTCTCGAGTCCTTATATTATAAAAATTGTTAATTATTCCTGTTAAGTTTTCATGTTATTTGATTCTTATCATACCCAACGTTTTATAGCAATTAAGTTGGTTGTTGTTAATTGTTAATTATTCCTATTAAGTTTTCATGCTATTTGATTCTTTTCATACCCAACGTTTTATAGAAATTAAGTTGGTTGACCGACGTATCAAATAATTTATATGCTACACTGCTCGCCACTTGATTTTCAATAGATAGTTGCTGCTGCACCAAGCCATGTAGGAAAATAAAACTTCTTATAAAGTTTATTCAAATGTAGGAAAATTGGGTATGACGTGACGGCTCCTGTCATTTTTTTGCTATTTTGGTAATAGATAGACCCAGGCCCGCCGAGAGCCACACCAGGCCCCGGAACGTGGGGTTTTCACGGGCCCTTTTTCGATTCTTATTTGAATAATACAGAAATGTTATACATCAGAAGCTAAATGAGTTTAGTCACAGTACAAATTGCACTGTCTGCAATACGGAAGCCGCAGCCGTCGTCAACACAGGCGTTCACTTTTCGTCAGGCCAGTCTGCGGAAATGAACTTTGGGTGAATCGTAGCGAAAAAGAAAAAAAATAAATTTTTTGGCGCGCGCTTCTCACTGAACATATTGAAAAATGGAGGGAAAAAATAAAAAACCCGCAAAAGTCGATTGCAGGAGTTTACATGTGAGGACAAAATAACATTAATACTATCTGGGGTGCCTTTGCTCTGACAAGCAAAATGTTTCATAGGTCAACAATTTACGAAAAACACAATAAAAGCGCAGAAATGAACTTTAAATTAGCAAATAATTATCAGTAAATTAAAAACAAATGTTAAATTTAAATTCTATTGTATATTTTTTAATTTCTTTGTACAACGACAGACTTGTCTTGCCAAGGTAGTTGATAATATCTTTTAAAGGCTCTTTTCCGTAAATACGATATTTAAAATTTAACTGCTTGCCAACAAACCTAGCTGATTATTTGTACGACCGTAGCACGCTTAAGTCTGATGAACTCTCAAAATTTTGGTCACACTGAAGATTAAAGTTTTTACGCTAGCGTACTCGTTTTTCGATGTGAGTTCAAAATGTTTCATAGGTTAAAAATTTACGAAAAAACACAATAAAAGTGCAGCTATGAACTTTAAATTAGCAAATAATTATCAGTAAATTAAAAACACAACTGTTAAAACTCAATTTAAATTGTATTGTTTGTTAATTTCTTTGTACAGCGGCAGACTTGTCTTGCCTAGGTAGTTGATAATATCTTTTAAGGGCTCTTTCCAGCAAATACGATGTTTGAACCTTAACTGCTTGCCAACAAATCTAGCTGATTATCAGTACGACCGTAGCACTCTTAAATCTGATGGACTTTCAAAATTTTGGTCCCACTGGAAATATTGATGGACGTTGATGCACTTCGAGCAGTACAAACAAGTGGCCCAACGACACCAAGCACGTGCTTGTTTCGCGCGGGAACAAATTGGGCAAAAAATGTGAGTTAAAATATTAGTTTTTAATAGCGGGATAGAAGTTGAAATGCAAATTAAATGATAAAGGTTGTTATAATTATTGCATATAACGCAAAATGGCTCGTGCAGACAATAATTTGATGTACATCGTGGCAAATTTAGAAGAATATAATTTTGTGTTAGTCTAACAGGAACATTGAAAGTTAGGCGGCTTACAAGTTATGCAAAATCAGTATCACCTCTTATAAGTTTTTGCATAAAAATAGTACCAAGCATTGTTCTACGATTTACAAGTGTTGGTAAATTAAGCAACAGTAATCTACTCTGGTAGGAAGGTAGCCTTACGTTTTGATCCCAGTTTAAATTAAAGTTCTTACGCTAGCGTACTCGTTTGGCGATCTGAGTACTGGGCTTAAATCACAAACCTCTAAGTGTGTACACACTTTTGAAAGCAGCATTTGGGCTACATAAAAGTGTTAAATTATATCAGTTATTATTGCCGATGTTATTCTTGCTATTAATATATTTGTTTTTTTCACTGAATTTCTTAATTTTTGTTTTCCAATCGAAACAAATAACCGCCGTTTTCCTACAGCCAAACGAATTTGCTAGATGTAGACGGCAGTTTTGCGTAACTCCTATAACGATAGGAAACTCCCGTCAGTGTAAGTCTAGACTTTACTAGTGCAATGTATGTGGGAATAGGATATTATATCAAGGTCCACATAAAAGACACTGAAATAATTTTGAATGGTCACCCTATTATTAAGAAAATTGAAAACGTCCACACTAGATTTGAATACTTTATTGGTATTGGTATTTTACTATATATCTCGGTGGTACGTGTAAGTATAACATTTTACGAAGTAAAACAAGTAGTTTTGTGTTTTATTTTTGTTGAATGGGATTTCCAAATAGTATGAAAAATTGCTTAAATAGATTAAACCGAACATATGTATTAACTTGTTATAAACCCATGTATTTTGGTTATGCGTTTACTCATACACGCGTTAAAAAGCTAGAACAAGACTACTTCCATATGTGCATGTGTATATATATGGTCTGCACGAATAACATTTATCAATTTTCTGTTTCTTTGGTGTCCGTTAAAAGGACATATATCCAATTGAAAGTTATAGCGATTTAATATATGGAAGGACAAAACCAGATTTTAGTGTTAGGTATTTTCACACAACAATGTATACATATATTAAAAATTAAATATATGTAAGTGTGCATGACTAAATGGCGTTTGTATGTGATATTTAAGTTAGATTTTTAGGTTATGTAGTTTGCTGTATTACTTTTGTATTCCTTTATTTTTACTGCCTATTTGGTAACAACTTCAAAGGTCCTCTTTGTTATTAATGAGTACACGGTCCTTTTATGGAATTTTCAATTGGTCCGAATGCTGTAGACGATATCTCTTGAGTTGCATTTTGTTAAGCTATAAAATAAAGATATTTTCAAAAGCAGTCGTACAATTTCACGAATCGTTTTCTTAATTTTAATTGAATTATAAACTAGAACAGTGGGGTTGATTGTCATTGATATGATATGCAAGTCGAGCAGCTAAAATGTACAATTTTATCTTTGATCTTAGCGTCAGCATAATTATATTGAACTAGAGGCTACTGAAAATGACAGATTCGATGAAATTTGGTCCGGAATGGTTGCGCAATATGTCAGCTGAGCCCTCAGGCTCTCCCAGTACTTACAACATCGGCGCCGGAGGACCAAACAGCTCAATTGCAGCTCACAACCTTGGCAACACTACGACAGCATCTGCCTCGCGTAATCTATTTCCAGAATACCGGTACGGACGTGAGGAAATGTTGTCGTTATTTGATCGGAACTGTTTGCTGCCGCAGATTTTACCTTCGTTTAAGAAACTTTTCGTGGAAAAAGTTCAATATCCACTTGCCCTGACACCAAGCTCTGAGGAGGACAATAACCAAAATCCTGTTGGGAATAGCGTAAGTTAATTGGATGTCGCTTATTTTCGGGAATTTAAGTTTCTCTACTTTGCAACAGTCGCGTCCGGCCTGGTTGCAGCGCTCAGCTGGTGGATTTAGTACTGCATCTCGGGGAACTGGACGTGGTGGAACAGTTGACAGGGGCCGAATGCGCGGAAAATCTGTCTATCATCCTATATATCAACGTCCAAGTGGTCTTTACGATGAGGGTTTATCTGTATTATCTATCAAGGTAAGGGAAAATATTTAAGGGAAAATTTGATGTATTTATTTCGTAATAATTATCTTCACCTAGGCCGAACGTACTTGGAATGAACGGAACGGAACTGGAGATTCAGCAATTGCCAACACTTCAGGTAACTTAGGTGGCTTAGATTGGAACGGAACGCCAAGCTCAAGCCCTCGTAAAGACTTTCCCAGTCATCATCGCAATATGGAGAATTGGCGGCGATCTCGAAACGAAGACGGATCCGGAGATGGTTCAGTTGCCAGCGGTCCAGACATTGCTGGTTGGCGAAGCGGTGGTGGCGGAGGAAATGCCAATACTAGTTTTGGTACAAACAGTCATCGTTGGGGTCAGTTATTGCACTATTTTATTATTATTTTAATATTCCACAAAGCAATGCAATGCAAAAGATTCGTCCGACCTAGACGCTACACGTCCGAATTTGGCTACAAATTTTACACAGGATCCAAATATGGTCAGTTGAACAGCAGAGCAATATTAGAAATGATGCCACTTGTCCTTGGTGGTTGTTATAGTCTATTGACAGCAATGGCCGCAATGTCCTAATTATGTTAAGAAATTCTAACGAATACACTTCCAAATCAGGTCTTTATTAATGCTTTTTATAGTCGAGAGCGGAATCTTACGAATTTTTACATCAAAATATCGTTTTAAATTTACGAGTAACGGGAATAAAAAAATAAAATGTAACTCAAAAATTCTTACGCCGTGCTCATTTTGATGATCCATGCTTTAAAATGTATAATTAGAAATTGTATTTAAATCTTATAGCTCAAAATAACTTTTTTTCTAAAAGATTTTGACTATTCAAAGAAGTTTATTTAGTAGAGTAATTGAGGGAATTGTTCAACAAAAACAAGAGAGAACGCTATAGTCGAGTGCCTCGACTATTAGATACCCGTTACTTAGCTAAACGACTTAATATAAATATGTCTTCTTGTATGTTTTCGCCGCTCGAATTAGCTCCCGATTTTTATGGCGCTATTGTATTGCGCCATCTACCCCAAGACATTGGTACCACGGTCCATGAAAGGCGGAAATGTAGGCGCTAGCCAGGCTTAATGGGTTTTGGGCGTTTGAGTGGACAAGGCAAACTTTTATTAGGCCAATGATAGGTATTGACGAAACAAATACAAATCAATTAAAATTTTCATAATAGCATCAAAACTGCGGCCACATCTTGTGGCTTGTGGGCGTCAGAGGGGGCGTGGCACCATTTTGAAACAAACTTGCGCTGCGTAGGAACTCCTAAAATCTACATGCAAAATGCCAATCTTCTAGCTTTTATAGTTTCCGAGATCTCAGCGTTCATACGGACAGACAGACGGACAGACACACAGGCGGACAGGCGGACATGGCTAGATCGACTCAGCTAGTGATCCTGAACAAGAATATGCATACTTTATAGGGTCGGAAACGCTTCCTTCTACCTGTTACATACTTTTGCACGAATAAAATATACCCTTTTACTCTACGAGTAAGGGGTATAATTAAGCACATAAATACAATACAATAGACTTCAACACTATTGATACATATATTTTACAAAATGTTTCTCTAACTTAACTTTTCTGTTACTTGAATTTAAACGTTCCCAAATGGGAGTAAATTGTTTATGAGAGTAAAATATTTTTTATCTTCCTATCATTGTTCTCAAGAAAAATTAAATTTTAGACGCACATTAGGATAATGACTGTAACAGCATCTTGAACATTTTTGGTTCCGTTAATTTGATGTTGGTTTAATAGTTTAAATAAGTATGGTGTTTAAAATGTGTCTGAACAAATTCTACTTGACATACAAGTTTTAAACATGAACCGCGTGCCTTAAATTAAATATTCATGCTCAAATCTGCTTCTACAAAAGTAAAAAAAAAAACATATGCTCTCTTGAAGAGTTCGGTCCTGCAAAATGTACAGTTCTGAAATTGTGCATAGCACTTCCTTACTTAATTACTTAATTCAGGTTACGCTGTTTTTATTTTTGGGAAAAATTATTATTTTTACAACAACAAATAACTAGGATTTATGGGCAAAAATTGATGTTTTTGCTTTTCAAGTGCCTTTAAGAATCGGAAAAAAATAGGAAAGTAAAAACTTAACAAAATTGATTTATTCAATTCAGATGATTCAGAGATTAGTTACGATGTACACCGCAAACCACCATTTTTTCGAGGTGTCGCGGGAGATTACCTATATCTCACTAACGTAACAATATTTTTTGATGCAAATTTTCACACATATTGTTTAAATGTTGTATTATGCGAAAACAAAAATTTCACTGACAATTTTCGTACCGCCAATAAAAATTCATAAAAAATGACAGCATTTGCAGCGAATTAACCATACCTCCCTTAAGTGTTTAATACTCTTTAAAATTACAGCTTTTAATAAATATATGTGTTTTAGAAGAAATAATGTAATTCAAAGGCAGAAGTCGAGTTTATTATACTCTTACAAAGGGTATTATAATTTCAGTCAAAATTTGGCAACGCAGTGAAGGAGACATTTCCGAACCTATAGAGTTTGTATATTATATTTGCCATGTGCGTCTGTCTGTCCGTTCGTCCGTTTCTACGCAAACTAGTCCCTCAGTTTTAAAGCTGTCTGTTTAAATTTAAGTCGGAACGAGCCGGATCGGGCGACTATATCATATAGTTCCCATAGGAACAATCGGAAAACAAAAATTAAAAAACTTTGTTTTTATTTTTTTTTTGGCTTTGGTAATATTTTAATACTATGGAATTACGGGTTTTATTAAATTAATATCAGACATCTATATCATATGGCTTCCAAAGAAAAATTAAAAAATTACAAAAAAAAATTTTTTTTAAATATTTTGCTGTTTTTCTCTTTTTTAAAATATTTATTTGAGATATAGTAATAATTTACCATATCAAAATTACGCGATTAGTTTAGTTAAAAATCGGAAAACAATAACAAGCTTAATTGTTTTTAGTAATATTAATATAGGCAAAAAAATTTTAATAAATATTACCAATTCCAAAGAATATTACCAAACCCGATCCGGCTCGTTCTTCTCTACAACCTGCAATAGAAACTTTTGGGAAAGATTAAAGCAGATAGCTTAAAAACTGGGGGACTAGTTTACGTAGAAACGGACAGACGGACATAGTTAGATCGATTCTCCTGATCAAGAATATATATATATAGGGTCGGAAAAAATTCCTTCAATGCGTTGCAAACTTGTGACTGAAATTTTAATACCCTCTGCAAGGGTATTCAAATAGATTTCATTCTTAAAAATAAAATTTAATCCTTAATCCTTTCGTATCGTTGAAACAAACAAAATTCTTTAAAGCATGCATTAAATAAAAATTCGAAGCATTAAACGAATTTTTAATTTTTAATTTTTAGGAAGGTCTACAAGCTGGCGCGATGAAGACGCTAACGTCGACAGTCCAACTAGTTTGCAACGGTCAATTTCAACGGTTGGGTCTGTGAGCACAGATCGCGAGCGGCCGGGAAGCAGTAAAGGGTGCGGAGCTGGAGAGGTAGGAGGAGGCACATCTAACCCTTCTGTACGTTTGTCAAGCTCGAAGGCCTCACAATTGTGGACCGCCAATAATGATGCAGTCCGTGGTAATGCCGAGGACAATCTTCCAGAATGGGCTATGGAAAATCCATCTGAATTGGGTGGCAGCTTTGATGCGAGTGGGGCCTTTCATGGTGATATTGATTTACAAAATAACAAATGTTCGCATAATTCTTTAAAGACCAAAAGTTTAAACTCTGAACACGATGTTTCAAAATCTAAAAGTAAGGACAGCACTGCAACAGATAGTGCAAACGATAAAACATCTGAAATCCTATTAATGAAAGATCAGAACATATCAGCAGCACAGGAAGTCAACAACTCAACAACGACAAAAATGGAAGAGGTCCACGGGGATATTTCAGATCGAATCAAGGAAGTCGCCGATGAAGTGGAAAAACTAATAATGGAAGATGATAATCAAAGCTCAACAAACCAAAATCAACATGAAAATGATAGCGGACGGTTTGCAGGGCCTCTGCCAAGTCTTGCCGATATTGAGTTAAGCATGAAACCTGATTCTGTAAGTGGTACAGTACGCCAGCAAGCCGCTCCCACTATGCCTATACAAATGACGACCACACTTTCAGAAACAGCTCATCCAACAGCGCACCCAGCTGTACCGTTTTCAGACCATGTGACTATGCAGCACCATAATTTGCACCACCAACCACATTTCTCAATGCTTCCCACACCACATATGGTCAATCCAAATCTCAATGAATTGTGGTTTTACCGGGATCCTCAGGCAAATGTGCAGGGACCATTCAGTGCCATGGAGATGACAGAATGGTATCGTGCTGGATACTTTAATGAAAACCTATTTGTCCGACGATTCTCCGATAATAGGTTTAGACCGCTGGGCGAACTTATAAAATTTTGTCATGGGAACATGCCATTTACTAACAGCCACTTACTTCCTTCACCAATTGATCTAGAGAATATTCCTATTAGTCAGATACCACCCACTCTTCCAGCGGCACTTCCGCTTACACCCCGTAAGCCAACCCCAATTACTCTTTCTCTGTCTGTTGTTGAACAACAGTTGCAACAACAAAGAGACGAGCAACTCAAGGCAAATGTGACTGCAGCTGCGGAATCTCTTAGCGCCGCAATTAAAGGAAATCTTGGAGGAAATAGCATAAGCACTACATCGCATATGCTTACAATGCGATTTCAGATGCTACAGGACCAGTATTTACAGCACCAGGAATACCAAATACTGGCAGAGCTATCCAAAAATGAGGTCTTTCAGCGACTGTCAACAGTGGAGAAAGAGGCGGTTGTTCGGCGGAAAGTTCAAATGCTTGTTCTTCCTGAGTATTTGAGCAACTTAAACGCACTAAGCAACTCGCTGTCCATATTGAACCCAATTGCCGGAAGTCAGTTATATAGTGCAGTGGCTGAACATGCCAAGAAGGATCAACATATGTTTGCGAACAGTAACGAACAGCAACTTTCAGTGGGTAACCTATTAGAAGCAAATAATTTTATACTAAATGCCCAAATTATGCATCAGCAAGCACAACCAGTGATAGCTTCTTTGCCAACATCGGCTGACTGTGTTATGCAAAGTGGATCTTCAGCCGATCTTAATAAAATTGACGAGCTGCCCAGAAATGACTTGGACTTACTAAATGAATACAACTTACGAATGCTCTTGCGAGGCCAGCCAACAGTCGGCCAACAGCAACAACCTTCACTTCCAACTTCTGGCAACGAAAATCTTTCAGCAGGAGATTTTATAACTGAAACACAGTTGTTAGCGGGACACAACTTAATGATTCCGATGTGGTTACCGCCTAACAAGCCACAACAGCTTGACCAACAATGGCCTGGAATACCCAATTCAAAAGCAACGTTGTGGGAATTAGGGAATTTAAATGAAGAGCAAAGTGAAGAACAGCAACTATTAATACAAAAATCCCCACAAACCTGTTTCTCAGATCCAGTGCATTCTGTGCAAACACCACTAAACCAAGTTCAATCAGAAGATCATTTTAAACATAGCTCCGCGGATTTAGGTCAGTGCCAGACTACTGACAATCTAAAGGATTCGAATAATCATAAGTTAGTTTCATCGTTTGTTTCCGATATTGAAGAGTATCAAAACAAGGAACAAAATTCTCATCAGCAACAAACAAAGCAGACTATTAAACAGCATTCGACTATAAGACAGAATCTGCTGCAGTCTTCCGCAGTAAAGCAAATAACTGAAGATGATCGCAAACGGGAACAAACGGAAGAAAAACGTCGGCAAAAGGAGGAGCGCAAGCGTCAGCAACTTGAAGAAGAGAAACGGCGTGCTATGCAGGAGTCCGAGGAAAGGGCCCGTCAAATGCAAGAGGAAAAGGAAAGACAACAACAAATACAAGCCCAACGTCGAAAGGCATTATTAGGCAATGCTCAATCTACAGTTCAAAGTGGCATGACAGGTTGGTTTTCATATTTAACTTTACGTGCAATATGTGATATCCGTAGGTCTCATCATGAAAATTAAAATGCAGTTTTGTTCTGTTCTTATTATAACCTTGCAGACCGTTCATTGAAAATTAATTCAACCACTCAAAAAAAATTTGTTGACAAAATCTATAATTTCAATTATATTTTTATAACATTTCCTAATGTTTTCGGAGCCTTTCACAGTGGTTATAATATTTGGGGACAGCGTCCGATAATACTTATAGTGAAGATCAAATTTCAAATTTCAGTATGTGCTCGAGGTATAGTTTTGAAAAGTAATTAACTTTTTTTTAAAAAAAATGTGTATTTTTATACCCTTGCAGAGGGTATTATAATTTTGGTCAAAAGTGTGCAACGCAGTGAAGGAGACATCTCCGCCCCTATAAAGTATATATATTCTTGATCAGGATCACCTCCTGAGTTGATATAAGCATGTCCGTCTGTCTGGTCGTCTGTCCGTCTGTCTGTCTGTTTCTACGCGAACTAGTCTCTCAGTTTTAAAGATATCGAATTGAAACTTTGCACACACCCTTCTTTCCTTTGCACGCAGTATATAAGTCGGAACGGCTGGGATCGGCCGACTATATCCTATAGCTGCCATATAACTGATTTATCGGAAATGACATAACTTTGGTGTTTGTTAAGTACGGAACTTGGGATTTTCTATGGGTTTTATATTTGGCCAATCAACCCGACCTTCCAAATTTCATAAGGATTGGCCGACTATATCATATAGCCGCCTTATAACTGATCGATCGGAAATTCCATAACTTAGGTGTTTGTTAAGTTAGGAAGTTGGGATTTTCTATACGTTTTATTTTTGGTCAATTAATCCGACATACCAAATTTCATAAGGATCTGCTAACTATATTCTATAGCGGCCATATAACTGAACGATTGGAATTGTCATAACTTTGGTGTTTTTAAAGTTAGGAAGTTGGGGTTTTTATGAGTATGCATCATATGAATAATTTTGTACAATATAATTTACAGAATATTCTGCAAGGGTATTTCAACTTCGGCTCGGCCCGAAGTTAGCTCTCCTTTCTTGTTTTTTAATGGAACCGATATCAGTTGCAAGACTGACTTTGTGGCACTGCTTTCTGGCTTTCTGACTACAGAATTTTTTTCCATTGTGGGATTCGTAGTTTTGCAGTCCACAGTGGTGGCTCCCAACTTGTTATACCCTTGCAGGGGGTATTATAATTTTGGTCAAAAGTGTGCAACGCAGTTAAGGAGACATCTCCGACCCTATCCCTAAAGATTATAAAATGAAAGACCGATTTTTAAGGGGATACGGCCACAGCCCAAACCGTAAGAGCAAGAGCAGCCAAATTTTTTCACAGTATTCCATTGGGGGCGTGGGCGCCCACTAAGATCCGATATGTCCCCCCAGTGGCCCCAAACAGCTCCAACATCCATTATTCTGAGCAAAAAAAAATTGATGTATTTAAGCTTAACTTCTAAACTGGTTGGAATTTCGATATTTGGTTTTTTCCGAATTTTAGGTTTTGAAAAGGCCTAATTAGAAATCTAAAAGAAATTTTGATATCCCCCATAATTTGGGGGCTACATTTAAAATTAACTTTTCGATTTAAAAAATCTAAACCGCTGCTCCGATCAAGATGATTTTTCGCTCAATAGTTATTTTATGGCCCAAATGCTTAAGTTTAATTTTTCAAGTTTTTAACATTTTTTTAAGTATTTTTAACGAATTTATTTAGATTTTCTAAGTCATTGCGTTGTATTTTGCGGGAGCCTGTCGAGAGAACGAAACCCAGAAGCCAAGAGAGCGACGGCCGAGAGAGCAACAGCCAAGAAAACTGATGAGGGGGAGGGGTAGTGCTGCAGGGAAAGGGGGAGGGGAAAGAGGCAATTTAAGTTAAATTTGTTTAGGATTTTAAAAACTTAAACTGCTGCTCCGATCAATATGATTTTCGATAAATAGTCAGTCCTGTGGATCAAATGCTTAGGTTTTATTTTTCATTTTGTAGCAGAAGTAAGAGCCTTATTTAATTTCCACCATGGAAGAAAATAGAAAATTACTACAAATTCTGTAAGCAAAGCCAAAATTTTTCCAAGTTAAATATTAATCTTAAGATTCGAACTTTTGACCAAATACGTATGTACATATGTATATTTGGATATGTTTTGATTTGCTTATATGTACAATACATGTACATACATACAATGTGTGTGTATGTTTCTATTCGAAAGTAGATAATGTGCTTAAATACAAATGAAAAAAATGATTTATTATACCCGTTTATCGATCAAATGTGGAATCTGAAAATAATACGTTACTTTGCTGTTTTTGTATTGGATGCCAATCTTTTACTGTGTGTACAAAGGTTTTCGTTTCATTCAAAACAAGAAATTTGAAAACAACAAATTCCAATTTACAAACAAGTATACATATTTGTGCGCAAATTAAAATTGCATTGATAACATTGTAACTGATAAAAAGTATACAAGCTCACGACTTTTACTTGGATCACTTTCATTTATTATATAGCTCTGCCAGTATCCTTCTGATTCTCTCTCTTGAAGGATCTTCTACAAAGGTTGTTTACACAAAGGTTTTCAAAAAACGCGCAAATAAGAAATAAGAAAGTCTTGACAACCATACTCAAAACTAATTTTAAGCGAACGAAGTCGCGCCGGGTAAAGCTAGTAAAGTATATATATTCTTGATCAGGATCGCCTCCTGAGTTGATATAAGCATGTCCGTCTATCCGTCTGTCCGTCTGTCTGTCTGTCTGTTTCTACGGGAACTAGTCTCCCAGTTTTAAAAATATCGAATTGAAACTTTGCACACACCCTTCTTTCCTTTGCACGCAGTATAAAAGTCGGAACGGTCGGGATCGGCCGACTATATCCTATAGCTGGCATATAACTGAACGATTGGAAATGCCATAACTTTGGTGTTAGGAAGTTGGGATTTTTTATGCGTATTAAGAGTGCATCATATAAATAATTTTCGAGAATATAATTTACAGAATATTCTGCAAGGGTATATCAACTTCGGCTCCGGCAGAAATCAGCTTTCCTTTCTTGTTTTTGCTCCTTTCGTCGTTTGACGTGATGATTATCCCGGTGCCGTTAAGTACGCTTATACTAAAGTATTAATGAGCTTTTTAATGCTCTAAAAATTTATTTTAGAACTTTAAATTCACCCCAATGTTAACCATTGTTTTTGTTTAGGTAATTCTGCTTCTAAGAATGACACCGTTAAAACGTCTGAACCACAAGTAGCATCGCGTTTACCTGCTGCATCCGTAGCGCCATGGTCACTTCAGTCACCAAATTCTAGTAGCACCGCGCCTGGACTGGCAGAGATACAAAAGGCAGAACGTCGGGAGCGGCGCGCGGACCAGCAGCGACATCAAGAGTTGCTAGATAAACAATTGCGTGCCAATGCTGCAGCTGCGGCTGAAGCGAACGATGCTTTGCTAAAATGGCAGGCAGCACCAGCGTCGGCTCCCGTAATGAGCCTTGCGGAGATTCAGGCAGAAGAGACCAAGCGTTTGACCAATGACCTTTTAGATCAGCAGCGTCGTCGCGAACTGGAGCAACACCAGCATGCTGCACTACAATCAGCCTCTGTTGTGTCGAGTGGAACTTCCAACATCTGGGGTAGCGGCAGTAAGGCATGGAGCGGTTCGTGCGCTGCTCCGTTACTATCTATGAGATCAAGCACTGGAACTGGTCTGTGGGACGAACCAAACGCATCAGGTACTAATCAGTCTATGTTTGGTTCTGTTACAAGCAGTAACATTACTGTAAATGCCGCTGCAGGTGGACTAAATTCGGCCAATAAAACCAACGTAAATGCTCAGAATAAGTCGTCGAATTCATTTGCATCGCCTCGAAATTTACGCAAAAGTCAGACATTGCCGGCCATAAATAACACAGGAAAAAACATTAAAACTGCGCCAGGACAACAACAACAGCAAGAGAAACTAAAATTCGGTCAGATCCGTCCGTCAAAAATTTCAGCTACTTCAGTTGAGGACAAAGATAAGGAGAGAAAGTCCAATTATAAAAGCCAGGTGCATCAAGGCCCCTCCGAACAGTCTGTTAATAAGGTTACCGAATTCGAAAACGAGTTCACTAGCTGGTGTATTAAGAGTCTAGATAATATGTCCGCCAAAGTTGATGGTAAATATTTGTAATCTTGACCTTGACTTTTTCGCAAACTATTTTAGTTTTTTATATATTTTTAGTACCAACGTTCGTAGCTTTCTTGCAAGATTTGGAGGCACCATATGAAGTGAAGGACTATGTTCGAATATACCTTGGTATGTAGTTCTTTATAATTTATTTATCATCATTTATTTATTAATCTTTTTTTTTCTATTTTAATATCATTGGCTTTTTGCAAGATTTTGTTTAAAAAATATCTCGGTTGCAAAGTTGTAAACATTGAGAATTTCTTGAAATTTTGGACACTTTGGACAAGTGAAATACTGATGTCAGAAATCTGTTCCAAATGTTTATTTTTGCCATCGCTTTTTATACCCCTTACTCGTAGAGTAAAAGGGTATATTGTATTCGTGCGAAAGTATGTAACAGGTAGAAGGAAGCGTTTCCGACCCTATAAAGTATATATATTCTTGTTCAGGATCACTAGCTGAGTCGATCTAGCCATGTCCGTCTGTCCGTCTGTCTGTCTGTCCGTATGAACGCTAGGAGTTCCTACGCAGCGCAAGTTTGTTTCAAAATAGTGCCACACCCCCTCTGACGCCCACAAGCCACAAGCTGTGGCCACAGTTTTGATTCTATTTTGAAAATATTATTTGATATGTATTTGTTTCGTCAATACCTATCGTTTGGCCAAATAAAAGTTTGCCACGCCCACTCTAACGCCCAAAAACCCATTAAACGCTTAAGCCTGGCTCGCGCCTACATTTCCGCCTTATGGCCCGTCGTACCAATGTCTTGGGGTAGATGGCGCAATCCAATAGCGCCATAAAAATCGAGAGCTAATTCGAGCGGCGAAAAACATACAAGAAGGCATATTTATATTAAGTTGTTTAGCTGAGTAACGGGTATCTAATATCTAATAGCACTCGACTATAGCGTTCTCTCTTGTTTTACATAACCTGTGTCATCACAGGTAAAATAAAGATTAAATTTTTGTACATCCCAACATAGTTGTGTGGTGACGAACGACTCAATTTTTAATATTGATAAACTTGATGCAAAGATTAAATCTCTGGACCTCTATCTTCAGAACTTTAAATAAAAATGTCTTCATGAAAAACAGTAACATCAACATAGGCTACTTCCAAATAAGGGGAACAGACTAAATGCAATGCAACGGTAGTTTGTTAGTCAGCTGACATGGCTCCTTCTGCTGCTGTAAGCGGTTGTTTTATTTAAGTTAGGAATTAAGAATACAAGGAATAATAATTAATATCTATAGGGGCGCACTGTGTTAGTGCAAGAAAGGAACCACAGTTTATATACCCTTGCAGTTATTTCAAATCGACTACTTTTAGATTTCTATGCCTTTAATTTTAAAAACAATGATGCTGCTCTGCTTTTTGCCATCGTTTTTATGGAAGCTATATGATATTGTAGACCGATTTTAATTCCTTAATTCCATAATATTTAAATATTACCAAATCCGAATGAACAAAATTAAAAACAACAAAGTAACAATTTTTTTCGAATTTTTTCCGATTGTTCCTATGGGAGCTATATGATATAGTCGCCCGATCCGGCTAGTTCCGACTTATATACTACATGTAATATAAATATACCTTTTGGGAGAGTTTCAAGCAGATAGATTTTAAAAATAAGGGACTAGTTTGCTTAGAAACAGACGGACGGACGGGCAGACGGACTGACAGACAGATGGACAGACGGACAGCCAGACAGACGGACGGAAAGACGGAGAGACAGACGGACGGACTGACAGGCGGACGGACGGTATATGAGTATTAAGAATGCATAATATGAATAATTTTCGAGAATATATCGTTCTGAGTTGATATAAGCATGTCCGTCCCTGTGTCTGTTTCTACACGAAATAGTCTCTCAGTTTTAATAATATCGAATTGAAATTTTGCACACACCCTTCTTTGCTTTGCACGCACAATATAAGTCGGATCGGCTGACTATATCCTATAGCTGTCATTTAACTGAACGATCAGAAATGCCATAACTTTGGTGTTTGTAATGTTAGGAAGTTGGGATTTTTGATTGGGATTATTTTTGGCCAATCAATCCAATCCGACCTTCCAAATATCATAAGTATCGGCCGACTATATTTTATAGTTTTGGTATTTTAAAATTAAGGAAGTTGGGATTTTCTATGAGTACTAAGAATGCATCATATGAATAATTTTGGAGAATATAATTTACAGAATATTCTGCAACTTCGGCTCCGCCCAAGTTAGCTTTCCTTTCTTGTTATTTTTTTTGTTCTTTGGGATTTGGTATTATTTAAATATTATTGAATAACGTTTTAATTAAATTAAAGAAAGACAGCTTCGGTATTTTTAGTAATAAAGGCATGAAAATCGAAATGTAGTCGATTTGTAATAACTGCAAGGGTTTATAAGCTTCGGCTTGCCGAGGTTTGCTTATTTTCTTGTTTATCATTAAACCATTTAGAGTGAAACGGGATAAAGTGTTAACCAAAGTTAATTAATTCCCAAGTGTGCCAATAATTGAATTCTAAATAAATGAATAGACTTGTATTTAACAGTAAATGATATCTTTAAATAAATATTTTGTTTGATTTAATTAATTTTGATCGTCCTGTATATATAATACAAATTTTAAATCTAAATCCGGACCGATTGTATTTATTAGGTCATAAACTTAACTTCATTAATTTAACGACGGTTAAGTCGTGGTAAAACAGCTGAACTTAACCTGTTCGACGGACAAGAAAATACGGTCCAAATATATAACACAATAAAGTCGTATTTTGCTATATAAATGGTATTTTCTAACCTCTTAGGTGAAGGAAAAGAGTCATTGGATTTTGCCAAGCAGTTTTTGGATCGACGCAGTAAATACAAGAGTTTACAGCGTGCCCAAAATGCACATAATGATGACATGTGTAAACCAGCTCCTGCCATTACACCATCGGCGAACGACTATACTGACAGCAAGGTGGGTCTTCTATGTATAATTAACATTGCGTATTAATATTGTCTTTCTTAAGAACAAGCAGAAAAAAGTTAAGAAGAATAAGATGACTAGAATGGACGCCCGCATTCTTGGGTTTTCGGTAACAGCCGCCGAGGGTCGCATAAATGTTGGTGTTCGTGATTATGTCGAAGGACCATAACCAGATTGGGATAACCTCAAATTTTATATAAAATTACAAATCTTATAAACAACAGAATTGAATTAAATGTTAGGTCACAAATGAATGTGCGCTAAACCCTGGTATACCTAAATAAATAAATAAATAAATATATTTATATATATATCTATATATCTGTTATACATATATATATATATATATATATATATATACATATATATGTATATATATGTCTATACATAAACAAAACTGTTAGTAAATACTTGCTAACTATTCGTCCTTCGAATCAATGTCATATGTTATGTCGGTCATCTTCGTCAGGGTTGGACCAAAACAGCGTTTGGCCAAAACACCAAACAGGGGTGAGTATAGAGGAAGAGAAATTTACAATAGTTGCGTCTCTGTCCTTTCCTCCTTTAGCAGCCTTTGTCGTTGCCTTTATTATTTGGTCATTGTTGAATACAATTTGTGCACTCAAAAATGTATACATTGCTCAATCAAACAAATTAAGGGCTTTTGTCTTTTTCCACTTGAACGGAAAGTAATACAAAACGGCGTCAAGTTAACTAAATTCGGCATTGAGGCGTGTACAAGCCGACTGCATCTGTAACTTTTCGCTCGACTCACTTTTGATTTTGCAGAAATATTTTCTTTTTAAACAAAGATTGTAAAGTTCATATTCGTAAAAAAAAGAGTCAGGCCATACTCCTACAAAAACTACTGAATTATCCACATACGAATGGCAGACAGTTAAACGTTTAAAATTTGTATACCCATGCAGAGGGTATTATAATTTTGATCAGAAGTTTGTAACGCAGTGAAGGAGACGTTTCCGACCCCATAAAGTATATGTACATATATATTCTTGCTTAGGATCAATAGGGAGTCGATATCAAGATTGAAAAGATCAAGATTGAAAAGTACCCCGGTCGGACTTCTATTTCCTACAGCTACCATAGGAACAATCGGATTTACTTGCAAGAATTAAAGATATTTCGCGCAGTGTAAGGGCTATTGACATGAATCTTTAGAGATGGAATATTTTTATGCATACAGGTAGCACTGCACTTTGTGACAATTTTTTTTAATATTTTTTGCGCTCTCAAAAATTTAAAGCTCACAAATGCAATCAGGATAAAACAAAAGAAATAACATTCGACATAACGTTTCCACAATTTTAGATGGCGCCATTTGACGAAGTGCAGTGCCAACACCACAAGTTTAGAGAGAGCGAGGACTCCCGTCCCAGGCTAAATGCAGTGACCTTATTAACACTAATCTCCAAAATTTAGCTATTGTAGTTTCCGAAATAACGACGTTTATACGGATTTCGATCTACTCGACTATCGATCCTGATCAGAATATATATTTATATATTATATATTACGAGGTCGAACAATTAGGTATATTAGGTACAGCGGAAAACCTAACTTTCATCTCTGGAGCAAATTGTCGGTTTCATTTTAAGCTACAATATTTTAAATATTTAGTTTTTTATTATTTTCGCTACGTTTCACCCAAAGTTAATTTCCGCAGACTGGCAACGCAATGCAATTTTCTGGTATTTTTTCGTCGATCTGAGGACCGAGGTGAAAAAAAAAATTGACGAAAAGTGAACGCTAGCTGTTTGCCTCTCGCTCTCTCTCATGACTGGCGTACAGTTTTCGTCGATTTGAGTACTAGGCTTTAATCTTTTGGTGTGCGTTTCTCACTGAACATATTAAAAAATTGGGGGAAAAAAAAACCCGCAAAAGTCAATTGCAGGAGTTTACATGTGAGAAAAAAAAACATTAATACACTATCTGGGGTGCCTCTTGTCAGAGCAAAATGTTTCTTAGGTCAAAAATTTATGAAAAAAACACGATAAAAGTGCAGCTATGAACTTTAAATTGGCAAATAATTATTTAATTATAAATTTAAAAAAAAAACAACTGTTAAATTTAAATTGTATTGTTTTTTAATTTCTTTGTACAGCGGCAGTCTTGTCTTGCCAAGGTAGTTGATATTTTAAAGGCTCTTTCACGCAAATGCGATATTTGCATTTTAAGTGCTTGTCAACAAACCCAGTTGATTGATAGTACGACCGTAGCACACTTAAATATGAAGAACTCTCGAATTTTTGGTCACACTGGGAAGATTAAAGTTTTTAAGCCTAGTACTCAGATCGACGAAAATTGTCCACCAGTCATGAGTGAGAGCGTGAGGCGTTCACATTTCGTCAAGGGTTTTTTCGCCTCGGTCCTCAGATCGACGAAAAAAATATCAAAAAATTGCATAGCGTTGCCAGACTGGGTGAACCCTAGCGAAAAGATTAAAAAACGAGGACGGAAGCTAACTTCGGCAAGCCGAAGTTTTAATACCCTTGCAGACTTAGCCGAAATATGTAAAATAAACCCGAAGTCTTCTTAATACAAATGCCAAGAGCAATAGTATATAGACGTCCGATCGGCAAGCGCTTTTACCCTGATCAAGGTATGCGTAAATAAAAAAGACTTGGAAAAATTTATGTCAATAGCTTATACACTGCGCGAAATATTCTAAAAATAATGAAATTTTGACCGATTTCACCGCATTGTTCCTATGGGAGCTATAGGATATAGACGTCCGATCAGCACGCGCTTTTACCTTGATGAAGGAATGCATAAAAAAATACGATTTGAAAAAATGTATAGCAATAGCTTTAACACATCGCGAAATATTCTGAAAAACATCAAATTTGGACCGATATTACCCTATTGTTCCTATGGGAGCTATAGGATATAGACGTCCGATCGTCACGCGCTTTTACCCTGATCAAGGTACGCATAAAAAAATAAGATTTGGAAAGATTTATGTCAATAGCTTTTACACTGCGCGAAATATCCTAAAAATCATTAAATTTTACCCGATTTTACCCTATTGTTCCTATGGGAGCTATAGGATATAGACGTCCGATCGCCACGCGCTTTTACCCTGATCAAGGTATGCATAAAAAAATACGATTTGGAAAGATTAATGTCAATAGCTTTTACACTGCGCGAAATATCATAAATTCTTGCAAGATATATCCAATTGTTCCTATGGGAGCTATAGGATATAGACGTCCGATCGGGGCGATTTTCAAACTTGATCTGCGTACACATGTTTTAGGACGATTGTGAAAGTTTCAGATCGCTAGCTTTTAAACTGAGCTCGCAAACGGTATTGAAACAGACGGACAGACGGACATGGCTATATCGACTCCACTATTGATCCTGATCAAGAATATATATACTTTATGGGGTCGGAAACGTCTCCATCACTGCGTTACAAACTTCTGACCAAAATTATAATACCCTCTGCAAGGGTATAATTAAATCTTTTGGCGTGCGCTTCTCACTGAACAATTTAAAAAATGGTCGCAAAAAATAAAAAACCCGTAAAAGTCAATTGCAGGAGTTTACATGTGAGAAAAAAAAACATTAATACACTATCTGGGGTGCCTCTTGTCAGAGCAAAATGTTTCTTAGGTCAAAAATTTATGAAAAAACACGATAAAAGTGCAGCTATGAACTTTAAATTGGCAAATAATTATTTAATTATAAATTAAAAAAAAAAACAACTGTTAAATTTAAATTGTATTGTTTTTTAATTTCTTTGTACAGCGGCAGTCTTGTCTTGCCAAGGTAGTTGATAATTTAAAGGCTTTTTTCCGCAAATACGATATTTAAATTTTAATTGCTTGTCAACAAACCCAGCTGACTGACAGTACTACCGTAGCACGCTTAATTCCGAAGAACTCTCGAAATAATAATAATACATTGTTTTCACAAATTTTCATCGAAACAAAAAATAACTGAGCCGTTCGCAGCCAAGCTCCGTAGGCGCCTCCAAAAAAATGTTTTGCGGTGAACAGCATAACTCATCAGAAAAACCAAAACAAAAATTGATTATTAGTAAAGATGTTTATGAAGGTAACTACGATGAGTTCTTTTCAATTTTGGATTTTTGGTAATACTTTGAAGTCAAAAACGTGAATTTAGCCTAAAAATTCGATATATTAGTTTTTATAAAATTAAAAACAATCAGTAAAAAAAAACTCGACGTCAGTACCTGTGGATTTAGGTACAGAAATTGTGTGCAAAATTTTAAAACGATTCGTCAAGTTGATTCTGCAGGATCGTGTTCACCGACTTTGAAATGGCAACTTTTCAGGAGATCGTTTTAAAGTTTTGGACACCCAAAAATTGAATACAAAACGAGCTAACTTACCTACGTTCCACTGCCCATAACTTCGGAAGTTTTACTCGGAGCAATATAAAATGGTAACGCAATATTCTTCAACAGTTGTGCACTCAGAAAAAAAGTAAAAAAAAATGTAAAAACCAAGAAGTGAAACTCGAAATTCGTATGCTATCAGTTAATAAGTATCGCTAGAGCGCAGAAACTACACGCTTGAAACTTTATATTTCTTAGGGACACAGAAAGATGAAAACCTACACTACGCTACCGTTTTCCTCCTATAACTATACCAGCAAGAAGGGAAGCAAACTTTGGCAAGCCGAAGTTTATATACCCTTGCAGATATTACAAGAAAGGAAAGCTAATTTTGGGCGGAGCCGAAGTTGAAATACCCTTGAGAATATTTTGTAAATTATATTCTCGAAAATTATTCATATGATGCATTCTTAACACTTATAAAAATCCCAACTTCCTAACTTTAAAAACACCAAAGTTATGGCAATTCCAATCGTTCACTTATATGGCAGCTATAGAATATAGTCGGCCGATCCTTAGAAATTTGGTATGTCGGATTAATTGGCTAAAAATAAAACCTGTAGAAAATCCCAACTTCCTAACTTAACAAACACCAAAGTTATGGCATTTCCGATCAATCTGTTATATGGCGGCTATATGATGTAGTAGGCCAATGAAATTTGGTAAGTCGAATTAATTAGCCAAATATAATACCCATAAAAAATCCCAACTTCCTAACTTTACAAACACCAAAGTTATGGCATATCCGATAAATCAGTTAAATGGCAGCTATAGGATATAGTCGGCCGATCCCGGCCGTTCCGACTTACATACTGCGTGCAAAGGAAAAAAGAGTGTGTGCACAGTTTCAATTCGATATCTTTAAAACTGAGAGATTAATTCGCGTAGAAACAGACAGATGGACATGCTTATATCAACTCAGGAGGTCATCCTGATCAAGAATATATATACTTTATAGGGTCGCAGATATAAAGTATATATATTTTTGATTAGGATCACCTCCTGAGCTGATATAAGCATGTCCGTCTGTCCGTCTGTCTGTTTCTACACGAACTAGTCTCTCAGTTTTAAAGATATCGAATTGAAACTTTGCACACACTCTTCTTTCCTTTGCACGCAGTATATAAGTCGGAACGGCCGGGATCGGCCGACTATATCCTATAGCTGCCATATAACTGATTGATCGGAAATGCGATAACTTTGGTGTTTGTAAAGTTAGGAAGTTGGGATTTTCTACAGGTTTTATTTTTGGCCAATTAATCCGACATACCAAATTGCATAAGGATCGGGCGACTTATTCTATTGCTGCCATATAACTGAAGGATTAGAAATGGTGTTTTTAAAGTTAGGATGTTGGGATTTTGTATGACTATTAAGAATGCATCTTATGAATAATTTTGGAGAGTATAATGTACAGAGTATTCTGCAAGGGTATATCAACTTCGACACCGCCAGAAGTTAGCTTTCCTTTCTTATTTTTAGTAAAATAGGCACTTCGGTTTGCCGAAGTTTGGTTCCTTTCCTGTTTGTCTTAATTTTTTTTCCGATTGTTATAATCAGCCGGCTTGTTCCGACTTACATATATACTACATGCAACAGAAAGATAACTTTTAGGAAATTTTCAAGCATATATGTAGCTTTAAAACTGAGGGACTAGTTTGACTCTCCTGGTAATGCTGATCAAGAATATATATATTTAATAGGGGCGGAAATGTCTCCTTCACTGCGTAGCAAATTTTTGACTGAAATTATAATGCCCTTCGCAAGGGTATACAAATTTCGACCTGCGGAGTTGTGACTAGCAGTGAATTGGGACTGCTCATGTGGAAAGTAACAAAAGACAAATAAGCTCTTAGCAGATAATTTAATATTATTATTGAATTTGCGTACTTATACTTATGACTACTATTAATTGTACGTAAAGTGTTTGCTATCAAGTGCGAAAAGTAAGGGCGTTGAATAGAATTGTCGAAAAACACCACCATGAATTTGTATTTTTATTGTTGCGCACCCTCAATGTAAAAATATAACCAGTTCTATCAGATAATAAACAGGTATCTGGTTTCAATTGTGTCGTTCCAACATCTGTCGCAACCGCCCAATTACGACACCAAGTCGAAGCTCATATAACTCAATTAGAGCAGTCCTTTACCGAACAATGAAAATGCGCCATTCAATTTCCAGGCTGACTTTGATATTACTTTTAGTTTAAATAAAAATCCATTTTATTTGGCTTATAATACAATTGTTTTTGTTTAATACATGCACTTTCAGGCATGACATTTACAGAAGAGAATGAAAAAAGAAATGGTTTAAAATGATTGCCACTTTTTGTAGTGGAGATTACATACACTCATAATAAAATCACCCATAACATTTTAAAAATCGCCAACAAACTTTATTTTTTCAAAATATATATGTAAAAAATATATACTAAAAATATTTTTTTTCAAATGAAGATATAATTGCAATAAACCAATATTTCGGCTTGCCGAATTTTGCTTCCTTTCTTATTGGAAACATATAATTAGCCACTCGGGTTGGCACAGTAACTAATGGCAGCTAAGTAAATGTATTATGAATTTGTAATTTATGTAAGAATAATTAATAAAATATGCAAAATAAACTTTAGCTGTGGTTTTAGAATAAAACAAGAAAGGAAAGCTAACTTCGGGCGGAGCCGAAGTTGATATACCCTTGCAGAATATTCTCTAAATAATATTCTCAAAAATTATTCATATAATGCATTCTAAATACTCATAAAAATCCCAACTTCCTAACTTTAAAAACACCAACGTTATGGCATTTTCAATCGTAGTTATATGGCAGCTATAGGATATAGCCGGCCGATCCCTATAAAATTTGGTAGGGCGTATTGATTGGCCAAATATGAAACTCATAGAAAATCCCAACTTTAAAAATACCAAAGTTATGGTATTTCCTATCGTTATATAGGAGCTATAGGATATATGAAATTTGTTAGGTCGAATTGATTGGCCAAATAAAAAAGCCATAGAAAAAAATTATTCATATAATGCATTCTAAATACTCATAAAAATCCCAACTTCCTAACTTTACAAACACCAGAGTTATGGCATTTCCTATCGTTCAGTTATATGGCAGCTATAGGATATAGTGTCTATAGTGTCTATAGGATATAGTCGGCCGATCCCGGCCGTTCCGACTTATATACTGCGTGCAAGGGAAAGAAGGGTGTGTGCAAAGTTTCAATTCGATATCTTTAAAACTGAGAGACTAGTTCGCGTAGAAACAGACAGACGGACAGGTGGACAGAGGGACATGCTTATATCAACTCAGGAGGCGATCATCATCAAGAATATATATGCTTTATGGAGTCGGAGATGTCTCCTTCACAGCATTGCACACTTTTGACCAAAATTATAATACCCTCTGCAAGGGTATAAATATGGAAAATTCCTGACGTAAAAAACGTTTCTATTAGTCAGCTTTTCCAGAATCAAAAAGCTTACAAAAATTTGGAATAATAGCTCTCCAAGATCTTTGCCGTCATAAATTATAGTTTGAAAGCAGTTGTTACAAAGGAAAAGAAATACCTTGCGCCAAGCTCGTTTCAAAATTAGGAATCGTTTAAAAAAAATTGTTTCCTTAACACAAGTTATAGATAAATGTACCCTAGAATTTGTAGCGCGATGTCATCGAATAAGGCAACTTTCTTTAATATTTATGCACTTGCAGACGGTATTATGATTTCAGTCAAAACGCAACGAAGAGAAAGGCACTTTTCCGACCCTATAATGTGTGTCATTATTCCTGACCAGCATCACCAGGAGAGCCGTTTCGGTCTGTCGGTTTCTACTCCAACTTGTCCCTCAGTTCTTAAGATATTTGGATGAAACTTTGCAAAATGTTTATACCCGTTACTCGTAGAGTAAAAGGGTATATTATATTCGTGCAAAAGTATGTAACAGGTAGAAGGAAGCGTTTCCGACCCTATAAAGTATATATATTCTTGTTCAGGATCACTAGCCGAGTCGATATAGCCATGTCCGTCTGTCCGTCTGTCCGTCTGTCCGTCTGTCCGTCTGTCCGTCTGTCTGTCCGTCTGTCTGTCTGTCCGTATGAACGCTGAGATCTCGGAAACTATAAAAGCTAGAAGATTGGCATTTTGCATGTAGATTTTAGGAGTTCCTACGCAGCGCAAGTTTGTTTCAAAATGGTGCCACGCCCCTCTGACGCCCACAAGCCAAAAGCTGTGGCTACAGTTTAGATGCTATTATGAAAATTTTGTTTGATATGTATTTGTTTCGTCAATACCTATCGATTGGCCAAATAAAAGTTTGCCACGCCCACTCTAACGCCCAAAAACCCATTAAACACTTAAGCCTGGCTAGCGCCTACATTTCCGCCTTTCATGGCGTATACAATAGCGCCATCTAACGGATGAATTTGGAACAGCTGGCCAAGGTGCTCAACAGAGTCAACGTTAATTCTGGATGTTTTCTATTAAAGGAAATTGCGATGGCTTTTATTTGTCAATACCGAACTATATCCCAAGAACTATGCAAATCAAATCCAGTTAGCCAAATTGGTGTTCCCTGGGTACCGATTTTAACATAAAAATCGGGAGCTAATTCGAGGGGCGAAAAACATACAAGAAGGCATATTTATATTAAGTTGTTTAGCTGAGTAACGGGTATCTAATAGTCAAGGCACTCGACTATAGCGTTCTCTCTTGTTTTGTTCTGTGTTCCATAGAAGCAATTGGCAAAAAAGTGAAATAATATTATAGGCCAGATATAGTAATATCTATTTTTAATGATTTCCAAATTTTTAACCCTCAAAACCTCCCCCCGTGGATACACCACTGCATGAGTCATATCAATGTATAGAGCTGTGTTCATGGAGCTTAGCGAGTTTCAATGGCTTCTATTCCCCAATGGGATTTATTGGTTGTAAACCGATTATACGCTCAGAGTACTTCAACACCGGCTTCCGAAGCAACTTGGTCGAGCGCCAATGGCAGCCCAACAAACCCTATATAAGAATAATTGTTGTTCTAGTCACCACCCACCACCCACCGCCCACTCCACTTGTCCATATTTAAAGTCACTCTGGCCCAACCCCAAGATGCGCTCAGCAGCGCCGTTCCATTTATTTCATTAGTGTCGAGTCCCCCTTGTTCACATCGCGCTGATACGCCTTATTGTTGGTGTTATCCTTGCATGACTGAAGCGCTGTTGCTCCGTTACTGTTAAAATTACACATTTTTGTGGTTGCTTCCTGTTGTGCGTGCGTCTTGGGATTAGCTGGCCTTTGTCCTTGTCCCAGACCTGGTTCGGCTTGCTGTTTAAATACCGTTTAACAATTTCCCGTCGGCGAGCAGTGGCAATCTTGTTTGTGCCTTTCAGCTAATAGCAAATGAGCAAGACCTACCTACACTCATAAAAGATTTTGTCTAAGTTTTAGAATTTTGTCTACAAATGTAATGCATTTAAACTAAGATACAAATATTTAATAAAATTTTTTTAAATACATAACCGGACATGATGCATTTCTAAAAAGATACAATTATGTTATGTAACTAAGCAAGGCTGCCACTTGCAAATTTTTGAGATTTGGTTTCACTCTATTATACGCTTATTCGTTTTGAAAAAGATGTGCCCATATCATTCAATAACAGTTTGAAAGAGTTTTTACTAGTGTATGCTTTCTACCCTCGATCCGATTTCGTTGGTTATCATGGATGCATGTACATATGTATGTATTTTCTATTGTTAGTTAAGGCTTGACGAAATACATTAACTCCTTAGGGACTAGTGATTATCAAACAATTTGCACGCATTATGTTCTTATGTTTGACTGGAATTATTCAAATAATCACTCAATAAAGTATTGAGGTAAATCAACGTAATAATAACGCAGAATTTGAAATGGTTTGGTTACTAAAATAAATTGGTTCGACCCTATAAAGTATATATATTCTTGATCGGGATCGCGTCCTGAGTTGACGCTAAAGCTAACTTCGGGCGGAGCCGCATTTGAAATTCCCTTGCAGCATATTCTGTAAATTATATTCTCCAAAATTATTCATATGATGCATTCTTAACACTCATAAAAATCCCAACTTCCTAACTTTAAAACCACCAAAGTTATGGCAATTCCAATCGTTCAGTTATATGGCAGCTATAGTATATAGTCGGCCGATCCTTATGATCCTTATTTGGTATGTCGGATTGATTGGCCAAAAAAAAAAAACCAATAGAAAATTCCAACTTCCTAACTTAACAAGCACCAAAGATATTGCATTTCCGATTAATCAGTTTTTCGGATATAGTCGGCCGTTCCGAGTTATATACTTCGTGCAAAGGAAAGAAGGGTGTGAACAAAGATTCAATTCGATATTTTTATACCCGTTACTCGTAGAGTAAAAGGGTATATTGTATTCGTGCAAAAGTATGTAACAGGTAGAAGGAAGCGTTTCCGACCCTATAAAGTATATATATTCTTGTTCAGGATCACTAGACGAGTCGATCTAGCCATGTCCGTCTGTCTGTCCGTATGAACGCTGAGATCTCGGAAACTATAAAAGCTAGAAGATTGGCATTTTGCATGAAGATTCTAGGAGTTCCTACGCAGCGCAAGTTTGTTTCAAAAAGGTGCCACGCCCCCTTTAACGCCCACAATGGCTTATATACGATTTTAAAAATTTAAATATTTCGGAAAAGTAAAAATGCAGTTTTATTGTGTTTATCAATACCTATCGAAATGTAGAAGAAATTTTTCAAATCGGACCATTCGTTAAAAAGTTATGCGTGATCAAAGTTTCTATCTCCATCTCCCTCGCACTCCTTTTACCTGAGTAACGGGTATCTGATAGTCGGGGCACCCGACTATAGCGTTCTCTCTTGTTAAAACTGAGAGAATAGTTCGCGTAGAAACAGACAGACGGACATGCTTATATCAACTCAGGAGGTGATCCTGATAAAGAATATATATACTTTATAGGGTCGGGGATGTCTCCTTCACTGCGTTGCACACTTTTGACCAAAATTATAATACCGTCTGCAAGGGTATAAAAATAAAAAAAATAAGAACGACGAAGTTATAATCGTCTTTCCGATCCGGCCCGTTCCGAATTATTTACTACCGGCAAAAAAAGACTTATTGAACGGACAGAACGACGGACCTTGCAGTTTGAAGAAAATGATGACAGCTTACGTGAATGTAAGCCTACAAATAAGAGAGATATGACAGCTATAGAATATAGTCCTAAAGCTGCCATATAACTGAACGATCAGCAATGCCACAACTTTGGTGTTTATAAAGTTCGAAAATTGGGATTTTCTATGGGTTTTATTTTTAGCCAATCAACCCGACCTCCCAAATTCCATAAGGATCGGCTGACTATATCCTATAGCTACCATATAACTAAACGTTTGAAAATGTCATAACTTTGGTGTTTGTAAAGATAGGAAGTTGAGATTTTTATGAGTATTAAAAATGCATAATATGAATAATTTTAGAGAATATAATTTACACAATATTATGCAAGGGTAGGAGCCGAAGTTGATAGGCTCCGCCCGAAGTTAGCTTTCCTTTCTTGTTTTTCATAAAAATCGAACGACTGGTCATATACAAACATAAGTGAATTGAAATTACTTTACAACTTTAACCTCACATATTTAAAAACGGATCTTAATCAAATAAAACAATCTATCAAACTAAACAAAATTATCGATATAAAATAAAATCTCACTAGTACTTGTTTTCAAAAACTATTTACCCTAAAAAATACAAATATTTTCTATAAAGTGAAAAAATACTTTCTTAAAATTATCAATCTAACCCTGACTTTCACAGTTGTGTTTCTCCTTACAGTTGAAATCGAAATTGGTACTTATAAGAAAAAGAAAATGCATCTTACAATTAAAGATTTGTATATATGTGCCAAAATATGTTTATTTAAGTTAAGTCGGTTTTCCTTATTCTATAAGGTTTAAGACTTAAGAAAAGTCGATTTTTGGAAAATTCCTTAGTCGGAAAAGCCAAGCAGAATGTTTTTCGCGGGATTGTGCCAGTTTGGTATCTTTCTGTGAGATGTTTCGATCTCTGCATTAAATTCGTTAAGTTCTCATTTGAAGAGCATGTCTTGCTCGTATTTATATACATACATATGTGGTTTGAAAAATTTGTATTTACCATTGCAAAGGGTATAAGGAGACATCTCCGACCCTATAAAGTATATATATTCTTGATCAGGATCGCGTCCTGAGTTGATATTAGCATGTCCGTCTGTCTGTCCATCCGTCTGTTTGTCTGTCTGTTTCTTCGCGAACTAGTCTTTCAGTTTTAAAGATATCGAAACTTTCCACACATCCTTTGTTCCTTTGCACGCAGTATATAAGTCGGAACGGGCGGGATCGGCCGACTATATCCTACAGCTTCCAAATAACTGAACGATTGGAAATTCCATAACTTTGGTGTTTTTAAAGTTAGGAAGTTGGGATTTTTCATGAGTATTAAGAATGCATTTTATGAATAATTTTGGAGAATATAATTTACAGAATATTCTGCAAAGGTATACTAACTTAGGCTCCGCCCGAAGTTAGCTTTCCTTTCTTGTTTAATATATATATTATATTGTTGAGCAGTCGAACATAAGTACGAGCTAACGTTTTGTATTCGATTTTTAGGTGTCCAAAATTTTAAAACGATCTCCTGAAAAGTTGTCATTTGCGAAGGCGGTGCACACCTGCAAAATCTACTGGACAAATTGTTTCCAATTTTGCACTGTACTTCTTTGTCAAATTCATCAAGTAACGCTTTCGAGTTTTTATACCCTTGCAGAGGGTATTATAATTTTCGTCAAAAGTGTGCAACGCAGTGAAGGAGACATCTCCGACCCTATAAAGTATATATATTCTTGATCAGGATCACCTCCTGAGTTGATATAAGCATGTCCGTCTGTCTGTCCGTCTGTCTGTTTCTACGCGAACTAGTCTCTCAGTTTTAAAGATATCGACTTGAAACTTTGCACACACCCTTCTTTCCTTTGCACGCAGTATATAAGTCGGAACGGCCGGTATCGGCCGACTATATCCTATAGCTGCCATATAACTGAACGATAGGAAATGCCATAACACTGGTGTTTGTAAAGTTAGGAAGTTGGGATTTTCTATGGCTTTTTTATTTGGCCAATCAATCCGACCTACCAAATTTTATAGGGATCGGCCGACTATATCCTATAGCTGCCATATAACTGAACGATTGAAAATGCCATAACTTTGGTGTTTTTAAAGTTAGGAAGTTGGGATTTTTATGAGTCTTTAGAATGCATTATATGAATAATTTTGGAGAATATTATTTACGGAATATTCTGCAAGGGTATATCAACTTCGGCTCCGCCCGAAGTTAGCTTTCCTTTCTTGTTTTTTTTGTTTTTGGGACAACTCTGATTTTGGTCAAAAATCGAGGTATTTGACTTTCAAGTGCCTTTAAAAATAAAAAATAAAAGCTTTTTAAATAATGACATTTGATATTTCAATTCAGATGATTCTGTGATTAGTTACGATGTGCACCGCAGAACACCTTTTTTTCGAGATGTGGCCTGTGCCTATATCTCACTCACTTTTCAATATTTGGTAATGCAAATTTTTACATATATTGTTTAAATGTTTTACTATCACATGGAAAAACAAAAATTTTACTGCTACTATTCGTATTGCTAAATGTTAAAAAATACCGATGTCGCAGCGAATTAACCATACACCCTCCTTCAAACTTCATTTCGTTTTTAAATTTTAATTTCACTGCTGTTAGGTTTTGGAAACGCAAAGCCAAATATAAAATTGAAAACTTGAGTTTTAATGCACCTGTTTCTTTTATTTTATCTTTGAGATGGAGTTCGATAGCAATACAAGAAACTGTTAAGTCATACTGGCAAGAGGCGTTCCGATAGCAATTAATGGTTGCTTAACCATCTTTATAAAGATCGCATAAGGATTCTTTTTCTTTCTAACCCAACTCTAGTTCATAGATAAGAAGAAATCTAAGTATGGCCGCTATAGAATATAGTCGGCCGATCCCGGCCGTTCCGAGTTATATACTGCGTGTAAAGGAACGAAAGGTGTGTGCAAAGTTTCAATTCAATATCTTTAAAACTGAAAGACTAGTTCGCTTAGAAACAGACGGACATGCTTATATCAACTCAGGATGCGATCCTGATCAAGAATATATATACTTTATAGGGTAGGAGATGTGTCCTTCACTGCATTGCACACTTTTGACCAAAATTATAATACCCTCTGCATTCTTGATCAGGATCGAGTCCTGAGTTGATCGGAAATGCCATAACTACGGTGTTTGTAAAGTTAGGAAGTTTGGATTTTCTATGGGTTTTATTTTTGGTGGGTAAATGTGGAATTATAATCCGGACGGGCACACGAAATGTGTATATGGTTTATTTACACAAAAACCCACATTCAACAAAGAACAATTATAAGTGGTTTTCATTAGGCTGGCCTTCTAAAGAACCCCATATAGCTTCATAATAGATGTCATTGTAATCGCCTCCAATTTTAAAAAGAAAGCGTCGAGTACAAACAATAATAATGATTTGAACAAATTGCTCACTCATACTATATTTCAGTTTTGGTAAGATGATATGGTAGTATTAAATGACAAAGGGATTATTTGGCAAATCCTAATCGCATTGCTGGAATCTTTCGAGTGTTTTTGCGGCTGGCAATCCGAAAAGGTGCTAAGTCTTGCTAGAAGTCGACAAGATTAAGAATTTAACAATGTGCATGCGTTCATGGCTCATCAACAATAGTTAGGTAGATTTTAAAAAATACAACTGTTCAAAATATAAATACCGATAAACCTCTACTTAGATCGCTTCTGAAGTATGCTCAAAGAATTTTCCAGGAAAGGTGTAAAAAGAAACAAATAAATAGCACTAAACCGAGAATGAAAAACTTTGAAAATTCCTAATGATATTTTTTATTCACTTATGGGCAATTCAATCTTAACAACTTCAAGATTAACGAGAACGGAAGCTAGTGTTGGCAAGCCTAAGTTAAAATACCCTTTCACGTTTTTTTAAAAAATAAAAACCAATTTTAGCCTTCTCACGTTAGCTCACCCTTTCTCTTCATACTGTCAAAATTGTTAGTACAGATACATTTACAGATAAACTGTTAGTAACACCCCCGTAATCTTCTTTAAGGCTTTTTCGGCTCGACAAAAAAACTGAACTCGGAAGCCAGATCAGGAAGAAGAGAAGGCACAGCTTAGTTTAATTGATTGAATAATAGCAATTCGTTTCTATTATGCCTTACAACGAAATCGAGCTATTTAGCCCTGATCGTTTGATTGACAGGATATAGGATATTGTAAACGTATATTTACACATATGACCGTGGCAGCCAGTCTTCGTCACCCCTTCGAAAAAAAGGTGGTATTCAGCTAAAATCAGGCATTGGGGAACTCTATCATTAGTTAAAACAAAACCCATTTTAAGGAGGTAAAAAGGTCGTGACGATCGCACTTTTAACATACAAAGAATGGTTTAGCATTCGACTAAAAATACCATTTTAGAATATTTTAATTCCTTTTAGACATAAAGCTTAAATTCTTTGTTGAAGAGGGTAGAATGCGAAAAATGAAAAAAGTCTATTTATTTAGTCGAATGTTTAATCATTTATCGTCACAAAATTTATATTCAAACAAGATAAAGTACTATAGATCTATATGTACATATGTATACATGAATACATGAATTTTTATTTCAAGACCTGTAGTGTTTGCAACTTGTTTGTTATCAAGATTTTATACATTAATTATATTAAAAACAAGAAATAATTAAATTATATTTCAAGAAAATACTTTGATAATTAGAAAATTTATTTTCCTATGGGAGATATATATAGTCGCCCGATCCCGCTTGTTCCGACTTTTATACAACCGGCAATAGAAAGACAAATTTTGGAAAAATTTCAAGCAGATAGCTTTAAAACTGAGGGACTAGTTTCCGTAACCTTTTAACTGAATTTCAATTTGGGTACTTTTCTAGTTCTATTCTTTTAGTTTCTGAGGCCGGTATCGTCATCAATTTTTGCAGAGGGTATTATAATTTTGGTCAAAAGTGTGCAACGCAGTGAAGGAGACATCTCCGACCCTAAAGTATATATATTCTTGATCAGGATCACCTCCTGAGTTGATATAAGCATGTCCGTCTGTCTGGTCGTCTGTCCGTCTGTCTGTCTGTTTCTACGCGAACTAGTCCCTCAGTTTAAAAGCTATCGAATTGAAACTTTGCACACACCCTTCTTTCCTTTGCACGCAGTATATAAGTCGGAACGGCCGGGATCGGCCGACTATATCCTATAGCTGCCATATAACTGAACAATGGAAAATGCCATAACTTTGGTGTTTTTAAAGTTAGGAAGTTGGGATTTTTATGATTATTAAGAATGCATCATACGAATAATTTTGGAGAATATTATTTACAGAATATTCTGCAAGGGTATATCAACTTCGGCTCCGCCCGAAGTTAGCTTTCCTTTCTTGTTTTAAATAATTTTTTATATTGTTGAACGTAGGTGCACAATAAACAGTTTAAACAGTGGCTGAACTTAACCAAGTACGAGCGGGTTCTTCCAAAAGGCACATTAAATCGTTAGCGGCTTACATATTCTATAGATTTAGTGGCATCCATGACATATTGTGCCATTTATTGTGTGATAAAAATAGTACCAAGCATAGTTCTAAAATTTACTCAAGAAGACAGATTGAGCAATAGTAATCTAGTAGGGTAAAAAAAAAAATGTTGTTGTGTAAAGATCATCAAATAATTAAATAAGTAACTAATTTAATTCAGAACAAGGACGGAAGCTAACTTCGGCAAGCCGAAGTTTTAATAACCTTGCCGAAATTGCAAAAATTGAAAAAGTCGCAAAAGGAATAAGGTATGCATAAATAAAATAGATTTGCATAGTTTTATGTCAATAGCTTTTATACTGCAAAAATGTCATATAAAAATAGAAAACAAGAGAGAACGCTATAGTAGTCGAGTGCCTCGACTATTTGATAACCGTTACTCAGCTAAAAAGTTCAAATTATCAATTTGAATTCGGCGATCTCTTAGAGCTGGCAGCTTTACAGCACGAGCATCAGCACCAGCACTGCTTTAGCGCAGGCAGCTTTTGTCCTGCACCAGCAGCTGTGTTTATGTTTATGTTTATGTTTATGTTTATGTTTTTGAGTGCAATAAATTGACTAGAAATATTAAACATACATACTTATATTGGCTAAACACATACATTCTTAAATAGTATTATGTATATTAAAGTCTAAATGTTTGCACAACACGAGTAACGGGTATAGCAAATAGCTTTCTTTGAAAGGAGTTATCTTTGCCGGGAAATTGCAACTGTGTACAATGTAAATACATACATATGTATGTATATGCTTACATACATACACACATACGCCATTGTTTGACTCAGACCTTCATTTTGGCTAACTTGATTTGATTTGCATAGTTCTTGGGATATAGTTCGGTATTGACAAATGAAAACCATCGCAATTTCCTTTAATAGAAATCCTTATCGAGAATTAACGTTGACTCTGTTGAGCACCTTGGCCAGCTGTTCCAAAGTCATCCGTTAGATGGCGCTACCCCGGGCCATGAAAGGCGGAAATGTAGGCGCTAGCCAGGCTTAAGCGTTTAATAGGTTTTTGGGCGTTAGAGTGGGCGTGGCAAACTTTTATTGGGCAAATCGATAGGTACTGACGAAACAAATACATATCAATTGAAATTTTCATAATAGCATCAAAACTGTGGCCACAGCTTGTGGCTTGTGGGCGTCAGAGGGGGCGTGGCACCATTTTGAAACAAACTTGCGCTGCGTAGGAACTCCTAAAATCTACATGCAAAATGACAATCTTCTAGTTTTATTGTTTCCGAGATCTCAGCGTTCATACGGACGGACAGACAGACGGAGAGACAGACGGACAGACGGACATGGCTAGATCGACTCGGCTAGTGATCCTGAACAAGAATATATATACTTTATAGGGTCGAAAACGCTTCCTTCTACCTGTTACATACTTTTGCACGAATACAATATACCCTTTTACTCTACGAGTAACGGGTATTAAAAGGGACATTTTCGCAGCCTTTAAATATTCCTTCGAAAGCTTAAGATATAGACGTCCGATCGGCATGCGTTTTTATCCTTTATACTTATATACTGCGTGAAATATCCTAAAAATCATCAAATTTTAACCGATTTTACCCTATTGTTCCTTTGGGAGCTATAGTACATAGACGTCCGATCGGCACGCGTATGTATAAAATAATACGATTTGGAAAGATGTATGTCAATAGCTTTTACACTGTGCGAAATATATTCCATTCTTGCAAGTTATATCCGATTGTTCCTATGGGAACTATAGGATATAGACATCCGATCGAGGCGGTTTTCAACTTGATCTGCGTACAAATGTTTTAGGACGACTGTGAAAGTTTTAGATCGCTAGCTTTTAAAGTGAGCTCGCAAACGGTATTGTAACAGACGGACGGACGGACAGACGCACAGATGGACAGACAGACAGACGGACATGGGTATATCGACTCCTCTATTGATCCTGATCAAGAATACATATATATACTTTATAGGGTCGGAAATGTCTCCTTCACTGCGTTACAAACTTCTGACCAAAATTATTATACCCTCTGCAAGGGTATAAAAACTAGAAAGCTTATTTTTTTTGTCTTATTTGTATTAACAGAATTATATTTTTTCTTTTCACAATTATAATCAAGACCTTAAATGGAAATTCTTATTCTTGTCAATGTTATTGTGTTATATATAAAGTATATTTACTCGCTGTTTGTGTCATTAAGATAAAATTAAAATTCAAGGAATTATACATATGTTTATTTCTGGTTTTAATTCTGCCGCGAAAATCTTGAAATGACGATTAAAAGGTTTGTGCAAATAGTCAATAATAATGTAAGTATAGTAGTTATTAACGACTTACACATAAACGTACTCATAAACATTTCCGTCACCATTTTTTGATATAGGACATTTTTCGTTATTAAAGAGATTAATTTGTCATTACTTAAATACATTTAATCAGCCATATTTTAAATTAAATTATTTAACTTTATTATTAATATTAATTTTTGGAATATTGTATGATAATCAAAAAATATAGACATTGGTTCGTCGTGGGGACGGTTTTTCTTTTATTGGCATGTTTTCAAAAACAGTTTAATTAAAACGTAAGCCTGTATATGAGCAATCTGGTGGCTTTTTATTGATTACCCACAATGCAAATTCGGTATACCTTGATCCCATTCATATAAAAGCAAATTATATAAAGCTGTGTATGTGTATGTGGAATATATACACTGCAGTGTTTACAATAGGAATTAAACGTACTGCAAGTTGTTCTCGATTTTCTTCCCTACTCGGAAGTGCGGGCGTTAGAACAAGATAGGTGTAGGTGTGTTTGCTTTGTTCAAGTCCCTTTCCCACCTTTCAGTAAACCCAAAAGAGATAGCGCTAATACCGGAACAGACTGCAGAGGACCGGCCCAATATCACCGACTACAACTGAATACCACCCCCAGAGCGCAGAGTGAATCTGGCCAATGAAAAACGACAGTTCAGGGCGGGGCGTGGCCGACCAAGACCATCCATACCGCTGGCACCCTTGTGCCAGGTTTTCAGCCATTTTGGCTGGACTCAGACATAGTTTGAACTTCGCGTCGACCGCACGTTCCTGATTTCATTCAAATTTTCAATTGATACGGTAAATAAAATATTTACAATAAAAATTGTGGTAAAATTTTGTGTACTACATAAAAACCAGTGCTTCTGAAGTGGTTCCAAATAATAGTGTTATTAATATATACATAAATTTGTATGGTAAATGATTACCTGTGAGAGTGATTACGCTTAATAACGGTTAACACTTACCAATACACTGATGATAACGTGAATTATCCTACCTTTTGCGCAAATAAATTGTAAGTTAAGACAGAAAAAAAACCAGAGTTGACTGGTTTCAAAATTTTTTTACTTACCGTATATCAAAAAAATAGTACTAGATTTTTAAAAATATGTCAATGTATTAATTAAATAACTTTGATAGTATTAAAATACAACTTTCCAAGTCATCAAATACTATGTTAGCGCCATTTAGTATACATGTTAAGCTATCTTATTGAAATGTTAGTATAATTTTTATACTATTTCGTATTACACTTATACTATCTGTTTGAAGTGATTCCCCATAAACGAAACACCGATTTTTTTCCATATTTATTTTTACTTCTTTATTAAAATATGTAAGTATACATATATTCTTATAATTATATAATTATACCCTTGCATTTCGGATCAATCAGTTCTATGGCGGCTATTGGATATAGTCTGTCGATCCTTATGAAATATAAAACCCATAGAAAATCCCAACCTGCTAACTTTACAAACAGCAAAGTTATGGCATTTCCGATCAATCAGTTATATGCCAGCTATAGACCGATCCCGGCGGTTCCGACTTATATACTGCGTGCAAAGAAAAGAAGGGTGTGTGCAAATTTTAAATTCGATATCTTTAAAACTGATAGACTAGATTGCGTAGAAACAGACAGACGGGCAGACAGCCAAACACACAGACGGACAGACGGACATGCTTATCTCAACTCAGGAGGTGATCCTGATCAAGAATATATATACTTTATAGGGTCAGAGTAGTCTCCTTTACTGCGTTGCACATTTTTGACCAAAATTATAATACCCTCTGCAAGGGTATAAATATATGTGTCGCATCTCATAATTTTCTTTTATATTTTTCCACATACTGATCGTCGTAAATATTGATTTACTTAAAATCTGAAGAGTACTCTTACTATATCATTCAAAACAAACAAAAACTGCACATCACTCCGAAAGTGGCGTGAAGAGGAGTACTCATTAACATAAATGGCGAAGATCAACAAATTGAGCATTGGCTATCCCGTAAATCGACCGCACAGTAAGATGAAAAGTAAGTCCCTCTTATGGTCTCAGTCAAAAGCCATATCAAACTGTGGTAAACTGATCATATGTATTTCGGATGTGGTATTACTTCCTCATATAAAAACAATGTGTAATAAGAGGCTTGGTCGTTGGTTTCTAGTACTCAGATCGAAAAGTGAGTTCGGCAGCGGTAAAACTTTTTCTTTCCCGTATAACAGCATTTCTATTTTCAAGGAATTTTTTTCTCAAAACAAGAAAACTTTTTTTGAATCAAGAAAGTGTTTCTCAAATGTAGAAATTGTCGCCATAAACTAAACTCGCCTTAAATCCAAGAAAAAATTTCTATATTTTAGTAAAAATGGTACTTGCTTTTAGAAATTTTTTACTTAAAATTATTTACCTTAAAAAATAGAAAAATTTTCTCAAATTAACCCTAAAAATTCGATAACCCTAAAAAATAGAAACGCTTTCTTAAATATAGAAATATTTTCTTAAATATAGGAATATTTTCTAAAAAATAAAAATGAATCCCAAAATATAGAAATATTTTCTATAACATAGGAAGAGAGGTCACTGAGTGTGCTACGTTCGTACTATTAATTAGTTCTGTTGGTTGACAAACAGTACTAATCAGCAAAGGGCTTTAAAGAATATTCTTAAGTACCTTGGCAAGGCAAGTCCGCCGGTGTACACGAAATTAAAAAAACAGCACAATTTAAATTTAAAGGTTTTTATTTACTGATATTTAATTGGTAATCTGAAGTTCATACACTCATAGCAAAATTAACCCTACATTTTAGAAATTCGCCTTAAAACTTTATTTTTTCTAAATCCAAGAAAAGATTTATACTTTCAAGGAATTTTTTTCTCAAAACAAGAAAAACTTTTCTTGAATCAAGAAAGTGTTTCTCAAATGTAGAAATTGTCGCCATAAACTAAACTCGCCTTAAATCCAAGAAAAAATTTCTATATTTTAGTAAAAATGGCACTTGTTTTTCGAAATTTTTTTCTTAAAATTAGAAATTCTGCCCTAAAAAATTATTTACCCTAAAAAATAGAAAAATTTTCTCAAATTAACCTTAAAAACTCGATAACCCTAAAAAATAGAAACGCTTTCTTAAATATAGAAATATTTTCTTAATTATAGGATTTAATTATTTTCTAAAATATAAAAATTAATTCCAAAATATAGAAATATTTTCTATAACATAGAGAATATTTTCTAAAATATCACACTGTGACCATAAAATTTATCTAAGCACAACAAGTTCAATTTCAACTTCCGTCGAGCCATACATTTTTCTGTTTTTCTCTTTTTTTACTTGTGTTATAAACAGACATGAGAAGTAATGCTTAGAACGACTAAATTTTTTACCATTTATTGAAAAGTAATTAAAATATTTTTTGTCATATGAAATATCATCTTAGAAAATGTATTTAAAATATTTCGACTTTCTCAGTTGCGACTTCACGAGTTCTAAAAAATATTTTAAACTAATATTCTTCGCTAACGCCCCATCATATAGTGGTTGGTTTTGCCGTGTGTTCTTTGCGCGCGACCGTGGCTTCATTAGATGTCTTTGAACTCGCGCGCGGGAGGACCTGGGTTCGAATCCTACCGACGGACGAATAAAATTTAAGTTTTTTCGAATAGATACTTATCGGAGTTAAAATGTAAGAACTGAAATAAATCATAATTGTACACAATTTCTCTCTCTCTCTCTCTTCCCCCATAGAAATCTATCTAAAATCGATCTTGACAAATTAGTGCAATATTAATACAAACTTTGAGACTTTTCTGAATGAAATTCATATACATATACAACACACACACATACATAAAATATATATACATAAGTCCATAAATCCAGAATGAAAAATTACATCATGATGAATGTAGACACATTTTTTTTAATTTTTAGAAAAAATCCCCTCGAATTTATGGTTAGATACTTTTAAGAAATATTTTTCTATTTTTTAGAAAAGTTTTTCTTGTTTTTAGGGCCTTTCGCCTTAGACTTTAGAAAGGTACGCCCCTTATTTTAGGAAAATTTACCCAAAAATTGAAGGTGCGATGCCTTTGAAGACAAAAATAAGGCGAATTTCTTGTTTTTAAGGTTAATTATGGTATGAGTGTAGCTTCAAAAAAATCATGCATCGAATTTTTGGGTTTCTTGGGTTTGACCTAAGAAACACTCTGCTCTGACAACTGACACTTCAAAAGACTACACTTTTTAAGATCGACGAATACTGTTCGTCAGTCATGAGAGAGAGCGATAGGCAACATAAAAAATGGAAGCCTACACTCATAGCAAAATTAACCCTAAATTTTAGAAATTCGCCTTAAAACTTTATTTTTTCTAAATCCAAGAAAAGATTTCTATTTTCAAGGAATTTTTTTCTCAAAACAAGAAAACTTTTTTTGAATCAAGAAAGTGTTTCTCAAATGTAGAAATTGTCGCCATAAACTAAACTCGCCTTAAATCCAAGAAAAAATTTCTATATTTTAGTAAAAATGGTACTTGCTTTTAGAAATTTTTTACTTAAAATTATTTACCTTAAAAAATAGAACAATTTTCTCAAATTAACCCTAAAAATTCGATAACCCTAAAAAATAGAAACGCTTTCTTAAATATAGAAATATTTTCTTAAATATAGGAATATTTTCTAAAAAATAAAAATGAATCCCAAAATATAGAAATATTTTCTATAACATAGGAATTATTTTCTAAAATGACCATAAAATTGTTCTAACCCTGTCCGAGTAGCCTAAGGGTTAGAATGTCTGACCAGAAATCTAAGCACCGCAAGTTCAATTTCAGCTGCCGACATCTTTCTTTTTTTCTTTTTTTTTACTTGTGTATAAACACAGATGAGAAGTAATGCTTAGAACGACTAAAGGTTTTACCCTTTATTGAAAAGTAATTTAAATATTTTTTGAAATATGAAATATCATTTTAGAAAATTTATTTTAAATATTTCGACTTTCACAGTTGCGACTTAATGAGTTCTGAAAACTTTTTTAAACTAATATTCTTCGCAAACGCCCCATCATATAGTCTTTGGTTTGCCGCGCGTTCTTCGCGCGCGACCGTGGCTCCATTTAATGTCTTCGAGCTCTCGCGCGGGAGACCTGTGTTCGAATCCCACCGGCGGACGAATAAAATTATAAGTTTTTTCAATTAAGAAACTTATCGGATTTTACTTGTAAGAACTGAAATAAATCATAATTGTACTAATTCTCTCTCTCTTTCCCCACAGAATTACAGTTGAAATCGTTATTGGCAATTCATTAGTGCGCAATACTAATACAAACTTTGTGACTTTTCTAAATGAAAAGCGAAGTGCTTAAATCATATACGTACATATGTATACACATACATACATACATAAATCCTGAATGAAAAATTACATCATGATGAATGAAGGAGCATTTTTTCTAATTTTTAGAAAAAATACCCTAAAATTTATAGTTAGATGCCCTAATTTTAAGAAATATTTTTCTATTTTTTAGAAAACTTTTTCTTGTTTTTAGGGCCCTTTGCCTTAGATTTTAGAAAGGAACGCCCTTAATTTTAGAAAAATTTACCATAAAATTTAAGGTGCGATGCCTTTGAAGACAAAATATTAAGGCGAATTTCTTGTTATACCCTTGCAGAGGGTATTATAATTTTGGTCAAAAGTGTGCAACGCAGTGAAGGAGACATCTCCGACCCTATAAAGTATATATATTCTTGATCAGGATCACCTCCTGAGTTGATATAGCCATGTCCGTCTGTCCGTCTGTCCGTCTGTCTGTCCGTCTGTCTGTTTCTACGCGAACTAGTCTCTCAGTTTTAAAGATATCGAATTGAAACTTTGCACACACCCTTCTTTCCTTTGCACGCAGTATATAAGTCGGAACGGCCGGGATCGGCCGACTATATCCTATAGCTGCCATATAACTGAACGATAGGAAATGCCATAACTCTGGTGTTTGTAAAGTTAGGAAGTTGGGATTTTCTATGGCTTCTTTATTTGGCCAATCAATTCGACCTACCAAATTTCATAAGGATCGGCCGACTATATCCTATAGCTCCCATATAACGATAGGAAATAGCATAACTTTGGTGTTTTTAGAGTTAGGAAGTTGGGATTTTCTATGGGTTTTATATTTGGCCAATCAATCCGACCTACCAAATTTTATAGGGATCGGCCGACTATATCCTATAGCTGCCATATAACTGAACGATTGAAATTGCCATACCTTTGGTGTTTTTAAAGTTAGGAAGTTGGGATTTTTATGAGTGTTAAGAATGCATCATATGAATAATTTTGGAGAATATTATTTACAGAATATTCTGCAAGGGTATATCAACTTCGGCTCCGCCCGAAGTTAGCTTTCCTTTCTTGTTTTTAGGGTTAATTTTGCTATGAGTGTAGTACTCAGATCGAAAAATGAGTTCGCTAGCGAAAAAACTTTAATTTTTTTCAGTGTGTCTATTTTTGAGAGTTCATCAGAATTAAGCGTGCTACGGTCATACTGCCATTCAGCTGGGTTTGTTGGCAAGCAGTTAAAATTTAAAAATCTTATTTGCGGGAAAGAGCCTTTAAAAGATATTATCAACTACCTTGGCAAGGCAAGTGTGCCGCCATACAAAGAAATCAAAAAGCAATACAACAGTTTTTTTTTTATTTACTGATAAATATTTGCTAATTTTTATTTATTTATTTAAATTTTTTGAGTTTTTCCGGCTTAAGGTCAACAATTGAAAATGTTTTAAATAAAAGTAATATGTCCGAAATATATTGGAATAAATAAAAAAATAAAATTTAAAAACTTTTATTAAAAACATTTTCAATTGAATTTATGCGTTCAAGATCATTCGACCCAATAGAATATGACAAAAGGACATAACTTTACATTTCGAGTTGTTTAAAAACAGCAAATTCTGGATGCACCAAGAATGAAGGTTGTCCAGATCGGCTTGCAAGAGTTCTTGGGAATTAGGGTTCGATAATGGCAAACAAAGTTACATCATAACATGAGAAGAGAGAACTACTTGAGGCAAGTGATTTATGAAAATTTCAAACAGTAAAGGTCCTAGGTGGCTCCCTTGCGGAGCACCAGAGTTCACGTGAACAAAGTTTGAGATTGTGCTTTTAAAAGCTACTCCCTGAGTCCGGTTCGAAAGGTATAGTATGTTGCAATCCACTTAGTCAACGTGATCGGGAATCCTAGAATTGTTAGTTTTTTTAATAAGAACTGATGGTTCACGGAATCAAAAGCCTTACTCAAGTCCGTAAAAATAACATTAGTTTGATTATTATTTTAAAAGCGCATCTGATGACTGAGGTAAATTCAAGAAGATTTGTAGTCGTCGACCTTCGTTTTATAAAACCATGCTGAGTTGGGGAAATTACTGAGCTGCCTTAGTGCTGTAGCTGAGCGGTAATAAGCAGTTCAAAAAACTTGGGGATCGCACTCAGTTTTGCTATACCGCGGTAGTTTTTAATGTCCGATTTGCTTCCTTTTTTTATGAAGTGAAATGATAAACGATTCCTTCCAAACTTCAGGGAAATACGAATGAAGAAGGGATATCTGAAAAAGTTTAGGTAAAGGTTTGCACAAAGCATCGGCACATTTTTTTATAACACAGTTCGGTACAAGGTCACAGATTTTGTTAAACATCATCCCCACTAATTAAGAGCGTGCAAATACAGTTGGAGTCAGGCAGAGGGTATGGGTAGGATGAAATGTTATCGTTACTAAAAAACGAGTACGTCGACTGGAAAAATTTTGCAAATAAGTTCGCAATATCGGCGTCAGATGTCGTATCAAGGTGAAGGCAAGATGGAAAATGTTGCGATTTTCGTTTCGAATTAACAAATGCGTAGAACTTCTTGGGGTTATCTTGGAATTCTATTCTGCAGCGGTTTAGGTAACTATTGTAACATACGAAATTGTCGACTAAAAAATTTTAACGAATATGTAAGGGATCATCGTTTGAATCCCTAAAAGACCAATCGAGTTCCGATAAATGCATATTCATTTCTGCGAATTCACCTCTTGGAAAACAGCGAAAAGATGCTGGTTCCATTTCAGGACATGAAAGTACTGGAGCTGATGCTTCTAAAGTAGCCTCAAGTGTAGGATGGTAAGCGTCTTCACGATAGGAGAGAGGGCTAATTCGAGTTACAATTGCATTGGCGAACTCCGAGACAAAAATAAGGTCTAAAACCTTTCTAAAGTAGTTCAAGACTGAGTTCACATGCCTTAATGAAAGAACAATAACACCGTGAACAAACTAACGAGAGCAATTGAATCAGTTGATGCCATCCAGGAAATGTTAGGGAGGTTAAAGTCGCCCATAAGAATAAGAGGATCATTATAGCCGAGGATTTAATGAATACTCTGTATTTGAGCCAAATGCTGAAGGTAGAGGCTAATATCAGAACGAGGGGCAATATATGAGCATGATATAAAAACGAAATAATCATGAAGCTTTATCCGAACTGCAACAAACTCTAATATGCTGTCCGTACAAATTATCGGAATACGTTAAGGGGGTCTTCTAGTCTAGAGGCTCGAATTTCGACCTTTTTTTAACAATTAATAAGAAAAAAGCAATAGATATTTTTAGTATCCGTTTTTTTATCATTTGTTTATTAAACTTAGGGGAGTACATAAAATAAATTTCAAAAAAAAAGAAATTAGTTTTCATTGAGTTATTCCTTCTTGAAGAAGAGGGGGAAAAAAAGAGGCCGTGTCCGCGTCGCCATGATATCTATGCTTGTCGTGGTCTCAAAAATAAAACAATGATAGATTCTTAATCAGTAAGAATGTCGCTATGGCATGAACCACCAAAACAAAAATATCTTTTTTTTTCATGAAATGGCGGCTACTCAAAGGAAAAAGTCGATTTTTTTTACTAATTTTTCCACTTTGTCGAACTTTTAAAAATATTATAAATTTAAAATTTTTATTTTTTGTTGGTTCATGCGATAGCGATATATTTAAATAATATTCAAGCCAAATTTCAAGTAAATCGACTGATTAGAACTTGAGTTAGAGTGGCGACCGCATCAAAAAAAGTAGTTTCGAGAAAAACGCGTTTAAAGTTCAAGTCGTTCACTCAACCGGTATAGTTTCCATGTCACTAAAACGGCTATAACTTTGAAAATAAATTGAGTTTTGAAAAATATTTGTGAATATAAAAACTATCGAATTATGAAAAAAAAATTCTTTCGATTTTCTCAAATTTCTAGACTAGAAGACCCCCTTAAGAGACAAGATCGGACTTGACGGCAAAAAAGAACACCACCTCCAAAACGCATTGAGCGGTCACATCTATATATAACATTACTTCTAGCAAATATTTCGCAGTCAGACACAGAGGAATTAAGCCACGTTTCGGTAAAAGCAATCACAATGACATCGAAGGAGTGCAGTTTACTAAGTTTGCCCAATAAACTTTTTGGAACGGTGGTTAAAGGAATCTGAGGACCTTGGACCCGATGATTAAGCATGCTTACGAACTCTTAAACAATAACATGTTTAGGACATATAGAAACATCGAGAGCCTTATTAAGATGTTACTCAGAAAGCCCAATTTTAAATGAATATATTTCACATCTCTGCTTAAACTTGAACTTCAAGAAGGTTAGTTCGGCTCGAGAAACGTTTAGTTTGCTCTTCAGGTAGATTTTTACGTCATCTTCAGAGGCACCAGGATTAATGCGAGAGACAACAATGAGCTTGTGCAACGACCGATAAGATCTTAGGTTCCATATAAGAGACTCCAGATTAGGTTGACTGCGATGGTCCCGTGTTCGTATTAGAAGGCGTCAAAATTTTGCCAGAGCCAACTGTAGCAGCACGCCGCGTACATGCCAGGTCATTGTTGACGAGCTGCAGATCAGAAGGTGCGACTCGATCGGGCGGTCCAGACAGCTGCAGGAGTAGGTGCAAAACTTTCCGTTATAATAAAATCGGCTTTAAACGGTGTAGTTTACACGCGTAAAATATGATCAGATGGAGGAGCGATAAAAACACGTCCGACAACGTAGAACTAAGGCGATTTTTCTAAGTTTTTTATTGTGCTTTTTTTGTACATATTTGACCTAAGAAACACTTTACTCTGACAAGAGAGACCCCCTTGGCTTCTCCTCCAGCACTTCTACTCTTCGGTCGCTTGCATTTTAGGTGGTATTTGTAGCTGTCCCGTAGCGACTTCCACGCCAGATTGCAACTATTATCTGAACATAAATATTCTATTAGTCCACGTAAACAAATATTACAATTATGACTTACTATCTTTATCCATTTCCCAGGCTATTTTCTCTTACGCTCTTTTTATAATGGTTGCATTACGGGACCCACAGATCGTGTTAATGTCATTTTGTCCGCAAAAGTAAACTCCTGCAATGGACTTTTGCGAGTTTTATGATTTTTGCCCTCAATTTCTTAAAATGTTCAGTAAGACCAAAATCTAATTTTAATTAAATTAACTTATTTTATTTTAATTAAATAATAAAATTATTTTAATTGTGATATTTTTTAAATGTTGTGAGTGTGTTTGAGCGTTGTTCTTGAAAACAATGTATATTTTAATTTGAAGTATCTTGATCTTTGATTTCAATGCCATATTACTAAAAACAATGCAGCTTCTTCCATTTTGCGCTGCGTTTTGGCATCGTTTCTAAGGCAGCTGTTTGATATTGTTGTCCGATTTTGACAAAACTTAAGCCTTTCGGGACTTCAGGAACAATACGTCCAGGAATTTTCAAATTGCCGTATTTTCATCAATTTAAAGCGATCGCTTATGTGAACTCATTATCTCAAACGTAGCTTTAAGTGTCTATTTTTATGATGTCTTCCCACAGAGAACCCTCCACCATCAGTTGAACGGATGGTCCATAAGGTTTTGCCGTTCCGAAAATTCCCAGTTAGTTCCCCATCCGAATTTGACGGACTTTTTTATGCGATAGTAAGGCGATGTTTTTTCGGTGCAACTCTGAGTTCTTCTTCTTGATAGTGAGAATCGGAGTTTCTGTGGTAATCGGAGTTTCACATTTGTCAAAAATACCAACCGTTTCAAACGGATGGACTCTATGCGAAGAGGGCATTACAATGTAAACACAAAAGTAACGGTAAACATCGGTAAACATATGCAAAATTGACGATGAATTCCACAACTTCCGTAAAATTTCGTCAATTCTCTCGCAAAATTTGACAAAAACGCATGTGTAAGCTTCAAAGTGCGCATTGTATGTGGTTTTTCTGTGAGAAAATAGTAAAAATAGTCTAAACAAGAAAGGAAAGCTAACTTCGGGCGGAGCCGAAGTTGAAATACCCTTGCAGAATATTCTGTAAATTATATTCTCCAAAATTATTAATATGATGCATTCTTAACACTCATAAACAACCCAACTTCCTAACTTTAAAAACACCAAAGTTATGGCAGTTCCAATCGTTCAGTTATATGGCAGCTATAAGATATAGTCGGCCGATCCTTATGATTGGCCAATTATATAACACCAAAGTTATGGCATTTCCGAGCAATCAGTTATATGGCAGCTATAGGATATAGTCGGCCGATCCCGGCCGTTCCGACTTATATACTGCGTGCAAAGGAAAGAAGGGTGTGTGCAAAGTTTCAATTCGATATCTTTAAAACTGAGAGACTAGCTAGACTTAGAAACAGACAGACGGACAGACAGACTGACGAACAGCCAGACGGACAGGCAGACGGACGGACAGACGGATAGACGGGCATGCTTATATCAACTCAGGAGGTGATCCTGATCAAGATGTCTCGGAGATGTCTCCTTTACTGCGTTGCACACTTTTGACTGAAATTATAACACCCTCTGCAAGGGTATAACTATGTTTTGGAAGCGTTAAACACTAATAAATTGTAAGTCATACATGATTTTATAAAAATGGGACTTATAATCCCAATACGTTTTTTAAGAAATCTAAATAAACTAAATCTAGAGAACGTGGAGTGCATTGTGCTCGAAGAATTGGACTCAGGTGACGATTTTGAAGATTCTGGAAGTGAATTTGTTTGTGATAGCTCTGAGGAAATAGATTTCGCTTCAGACACTAAAGTTGGTGACAAAATTACCCCTCACGATAATAAAGAAAACCACGACGAATCGTAAGGAGAATAGCAAACAACTAGGTAAACGTCACTTCTGAAAGCCATACTTCAAGCCAAATTTTCAATTTCCATCTGATCGTGAAACAAAAATTCTGTTAAACATGGCTGATGACTGTACTGAGTTTTAAGTGTTTAGCAAGCTCTTTCGATATAGTTTGCGTGTACGAATTGCTGATTACGAATCAGAGTTTATCTGCTATGAATCTTTGATTGGACTCAAATTGAGGGCTCACGGATGCTAATGAAATTTTTGTTTTTCTTGGAGTTACATGTATTATGCATTACAATAAGGTGTCATCATTAAAAGAACTATTGGAGCGAGAACGAGTCGATGGGTAATTCTGTTATCAAGAATTGTATGTCACGAGATCGCATTCTATTACTAGCATTGAAAATATATTTCAACGACTGCAAAAAGAACGAGAATGAGACTAAAGACCATTACATTGCTGATATTGTACCTTGTTTCAAATCGTAGCGATAGTCCTTTTCAGTCTGTTGATGAATATATGGTTAAATTCAAAGGTAGATCAAGCATGAAACAATATATGCCAATGAAGTCTACGATGTACATCGCTTGGACAGGAAAAACGCACGAAGATGTTATGCTCGGGCTGCAATACACCTCTGTGTTTTGAATGATTTGCTCCGTTTCAAAAATTAATAATAATAAAATATTTACAATTATGAAATAAATACTCAAAAATTCAACTCAAATGCCTTTTCATTACCTAAACCTAATATACAACTTTTGAAACTTTTACACTTATTAAGATAATATGTCTAAAAATACGTATTGGAATTATATGTCCCAGGATAAAAGGACGACTTAAAGATTTTGAAGTATGCAGTACATCATTTTTTAGCCACCTTTCATAATATGCAACAACATTCGCCACTACTATCTTTTATTTTAAAATAAGACTCCATTCCAAAAGGGTTAAAGCGTAGTTCTTACTATATTTTGATAAAAAGAAAAACAGCAAAATACAATTTTTTCATTTTTATATATTATAATTTTTCATTTTTCTATGGGAGCTATTTGATAAAGATGTCCGATTTTAATTTAATTAACACCGCAATACCATACTATTTAAATATTATATTACCAAATCCCAAAGAATAAAAAAATTAAAAACTTAAAATTTTTATTCTGATTGTTTCCATGGAAGGTATATGATCGTCGCCCGATCCGGATCGATCCAACTTATATACTACATGCAATAGAATAGTTTGGAGTAGTTTCAATCAGATAGCTTTAAAACTGAGGGACAAGTTTGCGAAGAAACCGACAGACGGACGGACGGACGGGCATGACTAGATCGACTCTTCTGGCGATGTTGATAAAAAATATACTCGTATATACTTTATGGTGTCGGAAAAGTGTCCTTCACTGCGTTGCAAACTTTTGACTGAAATTATAATACGCTCTGCTAGGGTATAAATATAAGCAACAACAAAAATTTATTTTAAACATATTTTTTTATTTATTATAGCATTTGTAACTGTGAAACAATGGGGACGACTCCTGGTCATGGCATTGGGGTATTTTAGCCATAGTTAAAACCAAAACTTCTGATTTTAAACGAAAACAGAAGGCAAAAAATGCCATGACGATCACAAATTCAATATAAATTGTATTCAATAGTGCATATTTGAGAGTTCAACAGATTTAAGAGTGCTACGGTCATACTGTCAATCAGCTGGGTTTGTTGACAAGCAGTTAAAATACAAAAATCTTATTTGCGGGAAAGAGTCCTTCAAAGATATTCAACTACCTTGGCAAAACAAGTCTGCCGCTGTACAAAGAAATTTAAAAGCCATACATTTTAAATTTAACAGTTGCTTTTTTTATTTACTGATAATTATTTGATAACTTAAAGTTCATAGCTAGACTTGGTTCTAACAGGTTATTTTACTAAGTTTTTTTATTGTGTTTTTTCTTACATTTCGACCAACACTTTGCTTTGACAACAGACTCCTCAAAAGATAAAATTTTTGTATACATATACATATACATGTTAATGTAAAAATGAATATATATATATAATATTATATAATATAATACATTTAATATAATTTTCTGATATTTATTTCGCCGATCTGAGTACCATTGTAAAAAATGAAAAAGGGTTCGCCAGCTGTTTGCCTCTCACTCCCTCTCATAGCTGACGAACAGATTTTGTCGATCTGAGTACTATGCTACAAGGAGTACATGTGCTAGTAAAAAAATTGTGCTAGTAAAAAAATTGTTCAGGAGTCTGACGACTACATTTCAGAATTCTGACGGAAATATCCCAAAATAAAAAGGAAAATAATAAAATATCCACATAATTTCTCTGCCTTTCGATAAATCCGCTAATAGATATATTACATGAACTCATAAATAAATTTTGAACATTTTGAAAAATTTTAATTGTCAAAGTATTTTAAATTTGTTATTTTTTATTTTGGTTAATATAATTATTCTGGTAATGCCATCAACTTGAAAATGGCATTATTGGAAAAATCAATTTGAAGTTTTTGTTTCTCGAAAATACAAAATCAAAGCGCGTTGGTCGAGTTGTTTCTACCGCAGAACTTCTTCAGATATACTCCGATTTACTTGAAATGTTTACAACATTTAGAATTAAAAAAATAACGAGGACGGAAACTAACTGCGACAAGCCGAAGTTTATATACCCTTGCAGTTATTACAAAACGACTAAATTTCGATATTTATGCCTACATTACTAAAAACAATGAAGCTATGTCGATTTTGCGGTGCATTTTGCCATCGTTTCTATGGCAGCTATATTATAAAACCGTAATTCCATAATAATTAAATATTACTTTATAGGCATAGACGGATCTCATTCAGACTTATACACTACCTGCAAAGGAAAGACAACTTTTTGGAAAGTTTTAAGTACTGTGGGACTAGTTTCCGTAGAATCGGACAGACGGACGGACAGATGGACAAGGTCAGATCGACTCTCCTGGTGGGTTTGAAATGTCTCCTTCACTGCGTTGCAAACTTATGACTGAAATTTTAATACCTCTGCAAGGGTATAAAAAGTAGCGAAAAGAATAAGGTATACATATATAAATTAGATTTGCACAGTTTCATGTGAATAGTTTTTATACAGAAAAAATGTCATATAAAAATAGAAAACGAGCGAGAACTCTATAGTCAAGTGCCTCGACTATTAGATACCCGTTACTCAGCTAAACAACTTCAAAGTCATCCGTTAGATGGCGCTATTGTATTGCGCCATCTACCCCAAGACATTGGTACCACGGGCAATGAAAGGCGGAAATGTAGGCGCTAGCCAGGCTTAAGCGTTTAATGGGTTTTTGGGCGTTAGAGTGGGCGTGGCAAACTTTTATTAGGCCAATCGATAGGTATTATATTGACGAAACAAATACATATCCATTAACATTTTCATAATAGCATCAAAACTGTGGCCACAGCTTGTGGCCTGTGGGCGTCAGAGTTGGCGTGGCACTCCTAAAATCTACATGCAAAATGCCAATCTTCTAGCTTTTATAGTTTCCGAGATCTCAGCGTTCATACGGACAGACAGACAGACAGACGGACAGACAGACGGACAGACGGACATGGCTAGATCGACTCGGCTAGTGATCCTGAACAAGAATATATATACTTTATAGGGTCGAAAACGCTTCCTTCTACCTGTTACATACTTTTGCACGAATACAATATACCCTTTTATTTTACGAGTAACGGGTATAACAAGAAAGAAAGCAAACTTTGGAAAGACGAAGTTTATATACCCTTGCAGTTATTGCAAATCGACTACATTTTGTTTTCTATGCCTGTATTACTAAAAACAATGAAATATGTCGATTTTGCGCCGCATTTTGCCATCATTTCTATGGCAGCTATTTGATATTGTTGTCCGCTTTTAATTTAATGAAAACCGTAATTCCATAATATATATATATAACCAAATCCCATGAACAAAAAAAAAATAAAAACAAGACAGGAAAGCTAACTTCGGGCGGTGCCGATGCTGATATTCCCTTGCAGAATACTCTGTAAATTATATTCTCCAAAATTATTTATAAGATACTTATTACTCATACAAAAACCCAATTTCCTAACTTTATTAATTTCTGATCAATCAGTTATATGGCAGCTATAGCATATAGTCGTCCGATCCCGATCCGACTTATATACTGCGTGCAAAGGAAAGACGGGTGTGTGCAAAGTTTCAATTCGATTTCTTTAAAACTGAGAGACTAGTTTGCGTAGAAACAGACAGACGGACATGCTTATATCAACTCAGGACGCGATCCTGATCAAGAATATATATACTTTATAGGGTCCCTTGATATACCCTTGCAGGGTATAATAAACAAAGTTATAATTTTTTAAAATTTTTTCCGATTGTTCCGGTGGGAGCTTTATGTCGCCCGGACCGGCTCGTTCCGACTTATTTACTATCTGCAATAGAAAGACAACTTTTGAGAAAGTTTCAAGCAGATAGCTAGTTTGCGTAGAAAAAGACGTACAGAAGGAATTTACATTATAGGATCGAAAATGTCTCCTTTACTGCGTTGTCAACTTTTGACTGAAATTACCCTCTGCAAAGTTATAAAAACCAATATTTTAATTATTACGGCTAAAATAGTCTTTTATTGCAATAAGAACCTATAGGCCCACCCAGAGAAAAATGCACAATTTCAGAGTTAGTAAGTACAAAATACTTTAAATATAAACTTCAATCACCCTTTCTTTTATTTTTATTTAATAAACACATTTGTTATCATAATTTGTAATACTTAAATACTAGTTTGTGAAAAACACATGCCTCAATTGGAGGTTGAAACCCACAAAATAAAAAAGAACCTCTAAGCATTCGACCACGCACCTTCCTTCTCTTAATTGAAAAATAAACAGATGTATTTATATCGAAAATTCAAAACCCGATTTGAAAAAATTAGATTCAGTTATGTATATATTTTGAAATGGTAACGTATGGAAAACATAACTTTATTCTCGATCTTTTTGTAACTTAATAATTAGTATAAAAAAGTGATGTATACAAGTAGATACATACATAGATACACACATGTTTGTATGAGGCGCAGTACAGCTGCCAAAATATATATATAATTTTTTTTCCCCGCGGAGTCCGACGGCCCACTTACCCGCCAAACCGACCGAGGGCGCAGCCGTGTGTCGTACGGCACGATGCGCGAGAAGATAGACGCGAGGTAAGGAAATACAGCTAAAAGTCCGGAGAAAATAGTAATAGTAGGATCAATTTTGTGCCAATGAAGCTGGTATTAAACGTTTTAGGAGCGGTAGAGAGTCAAGATCTAAAATGATATGAAAAAGTCTATTATAGTCAGAACATAATACTCTGAAAGGCTCATGCAATACAATGATTTGAAATTGGGGGAATATAATTTCTAGTTAATTTACGTGGCCAGAAAAGTTTAGCCGACTTATCAAGTCGGGGCAGTCAAGCATCGTTCTACGGTTGGCTAGGGAGGGTAAATTAATCAAAAGAAGTCTACTAGAATAAGAAGATAAGTTAAGATTTGCATCCCAGTTTAGGCGCCGTAAAGCAAAAAGAAGGAATTTTTTTTGAACAGATTCAATACGACCAATATGTATTCCATATTGTGGACTCCAGACGGGAGACCCATACTCCAGAATCGGACGAACTAGCGAAATAAATAAAGTTTTAGTCAAATAAGGATCATTGAATTTTTTTGACCACCTTTTAATAAATCCAAGCCTTCCTCTGACTTTATTAACCATTGACGAAATTTGATTTGAAAATTTTAGTTTAGGGTGCAAGAGAATGCCAGGATCGTTTACAAGAGTTATTCTATCCAAAGAGCTGCCACTTAATGTGTAAGTCTCGTATATCGGATTGACCCGATAAAAAGTCATCAGCTTGCACTTGGATGCATTTAAATTTAGTAAATTATCTCGGCACCAGGTTTGAAAATTATCTAAATCGGATTCCAAGTCTAAATGGTAGGAAATGTCTCTATACTGCAGGCACAACTTAACATCATCTGCGTACATGAGTAGGCGAGAATGACTTATAATTGAGGGAAGATCGTTAATAAATAAGGTAAAAAGTAACGGAACCAGATGGCTCCCTTGTGGGACATTGGAGGTAACATGGAGAATTTCAGAAATTTAATTTTTAAAAAGGATCCTTTGTGACCTGCCATTCAGATAACTTGAAATCCATTTAAGCAGATCAACTGGACTCTGCTAATAGCTTACGACTATTAAACTGCGGATCCAGCGCAGAGAGGAGATAATCAGCTCGGCGAAAACTATCTCTAGCAACACCAAAACAGCTAATCAGCCCCATCAGGCCGCCTTTAGTTTGGTGCATTTTTTGCAGAACCAGACTAAATTATTATTATTCATTTTATTGGAACCACTGTACCAAGAAAACGAATTGAAATTTATAAGCGAGCAGTTATAAGTACCGCAAGAGCGGTAAATTGCATGCTTAAAACTTTCAAAGCACAGATAGCCAGAGAGCGGGAGCGTGAATTAGTTAAAGTGCATGCAAAAGCAACACTAAAAACAGCTCTACGACTTACGACGATCAACGCACAAAAGAGAAAAGGCGGGGTTACAAGAAAAGAAAACACAAAACAAAATTACAAAATTAAAACAACTTTTTAGTATTATGCACAAAGATATATAATTCACTCTCGGAGCGAACGGAATTTAAATTTATGTTTGAATAACCGAAAGAAAATTAAAATTGTTTTGATAAAACCCACCGATGGGAATAAACGAAACAAAAATACAAGATCGGAGCGCAGAAAAAAAAACACGACCGTTCACTTTGAAAGTCAAAGACGTTATTGTACATATATATTACACTAGCTGTACCCGGCGCGACTTCGTTCGCTTAAAATTAGTTTTGAGTATGGTTGTCAAGACTTTCTCATTTCTTATTTGCGCGTTTTTTGAAAACCTTTGTGTAAACAACCTTTGTAGAAGATCCTTCAAGAGAGAGAATCAGAAGGATACTGGCAGAGCTATATAATAAATGAAAGTGATCCAAGTAAAAGTCGTGAGCTTGTATACTTTTTATCAGTTACAATGTTATCAATGCAATTTTAATTTGCGCACAAATATGTATACTTGTTTGTAAATTGGAATTTGTTGTTTTCAAATTTCTTGTTTTGAATGAAACGAAAACCTTTGTACACACAGTAAAAGATTGGCATCCAATACAAAAACAGCAAAGTAACGTATTATTTTCAGATTCCACATTTGATCGATAAACGGGTATAATAAATCATTTTATTTGTATTTAAGCACATTATCTACTTTCGAATAGAAACATACACACACATTGTATGTATGTACATGTATTGTACATATAAGCAAATCAAAACATATCCAAATATACATATGTACATACGTATTTGGTCAAAAGTTCGAATCTTAAGATTAATATTTAACTTGGAAACATTTTGGCTTTGCTTACAGAATTTGTAGTAATTTTCTATTTTCTTCCATGGTGGAAATTAAATAAGGCTCTTACTTCTGCTACAAAATGAAAAATAAAACCTAAGCATTTGATCCACAGGACTGACTATTTATCGAAAATCATATTGATCGGAGCAGCAGTTTAAGTTTTTAAAATCCTAAACAAATTTAACTTAAATTGCCTCTTTCCCCTCCCCTTTCCCTGCAGCACTACCCCTCCCCCTCATCAGTTTTCTTGGCTGTTGCTCTCTCGGCCGTCGCTCTCTTGGCTTCTGGGTTTCGTTCTCTCGACAGGCTCCCGCAAGATACAACGCAATGACTTAGAAAATCTAAATAAACTCGTTAAAAATACTTAAAAAAATGTTAAAAACTTGAAAAATTAAACTTAAGCATTTGGGCCATAGAATAACTATTGAGCGAAAAATCATCTTGATCGGAGCAGCGGTTTAAATTTTTTAAATCGAAAAGTTAATTTTAAATGTAGCCCCCAAATTATGGGGGATATCAAAATTTCTTTTAGATTTCTAATTAGGTCTTTTCAAAACCTAAAATTCGGAAAAAACCAAATATCGAAATTCCAACCAGTTTAGAAGTTAAGCTTAAATACATCAATTTTTTTTTTGCTCAGAATAATGGATGTTGGAGCTGTTTGGGGCCACTGGGGGGACATATCGGATCTTAGTGGGCGCCCACGCCCCCAATGGAATACTGTGAAAAAATTTGGCTGCTCTTGCTCTTACGGTTTGGGCTGTGGCCGTATCCCCTTAAAAATCGGTCTTTCATTTTATAATCTTTAGGGATTATTGATAAATAAATATATATGTAATTTGCATTTACTTATTTATCAATACTCTTGCGCAAATCTCTTGTTACCATAGCAATTATATCGTTAAGATACGTCTATTTACCTATATACATGCTAACGGATTTCATTTTGTTCAGCTATTAATAATACAAATTTCAATTTAATTATTATAAGAAAATTTCTGTTAGTTATAAAAATTAAATGATTTATTTATATTAATATATATTTAATATACGAATAATAAGTAAAGAAACAAAATATTTATTGCATTTTTAGTGGGAGCCACTAACATAGTATTTTTTACACTATATAGTATGAAAAACAAGCTATTTCTAAGTTTTTTATTGTGTTTTGTTCGTACATTTTTGATCTAAGAAACACTTTGCTTTGACAAAGAACGTTTACCCAAAGTTAAAGCAATGTTCTGGTATTTTATCATCGATCTGAGTACCGGGGTGAAAAAAGGGCCTGACAAAAAGCATTCGCGAGCTTTTTTGCCTCTTGCTCTCCCTTATAGCTTAAGTGACTCAGAAGGCTTATTTACTAAATAGTACCTTTAAAATTAGGTATTCAAAGTATGACTTAAAACGAAAAATTAAAAATGTAGCTTAGGCAGTGTTGCTTTCATAGTTATTATATATGTATATAATATAGATATATCAAATATATTATATATATATATAATAAATATATATAATAACAACGAAAGCAACGCTGACTAAGTGAATATATATATATATATATATATATATATATATATATATATATATATATATATATATACATAATATATAATAATAATAATATAATAATAATATAATATAATATCATTTTGGAGAATATAATTTACAAAGTATTATGCAAGGGTATATCAACTTCGGCACCGCCCGAGGTTAGGTTTCCTTTCTTGTTTTGTTGTCAATTATACAAGTTGAGTAACTTGAATAAATAATACAAATTCCTATTTAACTATTTCATTTAATTAATTTAATAAAAACGTCTTGTTTTATTTTGAACAGGTTCAATTTAATGATCTTCAAGGACGGAATAAATAAGGTTCTAGTTTGGATGTAAAAAAGCAAATGGCTCACTCTGACTTGGCTGCTTCGCAGGCGACCACTGCTGAGCAGGATCATGGAACCACGTCCAGCAGCAGTCATGTTCCCAAGCAAACGTTGTCCAGCATATATCCACTTGGACCGCCAAGAAATTCACAAACTCAGGCCACGACGATGGCTCTGGAGCAATACCGCCTGCAGCTGTACAACTACGCCCTAAACATTGAACGCTTTCGATGCCCCCAATACGCCGCAGGAGGCGGTGGTGGTACAAGCACTCCGTGGCTGCACTTAAGCCCTTACGGACACCATGGCTCAGGCAACATTCCAGCTGTCAACCGAATGGCCGCACTGTCAACCATTTCCCTCTTCCCCCAAACGCAACGTATTTTTCAACCCGAGGAGCCCAAGCCGCAACACAGCTACATTGGGCTCATTGCCATGGCCATTTTGAGCTCAACTGAAATGAAGTTGGTCCTCTCAGACATTTACCAATACATTTTGGATAACTATCCGTATTTTAGAAGCCGAGGCCCGGGCTGGAGGAACTCCATCAGGCACAACCTCTCACTTAATGATTGTTTTATTAAATCTGGCCGCAGTGCAAACGGCAAGGGACATTATTGGGCAATACATCCGGCCAACATGGATGATTTTCGCAAAGGAGACTTCAGACGTCGAAAGGCACAGCGCAAAGTCCGAAAGCACATGGGTCTGTCAGTGGACGATGCCAGTACTGACTCGCCCAGTCCGCCTCCCTTGGATCTCACCACTCCACCTCCGCCCAGCTCTCAGTCCGCCATGCAACTTTCGGCGTTGGGATATCCGTATCACCAACAGTACATTGGCCAGTTCTTTAATCGGGGCTCAGCACCCGGTATGCCACAGTACTCCTCCGCAGACCCTGTCGCGGCAATGCAGCGACAACAGCCCAGCCAGGTGGACCAGGTAGTACAAGCGGCTCAGGCTCAGGCCCAGCAGCCACATGCCCAGCATCAGCACATTGCCTACATCAACTCTACCACGACAACAACCATTGCGAACATGTTTTCGCAGTCTCGAAAACGTCAGTTTGACGTGGCTTCGCTCCTGGCACCCGATGTCCAGATTGTTGACATGGTCTCCGAAGATCAGGATTCCTTAGTTAGGCCAGCGACAAGGGCACGGACGACGACTCAAACTCACACGGTCATAACAAAGCAAACTATACACCGTGAGGTTGTTTTGGGATTGGAACAACCTGTGACCGATGCCGACATTGACACCGACATTGATGTCGAAGTTAACGTGGATGTGGTAGACGAAAGTATCAATCCTGATCCTGATCACTATGCGGATGCGAATGCAGATCCAGAAGCGGACGACCTGGAAAAGAGCAGAGGAACTATAAAGCAAATGTTTTCTGTTGACGACAATAACTCGTACCTAAGCGATGGCAGGCTGTCTTCTCTCGAAGCCGACCCCGATCATGATCCCGAAGATCTTGACCAGCACAACTACTCCATATCCAGCTCGGCAGCCAGGTCCTTGGGCAGCAGCAGCAGCCAACACGAAGAGTCCAGCTCATTAGAGGAATGTCCCATGGCAGAGCCCAATGTCGCTCCCAGATCTGCACTCATCTCCCCCATACCTTCTGCGATCCCATCCACTCTGTCGGTTGCCATTCCAAACGCATACATCGAGCTCAACCATGTTGATCCTCACATGCTTAGTAGATACTATGGGACGTACATGGCCGCAGCTGCGCGTCGAGCTAATATGGAGGCATCTAAGACTGCAAGATCGACTTCTATTACTCCACCTCCAAAAAACAAAATAGTCTCACAGAAGCATTAGATCCATTCTGATAAACAACCAACATTGTTAGAATGTGCGAGACCAATGTCGGCATATATATTGAAAACTGATGTCCCACCCTGCAATACAAATACATACCTAAATCGATATTTATAAAATAGGGTTCATTCAATGCAGTTTTATATACTTTAACGAACGTAAATGAATGTTAAATTATTGTTAAACTTCCTAGATCGCAAAATAAATCTAATGACTTAATAAAATTTAGTACTGTAAATCTCACTCATCCCGATAATCAATCAATAAAGCCCAATTTTCAGAATGGTCAAATTCAAGTTATTCGATACTTGTTTATTGTGACACACTTTAATGACGAAACACTATTTTGAATTTTTATTTATAAAGCATTAACATTTAGTGGGCAGGAAGGATTTATATAAATCGAAATTGTAGCGAATTCCGTATAGATATATAGGAATACAATTAATGTCTTCCATTACGATAAATACACGTTCGTATTTTTTCTGATTGAGATTTTTTTGTGTCAATGGGTGACAAGTCACATTGGCTAGGTGTAGGACAATACGATTTTTTTTTTAAGTTTTACTTAAAACAGGTTGCAAATAGGTAAGTATAATATAAAATTCGACGGCATCAACCCCTGATTCGGGGATTTATTAATTGGACCATTTTAAGTACAAATGAATTTCTTATTCTGAGTGCGTTTGTTTATTTATATTTTTCATGTTTTAACATTTTTTTAAACTTTTTTTGTTGGCGGCCCTTGATGATTATTTTAAAGTCAGCGGTTAAACAAATTCAAAACAAAAGTTTATAAATTTTAATTTTTTTTTCCAATATACATTTTTGGTTGCTCTTCGAAAACCGTCTTCAGGGCAACTACAAACAATATAAAACAAACAAACAATATTACACCTACGTCATTTTACACATCTGCATAGAGCATAGAATAATAATGAATCTATAGATTCTTTCACTACGACTTCGGCAAGCCGAAGTTGATATACCCTTGAAGAATACTCTATAAATTATAATGGTTGGCCAAAAATAAAACCTATAAAAAATCCCAACTTCCTAACTTTAAAAACACAATAGTTATGGCATTTCCAATAATTTAGTTATATGGCAGCTATAAGATATAGACGGCCGATCCTTATGAAATTTGGTAGGTGGGATTTATTGGCCAAAAATAAAACCGATAGACTTCCTAATTTAAAAAACACCAAAGTTATGCCATTTCCGATCAATCAATTATATAGCGGCTATAGGATATAGCCGGATTGGCCGTATGCAATTTTGTAGGTCGGATTCAAAACACCAAAGTTATGGCATTTGGCATCGTTCAGTTATATGGCAGCTATAGAATATTGTGGGCCGATTCTACGAAATTTAGTAGGTCGGATTGATTGGCCAAATATAAAACCCATAAAAAATCACAACAAAGTTATGGCATTTCCAAAAACAAAACCCATAGAAAGTCCCAACTTCCTAACTTTACAAACACAAAAGTTATAACATTTCCGATGTTGACAATTAGTTATATGGCAGCTATAGGATATAGTCGGCCGATCCCGGCCATTCCGACTTATACACTGCGTGGAAAGGTACGAAGGGTGTGTTCAAAGTTTCAGTTCGATATCTTTAAAACTAAGATACTAGTTCGCGTAGAAACACACTTTTGGCCAAAATTATAATACCCTATACAAGGGTATAAAAAGAACTCGACGTCAGTACCTGCGAATTTAGGTACAGAAATTGTGTACAAAATTTAAAAACGATTTGTTCAGTAGTTTTTGCAGGATCATGTTCACCGACTTTGATATTGCAACTTTTCAGGAGAGCGTTTTAAAGTTTTGGACACTGAAAAAATCGCATACAAAACGAGCTAACTCACCTACGTTCAACTGCCCATAACTTCGAAAGTTTTAGTAGGATGAATACTAAATATTCTTCAAATGTTGTGCATTCAGAAAAAAATTTTAAAAAAAGGGCAAAAAAAAAATTGAAATCCCGCACCCCTTAAAACGGTGGCAAATGAGTTCATTATAATTTAAAAATCGACGGCAACAACTCCTGATTCGGAGATTTTTTAATTGGTTTATTTTAAGTACACATGAATTTATTTTTCTTTTATTTTGTTTATTTATATTTTTTCATGTTTTAATATTTTTTTAAATTTTGTTTGTTAGCGACCATTGATGATTATTTTAAAGTTTTTCGGGCCGAGGTCAACGGTTGAAAAAATTCAAAAGAAAAGCTTATAAATTTTATTTTTTATTTTTTCCAATATACATATTTCTGTTGCACTTCGGCAACCGTCTTCAGGGCAACTATAAACGAACGAGTCAGGTGTATGACGTCTACCATCAAGTAGAAACACCTGCCGTGATCCTTTAACCGATTTACGCCGTCCAAGTTTTTAAAGATCCCGCTTGGCCGGCGCGGATCATCCACCTGTGGAAGGTGCTTGTTCACCTGGGCGAGCAGGTGCGGCACGGCAAAGAATTTAAGCCTGATAATATATAAAACACAAATAAACTTTGAACAACGGCGCCAAAACTGTATGACCACCTTGGAGAAAACGCAGAAAGTCCCGTAACGCCATGCGAAAATGGCCAGAAAGCGCCTATATTTGCGTTAAACCCAATGTTGGTCAGGCAGTAGCCTGGACCTGAAATCTGTGTGTCGCGAAATTCTCCGTTCCGCCGCATTTTCCGCGAGAAAAAAGTGATGTCGACGGAAGCCTGGGGTGGGGGGCAGGTCCCCGCGATCAGTTTTCCGTGGAAAGTGATCGAATACACCTGTTTTCCCGTCGCATGTGTACCCATGTGCAAAATACAGTGCTGCCAGACCGTCAAACTGAACTTTACCGGTTTTTCCCCAATTTCTGAGTTTTCCAGCCTCCCCATACCGGCGTTGCCAGTGTATGTAAACATCTTTTGGACAAAATGATGTTGACATCGCAACGTTCACATTCTGTAAAATGTAAAATTACAGTGGTAAATATCTTTGCTGCAAAATTTTGGGATTAGCTAAACTTATCCCTAAAAACCAATCTCAATAGAATTGCAATTGGCGCGGCAACAATAAAGATGTGGCGCCATCTGGCCGTTAGGTGTATTTATCTGTTAGTAGAACTGAGAGATGATTATATTAGTAATCATGATCAAGGAAATAACTTACACCCAAAATAAATAGTCATAGAAACGAAACTATAGTTACATGAATCTACACTATTTAGTATAAAAAATTTCTCAATAAGATGAGTATTCATTCGGTATACTTATACCCATACTCCTAGTTTATTTTTCATACTTTTTAGTATAACAGAAATACTGTGCTACCGGCATGTAGTATACATTTCATTTTATTTCGTATAACCCGTATACTATTGTCTGCTGCTGTGGTATACATTTTGCATAAAAAGAAATAAATTTGACGTTAAAATGTACATGTAAATATAGAAATTATTAATTAATTTTTTTGTAATAATCTCACAATATGATGTGCATAAAGAAACGTATATCTTAATGATAAAAATAGGTGGACTATTTCCTTGGTAAGAATTGTTGTCACCTAAGTGATTTTCGCACGCGTATAGATACAAACATGTGAATATACATATATACATACATAAGTCTGATGGCTGAGCACATACAAACATACATACATACAGTGGCTCGCAGCTTATTTCGTGCAGTTACCTAAAAAAACTTCAAGTCGTTATTCCAGCTAAACTAAGAATGATGACAGAAAAATTTGAATGCAGTATTTTAACAGTGAATATTAACATGTTTTTTAACGAAAGCGATTCTCTTAATCATAAAAACAAAAAAATAATTAAATAAAAAACAAATGTATAGGCTTTTTTCATGCCGCAGCTTATTTCATGCAGTTCATTCTACTTAACTTATTATTTGCAATTTAAAAGCTAATACTTTCTTTCTGGTTCAGGACAGCTTCGAGACGAGTTCCCGTGGAAGAAACTAACTTTTTAGTGGTTTCCACTGGAATTTTTGGCCATTCTTCCATAAGAACACGTTTCATGTCGTTTTTGTTCGAAATCTTCCTTTTCCTTGTATCGATGTTCAATATTTTCTATAAAATTTCGATTCGTCGGATCGTTGTCCTGGTAAAATCGAAATCGATCGCGTATGCCCAGTTTTTCAGCAGTTTTTCTTTAAAATCTGTAGGTACATCTTGGCCATCCATGATCCCGTCAATAAAATCGAGGTTGCCCCGTCCAAAACTGTTATACAGGCCCAAACCATAACATGACCCCTGCCAGGTTTGACTTTAGTTTATAGGTGTTTGCTTATAAGCATATTCTTCTTCCGATTTCGTTTTGGAATGACGTGTTATTTGCAGACGAGTCAAAATGTAATCTTTTTGGTTCAATATGTTTGGCGGCGACCTAATACAGAGCTTGTACATAACGTTAATATACTTTCGTTTATTTATGTATGTACAATTTCCAAATAAGGTTATGGCTCTTTAAAACCTCCACGAATTTCACCACAATGCACAAAGCGACAAAAACCAGTTCGAACTGTTTATGTGCCTAGTTTCACACCAGGGACAAGAACCAAAACATCAGTTTAAATTTTAAACTACAGAGTGTGGGTCTTATAATATGTGGTGTTGAATTACTACCACTGAGTATAGCTTTCATATTATTTGGTAATAAATTAATACGGATTTCCTGTATACTGCCTGTAGTTTTTTCTTGAAGCCCCGAGTATTCATTTTAAACTGAAAACATATTTGTATGTGCTATAAAAAGTACACCACTTATTAGAATTGTAGACTCTTCGGTATAGAATTGACACTAAAAAGTATTGGCGTTATATTCTTAGGTAAGTTAGTTTCGAAAAGTTGAACACGCTTTGTTCTAGTTGGATCTCAGAGTTCCCGGTGCAGAGGTAGCAAGTAAATGCACACTTTTGGTCGCACTAAGCAAGCAGTCCAACCAAGACGACTTTCAAACAAATATCAATATGTGTACAGTAAATAACGGTTTACTGTAGTTTGATATTTTGTTGTAAGTGTTGACTTAATACGACTACTGTAATACTGCCTATGGTTTTTTTAGTTCACGCTTTTCTTGGTTGTAGTATTGGGTTACTACTAATGAGAATAGGTTTCATATATACATATTAGTAAATTATTAATTCTGAAGTCCTGTATAAAGCATTAAGTTATTTCTTAAGACCAAGAGTATTAATTTAAAAATAATAGCACCACAGATAGCAACTATAAAGTAAAGTAAAATTAATTATATTAAGCAAGAAAGTAAGAAAACTTCGTAAAAACTTCGTAATTCAATTCAAGCCATAAATCCATAGTAATATTTAAATACTATGGAATCACGGTTTAAATGAAATGAAAATCGGACATCTCTATCCTAAAAATCCCATAGGAAAATCCAAAAATTAAAGATAATAAAAATGTAAAAAAAGGTCATTTTGCTGTTTATCTATTTATGAAATAGATATATAATTATTTACTATATTAGAATTACGCTTTTAGTTTTGGTAAAATCATATGGGTGCCATAGAAACGATGAAAAATGCATCGCAAAATCGACATAGCTTCATTGTTTTAGAAATGTAGGCATATAAATAAAAATGTAGTCGATTTGTAATAACTGTAAGGGTATATAAACTTCGGCTTGCCGAAATTTTGTTTTATTTTCCGATAGTTCCAATAGGAGCTAAGGACGTAGTCGCCAGATAGCTTTAAAACTGAGGGACTAGTTTGCGTAGAAACGGACGGACGGACATGGCATATATACATATGCTTGAATATATATACTTGATAGGGTCAAAAACGTCTCCTTTACTGCGTTACAAACGTGTGACAGAACTTATAATATCCTCTGCAGGGGTATAATCAACTGTATACAGTATTGAGGTATACGTATTAATATAATACCTAATAATAAACAAGAACTATACTTTGTAGTTTCAATTCTATACCGATGAGTCCACAATTGTACTATGTGGTGTACATTTTATACCACAAGCAAATAAGTTTTCAGTTTAAACTGAAACAAATTCAAAAACTCAGAATTCATTTATTACTAAATAATATATACATATTATAAGGCCCTACTCTTTAGTTTAAATTTTAAACCGGAGTTTTAAATCTTGTCCCTGGTGTGAAACCAGGACAATTGCGACAATTCAAATACAAAACGCGTTAACACATTTTAGTGCTTTTCGTCGCATTAGTGTCTTATTGCGGTCATCTTGTTTCCTCATTCTGGTAAAATTCGTGCCAAGGAAACACTTTAGTCTAATACAATTGTTTTAAAAATAAATTCAATATCATTTTTTACTTTAAGCCCTTTACTGATAAGCCCTTGCAGAATATTCTGTAAATTATATTGGTTGGCCAAAAATAAAACCTACAGAAAATTCCAACTTCCTAGCTTAAAAACACCAAAGATATGGCATTTGCCATCGTTCAGTTATATGGTAGCTGTAGGATATAGTCGGCCGATCATTATGGAAGTTGGTAGGTTGAATTGATTGGCCAAAAATAACTTTAAAAATAACATGGCAATTATGGGAATTTTTTTTTTAATCAGTTATATGGCGGCTATAGGATATATTCGGCCGATCCCAGCCGGTCCGACTTATATACTTCGTGTGTGCGAAGTTTGAATTCGATATCTTTAAAACTGAGAGACTAGTTCGCGTAGAAAAGAACAGACGGACCTGCTTATATCAAATCAGGATGCGATCTTTATCAAGAATATATATACTTTATAGGGTCGGAGATGTCTCCTTCACTGCGTTTCACACTTTTGACCAAAATTATAATACCCTCTGCAAGGGTATAAAAAGGGCTATTTACAAGTAATTCGCGCAGGCGTATATGTACATACATACATACATATGTACATATGTATATTTGAAGATATTTGCATATGCTCAGCCAACAGATGCAAAAGTGTACATGTATGTATATTTACATGTACATACATAAATATGCATCAATACGCGTGCACAAATAATTGTTACAACGAAAACAGAACAATTATATGTATCGTTGAGATCCGCATACTTATGCACAAAACAAATATATATTAGGTTGTTTGGTAATGACATACCGGTTTTTTATTGATTTTTGACGACGATTTTAACATAGTTAGCATTGTCCGATTTAAGTGCTATATGTACCGTTGTCTTCGATTATTTTCTGCCATTTTGATGGTAACTTGTATATGCCTCTCCTAAAGAAGTCCTTGTCCCTACTGGTAAAAAACTAGGCGATTCGATTTTCAGAATCCTCCCTTGAACTCAATTTTTGTCCATCGAAAATTTTGCATGGCCAAAAACAGATGGTAATCGCTTGGGGCAATGTCCGGAGCCGTCAGTCCTGGCTTTGCCACCGTTTGAGACGATTCACCGTGCTTCGACCAGGATCTTTTACACTTTATGTTGACATATGTGATCCATTTTTCATTACCAGTGACTAACCGATCCAGAAATGAGTTTATTACGGTGCAACAAAGATTCGCAGATTGATACACGGTCGAAAAGGTTTTTTTGGGATAACTCATGAGGCACCCATACATCGAGCTTTTTTGTTAAATTTTTCGACTTTAAATGCCTATGGACTTTCCGTGCTCAGTTGCAGCTCCTCTGCGATGGTTCTAATAGTCACATGACGATCTCGATCCACTATTCGGAAGGCTTGGGTGTTATGGGATCAAAATTGCCACTTCGGAATCGCCTAAACCACTGTTCGGCGGTTTGAATCGAAAGTTTGTTATCTCCTAAGACAGCAATAATCTGTCTGCGAGATTCCGCAGCAGTTTTTCCCTGTGCGAAATAAAATTTCAAAATTACCCGAATTTCTGCGTTTGTGAACTCCATTTCAATCGATTGTAATTTTTTAACGTGGAAGCTCATGTAAACTATATGTCATTTTAAGGGTTATGCCAATACCTTTCAAAAGATATACAGCATTGCGAGATACGATTATATTTGACTTCACAAGCGAAGCGCGAAATTTGAATGTAAAAACCGGTATGTCATTACCAAACAACCTAATATTTATCTTTGTATATGCTAACTAATGGGTATAAAACCCATCAGCTATTTAAATATTAAAATTTAAAATTTTATTTGTCTAAGAAATGGTATATCAGTTATGTAAGAATTAAATCATTCAACATTTTTTTATAATAAGTAAAGAATATAAATATTTATTGCATTTTTCATATAAGTGCTTTACGAAGCAGTATGCACACGCCGCTAACATAGTATTTTTGTTATACTAAATATGTAGTATGAAAAATAAATTAAGAGTATCGGTATGAGTATAACCAGTGAGCTTAAATCTTATACTCGTGATTATAAAATGATAATTTCAAAAGTTGTATTTTAATACTATCGAAATTATTTATTTAATACTCATCCTATTGTGATATTTTTAATACTCAACAGTGTAGAATTCATGTAACAATAGTTTCGTTTCTGTTTTGTTTCGTTTTCTGTTTCTATTTTGTTTTTTTGAGTAGACTCTTCAGGATAGAGATGAAACTATAAGGTATAATATTATTATTGAATGAATACCTATACTTTAGTACTGTCTATAGTTTATTTTTAGCATAAATTTAAACTTTCGGTTGTTTTTTATTGTTTTGGTATACATACACCCATGAGTCAAAATTCTGAAATGATTTAGGGAACATTTCTTATGCTTGGATTTGAAAATCATTGTTTTTAAGTCCCCAATGACTTAAAGTGTAAGCTAAGTGAAGATTTTTTTCACAATCTTTCTTCAATCTTATATAAATGAGCTACATTTTAACTTATAATTAATTATAACTTTATGTTATTATGTATACATTGGGAATTAGAACCGTTACGAAATCTAATTGCAATTATCGCGCTGTTGGTTCAATGCAACTGCTTTGATCATTTCAGTTTGCACTTAAAGTGAATAACCACTGGAACACTGCGAGAAAAGTCTCTTGCAATTTTAGTAGTCTTGACTTATAGTTACTGACCTACCATTGGAAGAAACAAACTGTATTTAAACTGCCATGAATTTGCACAGCAGTTGCTGCCAAACTGTCTGGGGTGTGGGCGGCCCGAAAACTGTGCAGCGATTGGATAGCTCGGCGCCGAATCATTGGCTGACGCTTTTTTATTCTGCTGCTCTGGGCGTGAGAAAAGAGAAATCCGTCCGGCGAAGAGAATTCCAAAAGAGCATTTTACTTTTTACTCTCTCTCCTTTTTAAGCATTCAGTGGAAGTGAACTTGGAATTGGATTTGGAATCAGTGACTATTGAACATCGCTTCGCAGTGGTGGTGGTGCTTCATTCGCGTCGTTTGGCCGTCTCATTTGCTGGTGTGGACTTGCGGGTGGTTTGGATCACATTCCACGTGCGCGTGCCGAGCTTAAGAGGCCCTGTGCCAACCTAATGCTGCATAGCTTCACATGAACTTTGAGTCAGCTATATGCTGATTGCGAAGATTTTGTTGCCAACTAGTAACATGCAACTGAAGAAAGACGCAATCGCATGTCAATAATGTGACTTTTACACTTTGTTGCGTATTTGTTTTCGTGTATTTGAGTTAAATAAAATGATGTCCATACAACTGTCCATTAAGCATTGTGATGACACAAATATGTATTATTTTTAAAATGACTATAATTTTTCGTCATTAGTAGGGCTCTCAGAAGTTGATAGAAAAGAACAACCCACAAAATTGCATCGTGCATTAATACTGCCACAACTACAAGGTAGCTCAACGACTTATCGCAAATAAAAAGAAATTCATATTTTTGGTGCCTGGTCCGCCGAGGCCTGGCAGCTTATTCTAATTGTGACTGAGCTCACATGGATATCCGAGTTTATGTCATAATCAAAATTATTTAAAAGTAGTTTCATGTGTCGTTAAGCAGATATCCGAATTGCCTCAATCAGCACTACGGAATTTCACAATTAAATGTGACGGGAAAAATAATGTGAATTTTCAAAAGTGCCATAAAATAATATATGTGTACATATATATATTATTTATACATATTTATTATATAAATGTTCTAACATGCAATCGGTTTACAAAGCAGTCCTTGTTGCACCTAGTCAAAGGAGTACAACTCAGAGACATGTAATCTCAACCGGGTTCTGTAACGAAATGTGAGTATACTACCAACCCAGCGTCAGCCCAACAATTGGAATATACAAATTTCCCCATAATAGTCATAAAATGTTTCCTTTTGCCACGTCGTTTGGCATTGTTTCTCCCAATGCTGTGAGATTTTAGGTCCATAGCTCGGGTTCGGCCAGTTTGCCTGATTCATCGAAGTCTGGAGTGCTGCATACAAGCATTGGTCGCGACAGGTGCACTTGCCACGCGAGAACATCTCTGGAGGGGCGGGGTGGATGTGGGGCTAAGGCTGAAATCGGAACTGGAATCGAAATTCACGCTGCTCGCAGTGGAGCCGGGACAGAGGAGAGAAATATCTCATCAGTAGCTGGCTCAAAGGAGCTCGAGATCGTGTATGAGATGGCTCGCGGACTGGACTGGTTTTTTGAGTACGCATGTGCTTGTTTGCCCGTGCCTGTATGTATGTGGTCATAACGCAATCGCAACAATATTGCAGTACTTACCAAAGTCTTCCAGTAAATCTCCAAAATCCTTGGCACTCTACACTTACATTTGAGATCTTACATTTCTCTCGTCTGAAATATAGACTTCAATTTGAGCGAAATTCTCTCGGTCGGGCTCACGCTTTCTAGTTTTCGTTTCGGCCTAATGATATTGGTACATACATATGTACTTGTGTCGAGTTATTGCTTTTGTTGCCGTTTTTCGATTGTCTGCTTACTTGTTCTCCGTGGTGTCACTGTAGAACGCCATAAATTCTGGAGACTTTAAAGACAAGAAAGGTGCCGTGTGGTATCCACAGCGGTTATAATAAGGTCCACGGTTACATCAAAGAGACAATCAAAGCAAAAACAATGATACACACCATTCCGCCCCTGAACCCTCTCCGTTCACTTGGTGTGCATGCGAAAAAGGAATTGGTCCATATCAACCCGTAACCTCTACTGTTTAAAGTCCAACCAAAACTTATTAGGTATTAGGACTTGAAATTAATATAAAACCCACTTGGTAGGGATTTGGTATAATTGGTTTTGCTGCTCATTCATATAGATATAATCTGTTAATCAGGGTATTCCTATGTAATAATGTATTCCAATTTTCCCTTTTTTCTAATATTTGCTTTTCCATCACCCCATTCTCTATACAATAAGTGTACTTGCCTACAATTAGTTAAGGCTATACAGTTTTGGCGACGCGCTCTAATATTACGATTCATTCAATTCATTAAACAAGTTGACTTGTTCATTGTGCCGTTCCTGTCTTACAGTTTACAGTACCGTATGTGGTGAGCTATATGTTATCAACAGTGCCAGTATCTGCAATAGTCATTTATTCGCAGAAATATAGCATGCACTTTTTAAAGATCCACAGCGCTTACCCATTTGCACGCACGATCATTAAGTTCAACTTGAGGAGTACGAACGGGGGGCCACATGACAGGTTGTTTATCCAGTTCTGCCTGAGAGATCTGGCAAAACTGGCCCACAGGAAAAATTAGCAGCAACGAACTAAACAAGAAGGAAATGCTAGCTTTCGGGGTCGAAGCTTGAAATACCCTTGCAGAACCATTACAAATTAGTTTAGCTTGTATTTATGTCCTTCTTAAATAGTAAAATAAATATTCTGGATTACATTTTTAGGTTGATTAACATATCAGATAAAGAAAAAGGAATCTAGATGCAGGTTACTGAAGTATTTTCAAAAACTGAGTACTGTTGCAGCCTGCAGAAAATTCTTTATATATATAACAGTATTCATGATAAATACCATGTTTTTAACGACAACTCTTTGAGGGGTTTATAAGCTATGTATTGATTCGATTTTTTAAGTCTTTATTTAAATATAAATCCAGAAATAATTAATCAAAGCTTACTACTACGGTTCATCCTTATGTGCATACCTTTACGCAAGAGCACAAATCTGCAAGTCTCTGTCTATTAAGAAAATACAGCGAAAACATGTTTTGGGTTATATAGATAAAGTCCGAATCCACATAGCCATGCTGCAAATAGCGTCGATCCGCCGGGACGACATAAGACGACAGTCGACGGGAATGCAGCATGGAAAACTAGTTGTATTGTCGACGCTAATGCTGTGGCTTTTTTTACTTCGTGCAACAAAAACAGCAACAACACACTCCAAATAACAACAGGTGAATGCGAATCCAAGAAATCAATAAAAATAAAACAAGAAAGGTGTGCTTTGCTGCTTAGTATGGAGGAAATTCGCAATAAAAAAACTGAGAAACCTTGCCATATTACCAGTTTTGGTAGTTAGAATTTTATTGTTGCGGGGAAACCGAACTAAAAAAAAGACAAGACCGATATATTTTTATACCCTTGCAGAGGGTATTATAACTTTGGTCAAAAGTGTGCAACGCAGTGAAGGAGACATCTCCGACCCTATGAAGAATATATATTCTTGATCAGGATCGCTTATAAATATATATTATAAATATAAAATATTCTTTATTGTGGTTTCGATGCTTAAAAACAACGAATCGAGGACAATTTCCGATACATTTTTCGATCGTTCCTATGGTAGATTTATGATATAGTCGTCCGATTTTGAAATCGTTTAAAATTACTCTATATCGGAGTTCAAGGATATGTGTTAAGTAACAACGAAGCTATACTTTTATTATATAGTAGGCCAATCCGTCCCGCTCTGACTTATATACTACCTGCAACAGAAAGAAGGTTTTGAAAAAGCTAACCTCGAGCTTATATACCACTTCATAACTAAATGCATCAATAGGAACGGAGGGACGAAACATAAAGACGAACAAACAAATAAAAGTACAGACGTTCGTGGCCAGATCAAATCACCTGGTGATGCTGATCAAGAATATATGTATTTACTTTATTGGTCTGAAAATGTGGACACTACTGCGTTGCAAGCGTTTGACTCAAATTGTAATACCGCCCGCAAGGGTATAAAAAAACATGCTATAAAGCGCAAATTCACTTTATCGCCCTTATTAAAGGCAAATGCCAATGTCTACAAAAAAACTTTATTTCGGAAAGATCTCCAAAAACGGTTTCTGAATAACTTTAGAACGGAGCATGGGTTTCTCAACAAGTTGCCTTTAATACAACAAGAATGCTTAAATTTTCAAATTATTCTTTTCTCCTAAACCAATTAATTTTCTTAAAGTTTTAGTATGTACGCCGCTTAGTTAAAACTATACCTTTCGGTCGGTACATCACTAGTTACCACCGAACCATCACAGCAGATTTTGAATTATGTAGTTCCCTTTGAAACGCTCACGGTGCGCATCGTAACTACGTCAACCATAGTTCACAGTAATAGGTTTCTGTACTCAGCTTTTCAATAATTGCATTAGGAAGAGGATCTTAAATATATTATCCAGACAGATTAAGAACTAAGAGAAGCGGACAGAAAAATGGATACAAATGTGTATGCTTACTAAATATTTTGACTAACCATTTCTATTTAATAATAATAATAAAAACTAACGAATTATTTTATTATCACTAAATAAATTCGATATAACAATTTTAGATCTACAAAAATAGGCGAAAAGGCTTACAATCCTTACAGACTTTTAGGCGTGAAGTTCAACCTTCAATATAATACAAAACCACCAAATACCCCCTTTTAAAAATGTTCAGTCCGATTACAGTAAAAGTTTATTAGTTCAACATTGTTCCGGATGATGTCAACTGTAAAATTTTTGAGTCAGTAACCAGAGTCAGCCCGATATTCGAATCGTAAACAAAAGCTGTCTTGTTCGTCCGACTAGTGAAATGTACTCCTTCCTTTTTTCTGATTTTAATCAACAGACGATGCGTTTGTTTCCCTTTCTTTCGAGTGCAATAAAAAGCATTATATGATAACAATGACACTTGTCTTTTGAGTTTTCATATTAATAGGTTATTTCATTGTATTTGCAAATATTTTAAATAATTGCCAATACATTTTTAAAAATCTTTAGCCAAGATGCTGTAATAATATTAATAATTGAAATATGTTTAGGGAATTAAAACGAACTTGTATTGTTTCCACTAAAAAGTGTTTATATATATTATATATATTTTTATATTATTATATATATTTATATAAAATAGGCTTATTCAAAATTGAGAATTAAATTTAATTTTTATTAGTTTTTCGGTCTGTAAGTTTGTCAGTTTTTCTGTACATTTTTTGTTTTAAGGTCGATTAGTTCTTGTTGTATTTAGCTGCATCAACTGTAAAAAGTTTTTATACCCTTGAAGTGAAGTGTGAAGGAGACATTTTCGACCATATATAGTTAAGTATAAATATTCTTGATCAGGATCGCGTGCTGAGTTGAATAAGCATGTCCGTCTGTCCGTCTGCCTGTTTCTTCGCGAACTAGTCCTTCAGTTTTAAAGATATCGAATTGAAACTTTGCACATACCCTTCTTTTCTTTGCACGCAGTAAATAAGTCGTAACGACCGGGATCGACTGACTATATCCTATAGCCGCCATATAACTGAATGATCGGAAATGCCAATATATCTGGCCGACTATATCCTATAAGCGCCATATAACTGAACGATTGGTAATGCCATAACTTTGGTGTTTTATTAAAGTTACGAAGTTTCTATTTTTTATAAGTATTAAGATTGCATCATACAAATCATTTTGGAGAATGTAATTTACAGAATATTCTGCAAGGGTATATCCCCTGCGGCTCCGCCCGAAGTTAGCTTTCCTTTCTTGTTGATTTCAAATTACGTGACGAAAATTTATTCATAAGCAAATACAAAAAATGTAACAATTTTTTATTGCCACGCAAGTTACAACAAATTGTTGAATGGAAAAAATGTATAAAATGTTGCATTTACAATTTTCCTTCTGTGCTAAGCTTTAAGCTTTTCGACTTCGCTTCGCCAACAAGAGATACAAAGAGAACAAAAGAAAAGCAGCTCGATTTCAAGTCAACGACTCGGTGACTGCTGCTGATGCTGCGGCTACCACTGAGGCATTGCCCAACGCAAAATGATGTATTGCCAGTATCCCACCGACTTGGGGAATCGGAGGGGACCAAACCACTTTGCGCTGCAGTCTCTGTCTTGGCCTCCGTCCTTGTCTTAATCTAGTTGCTGATCGTCACACGCTTTCTTCGGCACTGCAACACACTCGCACGTGTGTACAACACATTGTTCACAGATCTGCCTAATATTTGTATACCCTTGCAGAGGGTATTATAATTTTGGTCAAAAGTGTGCAACACAGTGAAGGAGACATCTCCAACCCTATAAAGAATATATATATACTCCTTCACTGCGTTGCACACTTTTGACCAATATTATAATACCCTCTGCAAGGGTATAACAAAGAGAAACGTTCTTGCCCCAAGCTGTTGCGGGCTTCGAAAATTTTAGAAACGCGCCATGTACCGAACTGCAGTGTAAACACCAAAGCTGAGAGCGAGCATCACCCCGCCCCCTTCTAGCAGTTTTCTCGCTCTCTTTCGCTCTATCTTTCAGATAAAAATGACGTCATAATTAGCTTTTAAAATGTTCTATAACTTGCGATTCTGAAAATTGTTGGAGTGTTGATCTATATTGACTAAATAATAGTAAGAAAACCTAGAGTCTTCATGCTTAATTCCAAATCTCTTATAGTTTCCGATATCACTACGTTATATGGACGGACAAACAATGATCAAGAATATATATATTTTAAGGGGTTACCTGTTACATACCTTCCAACGAATACACTATACCCTTTTACGCTACGAGTAATGGGCATAATAAAAAGGATTTTTTTTCTTTTGGAGCAAATGTTTTGGTTTTAGGTGCTACAAACTACAAGCTAAGAGCAATCAATCATCATATAAAAGCAATCAAAACAAGAAAGGAAAGCTAACTTCGGGCAGAGCCGAAGTTGATATACCCTTGCAGAAAGTTCTGTAAATTATATTCTCCAAAATTATTCATATGATGCACTCTTAATACGCATAAAAAATCCCAACTTCCTAACTTTAACAAGTGAGAACGCTATAGTCGAGTGCCTCGACTATTAGATACCCGTTACTCAGTTCAAATTATAAATTTTAATTCGGCGATCTCTTAGAGCTGGCAGCTTTACAGCACGAGCATCAGCACCAGCGCTGCTCTATAGCAGGCAGCTTTTGTCCTGCACCAACAGCTGTGTTTATGTTTATGTTTTTGAGTGCAATGCTTACATACATACACACATACGCCATTGTGTGACTCAGACCTCCAATTTGGCTAACTTGATTTGATTTGCATAGTTCTTGGGATATAGTTCGGTATTGCCAAATGAAAACCATCGCAATTTTCTTTAATAGAAATCCTCATCGAGAATTAACGTGGATTCTGTTTAGCACCTTGGCCAGCTGTTCCAAAGTCATCCGTTAGATGGCGCTATGAAAGGCGGAAATGTAGGCGCTAGCCAGGCTTAAGCGTTTAATGGGTTTTTGGGCGTTAGAGTGGGCGTGTTAAACTTTTATTAGGCCAATCGATAGGTATTGACGAAACAAATACATATCAATTAAAATTTTCATAATAGCATCAAAACTGTGGCCACAGCTTGTGGCTTGTGGGCGTCATAGGGGGCGTGGCACCATTTTGAAACAAAATTGCGCTGCGTAGGAACTCCTAAAATCTACGTGCAAAATGCCAATCTTTTAGCTTTTATAGTTTCCGAGATCTCAGCGTTCATACGGACAGACAGACAGACAGACGGACATACGGACATGGCTAGATCGACTCGGCTAGTGATCCTGAACAAGAATATATATACTTTATAGGGACGGAAACGCTTCCTTCTACCTGTTACATACTTTTGCACGAATACAATAACCCTTTTACTCTACGAGTAACGGGTATAAAAACACCAATGTTATGGCATTTCCAATCGTTCAGTTATATGGCAGCTATAGGATATAGTCGGCCGATCCTTATGAAATTTGGTAAGTCGGATTGATTGGTCAAAAATAAAAGCCATAGATAATCCCAACTTCCTAACTTTACAAACACCAAAGTAATGTCATTTCCAATCGTTCAGTTACATGGTCTATGCTTACAGTACTTTACGACAATAAAGGGAATCTTATTGCAATTTCATCAGTCATCAGCTGGGTTAAAAAGTCACCAATGACATATCATCCAAGAAACCCTATTGCACGTCATACAACAATGGATATAGACGCTTTGCTTCAAAGGTTTCGAGAACTGGAAAGCGTTCCAAATTGGTACCAGAAGATAAAAAGTTCGAGAAGCATTTCTCGCAGTCGCGACATAAAGGGAAGTATATCGTGGCACTTCCATTTAACCCGCTTGCAGGGAGTACAACAATAGCAGGCACATGAAAAAAGTGCCACTAGACAAAATTATTAACGGAAGCCACACCCGCGGTTTTGACCGATTATTTCGTGGTAAGGTTTAAAATGACACATCAATAAGAATATCTAAACGGTAAGGTTTAAAATGACACATCAATAAGAATATCTAAATTAGTGAGGTTGAGCAACTACGAAACCGAACGAGTTTATTTAACTTATATTTTGTACTAATCTTACATATCCAATACCCCACGCACATCAATAGACGATACTAAGGGCCCTCCAGAATAAACTCAATCATCGACAGTTAACGTAATTGGGTTATTCTAGCAAAGGAAACATTGACTTACAATGTGGGCTGACCTGCAAGACCCGATTGCACAAAGAGACAAGTCTAGTCTTACATCTCAAGAGTATACTCATAGCAAAATTAACCCTAAAAACAAGAAATTCGCCTTATTTTTGTCTTCAAAGGCATCGCACCTTAAATTTTAGGGTGAACTTTTCTAAAATTAAGGGCGTTCCTTTCTAAAATCTAAGGCAAAGGGCCCTAAAAACAAGAAAAAGTTTTCTAAAAAATAGAAAAATATTTCTTAAAATTAGGGCATCTAACCATAAATTTTAGGGTATTTTTTCTAAAAATTAGAAAAAATGCGCCTACATTCATCATGATGTAATTTTTCATTCAGGATTTATGTATGTATGTGTATACATATGTACGTATATGATTTAAGCACTTCGCTTTTCATTTAGAAAAGTCACAAAGTTTGTATTAGTAATGCGCACTAATGAATTGCCAATATCGATTTTCAACTATAATTCTGTGGGGAAAGAGAGAGAGAATTAGTACAATTATGATTTATTTCAGTTTTTACAAGTAAAATCCGATAAGTTTCTTATCCGAAAAAACTTATAATTTAATTCGTCCGCCGGTGGGATTCGAACCCAGGTCTCCCGCGCGTGAGCTCGAAGACATTGAATGGAGCCACGGCCGCGCGCGAAGAACGCACGCAAACCAAAGATTATATGATGCGAAGAACATTAGTTTAAAAAAGTTTTTTTTAGAACTCGTTAAGTCGCAACTGTGAAAGTCGAAATATTTAAAATAAATTTTCTAAGATGATATTTCATATTTCAAAAAATATTTAAATTACTTTTCAATAAAGGGTAAAACTTTTTGTCGTTCTAAGCATTACTGTGCTTAGATTTCTGGTCAGACATTCTAACCCCTAGGCTACTCGGACAGGGTTAGAACAATTTTATGGGCATTTTAGAAAATAATTCCTATGTTATAGAAAATATTTCTATATCTTGGGATTAATTTTTATTTTTTAGAAAATATTTCTATATTTAAGAAAATATTTCTATATTTAAGAAAGCGTTTCTATTTTTTAGGGTTATCTAATTTTTAGGGTTAATTTGAGAAAATTTTTCTATATTTTAAGGTAAATCATTTTTTAGGGCAGAATTTCTAATTTTAAGAAAAAAATTTCGAAAAACAAGTGCCATTTTTACTAAAATATAGAAATTTTTTCTTGGATTTAAGGCGAGTTTAGTTTATGGCGACAATTTCTACATTTGAGAAACACTTTCTTGATTCAAGAAAAGTTTTTCTTGTTTTGAGAAAAAAATTCCTTGAAAGTATAAATCTTTTCTTGGATTTAGAAAAAATAAAGTTTTAAGGCGAATTTCTAAAATTTAGGGTTAATTTTGCTATTGTAATCCAATTCAAAACTCTATTCCAAAGTCTATGGCTTTTCATATTGCGTTTCGATGATATACTCTCAAGAAAACTGGCAGAAAATTGCGAAGAATGACGAGCCGATTTAAATAATGCTTCAAGAATTCCAAATACCTCAATTTGTGCCAATGACATGGACAACATTAAACTTTACCGATTTTCATACATATCAACTTATTGCTTATGGTTCTGGGGTCTACAGCAGTTATACATTTTTTATATCAGACGCATCAGCCCAAATAAGGACATTTGTTGAAACAGAACCTCGGAAATCCTTGACCCCAAACCTAGCCAAGCCTGGGAGACTTGGTTTCCAAATATAATCCAGTTTACTGTACGTCTAGGGGTCTGATACCTGCCGATGTGATTGACTACAATCAAATTCAGGAGTGACGGACGACTGCATCACTCACAGTTACCAGCAGAGGCCAAACACAGAGTCTTGCTACCAAAAACTGTTCGTATTTCGAAACTAATACTGGAGCCGAGCACCCAGTTAACCTGCATCCTGGTGTAAGAAGTGTCCGTATATCTCTAACACCTTTCATTTGTTAACAATGTTTGTGATTGTGCAAAACAATTCTGTTAAAGGACAATGAATATACATATATGCCTCTTTGTTTGCTACAGTTCTGATTACAGCCTTGAAGAGTTTTATATCAATACAAGACAAAAATGTAAAATTAATTAAAATTTCAAAAATATAAAGTTAATTTATAATTAATTATTACGCTACATTTTCCACGGCTCAGACGCGTTATATTATTTAATTTAAAGACGGTTTTCTAAGCGCAGCCAAAATAAATCGGAAAAAATTCGACTGAAGTTTAAATATAATATTTTTGTACCCTTGCAGAGGGTATTACAATTTCGGTCAAAAGTTTGCAACGCAGTGAAGGAGACATTTTCGGCCCTATAAAGCATATATATTCTTGATCACCAGGAAAGTTTTGTCAAATTGGACAACAATATTATATAGCAGCCATAGAAACGATAGCAGAAACGATGCAGCTCAAAAATTTTAAAATTTAAGTGACTACAGTTTCATTTCTGTGATTAGTTTTTTTCGGTGCACATATAAAGTACTACAAAACGAGAATGTGTGCATATGTATAGCAGATGTGGCTCAGATGTGATTTAAAGCAGCATTACCTCGTTGTCAATCCTATAAAATCTTTTGTATTTTCGGCAGAGTGGAAAAGAGCTCTCATCTATTTCTTTTTTTCATCACTATTGTTTTTTTGAATATCTTTATATATAAATACCCTTACACAATGCAATATATATATTTATATTTGTAAAATGATCTGGACAAATGAGAATGGAGAAACAGTATTTCCGTTATATATATACACTCATAGCAAAATTAACCCAAAATTTAGAAATTCGCCTTAAAACTTTATTTTTTCTAAATCCTAGAAAAGATTTCTATTTTTAAGGATTTTTTTTTTCTCAAAACAAGAAAACTTTTCCTGAATCAAAAAAGAGTTTCTCAAATGTAGAAATTGTAGCCATAAATTTAACTCGCCTTAAATACAAGAAAGAATTTCTATATTTCAGTAAAAATGCTACTTGTTTTCTTAAAATTAGGAATTTTGCCCTTAAAAATTATTTACCTAAAAAAAATAGAAAAATTTTCTCAAATTAACATTAAAATTCGATAACCCTAAAAAATAAAACCGCTTTCTTAAATATAGAAATATTTTCTTGAATATAGAAATATTTTCTTAAATATAGAAATATTTTCTTAAATATAGAAATATTTTCTTAAATCTATAAATTAAGTCCAAAATATATAAATATTTTCTATAACATAGGAAACATTTTCTAAAATGACCATAAAATTGTTTTAACCCTGTCCGAGTAGCCTAGGGGTTAGAACGTCTGACCAGATATCTAAGCACCGCAAGTTCAGTTTCAGCTGCCGACATCTTTCTTTTTTTCTTTTTTTTTACTTGTGTATGAACACAGATGAGAAGTAATGCCTAGAACGACTAAAGGTTTTACCCTTTATTGAAAAGTAATTTAAATATTTTTTGAAATAAGAAATATCATCTTAGAAAATTTATTTTAAATATTTCGACTTTCACAGCTGCGACTTAACGAGTTCTAAAAAAAACTTTTTTAAACTAATGTTCTTCGCATCATATAATCTTTGGTTTGCGTGCGTTCTTCGCGCGCGGCCGTGGCTCCATTCAATGTCTTCGAGCTCACGCGCGGGAGACATGGGTTCGAATCCCACCGGCGGACGAATAAAATTATAAGTTTTTTCGGATAAGAAACTTATTGGATTTTACTTGTAAGAAATGAAATAAATCATAATTGTACTTAATTTCTCTCTCTCTCTCCCCACAGAATTTCAGTTGAAATCGATATTGGCAATTCATTAGTGCAGTACTAATACAAACTTTGTGACTTTTCTAAATAAAAAGAGAAGTGCTTAAATCATATATGTACATATGTATACACATACATAAATCCTGAATGAAAAATTACATCATGATGAATGTAGGCCACTATATCCTATAGCTGTCATATAACTGGATGATTGGAAATGCAATATCTTACAGAATATTCTGCAAGGGTATATCAACTTCGGCTCCGCCCGAAGTTAGCTTTTCTTTCTTGTTTTTGTTAAGTTTCGCACCCTTAAGTTTTACTATGACACATCTTGCCTGCATATTCCATAATTTTTTTGGCGTTGTATGCCGTAAAAAACATCACCTTTTCTTTAATTGAAGCTCTTGACATTAAAACAAGAGAGAACGCTATAGTCGGGTGCCCCGACTATCAGATACCCGTTACTCAGGTAAAAGGAGTGCGAGGGAGATGGAGATAGAAACTTTGATCACGCATAACTTTTTAACGAATGGTCCGATTTGAAAAATTTCTTCTACATTTCGATAGGTATTGATAAACACAATAAAACTGCATTTTTACTTTTCCGAAATATTTAAATTTTTAAAATCGTATATAAGCGATTGTGGGCGTTAAAGGGGGCGTGGCACCTTTTTGAAACAAACTTGCGCTGCGTAGGAACTCCTAGAATCTGCATGCAAAATGCCAATCTTCTAGCTTTTATAGTTTCCGAGATCTCAGCGTTCATACGGACGGACAGACGGACAGACGGACATGGCTAGATCGACTCGGCTAGTGATCCTGAACAAGAATATATATACTTTATAGGGTCGGAAACGCTTCCTTCTAGCTGTTACATACTTTTGCACGAATACAATATACCCTTTTACTCTACGAGTAACGGGTATAAAAATGTTTATCGTCATGCGAAAAGATAAGCTCATTGCCTTTGTTCAATAGATTTGTGAAATATATCAAACCAAATATAGCGATTTATATATAACTGTTATATTATATACACTCATACCAAAATTAACCCTAAAAACAAGAAAGGAAAGCTAACTGCGGGCGGAACCGAAGTTGAAATACCCTTGCAGAATATTCTGTAAATTATATTCTCAAAAATGATTCATATGATGCATTCTTAACACTCATAAAAATCCCTACTTCCTAACTTTAAAAACACCAAAGTTATGGCAATTCCAATCGTTTAGTTATATGGCAGCTATAGAATATAGTCAGCCGATCCTTATGAAATTTGGCATGTCGGATTGATTGGCCAAATATAAAACCCATAGAAAATCCCAACTTCCTAAATTTACAAACACCAAAGTTATTGCATTTCCGATCAATCAGTTATATGGCAGCTATAGGATATAGTCGGCCGATCCTTATGACATTTGGTAGGTCGGATTAATTGGCCAAATATAAAACCCATAGAAAATTCCAACTTCCTAACTTAACAAACACCAAAGTTATGGCATTTCCGATCAATCAGTTATATAACAGCTATAGGATATAGTAGGCCGATCCCGGCCGTTCCAACTTATATACTGCGTGCAATGGAGAGAAGGGTGTGTTTCAATTCGATATCTTTAATACTGAGAGACTAGTTTGCGTAGAAAAGAACAGACGGACATGCTTATATCAACTCAGGAGGTGATCCTGATCAAGAATATATATACTTTATAGGGGCGGAAATGTCTCGTTCACTGCGTTGCACACTTTTGACCAAAATTATAATACCCTCTGCAAGGGTATAACAAGAAATTCGCCTTATCTTTGTCTTCAAGGGCATCGCATCTTAAATTTTAGAGTACATTTTTCTAAAATTAATGGCGTTCCTTTCTTAAATCTAAGGCAAAGGGCCCTAAAAACAAGACAAAATTTTTCAAAAAAATAGAAAAATATTTCTTAAAAGTAGGGCATCTAACCATAAATTTTAGGGTATTTTTCTAAAAATTAGAAAAACTGAGAGACTAGTTCGCGTAGAACGGACAAACGGACATGCTAATATAAACTCAGAATGAGATCCTGATCAAGAATATATATACTTTATAGGGTCGGATATGTCTCCTTCACTGCGTTGCACACTTATACGATATACAATTTTAATCGATTTAACCCTATTGTTTCTATGGGAGCTATAGGATACAAACGTCTGTCTTTCCTGGTAATGCCGATCAAGAATATATATGCTTTATAGGGCCGGAAATGTCTCCTTCACTGCGTTGCAAACTTCTGACTGTATTTATAATACCCTCTGCAAGGGTATAACGAAGTTGATATATCCTGGCAGAATATTTTGTAAATTATATTCTCCAAAATTATTCATATGATGCATTCTTAATACTCATAAAAAATCCCCAAGTATAACACCAAAGTTATGACATTTCCAATCGTTCAGTTATAAGGCATAGGATATAGTCGGCCGATCCTTATGAAATTTGGAATGTAGGATTGATTGGACAAAACGGAAACGTCAGAACTTTTTTGTTTTTATACCCGTTACTCGTAGAGTAAAAGGGTATATTGTATTCGTGCAAAAGTATGTAACAGGTAGAAGGAAGCGTTTCCGACCCTATAAAGTATATATATTCTTGTTCAGGATCACTAGCCGAGTCGATCTAGCCATGTCCGTCTGTCCGTCTGTCTGTCCGTATGAACGCTGAGATCTCGGAAACTATAAAAGCTAGAAGATTGACATTTTGCATGTAGATTTTAGGAGTTCCTACGCAGCGCAAGTTTGTTTCAAAATGGTGCCACGCCCCTCTGACGCCCACAAGCCACAAGCTGTGGCCACAGTTTTGATGCTATTATGAAATTTTTTTTGATATGTATTTGTTTCGTCAATACCTATCGATTGGCCAAATAAAAGTTTGCCACGCCCACTCTAACGCCCAAAAACCCATTAAATGCTTAAGCCTGGCTAGCGCCTACATTTCCGCCTTTCATAGCGCCATCTAACGGATGACTTTGGAACAGCTGGCCAAGGTGCTCAACAGAGTCAACGTTAATTCTCGATAAGGATTTCTATTAGAGGAAATTGCGATGGCTTTCATTTGACAATACCGAACTATATCCCAAGAACTATGCAAATCAAATCAAGTTAGCCAAATTGGAGGTGTTCCCTGGGTACCGATTTTAACATAAAAATCGGGAGCTAATTCGATCGGCGAAAACATACAAGAAGGCATATTTATATAAAGTTGTTTAGCTGAGTAACGGGTATCTAATAGTCGAGGCACTCGACTATAGCGTTCTCTCTTGTTAAAGTTAGGAAGTTTGGATTTTTTATGGGTTTTATTTTTGGTCAACCGATCCGATTTTTGAGAATAAAATTTACAGAATATTGTGCAAGGGTATATGAACTTCGGCTTCCCCCGAAGTTAGCTTTCCTTTCTTGTTTTTAATGATTTCAGAATTTCGGTTTTACTTTTACAAAAATCGGACGGCTATATCATATAGCTGCTAGGAAACTATATTCATTATTTTTAGCTATAGAAATCAAAATATAGAATGTTCAATTTTTGCAACAATTGCAAGGGTATATTTGTGTAAAAAATATTACAATTTACTTTTTCTGAAAAATGTAAACCTTTTTTTGGTTCAGAATGCTCTGCTATAAAAAGTACTTCAGTGTTATAATATTAGTCCATTTGAAAGTTACAGCAATTCAAACCAAGTTGTCCAATAAAGTTAGAATTTACATGGGTCGGCAGCCATATATGACCCAACCCTAAAATAATAGTATTTCTCTGCTTAAAAAAAGTATTTTCTTTGAACGTACTAAATAGGAATTTATTAAACATTATCAATAATGAAATCGCTTTTTTCATGCACAAGTAGGCTGAAAACGACTCCGCATTGGGGTCATAAAGTTCTTGTCTTGGTCGCTGCTGTTTCTATAGAGAATTTGAAAAAACCATGCATATTAAATTTATGGATGTCCGAGTGGTCACATTTCTTGTAATTCAATAGCGATAAAAAAGGCATTTCATTTTTTTTAGACACACCATATGGGGGCCAACGTGACGCGACGTTAGGGACAATTGCATTCAAAGTATATTTAAGAACTTACACACATTAATTACACTTGTTTACAAAATTAAATCGACCATTTACTCCAGAGATGAAAGTTTAGTTGTTTGGTTGCAATTTTATAGAACTATTTTTTTTTAATTTAAGCTTTTTTAATTACGTTTTTGACTCGTTTTCTGGTAAACAGATTTTGGTCAATAAATGTTCACTGTTTATGTGCACTGGCCGTTCGCACGTAGATATAGAATAGCTGCCATAAGAACAATCAGGTAAAATATCGACGGGGGCTATGACTATATACCTATATGACTAAAAACAATGATTGATGTAGATTTTGCGCTGCATTTTTTCCTTTCTATGGCAGCTATGTGATACCTGATTTCGACAAAACTAAAAGTGTAATTCTGATATAGTAACATAATAACTATCAGCAAAACAACATTTTTTTCGTTTATATTATTTTTTATGTTTTATTTTTCTATGGGAGCTATATAATTAGATGTTTGATTTTAGTTTAATTAAAAACGTAATTCCATTGTATTTAAATTTTCGAAAATTACAAAAAACGAAAGAAAAAAAGAACAAATTAAATTTTTCCGATTGCTCCTAGGGGAGCTATATGAGTCTCCCGATCTACCCGATCTACATACTACCTGCAATAGCGTGTCAGACAAACGGACAGCTATATCGACTCTCCTGCTGATTAAGAATATACATATATACTTTTTAGGGTCGGAGAAGTCTCCTTCACTGCGTTTCAAACTTTCCGACCCTATAAAGTATATATATTCTTGTTCAGGATCACTAGCCGAGTCGATCTAGCCATGTCCGTCTGTCCGCCTGTCTGTCTGTCCGTCTGTCTGTCCGTATGAACGCTGAGATCTCGGAAACTATAAAAGCTAGAAGATTGACATTTTGCATGTAGATTTTAGGAGTTCCTACTCAGCGCAAGTTTGTTTCAAAATGGTTCCACGCCCCCTCTGACGCCCACAAGCCACAAGCTGTGGCCACAGTTTTGATGCTATAATGAAAAATTTAATTGATATGTATTTGTTTCGTCAATACCTATCGATTGGCCTAATAAAAGTTTGCCACGCCCACTCTAACGCCCAAAAACCCATTAAACGCTTAAGCCTGGCTAGCGCCTACATTTCCGCAATAAAATAGCGCCATCTAACGGATGACTTTGGAACAGCTGGCGGCGAAACACATACAAGAAGGCATATTTATATTAAGTTGTTTAGCTGAGTAACGCGTATCTAATAGTCGAGGCACTCGACTATAGCGTTGTCTCTTGTTTTATATTTACATTATACAATTCATTTTATCATTTTCCTTTCAGGGCGACATTAGAAACGGCTCAATAGGCGCTTATTATTTGAGCAAAATATCCTCACTATGAATAAAAAACGTTAAAAGAAGTGGTAAGTAAATTTAAAAAAAACATTAAAACAGGGGATTTTTAAAATATTTTTTTTTTGGTTTTTAAATGACATAGCTTTTACTTTTAATGAATGCTGTTATTGGAAATTGCAGAATAAATGTTAAGGCCAGATCATCACCATAATTAAAGGATGATAAAGAAATCCCTGGTGTCTTAGTGTCTTTCCTCATTTTTGCCTTTCAATTAGGGTTATATTTTCCATAATTTTCATTAATGCTCCTTACATATAGGAGAATTGTGTCCTTTCAAAATATAAATGTAAAAAAATGTTTTAGAACAAAAAACTATGTACTATATCTCAATGTTCCCTTAATTACTACTCTTCCAAATAAAACTTGGACTTAATTTAGATAACTTAACTCGAAAACAATTTTTTGTATCATATTCTGTTATGTTTTAGAAGTATTGCTTAACAAAACTTGCAAACAATACCCTTTTCTGTTTATTAAACAAAAAGTTGTGAGTGTGCCGTAGAATTAGGTTGATTCTGTCCTTAATATTGTTTTCTAATCCGAAGTCTGGACGAATTCTGAACTTTTATAGAATTATTACTCTTGTTATACCCTTGCAGAGGGTATTATAATTTTGGTCAAAAGTGTGCAACACAGTGAAGGAGACATCTCCGACCCAATAATGTATATATATTCTTCATCAGGATTACCTCCTGAGTTGATATAAGCATGTCCGTCTGTCCGTCTGTCTGTTTCTACGCCTACTAGTCTCTCAGTTTTAAAGATATCGAATTGAAACTTTGCACACACCCTTCTTTCCTTTGCACGCAGTATATAAGTCGGAACGGGATCGGCCGACTATATCCTATAGCTGCCATATAACTGATTGATCGGAAATGCCATAACTTTGGTGTTTTTAAAGTTAGAAAGTTGGGATTTTCTATGGGTTTTATTTTTGGCCGATACACCAAATTTCATAAGGATCGGCCGACTATATTCTATAGCTGCCATATAACTGAACGAATGAAATTGCCATAACTTTGGTGTTTTTAACGTTAGGAAGTTGGGATTTTTATGAGTGTTAAGAATGCATCATATGAATAATTTTGGAGATTATAATTTACAGAATATTCTGCAAGGGTATTTCAACTTCGGCTAGGCTCGAAGTTAGCTTTCCTGGTAGGATTGACTGGCCAAATATAAAACTCATAGAAAATCCCAACTTTCTAACTTAACAAACACCAAAATTATGGCAGCTATAGGATATAGTCAGCCGATCCCGGCCGTTCCGACTTATATACTGCAAAGGAAAGAAGGGTGTGTGCAAAGTTTCAATTCGATATCTTTAAAACTGAGAGACTAGTTCGGGCAGAAACAGAAAGACGGACGGACAGACAGACGGACATGCTTATATCAACTCAGGAGGTGATCCTAATCAAGAATATATTATATATACTTTATAGGGTCGGAGATGTCTCCTTCACTGCGTTGCTCACTTTTGACCAAAATTATAATACCCTCTGCAAGGGTATACAAATACATGATTCTTTTCTATTTTAAAATAATTAGTTAGTTAGCTCATGTTTTTATGAGTAATATCTAATACTTACTGATATAAACTAGTTTTACCACATAAAATCATCATCAAATAATTAATATGTCAATCAGAGTCAGGTAAAAGATAGATTATGAAAGTATGAAAAATATGTGTATATTATTATTGTTTTTAGATTAGCACGCGCGAGGAATCACGTTGGATAAGTTGTAGACCTAATTAAAGTGTGTTTGGGAATTTAAGAACAAATTCGGTACGTACTACCCAAGCCAATCCAAAGCAATTTGATTGAACAACATTTTTAGGGTCAAGCCAGGGTCGGCCATGTCATGGCCATCAAATCCTTCAGTGATTATTACACTTGTCGCACCCCATTGGGCTTAGCCACGACTTATAGCCTCACCCTGCAAATTACAGTGTTTTCAGAAACCGTCAGCTCTCTGGTTTATCATCATCTGCACTGTTCTTATTATGTCAACATTTTCTTGGCTTTCACGTCGATGCAATGAAATTTTGTGGCTTATTATTTTGGCTGGTTTCCTCACCGTATTCTCGCAGTAATAACAAGAGCTTCTAAGGGGGATGAAGTTTTTCCTAATACTATACTGATTTGCAGTCATCTTAACGACATCTTTAACAGAAATACACGCATAGTGATTGTGTTGCTATACAAAAAAATCAGAAAAAAAAAATTGTATAATAAAATATTGCATTTAATTAAAAAACATGCCAAGTCCAAACAAACAAAGACAAACAATGTGAAAGGGCGCCGACTATTTTATTTTACTATAATATTAAGACACATATTTAACACAAAGTAAGCTTACTTTGGCCAGCCGAAGTTTTAATTCCCAATTAGTTTTTCTATCGTTCCTGTCTCAATCATGTAATATATTCATCTGATTTTTATAAAATTCAAAACATATTTTTGAAACCGTAAGCTGTAACTAGATATATTTGTATTTGTTTAACATTCAAAAAAAACTATTAACAAGAAAGGAAAGCTAACTTCGGGCGGTGCCGAAGTTGATATACCCTTGCAGAATATTCTGTAAATTATATTCTCCAAAATTATTCATATGATGCATTCTTAATACTCATAAAAAATCCCAACTTCCTAATTTTAAAACAAGAGAGAACGCTATAGTCGAGTGCCTCGACTATTAGATACCCGTTACTCAGCTAAACAACTAAAATACATACATATGTATATGCTTACATACATACACACATACGCCATTGTTTGACTCAGACCTCCAATTTGGCTAACTTGATTTGATTTGCATAGTTCTTGGGATATAGTTCGGTATTGACAAATGAAAACCATCGCAATTTCCTTTAATAGAAATCCTTATCGAGAATTAATGTTGACTCTGTTGAGCACCTAGGCCAGCTGTTCCAAAGTCATCCGTTAGATGGCGCTATTGGTTCCACGGGCCATGAATGGCGGAAATGTAGGCGCTAGCCAGGCTTAAGCGTTTAATGGGTTTTTGGGCGTTAGAGTGGGCGTGGCAAACTTTTATTAGGCCAATCGATAGGTATTGACGAAACAAATACATATCAAATACATATCATAGCATCAAAACTGTGGCCACAGCTTGTGGCTTTTGGGCGTCAGAGGGGGCGTGGCACCATTTTGAAACAAACTTGCGCTGCGTAGGAACTCCTAAAATCGACATGCAAAGTGCAAAATACCGAGATCTCAGCGTTCATACGGACAGACAGACAGACGGACAGACGGACATGGCTAGTGATCCTGAACAAGAATATATATACTTTATAGGGTCGGAAACGCTTCCTTCTACCTGTTACAAACTTTTGCACGAATACAATATACCCTTTTACTCTACGAGTAACGGGTATAATTTTAAAAACACCAAAGTTATGGCATTTCCGATCACTTATCCTTAGGAAACTTGGTAGGTCGGATCGATTGACCAAAAATAAAATCCATTGAAAATCCCACCTTCCTAACTTTACAAACACCAAAGTTATGGCATTTCCGATCAATCAGTTATATGTCAGCTTTTCCTTTGTTTTGGGTCTACTTACATTTCAGTCAGTTGGTTCAACCTGTCATAACGAATTGTTTCAAAGATTTATTAAAAAGCTTTGTAATGTGACTTAAGCCCTTTTGCATATATACAACTCCCTAAGAATTGACGCTCCCAGATTATTTAATAGGCACTTTGTGACTATACTTGATCACTACTGTGTTATTTTTGGCAGTTCGGATAATTCTGCATAAAAAAATAAAACAAAAATTTTCCGAATAAATAATCTTCATACGCCACTAATCAGCATCCTAATTTTTTTAGCTAATGGCAAGTCAAATCTACCGGTAATAAACAAAGTACGGGATATCTGGACAAGCCCCAGACATCCCCAAGAAAGACTAGCACATTTCTGTTAACATATATTTGAGTATATCCAGTACTTTAAAAATGCACAAGCATTGGCAGGCATAAATAATACATAAGCCTGTCGGAGGATGGAAGTCTGGACGACCGGATAAACGGAGCAGAAAATGTAGTCCTTTGTAAGCTATGCGCGGTCCAGTCGTCCTTTTGTTTGCAGCTTTTTGACCAAACAAGTGCACCATCAACAAACAAACAATATACATCCAAAGCGCATTCAGTAACAAAACAGTCATAAACACAAAGGCAAACCTCTCTTTGAACTGCGATTTGTAAGAGCCCCTTGATCCATTCACAGACCTAGGTAGAGAGAAAGGATCTGACAACTCTTTCTCATTTTCTAGCCAAATCCGTATCACATATGCAAATTCAAATATGCCTTCACTGGAATTTTGAAAAGTAATCGATTTTATAAAACGAGAACGGAAGCTACCGTATGGAAATATTTTTAAACATGATCAGTGAAAAAATAATACAAAACAAGAAAGGAAGCAAACGTCGAAAAGCCGAAGTTTTCATACCCTTGCAGTTATTACAAAACGACAATTCGATTTCTATGCCTATATTACTATAATATTATTATATGTATTATATTGATTAAACATAATAAAATTGATGAGCTGTTAAAATAGAAAATTAAATTATAAATATTGTTAACAAGAAATGAAAGCTATCTTCGGGCGGAGCAGAAGTTGATATACCCTTGCAGAATATTCTGTAAATTATATTCTCCAAAATTATTCATATGATGCTATCTTAATACTCATAAAAAATCCCAACTTTCTAATTTTAGAAACACCAATGTTATGACATTTCCAATCGTTTAGTTATATGACAGCTATAGGATATAGTCGGTCGATCCTTATGAAATTTGGTAGGTCGGATTGATTGACCAAATATAAATCCAGAAAATCACAACTTTCTAACTTTACAAACACCAAAGTTATTGCATTTCCGATCAATCAGTTATATGGCGGCTATAGGATATTGTTCGCCGATTTATATAGTGCTTGCAGAGGAAAAAAGGGTCTGTGCAGAGTTTCAATTCGATATCCTTTAATTAAATTAAAATCGGATATCAAAATCATGAAACTCCTATAGGAAAATCGAACAAAAAATTTTAAATGGAAAAAATATGTATTTTGGTGTTTTTATACTTATTAAAATATTTCTTTGAGAATTAGAATTATTTACTATATCAGAATTACGCTTTTAGTTTTGTCAAAATCGGACAACAATATCGTATAGCTGCTATAGAAACGATGGCAAACTGCAGCGCAAAATCGACAAAGCTCCATTTAAACCCTCGGACTCTTCCGTATCTAAATAAATTGTCCGAATTCCCTCACTGAATCCCAACGGCTATTCATACTAAAAATGTTCAGTGTGTGTATATTAAAAACATAATTCTCCTTCTGTAATATAAAAAGAATTAAGTAAAAATGAACGTGATCGGATCTTATACCTCTTTGTGGTTCAATTTGCAAAGTGGAAAGCGGTCTTTGTCCTTTCAAACCGTATTCATTTTTAATGCCAGCACGTGTTTGAACAGCCGCATTAGGGCTACTACCAATGCTCGTAAACAATGCTGGCCACAATCAATAGAACAGACCACATGTCATGAGAAGGCTAGGACTAGAAAAATTGAAAATTCATTATTGCACCAGGAATTTTTTATGTTTTTGGGTGTTATTTTGCGGAGCTTCAGAGGAAGAGAAATAATATTTATTGTATGCACCGTGAAACACACACCAATCAACCACGTGCCAACTTAGTGAAATCGAAAACAGTTGGCCCAAAGGGATGGGTAACAAGCAAACAAAAAAACAAAATCGATTTTTTTTTTTAATTTTGGCAATGAACATTTTTCAGACTTTAGTGTTTTTACTATAACGTACGACTTAATGGAATGTTACCGGAACCAACGGACCATCAATAGGACAAACTTCGGTGTTCGTTGTCGCTTAAGAAAAATTCGTAATTATTGCTGCAGGGGTATATAAAATTTAGCATTAATGTTTTATTATAAAAAGTCATTTTGAAATTATGAAACATTTACCTATTTTTCTGCATTGATTGTTTAAAAAGAAACATTTATATAATGTTGTGCATTGTACAATCAAAAACTGATTGTACAATGCACAACATTATATAAATGTTTGATAATTTAAAAAGAGTAATATTTCAGCATCTTAAAGTTATATTTTGAATAGCTTTAGATCTAAAATTGAAAATTCTTTATCAAAATGAGGCTTAATAATCATAATGAATGTTCAAATATTTAATCTTATTTCCATATTTAGATTTGTGGACAGTGTATATTGACAAATAGTCGCACAGTATTTACTTCTTGATAAACGAGCGTACATTTTCAAAGAACTTACTTTATCCTCTTTGTTTGTATACTTACGCTCTTTCCGTAACTAATTTATTATTTATTTATTTGGTATTTTGTGCTTCTGTCACTGTTCCTTTCAGCAGCTTGACCATTTTGTTCCATACAGGATGCCATTTTTTAAGTTTTACTCGTTTACGTATGTGTATGTAGGTGTCTATAAATATTGGCATTTTAATATAAGAGAAAGAAGAAACAGGGTCTAAAAGGAGAGAAATCCATTGAAGTGAATTTGCGGAAGCTATTTGTAAGTGTACAAGTCAATATTTGTGTCTACAACTGTATGGGAACATCCACATTGCCTCTATGTGCTTATATGAAGGGAAGCACGATGCCTCGTGCGGATGGAGTCGCAGAGAGCGGAAGTCATCATTATAAATAAAATGTTCAGTTCAAAGCGAATCGGGAAAACAATCATTTGTTCTCGAAGGGCACGGTAATGCTGAATCTAGTGCACGGGACAGATCTTGTGCGGGTCTTCCGCGCGTATAATACTAAATATAAATTATGGATACATTATGCAGATTTAATCATGACAAGCCCTATTTCCGTATTTTATTTTGCATGGAACCTTTTCGTTCATTACCACAAAGAAAGCAGTTTAGGTACAGGATGGATATAGTGTTGGCTGGCGAAAGGTTACCAAGATTGGAAGGATCTGTTCAACTTATATAATATAAATTATATATTTACAATACATTCCGACTCAGCATTGGGATGAAAATGTGTTTGGCGATGAGACGTATATTTTTATACCCTTGCAGAGGAAAGTAGGGTGTGTGCAAAGTTTCAATTTGATATCTTTAAAACTGAGAGACTAGTTCGCGTAGACACAGACAGACGGAGTTGATATTGCCTTGCAGAATATTCTGTAAATTATATTCTCCAGAATTATTCATATGATTCACTCTTAATACACATAAAAAATCCCAACTTCCTAACTTTAAAAACACCAAAGTTATGGCAATTCTACGCTAACTTTGGTGTTATGAATAATTCTGGAGAATATAATTTACCGAATATTCTGCAAGGGAATATCAACTCCGCCCGAAGTTAGCTTTCCTTTCTTGTTTCTATATAAGTAAATATGATAAAGTTTTGTCATATTTTTATAAAAAACTAAAAGCGTTTTTCTGAATATTAATTATATATTTAGTTATCGATTTTTAAAACGCTCTTATGCACATGTGTAATGCTTTTAAGAGACATTCCTAATATAGACTTTATGCGCATGAACGGACTAGGGGGAAGTTTTTAGCCCCGCTCCGCACCATAATGTTCCGTACAACTGTTCGGTAGCTTCGGTGTGCAGGTCTAGTAGACTTAGATTGTTAATTTAACAAAAAGGAAGTTGCCCAAATTGTCCATCTTTAGTAGATAATTTTGCGAATTGTGGAGTGCCGCACAACAGGATATTTTGAGATTTGATATGGTCCAATGGGAAATTTAGTAAGTGATATGTTTTTCGGTTCTTTTCGTTCGCTATCAAAATAATACAACAAAGGAAAGCTAACTTCGGGCGGAGCCGAATATACCCTTGCAGAATATTCTGTTAATTATATTCTCCAAAATTATTCATATGATGCATTCTTAATACTCATAAAAAATGCCCAACTATAACACCAAAGTTATGACATTTCCAATCGTTTAGTTATATGACAGCTATGTGATATCGTCGGCCGATCCTTATTAAATTTGGTCGGTCGGATTGATTGGCCAAAAATAAAACCCATAGAAAATCCCAACTTCCTAACTTTACAAACACCAAAATGGTGGCAGTTCCTATTAATCAGTTATATGGCAGCTATAGTCAACCGATCGTTACGAAATTTCGTAGGTAGTAAAAATAAAACCCATTTCCGATCGTTCAGAGAGAGATATAGTCAGCCGATCCCGGCCGCTCCGACTTATATACTGCGTGCAAAGGATCGAAGGCTGTGTGCAAGTTTCAATTCGATATCTTTAAAAGAGAGAGACTAGTTCGCGTAGAAACAGACAGACGGACAGACAGACGGACATGCTTATATCAACTCAGGATGCGATCCTGATCAAGAATATATATACTTTATAGGGCCGGAGATGTCTCCTGACTGAAATCATAATAGGCAAGGGCATAAAAATGGACTTTGTATAGCGGCAGACTTGCCAAGGTAGTTGAGAATATATGTTAACGGCTCCTTTTCGCAAATAAGATTTTGGAATTTTAACTGCGTGTAAACAAACCAAGCTGATTAACAATACGACCGTAGCATGCTTAATTCTGATGAACTCTCAAAAATTGAGTCACACTGGAAAGATTTCAATTTTTCTGAGTACTAGGCTTTACGAACAAATTTCGTCGATCTGAGTTCTAGGCTTTAATCTTTTCGCTAGGGCCTGACGAACGCTCACCCGAAGCTCATTTCAATTACACAATTTTCTCGTCGATCTGAGTACCTGATTAAAAACGGGCCTAACGAAAAGTTTTCATCTGATGTTTGCCTCTCGTTTTTTCTCATAGCTGTCGAACCGATTTCGTCGATCTGAGTACTATGCTTAAATACATAAGCTCCCCTTTGTTAGATTTGCAAGTGTAATATGGCTATTGTCCTGAAAAATTACAAACTAATTATTTGGCACGAATGTAAAGGTGAATAATATAACTTGGCCTACCGTTGAATTTTAGCTTGGTAATTTAAAAAATGTGGCAAACCATTTTTACAGGGACCGCCGTTATGCCGATATGCCGCCTCCTGAAAAAGATCCAACGAATGAGAAGGAACACTCTGACTTGGAGATGATTAAACAACTTCAGCTAATACGAAGAAGACTACTTAGTCAGGTGAGCACATTAGCCTTAAGCACCCTTATGAAAATGTTTTAAGTAGTTTAGAATAACGACTAAACAGCTACCATTTTTTTGAACTTAACAGAACCAAAAAAAAATCACTTCCGAAGAGGTAAACAATTTGTACATATGTATGTGGGATTTGTTTCTAAAAAAAATTTTTTTTTTTTTGTATACAAAAATACAATATTATACACTTTTATATATTTAAGATATTTCTAATTCTTCGAATATAAAACTTGCATGTTCAATCTAACATGATTTTTAAACAACTAAATAACATTAACTATAATACTGAATTGACTTACATATGTTAGTCGATTTCGTGTTATAGTTCATGTTATTTAGTTGTTTAAAAATCATTTTATATTGAACATGAAAGTTTTATATTGGAAGAATTAGAAATATCTTAAAAACACTTTATTTTAGATATTAAACATTTTATTACTATATTATTTTTAAAAACATTTTACAATTTTGATCAGAAGCTTGTAACCCTGTGAAAGTGTCATTTCCGACACTTTACGCACACTAGGCTTTCAGTTTAAAGCAAGCTCCATAAAGCCTAGTATCCTGATCGACGAAAACCGTACGCCAGTCATGAGAGAGAGCGAGAGGCAAACAGCTGGCGTTCACTTTTCGTCGGGCCTTTTTTTCACGTCGGTCTCCTGTTCGACGAAAAAAATACCAGAAAATTCCATAGCGTTGCCAGTCTGCGGAAATGAACTTTGGGTGAACCCTAGCGCAAAGATTAAAAAATTTAATCTTTCAGCGTGCGCTTCTCACTGAATGTAGGGAAAAAATCGAAAAACCCGCAAAAGTCGATTGCAGGAGTTAACATGTGAGGACAAAATAACATTAATACTTCTGGGGTGCCTCTTGTCAGAGCAAAATGTTTCATATGTAAAAAATTTACGAAAAACACAATAAAAGTGCAGCTATGAACTTTAAATTAGCAAATAATCAGTAAATTAAAATAAGCAACTGTTAAATTTAAATTGAATTGTTTTTTAATTTCTTTGTACAGCGGCAGACTTGTCTTGCCAAGGTATTTGATAATATCTTTTAAAGGCTCTTTCCCGCAAATACGATATTTGAATTTTAACTGCTTGTCAACAAACCCAGCTGATTGACAGTACGACCGTAGCACGCTTAAATCTGATGAACTCTCAAACTTTTGGTCACACTGCAAAGATTAAGGTTTTTACGCTAGCGTAATCGTTTGCCGATCTGGATACTAGGCTTAAGTCTTTTATCTATTGCTTGTACTATATATAAATAATTCGGAACATGGAACTACCGGAAAAATGAACAAAATGAAATAAAAATACTATAACTTCGTTATTTAGAGATTTTTATACAATTTAAAAACTACGGTTTTAATTGGAGTTTGATCCTTTCGAACGTGCCTATGACAGATTGCGTCGGCTCCTTTACTACGTTGCTAGCTTTTGACTAAAATTAAAAGGCCAACTAAGGATACGATAAGAAAACTTCCAAGCAAAACTCCATTGCATGCAAGAAAGCAAGGTCAATTAAATCGAGGATGGAACCTAACATCGGCAAGCCGAAATTGCAATACCATTGCGGACATATAAAAATAGTAACAAGAAAGGAAAGCTAACTTCGGGCGGAGCCGAAGTTGATATACCCTTGCAGAATATTCTGTAAATAATATTCTCCAAAATTATTCATATGATGCATTCTTAATACAAATAAAAATTCCAACTTCCTAACTTTAAAAACACCAAAGTTATGGCAATTTCAATCGTTCAGTTATATGGCAGCTATAGGATATAGTCGGCCGATCCCTATAAAATTTGGTAGGTCGGATTGATTGGCCAAATATAAAACCCATAGAAAATCCCAACTTCCTAACTCTAAAAACACCAAAGTTATGCTATTTCCTATCGTTATATGGGAGCTATAAGATAAAGTCGGCCGATCCTTATGAAATTTGGTAGGTCGAATTGATTGGCCAAATAAAGAAGCCATAGAAAATCCCAACTTCCTAACTTTACAAACAGCAGAGTTATGGCATTTCCTATCGTTCAGTTATATGGCAGCTATAGGATATAGTCGGCCGATCCCGGCCGTTCCGACTTATATACTGCGTGCAAAGGAAAGAAGGGTGTGTGCAAAGTTTCAATTCGATAGCTTTAAAACTGAGAGACTAGTTCGCGTAGAAACAGACAGACGGACAGACGGACAGACGGACATGGCTATATCAACTCAGGAGGTGATCCTGATCAAGAATATATATACTTTATAGGGTCGGAGATGTCTCCTTCACTGCGTTGCACACTTTTGACCAAAATTATAATACCCTCTGCAAGGGTATAAAAAGGGATATTTTCACAGCTTTTAACAATTATTCTATAAGATATTGACGTCCGATCGGCAAGGGCTTTTACCCTGATCAGGGTATGCGTATATAAATAAAAGACTTGTAAAAATTTATGTGAATAGACTATACACTGCGCGAAATATTCTGAAAAACATCAAATTTGGACCAATTTCACCCTATTATTCCTATAGGAGACAGACGTCCCATCGGTACCCTCTTTTACCCTGATAAAAGTATGCATAAAACAAGAAAGAAGAGCTAACTTCGGGTGGAACCGAAGTTGATATACCCTTGCAGAATATTCTGTAAATCATACACTCAAAAATAATTCATGTGAAATTTTGTAAGCGGAGCGGTTGGCGAAAAATAAAACCCATAGAAAATCTCAACTTCCTAACTTTAAAAACACCAAAGTTATGGCATTTCCGATCAATCAGTTATATGGCGGCTATAGGATATAGTCGGCCGATCCCGTCCGTTCCGATATATACATATACTGCGTGCAAAGGAAAGAAGAGTGTGTGCAAAGTTTTAATTCGATATCTTTAAAACTGAGGACTCGATTCTGATCAAGAATATATATACTTTATAGGGTCGGAGATGTCTCCTTCACTGCGTTGCACACTTTTGACCAAAATTAAAATCCCCTTTGCAAGGGTAAAAAGTGAAGATAATAATTCGTCACCATAAGCCTAAAAAAAATCTGACAACAATGTCATATAGCTGCCATCGAAACGATGACAAAATGCATCCAAAAATCGATATAGCTTCATTGTTTTTAATAATATAGGCATAGAAATCGAAATGTAGTCGTTTTGTAAAAACTACAACGGCATATAAACTTCGGCTTGCCGAAAATAGGTTAATTTCTAATTGGTTATTAAAAATCTAATCAATGTATTAAAAAATTGTTTAAAGCTTTAATTCATTTTCCCCAGTACTACTGATCACAAGAATCAAATTCTTTTTAGGGGAGTGTCCTATCTGCGCAAAATGATGATAGGGTACATAAATGTTTAATGCCGCCTTAGCACTTGCTGTTCGTTCGTAACCTATGGACATAAACTAACGTAAAATAATGGAAAGGGCCATTAGAGGTTTCGTCTAAGCTTTCTTGAATAAGGCTGAAAAATATCAAGACCATGGTTATGGAATCAGTTTTATGGGGAGGCCAGGCCATCGCAAACGAGTGCCACAGTGAGTCAAGGAAGAAAGTACAAGCCAGTGGAAAGAAAAGCTTATTGTTTGAGTCGTGAATGGAGAGAACAATACAAAGGCTATTCAAACCTGCACAAATGATGAAAGAAGCACTAAATAGAACTTACATACAAAGCGTCACAGTAAAGTATAAAAGAATAATAAAAGCTTATACCGGCGTTGGGGAAAATCAAATAAAAAAAGGTAATGCAAAAAAAATTACAAACATAAAATGTATTGTAAATGATATCAATGTTCGTTTGCCACACATTTGTTTAAATATAAATATAAAATAAAATCGTAATACCTTTTTCCAAAAGTTAGACTGCATTCAAGAAAATTCTGAATGCTTCATTGAAAACTGTGTTCTTTCAGGGCTACGTGACTACTTACTTTAATTTGTACATGGTAATTCGTCAAATGCTATCATAGACTTTATACGTGACCTTTTCACTCTCCCTGGTAAATATATGTACATCGAAATCAGGGGCATTCTTTAAGTCTTGTTAAATTAAAGCACAATGGAATACATCGAAAAATTAGAAGTTTGCGATTTAACTATAATTACACATTTTTATTTGAAAATATTTTTAGTTTTTTAATTTTCTAATGGGAGCTATATGATATAGATGTCCGATTTTATTTTAAATACCCTTGCCGAATATTATAAGCCCTTGCAGTTGTTACAACACGACTACATTTCGATTTCTATGCCCATATTACATTTTGCCATCGTTTTTATGGCAGCTATATGATATTTTTGTCCGATTTTGACGAAACTAATATAATATATTCAAATAAATAAAAAAACAACAAAATATTTTTTTTTTAAATAAGGGACTAGTTTGCGTAGAAACGGACGGACAGACGGACAAAGCTAGATCGACTCTCCTGGAAATGTCTCCTTGACTACGTTGCAAACTTTTGACTGAAATTATAATACCCTCTGCAAGGGTATAACAAGACGTGTCTTCACAGGGTCAAAAAGTTCTCTCCAAACATTTGACCAATATTAAGCCCTTTGCAAAAACATACAATACATTAAGTTTCTACAATACTAACTGAAAAGGGATGAACTATATTTGATTTTTCAACAAAACTTTTTGTTTGAACTGCCAAATGGGGCTTTAATTCATATATGTAGATATGAACTTTAAACCCTTTTTAAGCCGTTTTTTATTTTCCTGTATGTTGATATGTTTTGACCATCAAATATATTCGGGCCTATCATGCTTATGATTTTCCACCACCCAGTTTGAGTGTACTTATTACTCACCGGGGAATTATTCAAAGCGTTGAGTAACGATGAGGTAGCAGATTTTTAGCTCTAGCTGTCAATGAATAAGCAACTTTTGCAGAGTTCAGGTTCAGGCTCCGGCTTTACTAAGCTAATCGGCTTGGAATCACGCTAATGTGATGTTTATCTGTCCAATACTTCGCTCAAAAAATGGGGATGATTAACGATGATGATGGGCTGATTGTTATTGTCAATGCGCAAAAGATCTAATAAAATCTGAATATTCCGGTTCTAGTTTGCTTTCTGGGGTAGTTGTTCTCATTATATGCTTAAAATAAAGACAATCACACCGTCGCCGCAATATATAATCCCAACGAAAGATACTATCATTATAGCCTAGAAGTTCAAAAGGTTTTCATTAAAAGAATATTTTCACACATTTAATAAGCATTTGACAACTTTTAGTACGAATATTATCACGAATATTATTATTATTATGAATTACTTAAAAAAAACTTACAGTCTAAATGAAAAGAAAACCTTAAAATAATATGGAATTACGGTCCTAATTAAATTATAATCGGACATCTATATCATATAGCTCCCATCAAAAAATAAAAAAATTAAAAAAAATAAAAATGTAAAAAAATGTATTTGGCTGCTCTTTTATTTATGCAAGTATTCCTTTGAGATGTATTTACCATATCAGAATTACTCTTTTAGTTTTGTGAAAATCGGACAACAATCATACAGCTGTCGTAGAAACGATGACAAAATACAGCGCAAAATCGACATAGCTTCATGGTTTCTAGTAATATAAGCATAGAAATCGAAATGTAGTCGTAGTAAAAACTGCAAGGGTATATCAACATTGCTTTCTCGTTTTAATTTTTTTTCCGATTGTTCCCATGGGAGCTATATGATATAGTCGCCCGATTTGGCTCGTTCCGATTTATATATGGGAAATGTCTCCTTCAATGCGTTGAAAACTTTTGACTGAAATTATAATACCCTCTGCAAGCGAATAAAAACAGGCATTGACTCTTAAGTAAAACTAAGCGCATCCGTATGGGAACATAAGACATTCTTTCCGCCTTTTGGCAGGGCAATGGGCAGCCCATCGATAAAATAAAAAAGCCCACACAAGCATCTCAAGATATGAGCTGACCTAAATCACTTGCCCGAAGACAATGAACATTTTACAGCAATATTTAAGAATTTTATGACATTTATGGATGAGTTCAACATTTCGGTGTTGTCATCTTTATAAAATATGAACTGGCTGATCAATTTATACATAAGATTTTCTGCCTTTTCTTCGCCCACGCTATGAATCGGTTCATAGATTGAACAGCAAAAGGGATGAGTTGAATATGGATATATAAATAAGTTTTTATATAGGTTTTAAACGTGCAATGATGTATATGACTCATTGGAACAGTATATAGTTAATTTTTTGTAAGATTTTCTATATATTTATACATATGTGTTGATTTACCGCATTTGCTGGTGTTAATAGGCACGGAGAGTTATCAATCGTTTATTTTCTTTCCGAGATTATAATATTCTTTAAAGTTTAAAAGTAGTATGCTTTTATACTAACGAATACTAACGTTACTCTTAGAGTTGAAAAGTGTGTATCAGGTTAAAGTATACATTTCCGATCCATAAAGTGTTAAACAAAAACACATCTTAAGTCGAAAGGATCGTACAAAATTTGTAAAGAAGACAACGATTTTCTAAGAAGATTGTCATATAAAAGGTTTGAATGGAGCAAAATCTTTAACTGAATCTTTTCAAAACAACAGAGGACTCCTATAGATCTTCGAAGTATTTAATGTGGTGCACACAGAATAGAGTTTGCAAGAGATGTGTTATATCTGATGATACAGACGCTGATGTGCTTCGTTTTTACTGCCGTATGATTTTCTGTTTCTGTTTTCATTCATAAATTTTGCTTTTAAAAATAGAAATCTGTCTTTCCTTCCTATTTCTATTCCCCTGTATTACCACTCCCTAGCTGTGCGCCTGCATTTTTGTGCACACACTTCTCTTTCCTTTTCCCTCTGTTGTCAACCTCATGTAGCGATGAGGTTGTCATGGTATGATGTTGCAGTGGCTTTGCAAGGTTAGCACGATTTGATTAATGTTAGAATATTTTCAGAAAATTTTGCAAAACGTATTTCCGGTGTGATTTGGAATTATACCATGCATATAGGAATAGTGGTAGGAAACCTAATATAAAGTGTACAGATATTAATGCTGCATTACGTTTATACACTTTAAACGGTTTATCTAATAATAACCAAAATTCACGACGTAATGTTGAACCAAACCAAACCTAAGATAAACAAATTTTGTCAATATAGAGTGACTTGTTGTACCCTTGCAGAGGGTTATGTATATAATTTCAGTCAAAAGTTTGCAACGCAGTGAAGGAGACATTTCCGACCCTATAAGGTATATATATTCTTGATCAGAATCACCAGAGAGGCGATTTAGACATGTCCGTCTGTCCGTTCATCCGTTTCTACGCAAGCTAGTCCCTCAGATTTAAAGCATTTTGCTTGAAACTTTCCCAAAAGTTGTCTTTCTATTGCAGGTAGTACATATGTAAGTCAGGACGAGCCGCATCGGGCGACTTTATCAAGTATGTAGCTCCCATAGGAACAATCGAAAAAAACAATTCAAAAAAATTATATCTTTGTTGTTTTTAATTTTTTTTGTTGTTCTTTGGGATTTGGCAATATTTAAATATTATGGAAATAGGTTTTTAATTAATTTTAATCCGACAACTATATCATATAGCTGCCATAGAAACGATTGCAAAATGCAGCGGAAAATCGACATAGCTTCATTGTTTTTAGTAATATAGGCATAGAAAATCGAAAAGTAGAAGATTTGTAACATCTGCAAGGGTATATAAAGTTCGGCTTGTATTGGTTTTTTAATTCGAGGTATACCGGCAAGGATATCAAAAAATCGTGTTCATGAAGTAAACTTTAGTTCTTGTTCTTCGTGTAACTTTTCTCACTTCATTCCGGGGCCTTATAAATATGGAGATCTACCTATAGGGTGGTGAATAAGGGTCGCATAGGAAGAGGAGATAGGAGATACGCGTGCGGCATGTGGCATGTGTGTGGCTGTGACGATCTGTTTTAAGATGACGGGAAATTGCTGATTCTTAGGGGAATAGCTGGAATATGTGTTTTCATTTCACATTCCCGTTCGCATCGCGCAGGGCAAATACACGTTCAGCACGTATGTACGCTTAAAAAAATCCAATTTTATATCCTTGCAGAGGGTGTTATATTATTATTGAAGCCTAAATTGTTGACTTTTGAATAAATGTGCTGTGATATAAAAACAATTTAAACGTTCTTCCAATTTAGTTGGCTTCTGCGTAGGCCGTAAGTAAGGGTATTATAATTTCAGTCAAAAGCTTGCAACGCAGAGAAGGAGACCTTTCCGACCCTATAAAGTATATTAAAATATATTCTTGATCAGCATCACCAGAAGAGTCGAACTAGCCATGTCCGTCTGTCCGTCCGCCCGTTTCTACGCAAACTAAACTTAAAGCAATCTGCTTGAAACTTTCCCAAAAGTTGTGTTTTTATTGCAGGTAGTATATACATATGTAAGTAGGAACGAGCCGGATCGAGCGACAATATCATAAAGCTCCCATAGAACCAGCCGGAAAAAATTCAAAAAAATTATAACTTTGTTTTTAATTTTTTGTTGTTCTTAGGAATTTGGTATTATTTAAATATTATGGAATTATGGTTTAGTTAAATTGAAACCGGACAACAATATCATATAGCTGCTATAGAAACGATGGCCAAATGCAGCTCAAAATCGACATAGCTTTATTGTTTTTAGTAAAGTGTAATTTTAATAAACGTGTATTAAAAAATAACTATCGACAGTATTAAAGTATACGAATTAATTTATTACCAAATAATATGAAACCTATACTCAGTAGTAGTAATTGAACACCACATGTTATAACCCCCATACTCTGTAGTTTGAAATTTAAACCGAAGAGTCTATTCTTGTCCCTGGTGTGACAAATGAAACTGTTCGAAGTTAAAACGCGTTACCACATTTTAGTGGTTTTTGTCGCATTAGTGCGTTATTGCCGTCATCGGGTTTCTGCATTGTGGTGAAATTCGTGGAGGTTAAAGACGTACGTACCCATCCAAGTAAGTTACAATTGTTTTAATAATAAGGGCCAAATTTGTAAATTGAACATAAATAAACGTAAGTACATAAACGTTATAATTATACTGTGCAAAAATCGCAATCAACTAGTGGTGTTTACAAGTCTTTGTGCAGTCGTAGATATATGTACATATGTGTGTTTGTATGTGCTCCGCAAACAGGCGTAAATCACTTAGGTGAAAACAATTCTTGCCACGGAAATACATAGTTAAGTTATGTTTATCGTCAAGATATACGTTTCTTTATGCACAACCTTTTGGAAGATTATGCAAAAAAATAAATTAATTTCTATATTTACATGTATGTACATTGATTATGAATGAAATGGACTGTATTAATTTATACTAAATAGGTTTTTAGATTTTTTATTAATGTTAAGCGGTTTTACAATATGTTTTGTGATTAGCGAGCGGTTGCGGTGAAGTCAACTATACGAATGCCCAAAAAACGACCAGAACAAAAAGAATGCAGAAAAACGCGTGATATTTCAATACTAATGCAGATCTACTGCAATTTCGGCTATGCGTATGAGCTTAAAGCTTTTATGTAGAATACGAAACAATGATGAGCGTTTGGCTAGGTGCTATTATAGGCAAATATTAAATGACCGATCTATTTCTGAACAACAACAATTGTTTTTTTTACAGTTTTTCAAATACTATAGTTATTTTGCTAGCTAAGAACAAAATATACGAATGTAATTATTAAAACACAAGTATATTAAATTTAATAAAGTAATAAAAATAAAAATAACTACAAATTCGGATTTCTTTTAATGGGGAGGGTGCAAAATGTATACCACAGCTCGCAGCCAATAGTATACGGATTATACGAAATAATATGAAATGTTTACTACATACCGGTAGCACAGTATTTCTGTTATACTAAAAAATATGAAAAATAAACCAGGGGTATGGGTATAAGTATACCGAATGAGTTTAATTTTTATACTCGGGAGTATAAAATTGATAGCATCGAAAGTTGTATTTTAATACTAACGAAGTTTTTATTTAATACTCATCTTATTGAGAAATTTGTTATACTGAATAGTGTAGAATTCATGTAACAATAGTTTCGCTTATATGACTATTTTTTTTTTGGGTGTAGTCGTTTTGTAATAAATGCAAGGGTATATAAACATCGGCTTGCCGAAGTTTGCTTCCTTTCTTGCTTGGATGTAGCTTAAACCGGCTCGGATATATGCGCAACCACAGTGCAGTGTATTTTATGACACAACGGAAAACGTTTGGATGGTTGTTACTAAACACACCCTGGGCAACTTATTTGCAATAATTAGCAAATAGTTTTTACATCAAAAATAAATAAGTAAAGTTTTAATGACAAGATTATGAAAAGAATTGCTATTAGCAAAGCCAGATAGACCGACCAACAATTATAATTAACCGCCTGATGTCAATCCTTCAAATGTCTGTTATATCCTACAGCAGAGGGCAGCCTATGTTTCTTCTAACATCGTAAGAGGGGGCTTTAAATGGGTTGACGTTCATTCCCTGTGCGCAGCTAATGACTCCTGAAATAGCAAATAAATCTGTGGTGAAGTGCGTGCATGTGCTATGCAATTAGTTTGAACAAGGTGTCCAGTGAGGGGTTGTACGCCTGTGTGCGACATTCAGGTATGAAATCGAGATATACGAGAAGTTATTATCTTACAAAAAACCTGTTGGGTAAGAATTAGGTGTTTATTTATATTTTATATTTTAAAATAAAGATATTCAAACCGGTAAAATTTATTTGTTATTATTATTATTAAAAGCATGGCTTAGAGCAACGGCGTTAATTTTGACCACTTTTAATATTTTTATTTGAAGCTCCAAAATATACATATTCTTAATTAATTTGTTCTTTAAACATTTTTTATACCCATTACTCGTAGAGTAAAACGGCTCTCGAGATGGCTGAAAAGTGTTTAACAGGTAGAAGGAAGAGTATCCGACACAATAATGTATATAATATATGATCAAGATCCATAGCCGAGTCGATCTAGCCATATCCGTCGGGTTGAACGTCAAGATCTTGGGCTATAAATTTTTTAGGATAAATTTATTTTTATAACGAATTGTAGAATTAAATATAATAATATAATATAATATATACTTTTCGCGTGAGAAAAGGTAAATTAATAAAGTGTGGCAGACCTTTTATAAAAACCCGTATGTATTTTTTTGGAAAATATATTGACAAAATTTTCAATTTCGACACGCCTGCAGGACCAAATCATTTATTTGTTTTAAAATTACAGTATGATCCAATCAAAAACCGATTAATATTATTTTTCTGTCACTATTTAAGTAGAAGGAGTCAGTTGTAAGGTCCTAGCAAGCTGTCAAGGTATGATGAAAATAATTTTTTTGAGATTGGGCTTACATTGCTCTGGCGCGGGCTATTGCTATTAAAATTCATTGGCACGCTCCGTGTGTCGTCTGCCAACAAAGCATAATCTGATGAGAAGTGAAGCAACCGCAGTACCGCAACCACCAGCTGAGACATTCAACCGCGTAGTTATCGAATCCGAATTCCCAAGCGACTGTTCCTGTCGCCGAAAGCTGTAACAAAAACCGTTAATATTCCAATAACACAAGGCACACCACAGAAGAGCAATAGAGGAGGCCGGTGGCACAGAGGCTGCAAATTACACAGATGACACGCTGTGTCATCGCTTCATTGACTGACTCTTCAGTCCTAGAACATGACTGTGAAAAAAGTTGTGTTGAGCTTTAGCTTATTGAATAATTTCGCATTGTCGTACACATCTCACCGCTTTGTTGCTGGTGGAAAGGTTTCACAAGTGCCTTTGCAGGGGGCTTTCCTAACAATTCTTATTTCGGATAGCACTAACGGAAAATCAATAATACTTTCTTAAAAAAAGCCATCTGAGATCCGATGAGGAGATAAGATAAAAACAAATATTTAAAATTAAACCCCACAGGAAATCAAATTATACGCACCGGGTGGTTGTCTGTCCTTCTTTTAAAGATTTTAACTTTTTTAAAGAATTGATTATAATTGCTATCCTGGCTTGCAAACTCATTGAATTAACTGGAAGCGAAATAAAATATTAAAATGTTATGCAAAAGCGATTATTCTGATTCTCATTTTTTTGCGGCATTTTGCCAAAATGCCGTGAAATTTAAATGAAATTCAACTCAATTATAATAATAAACTGCTCTTTTATGTCGCTGCCATTAATTTACGTTTTCGAACTTGCTGGGTTTGGTAGAGCTTTGTACAGTATGTCTGTCTCGACTATAACAAATATTAGCTTTAGAGCTGTTCTGCAAAGCACAAACTTAGAGTCATGCATAAACGATAAACACCTAACAGCACATCTAATTTCTTTAATATTAGCGTTTTGTTTATTTTTACACCTTTACAGAGGGTTAGCAACGCACAGAAAATGACGTTTCCGACCCTATAAAGTATATAAATTCATGATCCTATAATATAAATGTCATATGAATCGAAATATTTTCGTTTTTTTTATAACTGTAAGGGTATATATACTTCGGGTATTATACTTTCAGTCAAAACTTTACAACGCAGTGCATAACTTTCCAAAAAGTTGAGTTTCTATTGCAGGTAGTATATAAGTCGGAACGAGCAGGTTCGGACAACTATACAATATGGCTCCCATAGGAACAATCGAAAAAAAAAGTTTTGATATATAAATTTGAAATTTTTTGTTCTTTGGGATTTGGTAATATTTAAATACAATGGAATAACGATTTTAGTTAAATTAAAATTGGACATCTATATCATATAGCTCCCATAAGAAATTCAAAAAATTAAAATGGAAAAAAAATTATTTTGCTGTTTATCTATTTATCAAAATGTTTCTTTGGGATAAAGTAATTATTTACTATATCAGAATTACCCTTTTAGTTTTGTTAAAATCAAACAATAATATCATATAGCTACCATAGAAACGATGGCAAAATCAGAGCAAAATCATTCATTGTTTTTAGTAATATAGACATAGAAGTCGAAGTGTAGTCGTTCTGTAATAACTGCAAAGGTATATAATCTTCGGCTTCTCATAAAAATCGTAGTGGCCATTACAAAGTGTATTTTGGTTTTCTTGTCTTCTTTCTATAGCCGCCATAGAAACATCCGAACAGAAATGTAATTATTCATTTTATAGAAGTAGGACTCCCGAATCATCAAGTAATTTTCGACACAACGACTAGGATATACAAACTGCCAATGTTACCTCCCAAGCCTTTTAAAATTTAGATTGCCGCCACACCTGTGCTTTTCGCTGTGTTTTAGTCAACGGACCTTACGTAAAAATGGCAAGCGAATAAAACTTGAACGCTTGTCTGGATGGCTCTTATAATAGCACATGGGAAGGGGGTGTACTCTAAACAGGGTGATGCAACTGCACGTGCGGTTCATTGAATGGTTTGGGAACACAAATAAATGAATTGTACTTTCTGGGGAGGAACGCCAGTGGAAGTGGCGAAGCCGGTGCGGCCGCTGCAAAGACCGCCACTCAACTTCTGGCTTTATTCTAATTACGAGTACAAGCAGCTACAAAAACAACCCTTGGCCCACCCGCGCGGCTAATGTCAAGTGCAAATGTCTTGGTCAAAGCAAAGTTCGCGATACGTGGGAAAAGAGATTGTAGGTCGTCAAACCAGAGAACAGCATTCATTCTTCAATAGCAGCGTATTTCATCTTGGACCGCCCATCGTTTGCTGGGTAATTGTTTTTTCTTTCTTTTCACGACAATTTGTAACTTTGTTCCACCTCAGAGCCCCTTTCCATCCAACAGCCTCCTACATACCGAGTCCTGCATCCTGTGTCGGCGTCAATTCAATTACGAGTTATTTAATGTTCGCACTGCAAACGGGATACGCACGGAACTTTCACATGTCGTCCGCACCTCCCCACACTGTTATTTTCGGCCAGGAAATTTAGAAATAGATTGGGGAAATTGAAATTTGAATTGAAAACACGATTTTTAGAAATTATTATTGCTGCGTTTTAAGGTGTACAAGACGTACCCAACTTTTAAACAAGCCGTTGTAAAAGTTTAAGAAGAGCTTTTGCCTTTTTTGTTCGTCCAATTGCATTGATAAATACTTGATTATCTATTGTGACATTCACATACATATGTAGTTAGCTGTCCCAATCTTATGACCACCCATAACCCTCAATGAGAATAAAGCGCTCATTTAAGCCCGAAAACAATGGTGGCACTAATGATGGGAAAATACCAGGCAGCTACAGTCCCGCCTAGAAGGAGATGATTAAATCTCTGACAACAAAAGACAAAATAGCATTCAAATTAGAAGCTCATTGTCGATGTTTTGTTGCCAAAGTAGCGCCACAGTCAATGTATTGGGACATCCAGCCCCATTGTTCCTGCCAAACAATGGGGTTACAAATGAAGAGCTGGGATGTATTAACATAGGCCGAAGACTACGGAAGTGCCGTAGATCGAACGCCTGGACGGGGGCTTTGACTAAGGACGTGACAAAAGCGATACGGTTTGTCAACATGTTGAACCAAGTTCAACAGCCACCCCGCTAATAATATGGATTATAACGATCATCAATCGACGTCATCAATCTTCATCCATTAAACATTGGACATGGTCGGAACACAAGCTCGGCTGGCATGATTCGCACCCCCAGCCCCAATCACTCCATCTTATTTTAAAACGTTGTGGACTAACGAATTAAACGTTATTTTCCGAAAATACAAAATTTGATTAGTCTAGTCCCATTCGGTGTTAATTTTTTAGTGGCCGCGGTAAAAAGGGTAGTCAAACTTTGAATTTAACTTGGGAATTTTAAAAGTCCACAAATCTATAAATAATAAAGGTAATAATTATTGCAGAGATCTCTATATGCAGGGGAAATTGAGATAATTAATAACTATTTCTAAACAAGAAATTTGTATATTATACTGACTCGCGTTCGATATATGTACTTAAATTTGGGCTTTGGACTAAAATTGTTTATTTAAAGAAATTTATAAATTATTTTAACCATTAAACAAGAACTGCGTTTCTCAAAAACGTCGTTTTGTGTAAAATAATGTTTCGATTTGGTGTGATCGATCATACCGTATACCATATGTTCTTTATGTTTTGGTCCGTTACAGTAGGCATGGCCAACTCACTCTTTTCAAATCAATCTCAAATCTTTAGGACTTATGGTTTCATAATTCTCAACCTCCATACGGAGACAGTCGGTCGTGGCTTGATCGACTCTGCTAATGATCCCGTACCCTTTTACTCTACGAGTAAGGGGTATAAATACAGTTCCCTGTGGTCTAAATTATATACATTTGCCCCATCCTTACAAAGTCACAGAATTCTTTTCGTTGCTTACACCCCTATTTTCATACCCTTGCAACTTATAAATATGTATATATATCCTATTCTTAACGTTTTATATATGCATGTATTTGCTTTGTTATGCTTACATTATTTAGAGTAATCGGTATCTTCACCTTATATCTCAAAATTGAGGCTGCCCATTCTTAAATGTACTTGTGAGGGTGTTTGTTTCTTTTATATTCGTTATTTATTCATTATATGGGGGCAAGGCGTCCGTTATAATAAAAACTCAAAAGGATTGACGCAACTTGGGTCTTAAAAGCGCCAGTCACAAGGAAAACCTATCTCTTTTGGCTTTTGAAATGGCTAGATACTCACAAACTTTATGGCGGCAAGTGCTATATGTTATTTCCACACTGACGAAATAAGTATTTCTGTATACATACATATATATTAAATGACTAGGACAGTCTCACAACCTGTCAGATTATTTTCGACTAAGCTGGTAAAAAATAACTAAGTAAATCTAAAAGTGTAGATTAAGTATTATATTATTATTAAACCAATAAAACTAAATTATAAGAAATAGGAATAATCAAAAAAATAAAATGGGCTTAAGGATTTAAAATATTGTTTTTAAATACGAAATTTAATAGACTGTATTAAAATTTACCAAAATGATTTGGACATTATCTCTATTTGAATTAACTATCACTTTGGACGGCAGTTCACGAAGTGCCGATTCGCACCGGTAGTGTGCGTAAAGTGTTTTCATTTTATTATAGCTCGGTAGTAGTATTAAATGAAGTTCAAATGTAATTCAAATATTTGTATACCCTTGCAGAGGGTATTTTAATTTCAAACCAAAGTTAGTAACGCAGAGAAGAGCACATTTCAGACTCTATAAAGTGTATATGTGTTGTGATAAGCATCCCCAGGCGAATCGATCTAGACATGTACGTCTGTGCATCCGTTTTTCAGAAACAACGCAACTTAGTCCCACAGTCTTAGATCTATTTGGAAAAACAGAAATAATATAATTATAAATTTGTTGGTTCTTCATATATTCCGTGATATAGTATTTTTAAGCAATTTCACAAACACGGTTACAGTTTTATACAAATCAAACGACTGTATCATATAGCTGCTACAGGAACAATCGGAAAAAAGGAAAAGATAAGTATAACCGTTGTTTCTTAACATAAGCAAATATATAATACTTCGAGATGTAGTCATTTTTAACGATTGATCGGAAAATCGACGTAGCTTCATTGTTTTTAAGCACCGAATCAAAATATAGCATGTTTCATTTTTGTAAGAGCTGCAAGTTGATATTTATTATAACAATGGTTTTCAGTTATTTTGACGAGACTATTTCTAAAATTGGGTTATACGTAAAGTTATGAGATTTCAATATAAAAATTGTTGTTCGCAGAATAAATACATTAAATTGTTATTATACCCTTGCAGAAGGTATTATAATTTTGGTCAAAAGTGTGCAACGCAGTGGAGGAGACATCTCCGACCCTATAAGGTATATATATTCTTGATCAGGATCACCTCCTGAGTTGATATAATCATGTCCGTCTGTCTGTCCGTCTGTCTGTTTCTACGCGAACTAGTCTCTCTCTTTTAAAGATATCGAATTGAAACTTTGCACACACCCTTCTTTCCTTTGCCCACTATATCCTATAGCTGCCATATAACTAAAGGATCGGAAATGCCATAACTTTGGTGTTTTTAAAGTTAGGAAGATGGGAATTTTCTACGGGTGTCATTTTTGACCAATCAATCAACATTTCATAAGGATCAGCCGACTATATCCTATAGTCGCCATATAACTGATTGATCGGAAATGCCATAACTTTGGTGTTTGTAAAGTTAGGAAGTTGGGATTATTTATGGGTTTTATTTTTGGCCAATCAATCCGACCTACCAAATTTCATAAGGATCGGCCGACTACATCCTATAGCTGCCATATACATAATTGAACGATTGGAAGTGTTTTTAAAGTTATGAAGTTGGTATTTTTTATGCGTATTAAGAGTGCATAATATGAATAATTCTTGAGAATATAATTTACAGAATATTCTGCAAGGGTATATTAACTTCGGCGCCGCCCGAAGCTAGCTGTCCTTTCTTGTTTTTTATTGACTCTTAAAATTTGTAAGGCCCTTTATTTTATAAAACTGTCCTGCAAGGAACTTGGGATTTAATTTTAACCAAAAGAAAGAAAAATTTGTGACGCTTATATTCCGTTTTGGGTTAAAACTTGAATAGTTAAGATTTCTGTTAAATCTCCATCTGCACAAACCCCATTAGGGTTGATCAATGAATAAATACTCGTGAACAAAGAAGCATCGGTTATGGAAAATATTTGTAAGTACATATCTATAAAGTTACTTTTAAACTTGTTATAATATTTGGATATTTGATGCAGCGTTTCTTAAAGGATACGTTTCCGCCTCAGGTTTAAAAGTGTTCCATGTTCGCGATTTTACAGTAGGTACTAGACCCAGGGATGAGTACATTTGACGGGGTTAAAGCAATTGTTTGGCAGCAAACAAAACATTTTAACAACAAACCCATTCCCAGTACCCTCTTTGCATACCCCCATTTGCCCACCACGCAGCACCATCCGATGAGCTGGGCTGTAAGAGTATACTTGAAAACTCCATATTGTGTCGAGTTCGTTTCGTGGTAATGAGGTGCCGGTGTCCGGGTCTGCGGTTTCTCCTAGGATGGGAGCCAGATGGTTCATATTGTTGATACAAGACAGAGAGGGGTGGTACTTCGGCTACGTTAGTAGCGCAAAACACTTGCTTTTTAATTGAAGCTGAAGCTTTATCTTTATTTTATAATTCCGGGGCTATAGACATTATAACTGCCTACGAACAAATTTAAAAACACACCACATTTCTTTCCCAATAGGCAAGCTGCTATTGAAAAGGGAGAACTGTATTTTCTACAAAAACTAGAACTTATCATTAAACAAGAAAGGAATCAAACTTCAATTTTAAGTTTTTATACCCTTCCAGTTATTACAAAAAGACTGCATTTCGATTTCTATGCCTATATTACTAAGAACAATGAAGCAATTTTTCGCTGCTTTTGCCATCGTTTCTATGGCAGCTATATGATATAGTTGTCACATTTTAATTCAATTAAAGCCATATTTAAATATTACCTAACCCCAAATAACAAAAAAAAATTAAAAACAGGTAAGTTATAAGTTTTTTGAAATTTTTTTCTGATTTTACCTATTGGAGCCATATTATATAGTCGCCCTATTCGTCTCGTTCCGACTTACTACCTATACTACCTGCAATAGAAAGACCACTTTTGGGAAAGTCTCAAGCAAATAACTTTAAAACTGAGGGACTAGTTTGAATCTCCTGGTGATGCTGATATATACCTTATAGGATCTGAAATGTCTCCTTCACTGCGTTGCAACCTTTTGTCTGAAATTATAATACCCTCTGCAAGGGTATAAAAATCGGCTTTAAAGCCAGAAAAGCTTACAGAGTATAGATTTTTTGCAGCTCACTAAGGCTTACAAAATACACGCCAATAATTGAGATGAAACAAAACGGAATAAACAAATGAAGTACAATTTAATAATGAAAATAAACAAATAAATAAATAAGTCTGACCATGGCGGGTGGCTGACATTAAGGGAGGCGGACGCACTTGTTCGAGGGTTTTTGAAACAGAGTGACGGTGACTGTCAAAGTAAACGAATTGAATAAATAAGCAAAGACAACATACGCCCAAAAATCAACAATAAAACTGTACCACCATATACACAACAACACGAATGGAAACGGAGCCCAAACAAAATAAAATAACGGAATAAAACAATCAGGAAATTGTCCTTTGATCTTTTTCCGACTCCCTTACGCTCAACCCACGCCTAAGAAAGCGTAATTTTCGACTGGTTAATAGATGCTTTTGAAGCCATAACCAAAGTTACAAGATAAACAAATAAAATAGCAAATTCAAATTGTGTAAGTCGCATTTGATTATGGTTGGTTAGTGTAAGCTAAGCACGCCTTCGACCTTAACTAGGACTGTTTATATAATATTAAGCTATCTATACTTTACCTTGGTTGCATATAGAATATATGTAGAAATTTTAATTTAAACTTAGTAAAAGTTTATTTTTATACCCGTTACTCGTAGAGTAAAAGGGTATATTGTATTCGTGCAAAAGTAACAGGTAGAAGGAAGCGTTTCCGTCCCTATAAAGTATATATATTCTTGTTCAGGATCACTAGCCGAGTCGATCTAGCCATGTCCGTCTGTTCGTCTGTCTGTCCGTATGAATGCTGAGATCTCGGAAACTATAAAAGCTAAAAGATTGGCATTTTGCATGTAGATTTTAGGAGTTCCAACGCAGCGCAAGTTTCTTTCAAAATGGTGCCACGCCCCCTATGACGCCCACAAGCCACAAGCTGTGGCCACAGTTTTGATGCTATTATGAAAATTTTAATTGATATGTATTTGTTTCGTCAATACCTATCGATTGACCTAATAAAAGTTTGCCACGCCCACTCTAACGCCCAAAAACCCATTAAACGCTTAAGCCTGGCTAGCGCCTACATTTCCGCCTTTCATAGCGCCATCTAACGGATGACTTTGGAACAGCTGGCCAAGGTGCTAAACAGAGTCCACGTTAATTCTCGATAAGGATTTATATTAAAGGAAATTGCGATGGTTTTCATTTGGCAATACCGAACTATATCCCAAGAACTATGCAAATCAAATCAAGTTAGCCAAATTGGAGGTCTGAGTCAAGCAATGGCGTATGTGTGTATGTATGTAAGCATTGCACTCAAAAACGTTAACATAAACACAGCTGTTGGTGTAGGACAAAAGCTGCCTGCGCTAAAGCAGCGCTGGTGCTGATGCTCGTGCTGTAAAGCTGCCAACTCTAAGAGATCGCCGAATTCAAATTGATAATTTGAACTGAGTAACGGGTATCTAATAGTCGAGGCACTCGACTTTAGCGCTCTCACTTGTTTTACATGTTAAAAATCTAGATATAATCTTGATGTTCTTACTTATTATATTATTGCTCACCCGTTTGGGCAGACCTCTTGAGCTTTAAATCAATTAGATGACCATAGCCTGAAGCTGTTAACTCGGTTAATGTGCAGCACATCAACCATCTCCATTGGTATTTTTTACGCGAACTTATTCTAGCTTTTATTATACCCTTGCAGAGGGTATTATAATTTCAATCAAAAGTTTGCAACGCAGAGAAGAAGACATTTCCGACCCTATAAAGTATATATATTCTTGATCAGCATCACTAGGAGAGTCGATTTAGCCATGTCCGTCTGTCCGTCCGTCTGTCGGTCCGTCCGTCCGTTTCTACGCAAACTAGTCCCTCAGTTTTAAAGTCGGCCGACTATATCCTATAGCTGCCATATAACTGAACGATTGAAAATGACATAACACTTTGGTCTTTTTAAAGTTAGGAAGTTGGGATTGTGAGTATTAAGAATACACCATATGAATAATTTTGGAGAATATTATTTACAGAATATTCCGCAAGGGTATATCAACTTCGGCTCCGTCCGAAGTTAGCTTTCCTTTCTTGTTTTCATTTATTTTGTCTTTCTTTCTGGGAAATCCATTTGAAAATGGTGTGTTAAAATTCCAAAAAAAAACAGAAATAGTTATATATTTTGTTAAACTTTTTGTGAAAGGTTCAAACAAATTCTGCAAATTTCTTATTGGCTTATTTTTTATACCCTTGCAGAGGGTATTATAATTTCAGTCAAAAGTTTGCAACGCCGTGAAGGAGTCATTTCCGACCCTATAAAGTATATATTATATATTCTTGATCAGCATCACAAGGAGAGTCGATCTAGTCCGTCTGTCCGTTTCTACGCAAACTAGTCCCTCAGTTTTAAAGCTATCTGCTTAAAACTTTCCAAAAAGTTGTCTTTCTATTGCAGGTAATATATAAGTCGGAACGAGCGGGATCAGCCCACTATATCCTACAGCTGCCATATACCTGAAGGATCGGAAATGCCATAACTTTGGTGTTTTTAAAGTTAGGAAGATGGGAATTTTCTACGGGTGTTATTTTTGACCAATCAATCGACATTTCATAAGGATCAGCCGACTATATCCTATAGTCGCCATATAACTGATTGATCGGAAATGCCATAACTTTGATGTTTGTAAAGTTAGGACGTTTAGATTTTCTATGGATTTTATTTTTGGACAATCAGTCTTGCCTACCAAATTCCATACAGATCGGACCACTATATCCTGTAGCTGCCATATAACTGATTGAACGGAAATGTCATAACTTTGATTCTTGTATAGTTAAGAAGTTGTGATTTTCTTTGGGTTTTATATTTCGCCAATCAATGCGACCTACCAAATTTCATAAGGATCGGCCGACTATATCTTATAGCTGCCATATAACTGATTGATCGGAAATGCCATATCTTTGGTGTTTGTTAAGTTAGGAAGTTGGGATTTTCTATCGGTTTTATTTTTGGCCAATGAATCCAACATACCAAATTTCATAAGGATCGGCCGACTATATTCTATAGCTGCCATATAACTGAACAATTGGAAATGCCATAACTTTGGTGTTTTTAAAGTTAGGAAGTTGGGATTTTTTATGCGTATTAAGAGTGCATTATATGAATAATTTTGGTAAATATAATTTACAGAATATTCTGCAAGGGTATTTAAGCTTCGGCTCCGCCCGAAGTTAGCTTTCCTTTCTTGTTCTTATTCTAATATGCTGATATTAAAATAAAGTAAAATATTTATACCCGTTACTCGTAGAGTAAAAGGGTATATTGTATTCGTGCAAAAGTATGTAACAGGTAGAAGGAAGCGTTTCCGACCCTATAAAGTATATATATTCTTGTTCAGGATCACTAGCCGAGTCGATATAGCCATGTCCGTCTGTCCGTCTGTCCGTCTCTCCGTCTGTCCGTCTGTCCGTCTGTCTGTCTGTCCGTATGAACGCTGAGATCTCGGAAACTATAAAAGCTAGAAGATTGGCATTTTGCATGCAGATTCTAGGAGTTCCTACGCAGCGCAAGTTTGTTTCAAAAAGGTGCCACGCCCCCTTTAACGCCCACAATCGCTTATATACGATTTTAAAAATTTAAATATTTCGGAAAAGTAAAAATGCAGTTTTATTGTGTTTATCAATACCTATCGAAATGTAGAAGAAATTTTTCAAATCGGACCATTCGTTAAAAAGTTATGCGTGATCAAAGTTTCTATCTCCATCTCCCTCGCACTCCCTTTACCTGAGTAACGGGTATCTGATAGTCGGGGCACCCGACTATAGCGTTCTCTCTTGTTTTAGATAGAATCATTAATTTCATTTTGTTAAATACAATATATCTTTTATAAATAATTTATTAAAAAGTAAAAACCAAAGAATGGACCAAATTTCCCTGAACAAAATTATTGGCACTATTGGGTTTAAGTTAACTAGTTTGTTAAAACTTTATCGATTTGGCCACTTTTTATACCCGTTACTCGTAGAGTAAAAGGGTATATTATATTCGTGCAAAAGTATGTAACAGGTAGAAGGAAGCGTTTCCGACCCTATAAAGTATATATATTCTTGATCAGGGTCACTAGCCGAGTCGATATAGCCATGTCCGTCTGTCCGTCTGTCCGTCTGTCCGTCTGTCTGTCCGTATGAACGCTGAGATCTCGGAAACTATAAAAGCTAGAAGATTGGCATTTTGCATGCAGATTCTAGGAGTTCCTACGCAGCGCAAGTTTGTTTCAAAAAGGTGCCACGCCCCCTTTAACGCCCACAATCGCTTATATACGATTTTAAAAATTTAAATATTTCGGAAAAGTAAAAATGCAGTTTAATTGTGTTTATCAATACCTATCGAAATGTAGAAGAAATTTTTCAAATCGAACCATTCGTTAAAAAGTTATGCGTGATCAAAGTTTCTATCTTTTTCAAATCGAACCATTCGTTAAAAAGTTATGCGTGATCAAAGTTTCTATCTCCATCTCCCTCGCACTCCCTTTACCTGAGTAACGGGTATCTGATAGTCGGGGCACCCGACTATAGCGTTCTCTCTTGTTTTAATTATCAAATATGTCTCTATAATCTTAATAGTATAATGATTAATTTTATAGCTAAAATTGTTTCAGTGCCTTAAAATAAAGGAAAAGTTGTTTTACTTTACAAGGTAAAAATAAAATCAACCGCATGTGTCCAAAAATTAAAATTTAATAAGCAGGATCAATGCAATGAGTGTCCAGGAATGAGTATGGATCGAATGATAGGATAATGTCAACCCCCAGATCTCCCCAACATAGATCAAAGTTAAGAATAAGAAGGACATTGGTAAGGATATTCAGTCCCTGCATGATGGTTTCTATAAACTACTAGCTGCTAGAAAGAATCAATCGATCTGAAAAGTCAACTAATATAAGCCTTTTCCCTAGGGAAAGGATTATTATCTCATAAGAGAAGGTTAAAAGGACCTAAAAGTCGATTGGCATACTCAGATTTGTATTTCGCTATACTAAACGTTTGTTTTTGACTTTTAAAATAGATTCATTTTTTCTAGCAGCTAGTCGTTTGTAGATACCATCATGCAGGGCCTGAAAAAAAGCTGTTGGGTGAATATCCTTACCAATGTCCTTCTTATTCTTAACTTTGATCTATCTTGAGGAGATCTGGGTGTTGACATTATCCTATCATTGTAATGTCAACCCCTACTTTACATACATATGTGAGCACATACAAACATAAATACGACTGCGCCAATTACTTATAAACACCACTATTTGCTTGCGATTTTTGCACAGTACAATTATAACATTAATGTACTTACGTTTATTTTTGTTCAATTTACCAATTAGGAAAAATGTTATGGCCCTTATTTTTAAAACAATTTTAATTTACTTGGATGTGTACGTACAGTGGCTCATAGCTTATTTGACCCACACCGAATTTTCAACATTAAACAGGTATAACTCCTAAACCATAATATATACCCATAAAAATAAAACGCAGAAAGGTTAACTGTTGTTTTAACTTAAAAAATATGTTTTCACTTATTTATTCTTGCAAGGACTAAAAATACTGCTTTTTTCAACGTCACGTGACCCAGTTCATCAAATTAATTATAAACAAGAAAGAAAAGCTAACTTCGGGCGGAGCCGAAGTTGATATACCCTTGCAGAATATTCTGTAAATAATATTCTCCAAAATTATTCACATAATGCATTCTTAATACTCATAAAAATCGCAACTTCCTAACTTTAAAATCACCAAAGTTATGGCATTTTCAATCGTTCAGTTATATGGCAGCTATGGGATATAGACGGCCGATCCCTATAAAATTTGGTAGGTTTGATTGATTGGCCAAATATAAAACTCATAGAAAATCCCAACTTCCTAACTTTAAAAACACCAAAGTTATGGTATTTCATATCGTTATATGGGAGCTATAGGATATAGTCGGCCGATCCTTATGAAATTTGGTAGGTCGAATTGATTGGCCAAATAAAGAAGCCATAGAAAATCCCAACTTTCTAACTTTACAAACACCAGAGTTATGGCATTTCCTATCGTTCAGTTATATGGCAGCTATAGGATATAGTCGGCCGATCCCGGCCGTTCCGACTTATATACTGCGTGCAAAGGAAAGAAGGGTGTGTGCAAAGTTTCAATTCGATAGCTTTAAAACTGAGAGACTAGTTCGCGTAGAAACAGACAGACGGACAGACAGACGGACAGACGGACAGACGGACATGGCTATATCAACTCAGGAGGTGATCCTGATCAAGAATATATATACTTTATAGGGTCGGAGATGTCTCCTTCACTGCGTTGCACACTTTTGACCAAAATTATAATACCCTCTGCAAGGGTATAAAAATTGCAAAAAAGAAATAAAAGAAAGAAAATCTGTCCGTCTGTCCGTCTGTCTGTCCGTCTGTCTGTTTCTACGCGAACTAGTCTCTCAGTTTTAAAGCTATCGAATTGAAACTTTGCACACACCCTTCTTTCCTTTGCACGCAGTATATAAGTCGGAACGGCCGGGATCGGCCGACTATATCCTATAGCTGCCATATAACTGAACGATAGGAAATGCCATAACTTTGGTGTTTTTAAAGTTAGGAAGTTGGGATTTTTATGAGTATTTAGAATGCATTATATGAATAATTTTGGAAAATATTATTTACAGAATATTCTGCAAGGGTATATCAACTTCGGCTCCGCACGAAGTTAGCTTTCCTTTCTTGTTTAAGCCTAGTATCCAGATCAACAAACAATTACGCTAGCGTAAAAACTTTAATCTTTGCAGTGTGACCAAAAGTTTGAGAGTTCATCAGATTTAAGCGTGCTACGGTCGTACTGTCAATCAGCTGGGTTTGTTGACAAGCAGTTAAAATTTAAATATCGTATTTGCGGGAAAGAGCCTTTAAAAGATATTATCAAATACCTTGGCAAGACAAGTCTGCCGCTATACAAAGAAATAAAAAAAACAATTGCTTGCAATTAAACAATTTAATGTTCATAGCTGCACTTTTATTGTTTTTCGTAAATTTTTGACATATAAAACATTTTGCTCTGACAAGAGGCATCCCAGAAGTATTAATGTTATTTTGTCCTCACATGTAAACTCCTGCAATCGACTTTTGAGGGTTTTTTGATTTTTTCCCTCCATTTTTTAATATGTTCAGTGAGAAGCGCACGCCGAAAGATTACATTTTTTAATCTTTGCGCTAGGGTTCACCCAAAGTTCATTTCCGCAGACTGGCAACGCTATGGAATTTTCTGGTATTTTTTTCGTCGAACAGGAGACCAACGTGAAAAAAAGGCACGACGAAAAGTGAACGCCAGCTGTTTGCCTCTCGCTCTCTCCCATGACTGGCGTACGGTTTTCGTCGATCTGGATACTAGGCTTTATAATTAATTTGATGAACTGGGTCAAATAAGCTGTGACATTGAAAAATGCAGTATTTTTAGTTTTTTTTGTTTAATTAAGCCTAGTATCCAGTATCGACAAACGATTACGCTAGCGTAAAAACTTTAATCTTTCCAGTGTACAAGCAGTTAAAATTCAAATATCGTATTTGCGGGAAATAGCCTTTAAAAGATATTATTTTGTCCTCACATGTAAACACCTGCAATCGACTTTTGTGAGTTTATCCCTCCATTTCTTATAATGTTCAGTGAGAAGCGCACGCCAAAAGATTAAATTTTTTAATCTTTTCGCTAGGGTTCACCCAAAGTTCATTTCCGCAGACTGGCAACGCTTTGGAATTTTCTAGTATTTTTTCGTCGATCAGGGGACCGAAGTGAAAAAAAGGCCCGACGAAAAGTGAACGCCAGCTGTTTGCCTCTTGCTCTTTCTCATGACTGGCGTACGGTTTTCGTCGATCTGGATACTAGGCTTTAAGAAGTTCCTTGGCTGGCGTTCACTTTTCGTGAAGCTTTTTTCCACGTCGGTCTCCTGATCGACGAAAAAAATACCAGAAAATTCCATTGCGTTGCCAGTCTGCGGAAATGAACTTTGGGTGAACCCTAGCGAAAAGATTAAAAAATTTAATCTTTTGGCGTGCTGAACATTATAAGAAATGAAGGGAAAAACTCAAAAAACTCACAAAAGTCGATTGCAGGTGTTTACATGTGAGGACAAAATAACATTAATACTATCTGGGGTGCCTCTTGTCAGAGAAAAATGTTTTTTAGGTCCAGAATGTACGAAAAAACACAATAAAAGTGCAGCTATGAACTTTAAATTAGCAAATAATTATCAGTAAATTAAAAAAACATAAAAAAACTGTTAAATTTAAATTGTATTGTTTTTTAATTTCTTTGTACAGCGGCAGACTTGTCTTGTTAAGGTATTTGATAATATCTTTTAAAGGCTCTTTTCCGAAAATACGATATTTGAATTTTAACTGCTTGTCAACAAACCCAGCTGATTGACAGTACGACCGTAGCACGCTTAAATCTGATGAACTCTCAAACATTTGGTCACACTGCAAAGATTAAAGTTTTTACGCTAGCGTAATCGTTTGTCGATCTGGATACTAGGCTTTAATCTTTTGGCGTGCGCTTCTCACTGAACATTTTAAAAAATGGACGGAAAAAATCAAAAAACCCGCAAAAGTCGATTGTAGGAGTTTACATGTGGGAAAAATAACATTAATAGTACCTGGTGTGCCTCTTATCAGAGGAAAATGTTTCTTAGGTCAAAAATGTACGAAAAGCACAATAAAAGTGCAGCTAAGAACTTTAAATTAGCAAATAATTATAAGTAAATTAAAAAAAACAACTGTTAACTTTAAATTCTATTGTTATACCCTTGCAGAGGCTATTATAATTTTGGTCAAAAGTGTGCAACGCAGTGAAGGAGACATCTCCGACCCTATAAAGTATATATATTCTTGATCAGGATCACCTCCTGAGTTGATATAAGCATGTCCGTTTGTCCGTCTGTCTGTTTCTACGCAAACTAGTCTCTCAGTTTTATAGATATCGAATTGAAAGTCGAATATATCAGTCGGAACGGCCGGGATCGGCCGACTATATCCTATAGCTGCCATATAACTGAACGATTTAAAATGCCATAACTTTGGTGTTTTTAAAGTTAGGAAGTTGGGATTTTTATGAGTATTAAGAATGCATCATATAAATAATACTGGAGAATATTATTTACAGAATATTCTGCAAGGGTATATCAACTTCGGCTCCGCCCGAAGTTAGCTCTCCTTTCTTGTTTATTAATTTATTTGTTCATCGACATACTTGTCTTGCCAAGGTAGTATTCTGTTAAAGGCTCTTTCCCGCATATACGATATTTGCATTTTAACTGCTTGTCCACAAACCCAGCAGATTGACAGTACGACCGTAGCACGCTTAAATCTGATGAACTCTCGAAATTTTGGTCACACTGGAAAGATTAAAGTTTTTACGCTAGCGTACTCTTTTGTCGATCTGAGTACTAGGCTTAAAGCGACAAAAACCTCTAAAATGGGGTAACGCTTTTTAAGTTCGAACAGATTATTTTGTCCTAGTTTCACACCAGGGACAAGAATCGAATCTTCGGTTTAACTTTTTTGAAAAAAAGTTGCTAGAAATTGCTTAAAATTCGTCGAAAATAGCCAAAAAAATGCTAGATCAGTTAAATTTAACTTTTAAACTAATTATGCATATAAATGATCGATTGTCACCATCGTCGTGTGATTTACAACGTATAGGTATAGTGCCGCTTCTTGTTCCTCCGTTTTAGTGGACTTTTGAAGGAAGAGCAACTTATTATACCCGTTATTTTTTTGATGCCGCGTGATGTCGGATCTCGAAAAGTTTCGCGCCTATTGTGGATTTGCAATACGCACAATAGGCCCTGTTAGTGTCCGTGCGGTCCTTGCGAATCCACTCCTTAAACTTGTCGTCGTGCAGCCAGGCATCCCGAAAATGTTGTTTTTAAATTTTTGGCATCTCTACCGACAAAACACATCACAAAAGTGATCAAAAGTGTTCATATGATTGAACCACTGAGTTAAAATATTTCCGATATCTTAGTGAACCATTTTCGATCGTAATTGGTTCTGTAAATTGGAATAGGTTTAAAAATTTCAAAATGATGAAGAAGTATAACAAAATGTTTAGTTTTGTAATAAAGTTGCTAAAATTGCAAAAAAAATGAAAAGTTGCTAGATTTGTTGCTAATAGCAAATCGAAAAAAAAAAGTAGCAAATTTTCTTAAAAGTTGCTAGATCCAGCAACTAAATAGCTAAATTGGCAGCCCTGCCACTAAGTATAGCTTTCATATTATTTGGTAATAAATAGGGGTTAGAACGTTTGAGCAGAAATCTAAGCACCGCAAGTTTAATTTCAAATGCCTTCAGGCCCTCCATTTTTATTTTTTTTATACCCTTTTTATTATAATTTCAGTCAAAAGTTTGCAACGCAGGAGAGTCCGTCTGTTCGTCCGTCTGTACGATTCTACGCAAACTTATCCCTCAGTTTTAAAGCTATCTGCTTGAAACTTTCCCAAAAGTTATCTTTTTATTGTAGGTAGTATATAAGTCGGAACGAGCCGGATCGGGCGACTATATCATATAGCTGCCATATAACTGAACGATAGGAAATGCCATAACTCTGGTGTTTGTAAAGTTTCTGTGGCTTCTTTATTTGGCCAATCAATTCGACCTACAAAATTTCATTAGGATCGGCCGACTATATCCTATAGCTGCCATATAACTGAACGATTTAAAATGCCATAACTTTGGTGTTTTTAAAGTTAGGAAGTTGGGATTTTTATGAGTATTAAGAATGCATCATATAAATAATACTGGAGAATATTATTTACAGAAATAATAAAGCTATAAAAAACCTAGTTATCAATAATCAAAAAGACTTTAACAACGCTTTACAATAATAAATTTATTTACACCTACTTAAGCTTTTTTGAGGTCGTAATAGTCTTTAACATTAGGTGTTCTCAGTTTTATTAATTACATTTATTAGAGCCATTTTATATGCCGAACATTCCTTCTTGCCCTCTTAATTCTGCAAGGGTATATCAACTTCGGCTCCGCCCGATATATATCATATAGCTCCCATAGGAACAGTTGGAAAAAACAATTCAAAAAAATTATATTTATTTTTTAGTAATATAGCATAGAATCGTAATGTAATAACTGCAAGGGTATACAAACTTCGGCTTGCCGAAGTTTACTTGTTTTTATACCCTTGCAGAGAGTATTATAATTTTGGTCAAAAGTGTGCAACGCAGTGTAGGAGACATCTCCGACACTATAAAGTATATATATTCTTGATCGGATCGCGTCCTGAATTTATATAAGCATGTCCGTCTGTTCCTATAAAGTATATATTAATAACTGCAAGAGTATATAAGCTTGCCGAAGTTTGCTTCCTTTCTTGTTTAAATTTATATTTGCTTTAATGTAACACCTGCTAATGGCTGTCACATAATTCGGGAATACTTTGTTACAGTTAATTAAAATTAATTTTCTTAATTAAACCAATTAAAACCAACAATATTGACACCGCTATACGAACCCGTCAAGTTAATAAAATGCGAAAAATTTACATCACCATTTAATAAGTTATAAGTTTACCAATGATAAAAAAATTGAAATCGCAAAAACTTCAAAGGAGTGTGGCCGAAAATTCGTCTGTGTCTTAAAAGACCAGAAAGATTAAAACAGTTTGCTCTATGATTGAAATAGTTGTGTTAAATAAAAAAGTCTTTAAATAATAGTTAAGGATGGTCTTGAGTTTGTAAGTGTTAGCTGTTAGTGTTTCCAAAACAATCATATTTAAAAATAAATAAATAAAATGTAATCCAAAGACAAAACCCAATTATGTTTAGAAAGGCTACGTGTCATAACTAAGTGCAATAAATTCTTCAGGAATGGTGAACAATTTAAATGGCGGTATTATAGGCGCTATGGATATAAACATTAGGTTAGTCATATTTATTTAATAGATTTATTACATATAAATATACAAATGTCATATTCAATGTAATTAGATAAATAAAACATATCAGAAAATTCGGATAAATAATAAAGCTATAAAAAACCTAGTTATCAATAATCAAAAAGACTTTAACAACGCTTTACAATAATAAATTTATTTACACCTACTTAAGCTTTTTTGAGGTCGTAATAGTCTTTAACATTAGGTGTTCTCAGTTTTATTAATTACATTTATTAGAGCCATTTTATATGCCGAACATTCCTTCTTGCCCTCTTAATTAAGTTCCCCGATCACGTTCGTGATTTTTTTCGCAATTATGTAAGTGCAAAGGCAAACAGTTGCTTAAACCAATTGACCAAATCAATTCTTGGGAAAGATATATAATTTTCAATGTTCTTTACATGCATGTTTGGATAAGTGTTATTTTTAATTTTTCCACACGTTTGGTCGCTATATGTATGTATATGTATATATGTATGTACATATATGTATATATGTATGTATATGTATATACATATGTATGTATATGTCTACAATGTGGGCTTTGTGCAATAAATTGTCTTACAGAGGGTATTTTGAGCCACCACTAGTTAAATTCCAGGCTACGCCCAGGCGTACATGGTGGAAACAGTGAAAACGGTTTAGAAAGCCAAAGGACAATATACATATCCACGTGTACATTTTGAAAGGGCATGTGCTTACGTCCGATATTCTTACGTTAGCGGTTTTCGCTACCCGTCCGCCAACCGAATCGCAATGCGGCAATACAATAGCAAATAATTGAGGAGACAATTGGCTGAGACATCGAGGCATTACCCACCACCACTTGCGACGTCGCCAAACGAAAAGGGGCGGAGCCTTACTGTACATACATACATGTGTGCGATTGTGTTGGACAATGCCCTTTCCTTGGTTTTCTTTATATCGATTTTGGAGTCGAGCAGAAACAAAAAGGTTTTTGTTTCTCATGTATTCGTTCGGCAGCTACACAAGTACACATACATAGGTAGGCGGGCGAGACAGGGACAGCACAGATCTGGGGCTGAGTGAGAGAGAGAGATGGAAAAGTATTGGTCGAAATACAAGGAGCGAGAGAGACAATTCTCGTAATTCGTGCAACAATATGTATGTGCAGAACAATTGAATCCACGCCCACATACATTTACGGCAGTCCCCAACCAACCGCTCGGCGAGTTTGTCTCGTGACCTCAAAGGGTGGGAGTAGCGATGGAAAGAGCTGCCATCGGTTTGGAGAGCGAAGAGCGGCAAAGAGAATAAGAGGTGGAGCTGCCGCCACGCACAGTGGGCAAGACAACCGAACGGCGGTTGAAGTTGCGTTGATTTCCGATTTGGATTGGATTGCCGAAATGTTACAAAAAAACTTTTCTACGTCCTTATAAATTTGTTGTACCCTTGCAGAGGGTATTATAATTTTGGTCAAAAGTGTGTAACGCAGTGAAGGAGACATCTCCGCCCCTATAAAGTTTATATATGTATTATTTATCCTGAGTTGATATAAGCATGTCCGTCTGTCTGTCAATCTGTCTGTTTCTACGCGAACTAGTCTCTCAGTTTTAAAGATAACGAATTGAAACTTTTCACACACCCTTCTTTCCCTGGCACGCAGTATATAAGTCGGAACGGCCGGGATCGGCCGACTATATCTTATAGAAGCCATATAACTGAGCGATCGGAAATGCCATAACTTTTGGTGTTTTTAAAGTTAGGAAGATGGGATTTTCTATGGGTTTTAAATTTTAGCAATCAATCCGACCTACCAAATTTCACAAGGATCGGCCGACTATATCCTAAAGCTGCCATATAACTAAACTATTGAAAATGCTATAACTTTGGTGTTTTTAAAGTTAGGAAGTTGGGATATTTTATGAGTAATTTACATAATATTCTGCAAGACTATATTAACTTCGGGTCCGCCCGAAGTTAGCTTTCCTTTCTTGTTTTATGATGATTTTTTATTTAATTACAACTATTATTAATATTGTTTTTACTTATGTTTATGTTTACCTATCAGATACTATGTCAATTATAAATATTATACTCCAAAACTGACTAGATCTCTGCATTTAAATATGTTTTAAACTGTGGAAGCAATATTAAATTAGAATACAATTCTCTTTTAGACCAACAAATTAACACAAATCCTAAACAAAAAAAGGATTCTGAATTTAAATATTTTTACAAAATTTTCTTGATAAATTACTGCAGGTACGGGCTTACAATTTATTTCTCACAAAAGTCACAATACGCTACAATTATTGACCTTAATATGAGTTCAACAAGAGCTTAAAGACCAACATTTTAAATATTAAGAAATTCTTTAGTTAACATCAATATTCTAAATCAAATAAAAGTAAAAGCCTCGTGTTAAAGTTTATTATTGAGGCGTCCTTTTTTTACAGATTAGGTAAGTTATTTAGCCCATGGTGCGCAGCTGCCGCTCTCTGAGCTTCGCGAACAGTTTATTGTTCAGCTCTGCCTCAAAAGTCGTCGGCTACTCCGGCGCCCACAGTTTCCCGCGATGGCTCGACCGGAGCAGTAGATACCAAGGCGGCAACGAAGAGGGCGAGCGTAAGTGCCCTGAGTACGGCAAGTGAAGTCGAAATCGGAATCCCGAGGGCGTCTGGACTTGGATACCCTGCCCGAATGGATACCCAATGTGTGCCGAATGCTGACACTGAGAGCAGTGAGCGTTGAGCGTTGGGCACTGAGCATAACAAGCAACCTGGTCGAAGGTGGTGGAGGAACCGGGTCGCTTGGCAGTGACGGTTGCGGGTTCTGATACCGATACGGACACGCGTCACGCTGCGATTTGCCATTGTGTCGCATCGCCCTGGCCAATCAGGCGCAGACCTTTCGGGCCATCCTCTCTATTTAAATTGTTCAACTGCTCGACAGGATTTACTTGCTGTAATGGCACAACTGTTGACGATGCGCGAGGTGAGCCACCTGCTATATTTATCAAGATCTATAGTTAGTGTGGGAGTGCAAAGCAAGGAAGACTTTTCCTTAAAACATTTGTGAATATAAGTGTGCAGTATAACTGGGTGAAGCGGAAGCTTCCCACCTACATAAAATATTAATTAAAAACCAAATTCAAAATCAAACAGTGCGCCGATAAACCAAAACGGGTATCTATCTTAAAATTATTCTTTTCCAAAGTTATAGTGAATGATATTAACTTCTTATTAAAATATTCCAGTCCTTGAATGCTGTTTCTATATCAAGGCTGTATAACGTCTTGACGTTATAATAAAAACCTTAAAACGCCTACTTCACGGCTTTCCCAACTCGATACACGAGACATTCGCTTAATTTAGCTTATTACTTAAGCACGTTAAGAATAGTGCATACAGTTTTTTTCGTTTTGACATTTTGGCTCATTTTTATACTCTTGCAGAGGGTATTATTATTTTGTGCAACGCAGTGAAGGAGACATCTCCAACCCTATATAGTATATATATTCTTGATCAAAATCGCGTCCTGAGTTGTTATAAGCATATCCGCCTGCCTCTCTGTCTGTCCGTCGGTCTGTTTCTACCCGAACTAGTCTCATAGTTTTAAATCTATCGAATGGAAACTTTGAACACAACCTTTGTTGCTTTGCACGCAGTATATAAGTCGGAACGGACGGAATCGCCCGACTATATTCTATAGCCGCCATATAAGTGATTGATCGGAAATGGCATAACTTTGGTGTTTGTAAAGTTAGGGAGTTGGGACTCACTATGGGTTTTATTTTTGGCCAATCAATCCAACCTACTAAATGTCATAAGGATCAGCCGACTATATCCTATAGCCGCCATATAAATGATTGATCGAAAATGCCATAACTTTGGTGTTTTTAAAGTTCGGAAGTTCGGAAGTTAGCTTTCCTTTCTTGTTTTTAATTAATTTATTTGCTTCTTCAACTAAATCATTTTTTTTGTTGGTTTGTAACAGAACTAATTTTTCAAATGAACAGTTGCCCGTTATGAAAAAATTAACAACAAACACTGTAGTTCTGAAAATAGTGCCGCCATCGGACTATATTTATTACTGGGGCACAAACCGCCGGCGTCTGGAATCATTTAAGCGCTAGCCTCCGCCCACGTAGTACTGAAGGGCACAGATAGGGGCAGGAGGACACTACAATATAAATAAATAATAACAAAATGATTCCCTTATGAAAATTAAATTGCTTTATTATAATACAGTACTTTTTAAGCATTTCCTATAAAATAAAGGACTAATATATTATATAGCCACCAAGAAGAACCAATATAAAAACTTATCGGACAATTTTTGAAAATGGCATTTAAAAAAATAGACATAAACCCTTTTTGCAGATATTCCACTTCAAAGTAAATTATTCAATAATTCTGAATACAAATAAAGCGAAGCCAAATACCGCGTAAAGCATAATTCAGAAAAGAACGGTACTTTACCGTTAGTTGTAAGCTAAAAGGAATATCAGAAACGGCTGTCTAACTAAACGTACATATGTAGACTTTTGTCAGTGCCTTTTTTGACTTTTTGGTTAATAACTTCGAAAGTTATTATTGAATAAAGACGATATTTTGGTTTTTGTCTTATAATTAAATTTAAAACAAGACTGCATCATTACTTTTACTGGAAACGCTATAGAGCTAAACTCCAAAGAAGAGGTCGAATGTAGACTTTAGTCCGCCACTGTATATACTTTATAGGAGCGGAGATGTCTCCCTGACTGCGTTGCACACTTTTGTCCAAAATTATAATACCCTCTCCAAGGGTATTTTCTTATAGCTATGCTTTTTTTTTAATAAAATAACCTATTTTTTTGTTCACCAGCAGATTAAGCCTAGTAATCAGATCGTACTTGAATCTTTCCAATGTGATAGCATTTTTGAATGTTCATCAGTATTGAGCGTGTTCCGTTCGTACTGTCAATCAGCTTGGTTTGTTAACAAGCAGTTAAAATTCAAAAATCTTATTTGCGGGAAAGAACATTTAAGGGATATTCTCAACTATTTTGGCAAGACATGTCTGCCGCTATACAAAGAAGTTATAAAACAATACTATTTAAGCTGATCAGTTCTTTATTTTTGACCTAAAGCCTAGAACTCAGATCGACCAAAACTCTTTTGTCGATCTGAGTACTAGGCTTAAGAAACACTCTGCTCTGGCAACAGACACCCAAAAATATGACATTTTTATACCCGTTACTCGTAGAGTAAAAGGGTATATTGTATTCGTGCAAAAGTATGTAACAGGTAGAAGGAAGCGTTTCCGACCCTATAAAGTATATATATTCTTGTTCAGGATCACTAGCCGAGTCGATCTAGCCATGTCCGTCTGTCCGTCTGTCCGTCTGTCCGTCTGTCCGTCCGTATGAACGCTGAGATCTCGGAAACTATAAAAGCTAGAAGATTGGCATTTTGCATGCAGATTTTAGGAGTTCCTACGCAGCGCAAGTTTGTTTCAAAAAGGTGCCACGCCCCCTTTAACGCCCACAATCGCTTATATACGATTTTATTAAAATATAAATTTAAATATTTCGGAAAAGTAAAAATGCAGTTTTATTGTGTTTATCAATACCTATCGAAATGTAGAAGAAATTTTTCAAATCGGACCATTCGTTTAAAAGTTATGCGTGATCAAAGTTTCTATCTCCATCTCCCTCGCACTCCCTTTACCTGAGTAACGGGTATCTGATAGTCGAAGCACCCGACTATAGCGTTCTCTCTTGTTTAATCTTTTTTTAGCAAATAATTATCAGTAAATTAAAAAACAACTGTTCAATTTTATGTATTTTTTAAATTTATTTGTACAGACTTGTCTTGCCAAGGTAGTTGAGAATATTTTTGAATTGTAACAGCTTGTTAACAAACGTCTTCAAGCGTCTTCTCCCAAACTAAGTGCATTGCAGATTCAAGTACGCTGTTTAATACAGCTTGTCTGAATACTCTCAACCGTTTCGTTGAATTTTTTCGATTAAGCATGCCCATAGATTCTAATTAATTGTCCTCCAATTGGTCATTACACAATTTGTCAATTATTTCAGCGAGTAACCAGTTGTCAGTGCCAGGTTGATTTCGATTTCGACATGCGATTACATGCGACTTATTATCTTTTCCAAGTAACATAACATTAAATAGACTCATTAATTTGAAGCAAGTCCTGGTGTTGATTGGCTCAGGCTTTTGCTCTGGAGCAACTCTGATCTGGTGTAGTTTGTTATTTTTTTTTGCCTTTTGAGACAATCGGCGATCTTCTGTCCAATTCTCGGACAGTGATGACACCTTAACTGCCTAATTTCATTAATTCGCTTATAATGAAGCTAAAACAGTTTTACCTTGTGGCAGGGCCGATACCACTTCTGGAGTTGGATATAAAGTAATTTCAGTATTTTTCATTTTGCGAAGCGAGTCTCGATCGTGGCAAGATTGCCTGACCGCTCTTTTAACGAGAACTGACGTCTCTTCTCTCTCGCACCTGTTCTCAACAAGAGCTGAAAACGCCGCCTATGTAGCTCAAGTTGTGCTCTCAGTCTCAGGAGAAAACTAACACTTCGACATCGTCAAACGAGTTCGCTAGCGGAAAAAATTTGACTGTGACCAAAATTTCGAGAGTTCATCCGAACTCTCCGGGTCTTACTGTCAATCAGCTGGGTTTGTTGACAAACAGATAACCAAATTTAAATTAAATGAAAATGTTGAGTTTAAAGGACGCAAGGTTGAATTGGTTGTCGTCATGGCGGCACATCATATACATAATAGAGGCAACAATTATCTACACATAAATATTCTGTATGTCCACGGTAACAAATATTTAATAATGTACAATTATTATTTACTATCTATATCCATTTCCAAGGCTATTTCGTCCCGCGCTCTTTTTATAATGATTGTATTAAAATATAATCAACTACCTTGACAAGACAAGTCTGCCGCTGTACAAAGAAATTAAAAAACAATACAATTTAAATTTAACAGTTGTTAAAACAACAACAATTGGCTAATTTAAAGTTCATAGCTGCACTTTTATTGTATTTTTCCGTAATTTTTTGACCTATGAAACATTTTGCTCTGACAAATAGCACCCCAGACGTATTTTTTAATATGTTCAGTGAGAAACGCACGCCTCGTTTGTCGATCTTAGTACTAGGCTTTACTGAGAAGCGCACGCCAAAAGATTTTTTATGCTTTTCGCTAAGGTTCTTCAAAATGTCATTTCAGCAGACTGTCAACAATGTGAAATTTTCTGGTATTTTTTTGTCGAACTGAGTACCGAGATGAAAAAAGGTCTGACGAAAAGTGTACGCCAGCTGTTTGCCTTTTGCTCTCTCTCATGACTGACAAACAGTAGACACTAAACAGATAAGGAAACCCTTTAAACCCTTTAAATTATAAACATATATATATTCTTGATCGGGATCAATATCCTAGTCGATTTAGCCATGTCCCACTGTCTGCCAGTCTGTCCGTCCGTATTAACTTCAACTCTCTTCCGCAAGTTCGATTCAAACTGTTGCCACGCCCATTTTAACAACAACAAATCGCCAAACACTTTAAAAACCTCAACTTCCCAAAATTCTTTAAATTAACTAAGGATGATCGAATCTAATTTTTAGTTTGTTTATAAAATTATTATTATAACAGTCAACCTTTAATTGCGTTCAGGAACCAAATTTTGAAATACTAAAATAATAAAAACGAATTTTCAGACTTTAATTATTGAAAATTATATTGTAAATGTCGTACCAATCCAATATTTAATTGAATGTTATTCGTTTGATGAATAAAAGGACACATCGGACAGTCAAAGTTGTATCTCCTTTAGTGCTTTGATTTGAAACAAGAAAGAAAGCAAATTAAATTTTATATTTAAATATTTATGTTTAAAAAAACTAAGCTTGGTCGATTTAACGATAAATTTTTCAATCGTTTCTATTACAGCTAATATATATTTTATAGTTTATCACATTTTTTTTTAGTTTTTTGTTTTTGCTTTTGTTTATTTAAATGTATGTTCGGAAATATGTTTTTTAACTGTTCTGGAACCTTTGAGGAAATACAGATCAAAAAAAAATTATTTGCACGAGATTTCTTGTTTCCGAGCTGTTGTGAAAACGTATAGGGCTCACCTCCTTAACAAATCTAATTTTTTGAACAAGTTGCTAATTTTTACGACTTCAATAGTTTTATTAGTTTGCTGTGTCCATATTCAGAGAAAACACATATCTTTTCATTTCTTTTAGACCCATTACGTTAGCATGACCGATATCGACGCAAGTGCTCAACAGCAACAACATCTCCAGAACGTGCAGAGACTGCAGCACGAAAGCTGCCTTCAGGAGTTGCACAATCAACTAAGCAGTCAGTTTGGGGCAGCACGATTTACAGCACCGAATCCCCACCACCAGCAGCAGGGAGTTTCCGTGTCATCCGGAAACTTGGTTCCTTTTCTTCCTGCCTTTCTACAGCCCCCAATGCATGGTCAACAGTTGCTACAACTTATTCCTGGTCATGCCAGTCCCCAAGCTGTTGCTCACCACAGTCACGGTTACAATGAAAGTCACAATCAAAATGAGCCAACCAGCGCACACAAAATGGCACTAGCTCCTATGTGGTCCACTGCAGCTGTTGCGGCTGCGCACATACAGGCCGCTCTGGCGGCGGCAGCAGTGGCAGCTGCCAATAATAATAAAAACAACAACAGTTTCTCCAACAACAACAATGTACTCGCTGCATCGGCCACTGCTAATGAGCCATCAGGGCCAGATTCTTCCGCGTCTCTGCCGCTAATGGAGATCGGAGAAATGAAAAGGGGCGGGAATGAAGGGGCCTGCTTGTCAAGGCCGGAGTCCCCAGCATATGAAAACCCACCTTATGCAATCCTCTCTTATAGCCACAATACACCCCCAGAGTCGCCACACGGCCGAACAGTTGACTGCTCCAAGAATTTTCCACCATCGCCGACAGACAACCACAGTATGGCGAGCCTGTCTGAAGCCCAAGACTCTGAAATGGACGCTCCCCTAAACCTTAGCAAGCCAAAGGGATCGCCGAGTTCTTCGCCGAACAGCTCTTGTCAAAGGGATCACAGCGAAAGCCTTACTCCCATTGTATCCAGTCCTCCCCTTAGCTGGCATCAAGGGCAACAGCATTATGCCGAGATAGAGTCACCCCTTTTAAAGAATCACGTGAGTAACCTTTTTATATTTTAGATTAAATATTTATTTTACATTATTCCATATATGTTGTTTACTCCAAACGTAGTAATATTCAAAACCAAACAAAAAATGATTTAATATTTAAATTTATTTATTTAAATTTGAATAAAATCGGCTTCCATAGTGGTTTCAAAAAAAGCTGTTTCAGGCAAATCGCGATATATAGTTTAAATGATTAAAAAGGCTCCTCTTTTAATGATGATCTGGAATATTTAACTGATAAAAAAATAATATTAATAAATTTTTTAATTATATTTCTTTTAATGTACTATCATGGACTTATTTCTTGTTTTTTCTTTTCCAGGGGAGAGTGTGGAACTCGACGGTCGTCGGTTCTGGGGGATCGCGGGCAACGCGAATGAGTCGCGACTCGATAAATAGTTGTGGTACGAATTCGGAACGTTCGGCGGCGTTGGACCCAGAAAATATCACTGCAGGTCAACTCGGCCCTATATCTGCGTCGCCATCATCACATCCACTTAGGCAAGGCAATGGTCATGGACAAGGCCACGGGCAAGGGCACGGGCACAGCAAACCGCATATAAAGAGGCCCATGAATGCGTTCATGGTATGGGCAAAAGATGAGCGCAGAAAGATATTAAAAGCATGCCCAGACATGCACAACTCGAATATATCGAAAATTCTTGGAGCTCGCTGGAAAGCAATGTCTAATGCCGACAAGCAGCCATATTACGAGGAACAGTCAAGGCTATCAAAGCTTCACATGGAACAGCATCCAGACTATCGCTACAGACCACGACCCAAGCGCACCTGCATTGTGGATGGCAAAAAGATGCGAATTTCCGAATACAAGGTTCTAATGCGTAATCGGCGGGCTGAAATGAGGCAACTATGGTGCCGCACAGGCGGAGTTACTGCTGTCTCGGGAAGTACCTGCGCCGATGCCTGTCCCAAGGGACACTCCGGGGGATCGAATGCTCAGGCTGCTGTTGCAGCTGTTTACCATTTGCAGGATTTGTCATCTACAGCAGCTTCTTCGGTTCATGGCAATGATTGTGTACACACGCCATCTCAGCAGTTTTTTTATCCTCCAGAAAGCTTATCACCTTCTGGCTTTTCTTCCGATGAAGTGGAACTAGCATCCCAACGCGAGCTGGACGACTAGGATGACGACTAACAACAAAAGCCAAGAACACGATAGTGACTCACCTTCCGGGCGTGTCCGTTCTTTACATATAATGGAGGGCTATTAAAAAGATAAAATCGGCTTTGTAAATGTAAAAACGGCTAGGATAGTCACTGTTTGATTAGCCATTAAGTTTCAGTTCAAGTGCCATTACACGTATATATATATATATATATATATATATATATATATATATAGTTAATTTGTGAAATCATGCAATTTTTGTGCCATTTACGCACCAATGCTGTAGCCATAGAAATACACCCAAGCTTAGGCGTATACAAGTAAGTAGTTAGTACCGTTTAATATTTGTAAAATATACAAACTTAAATAGATCCATATGTAAATGTCAAATTTGTATGCGTCCAAATACTCGAACGTAGTTAAATAGAAGCCACTAAAAATTATAAGCTTATATACATATATATTCACTTAGCGGTAGATTTACATGATTACTTTCGATATAGGACATGTGTGCATAGTTGGTAAACATATTACTATGTTATTAAAATAACTTAATAGTATTCCTATTCCGGCGCAAGCCGCTATTTCGTAATGCTGGTGTATCTATTATGCTGGTGATATTATCTTAAATACAAATTTTTAAAAAAGTTCACAAAATGTGTTGTATGTATATAAAAAAATATAAAAATGTACAATCGTCACAACATTATTTCCCGCTAACATAATTAATTTTCAACTTCAACAATGCAATCAAATCAAAATGCGCATACTCTGAAATATAAATTTAAAATTATTTTAAACCAATTGTATTTATCTGATGGAATCGGGCGTCAACTTATTATACATTTGCAGAGTGTATTATAATTTCTTTTCTTTTCGGACATTGATGCACTATTATCAGCGCAAGCAACTGGCTCTTACAAAACCAGCAGTGCTTGTTACGCGCGGAGCCCTATTACCCAATGGGCGTAAGAACGAGATAGCGGGAAGTATAGATGCGGACAGGCTAAGTTAGAAATACATACACTTAGTGCAAAGTGAGAGAAAATTAATGCTTTTAGGCTTGGCAAAGAGTCGGTAGTAGAAATAACATAATATAGTCTATTATAGTCGTTATACAGAACTCTAAACGGTTCATGCATATCATAGTTGGAACTACAAATATTTAAAGTAAGAGGAACATAGTTGCTGGTAATTCTATTAGGCACGGAAAAGTTTCTGCGAACTTAAGTTTTGGGTAAAAAAGGAGACTAATACTAATACTACAACATACGTAGTTCTAGACAACGCACAACCACACAGCGTATACGTGGCATATTGTGGGTTCACCCGAAGAAATGTTTATTACCTTACTTTTAGTGCTATTTAAACCAAAAAGATTTTCACAACACTATGTTTGAAAAGCATTTGCGTCCGAACAGCTGGAAATTTCGTTATATTGCAGGCATAACTTAACGTCATCTGCGTACATGAAGACACGCGACATTTTCAAAATTAGAAGGAGATCGTTTATAAATAAAGTAAAAAGAAGTGGGCCAAAGTGGATTCCTTGTGGGACGCCTGAAGTAACTAGGATTAAATTAGAGATCAAGTTTTTAAAGAGGATTCGTTGAGTTCTTCCATTTAGATAACTTGAGATCCATGTTAGAAGATCCATGTTGACATGGAGATATAATTGATCTACAAAGATGTTGCAAGTGGGGTGTAATAACTTTTTCGAAAAGCTTTGGGATGGCGGATAATTTGTATATGCCTCTGTAATTACTTATATTCGATTTATTTCCTTTCTTATGAAAGGGAATAACAACTGACTCTATCCAAATAAGTGGGAAATGAGAAGTTTTCAAAGACAAGGTAAACAATTTGTGCAGAGGTCTACACAAAGTTTCAGCACAGTATTTAAGCACGCAGCCTGGAACGCCGACCGGACCAGCTGAATAGATTAGTTTAACTTTTTGAAGATCCAAGAGAAGGTAGCTTTCCCTTAACCTCGGACAAAAAATTAAGTTTAATTTGGATATGGCATTCGAATAAGAGAGACTTGGACGGGATGAAACAGAATATGTTGTCTGGTAAAACTGGGCAAATATATTGGCAATTGCCTGATCAGTATTTGCCGTAGAATTTTCCAATAATAACAAGAGAGAACGCGATAGTCGGGTGCCCCGACTATCAGATACCCGTTACTCAGGTAAAGGGAGTGCGAGGGAGATGGAGATAGAAACTTTGATCACGCATAACTTTTTAACGAATGGTCCGATTTGAAAAATTTCTTCTACATTTCGATAGGTATTGATAAACACAATAAAACTGCATTTTTACTTTTCCGAAATATTTAAATTTTTAAAATCGTATATATGCGATTGTGGGCGTTAAAGGGGGCGTGGCACCTTTTTGAAACAAACTTGCGCTGCGTAGGAACTCCTAGAATCTGCATGCAAAATGCCAATCTTCTAGCTTTTATAGTTTCCGAGATCTCAGCGTTCATACGGACAGACAGACGGACAGACGGACAGACGGACATGGCTATATCGACTCGGCTAGTGACCCTGATCAAGAATATATATACTTTATAGGGTTGGAAACACTTCCTTCTACCTGTTACATACTTTTGCACGAATACAATATACCCTTTTACTCTACGAGTAACGGGTATAAAAATGTTGGGTAACAGGCTGATTTACGCTTAGTGTTAACAAAATTATAAAACTATTTGGTTCTTGTGAAAATTGGACCTACAACGAGTCAGGTAGCTTTTACAAAACCGGTAATTAAACGGAACACACAGATAAAAGAAGGAGTTCAATCCATTATAAAAGATATTAACGGCCTCAGCCATGTTAATGCATGAATAAAATTCGGACCAGTCATAGCCGGACATAAGAGTATTTAAAAGATGAAAGTTTGCCTTACGAAAGGATTTTTCATTCAGCTCTGTTCTTGCATCTACAGTCAGCTATAGAGTTGGATGATAAGGATCTTCCGGTTGTGTAAGCGGTGATGTTCTTAATAGACAAACGCCTTCTGAATTTGAAACAAAACATAAGTCCAGTAAACGTCCAAAAGAGTTTTTAACATGGTTCACTTGGGATAGCGTTATGTCAAGCAAGCCGTCAATAAAGTCATGCTGCGCTAAAGGAATAAAAATATTAGAGTTTTCGTCAGGCGAACATGTCGCACTAGGTATGTATATTAAAATCACCCAATACTATTAACTGATTTCAATTTGACAGTTTTTTGGAAATGGACTGAATAACGCAAAGGTGATTGGCGTAAATAGGGAACTCAGATGATGGTGGGATATATGAAAAAGTAATATATACAAAAAAAGGTTGAGTCGGCCGTCTGGGCTGACGATCAAGCCTGTAAATTGTGTACTTACCCGGGAGAACTTCGGAGCTAAGAATATCCGGCCTTAACCAGGTTTCTGTACATACAATAATATTATATGGGAATATCCGAGTACAATTTAGTCAGCTTACTAAGTAAGCCTCTTGTATTCTGATAGCAAAGAAAAGAAAAGAGGAGGCTAGTTTTTTGGGACAGAAAAAAGAGCACAAGGAATACCAATCTTAAATGATGATAGTTTCCTAGCATAAGAAAATTTAAATTGTTTGACCATGAAATCATCAATTTGGATTTAGTTACGGATATAAGCCGTAATATCCAGTGATGAGAGGTCTGGGCGAGCCGTGAAACAAATACATGTTTTAGCTGGGGCACCCGAACACAAGTAACCGTTTTTGGTACAACATATGCAACCCTTTTTGGTACTACAGAATTTGTATCTGTACTACCAGTATCGGCCGGTAATACGGATGTAAAGTCTACATTAGGTGTTTGGGCCACTACTTTATTTTGATCGGACAGAGCGGAAGTAACCAGCGGCGCCACATCGGTTCCATCAACTTCGGGTACCGAATCACTTTTTGCCCCCGATCTCAGTACCATGCGAGTGACGCCTAAGATTGGAAGCTGAGCTGGAATCGAATCGCGGGCAGCATGTTGCAAGGCACCTGCCATAGAATGCCCACCGACCGCACCTTTTTTGCGCTTTGGGGAATCGTGCTTACCTAGCATGCGACTAGTGAACTGCCCTGATAGATGGCCATGGCTAGATCGACTCTTATGCTAATGGTGATGCTAATCAAGAATATGTCGGATCTTAAATTATGGTAGTCAGTGTAAAAGACTTAAATCAAATACGCGTACCAAGTGACATTTCTTGTCTCTACACTATAACGGTTGTTTGTTAGTACGCTTTGATCCTTCTATTCGCCAGATGGTCAGGATAGTGCGATGCGAACATGAGAGAGAGATGTTGCGTGAGGATAGAGATTTGAAAGAGAGATAGACACTACGATTGTTGTGCGTGTATGCTTGAGCCGCTGCGAGAGACAGAGATAGAAGTATGTTCGTTGCAGCTTTTTCTGGAGATCATTTTCGGTATGCTAGAATGTTGGCGGACACTTTTAAGTTGGCAGTGGCGTGATCAAATTTATTCGCCGTATACAATCTGCGTAATTAAATATGGAAGATAATAATACCAACCCGACATCAGAAGTGGGATCAGTGCCAACTCCTGCATTTTCTGAAGATCAGAAGAACTATTTATACAGCGTTTCGAGATTAAGGAAACGTCTGCAGCTATGTTCCTGAATCTGCTGAACAGCCGTCCAGCCAACAATGAGTGCCTTGCAGTGTACGCAAGCCGTATGGTGACGTCATTGACCATAATCTGCTTCTGCAAGAAATGCAGCCTCGTAATCAGGGCTGACCAGTCGAATATGACTTGCTGGCTGTGTGAAAATATGGTGCACACCAAGTGCGCCGGTTTTACTGGCCGGAGAAGTGATGACCTATGATGAACCAATTTGCAGTTTTGTTGTGACGCTTGTGTCGAGGTTGCGAACGAGATGAAATCGTTCATGCGCCAAACTAAAGGCGGCCTGATGGGGCTGATTACCTGTTTCGGTGATGCTAGAGATAGTTTTCGCAGAGCTGATGATCTCTCCTCTGCGCTGGACTTGCAGTTTAATAGTCGAAAGCTATTAGAGCAAAAAGGCCGCTGGTGGTAAGGAGCAAAACCGAAATCAAAAGAACAACAGAGCATTCCGGCGGATCAGCAGCCGATTTCAGCAAACCCTCAAATGTTGCTAAGATCGGCAGCTAAAAAAGATTCGGTATCCGAACAATTCCGATTTGTCCGTAGTGGTTTCACAATTAGTGGATCCACCTATCTCTCAGAATGTAGCATCACCACCACAAGGGACTACCGAGTCCGGACAACCGGCTCAAGTTGGTTTGGCAGAAGCAATGTCTGCTCCACCAAAATCCCTTTCAGTGGTTCCACTCAAGAAACAAATTTTCGTTTCTCGGCTTTCCCCTGATCAAACATCTTCTGATGTATTGTCTTATATAGAAGACAAAACTAAAGCCGATTGTATTAGTGTTAAGGTAGAAAAGTTTAAGTTTTCTTATGCTAGAGACATTTCATCTTTCAAGATAACTGTCCCTAACGAGCTTTTTGAAGCCATATGCTCGGGCGACTTTTGGCCGGATAATATGGTTGTAAAAGAGTTCGAGGCTAAGATAAAGAAGAAGGGGCCCGTGGGAGTAAAACTTCCTAGTCGAGGCCAAACCAGTGTACCAATTTCAAAAACTAACTTCTAACCTCCTTCTTTCCTATCAGAATGCAAGAGGTTTGCGCAGCAAACTTACTAAATTGTATTCCGATAGCCTTTCCTTTGCATCTCATATTATTGTGTTCACAGAAACCTGGTTAAAGCCGGAGATCTTTAGCTCCGAAGTTTTTCCAGGTAAGTACACAATATATAGGTATGACCGTCCCTCTAGACGCTTCCTGGTAACTTTATATACATAACTTGCTCATATATTCCGCCGTTGTCTGAACTTCCTGATTATTTAAATCACCTATCCGTTATTAAGTCCGTTGCAAATAAGCTTTCCGATAGGGATCAGTTGATAGTTCTAGGTGATTTTAATATACCTGGAGTTACTTGGTCCACTGAGGATGGATCGAATGTCTTACTACCTATAGCACAGCATGATTTTATTGATGGCCTGCTTGACATATCTCTATCTCAAGTAAACCATGTTCGAAATACATTAGGTCGCCTACTTGATTTGTGTTTTGTATCAAATCCTGAAGGTGTGTTTCTGTCCAGAGTTGCACCACTCACCCAACCTGAAGATCCATATCACCCAACATTCGAACTTTCATTTGATACGGGTAGAGTTATAGAAGAAAAATTAGAAAAATCCAAACGAATACATTGTTTTCGCAAGGCAGACTTTCTGAGGCTAAATAATTTTATTTCTGGCTTAATTGGTCTGATCTTTACCTATGCATTAATATGTCCGATGCAGTTAATGCTTTTTACACTGCAATAAACTCATTTTTTTAATTCCTGTGTTCCGTGGTACTATCCGTCAACTTCCAATAAATCACCTTGGTTTAGCAAAGAGTTGACACACTTAAGAAATGTAAAGTCCAGACTTTTTAGGAAATATAAAAATACCGGTTCTCAATCTGTTTTTACTAGATATTTAAGTGCTCGGTCAAGATTTACCGTGCTTAATACTCAGTGTTATAACAGTTACTCCAACCGTTGTAAGGTCCAGTTATCTCAGGAATCTAATTCTTTTCCTTCCTCGCTATCGTTCGAAAACATGACGGCCACCACAGATCAGGCAATAGCCGATTTATTTGCCCAATTTTTTCAAACGACTTACTCTACTTTAGATTATTCATCACAGCCTTATTCTTACACCATATCCAAGTCAAACCTCATATTCTGTCCCACTTTAACAGAAAGCTCTCTTCTTTTGGATCTTCTTCGTATTAAGCCTGTTTATTCGCCAGGGCCCGATGGTATTCCTGGGTGCGTGCTTATGTATTGCGCTAAGGCCCTGTGCAAACCTCTTCACAAGTTGTTTACCTTATCTCTAGAAACCTCCCAATTCCCAAATATTTGGAAGGAATCATTTGTTATTCCTCTTTTCAAAAAAGGTAACAAGTTAGAAGCCAGTAACTACAGAGGTATTTCTAAGTTGTCAGCTATTCCTAAGCTTTTTGAAAAAATTATTACTCCTCATTTGCAGCACCTTTGCAGATCAATCATTTCTCCGTGTCAACACGGATTTAATAAACGTAGATCCACAATCACAAACCTTCTAGAGCTCACTTCATTTGTGATAAAAGGCTTCAATAGTAGTTTTCAAACAGAAGTCATTTACACTGACTTTAGTAAAGCATTTGACTCTGTAAATCACTTACTTCTCATTCAAAAACTTGACCTTTTAGGTTTTCCAGTTGGTCTGCTTAAATGGATTTCAAGTTATCTGAATAGCAGGTCACAAAGGGTCCTTTTTAAAAATTCAATTTCTGAAATTCTCCGTGTTACCTCCGGTGTCCCACAATGGAGCCATCTGGGTCCGTTACTTTTTACATTATTTATTAATGATCTTCCCTCAATTATAAGTCATTCTCGCGTACTTATGTACGCAGATGATGTTAAGTTGTGCCTGCAGTATAAGGACATTTCCTGCCATTTAGACTTGCAATCCGATCTAGATAATTTTCAAAACTGGTGCCGAGATAATTTACTAAATTTAAACGGTTCCAAGTGCAAGCTGATGACTTTTTATAGGGCCAATCCGATATACGCGACTTACACGTTAAGTGGCAGCTCTTTGGATAGAATAACTCTTGTAAACGATCTTGGCGTTCTCTTGGACCCGAAATCTTTCAAATCACATTTCGTCCACGGTTAACAAAGCCAGAGGAGTGCTTGGATTTATTAAAAGGTGGTCAAAAGAATTCGATGATCTTTATTTGACTAAAACTTTATTTATTTCGCTAGTCCGTCCGATTCTGGAGTATGGGTCTCCCGTCTGGAGTCCACAATACGGAATACATATTGGTCGTATTGAATCTGTACAAAAAAACTTCCTTCTTTTTGCTTTACGGCGCCTAAACTGGGATGCAAATCTTATCTTACCTTCTTCTAGTAGACTTCTTTTGATTAATTTACCATCCCTAGCCAACCGTAGAACGATTCTTGGTACTATCTTTATTTATGACCTTATACATGGTAATATTGACTGCCCCGACTTGTTAAGTCGGCTAAACTTTTCTGTGCCAAGTAGATTAACTAGAAATTATATTCCCCTAACTTTAAATCATTGTAGATCTAGCTATGCCTTGCATGAGCCTTTCAGAGTATTATGTTCTGACTATAATAGACTTTTTCCTGTAATATCAAATCTTGACTCTCTGCCGCTCCTAAAACGATTAATACTTGCTTCATTGGCACAAGATTGATCTAACTATTACTTTTTCCCCGGACCTTTACATTTATTTTCCTATTTCGCGTCTATCTTATCGCGAATCGTGCCGTACGATACACGGCTGCGCCCCTCGGTCGGTTGGGCGGGTAAGTGGGCCGTGGCACTCCGCGCGAAAAAAAAAAAAAAAATGACGGAATATGAACGTCGAGGAAATAGCTGTATCCACGGTACTTGCGCACATGGCCAATTTTGACAACCGTTTGCAGCGTATGGTGTTCTCGTCAAATGTACAAAGTAGAAGTCAACTCCCGATGGAACTGAAAGCATTTACATTTGGCAAAAAGCGTAGTGCTGGAAGTACTGATGGTAATAGCGGCCATAGAAAGCGAGCCAAAATTGTGTGCCACTTATGCAAGAAATCAGGACATAAAATGGCGGAGTGTAAATTAAAGCGGTCTGGATCGGAGAATAAACAGCATCGCGATTTGCAGAATGTGACGTGTTACCGGTGTGGACAACTTGGGCATCTTGCGAATCGGTGCACGAACAATGCAGCTAAATCTGGAGCAGTTACTGAGAAGAAATGTAATCAATGTTTTGTGGCTGAGCCAAAAGGAGTTTTGACACATCAGGGTAAGATCTTTCCTATTTGCTCTGACTCTGGAGCAGAATGCTCGCTTATTCGAAGTAGTGTTGCCGGTAAATTGAATGGCAAACTAATTAATAATATTGTCATAATACGAGGTATTGGCGACGCTGGCATTTCCAGTAAGCTACAAAAAACTATCTAAATGTATTATTAATGGAAATATTGTAGAAATACTGTTTCACGTCATAGCAGATAAGTATCTCACAAATGATATTGTAATTGGTAGGGAAATCCTTAGTCAGGGATACGAAATCATCTTGACACCTGATAAATTTGAATTTGTTAAGCCTAAATATGTAAAAGTCCGTAAAGTATCTAGGCCATCTGCCTTGATACTTAATGTTGATACTGAAATGATTGGTAATGACAAGGAAAACTTAATTAAATTACTTGAAGACTATTCAGCTGCATTTATTGATGGAATCCCTTGCACAAAGGTTAATTCAGGTGAAATGACTATTAGATTAATTGATCCAAACAAAACTGTGCAGCGGCGTCCATATCGTTTGAGTCCAAATGAAAAAGAAATTGTACGTGAAAGGATAACGGAATCGTTAATACTCTTGGTTAAAAAGAAGAACGGATCCGATCGACTTTGCGTTGACTATCGTGAACTGAACAACAATACTGTTTTGGACAGATATCCCTTACCACTTATTAACGATCAGATTGCTGACTAGCGGGTGAAAAAATTTTTAACTTGTCTGGATATAGCTAGTGGATACCATCAGATACCCATTGATCCCGATTCTGTTGAATATACCGCGTTTGTTACACCTGATGGGCACTATGAGTATCTGACAATGCCATTTGGCCTCAAGAACGCCCCGTCTGTTTTCCAGCGAGCCATTATAAACGCATTGGGAAATCTTGCATATTCTTATGTAATAGTCTATAATACCGATATATAGTGGTGGTGTCATCTACCATAGAATTAGGTATGCAAAGATTGAGGATTGTTTTGGATGTATTGACTGCAGCGGGATTCTCTTTTAACATAGCAAAATATGGATTCTTAAAAACTACTGTACAATACTTGGGGTATGAGGTACGAGCTGGAGAGTTAAGGCCTAATCTGCGAAAAATTCTTGCGTTAAATTCCTTGCCACCACCGCAAACCGTTTGTAACGTAAGACAGTTTATAGGATTGGCGTCTTATTTTCGAAAATTCGTGCCTCGGTTCTCACAGATTATGAAACTGATATATTCCTTAACTTCGAGTAAAAGTGTGTTTAATTGGAATAACGAGTTGGAAGATATTAGAAAAAATATTATTGCTATCCTTATAAATGAGCCTGTACTTGTTATTTTTGATCCACAACATCCAATAGAGTTACACACAGATGCTAGCTCTTATGGTTATGGTGCAATGTTAATGCATCGAATCAATGGTAGTCCTCATGTAATAGAGTATTTTAGTAAAACTACTTCCCCTGCAGAGTCTAGATACCATTCATATGAATTAGAAACCTTGGCAGTGGTAGAATCCGTTAAACAGTTCCGTCATTATTTAGTTGGTGGTACGTTTGTAGTGTATACTTATTGTAATTCTCTTAAATCCTCGCGGACAAAGATTGAGCTAACACCAAGAGTGCATCGTTGGTGGGCGTATTTGCAGTCGTTTGATTTCAAAATCGAATATAGAGAAGGAAAGCGCATGGCACACGTGGATTTTTTATCGAGAAATCATATTCAGGAAGCCACCAAAGTTGAAAAGTCTATAGTCCCTGAAAAGCGTGTAAACTTGGCAGAAATCTCAAGTGACTGGCTTGCTGCTGAACAGCGCCAGGATTCTGAAATCACTGATATCATTAACAAACTTAACTTTAAAGAGTTGACAGATGATGTTGCACAGACTTATGAGTTGAGAAAAGGTGTTTTGTTTCGTAAAGTTCAGAGAAATGGAAGAACCCGTTGTTTGCCAGTAGTGCCCCATGCATTTCGATGGTCGGTAATAAATCAAGTGAACGAGTCCATCATGGATTTGGGATGGAAAAAGACTCTTGACAAGACTTATCAATATTATTGGTTTGCTAAGATGAATAAATATGTTAGAAAGTTTGTCGATAGCTGCATTACATGTAAAACTGTTAAGGGTTCATCTGGGAAGATACAAGCCGAGTTATGCCCTCTTCCCACAGAGTCCATCCGTTTGAAACGGTTGGGATTTTTGACAAATGTGAAACTCCGATTCCCACAGAGCACATCCACCATCCACCATCCGATGTCAGCTGATCTGAACAGCTGTGGCTCATCATTTTAGCCCGTGGCATTTTGCACAACATTTGAAATGAGCACAACAGCGTTGTAAATGATACTTGGTGACAGACTGCAAGTGATCTACGCGAACAACCAAATCGAACTAATAGGTCTGCAGATTTTTGCCAGCCTGCCGAAAATATATGCACCACTTTTGTCCAATATTGTCTAAATGGTAATAAATCAATTTCATTATATATAAATGTTTATTTTTTGTTTTCTCGTTCTCCAATGTGCTCCAGGTTGTGAGTACGGTATGCGCCTAGGGAACAGTGGAGCAACTCTTAATGCTGCCAGAGGGATGAATCAGTAGTTAATTAATTATTACAAGTACAAACAGCATTTTTTTGATTTGGCGCCTTCCTTTTTGAAAAGCTACCCGCCATTATTTTTTAAATTTTCGTAGTCAATGTTTTAATTTTCACTGTCCTTATGGACCATCCGTTGAACGGATGGTGGATGTTGGATGGATCTCTGTGGGAAGACAGCATTACATCCAATTCCAAAAGTGAGTGTGCCATGGCACACGGTGCATATCGACATTACTAGAAAATTAAGTGGGAAGAATGATCTTAAGGAATATGTGATAGTACAAATTGATGCTTTAACAAAATTTGTTTATTTGTTCCATACTTTAAGATTAGATTCTGACAGTTGTATTCAGGCAATGAAATCATCTATTTCTTTGTTCGGAATACCGTAGCGTATAATAGCTGATCAGGGTAGATGTTTTACTAGTGGGAAATTTTCAGAATTTTGTACATCACAGAAGATTAAACTTCATCTTATAGCTACAGGAGAAAGCCGTGCAAACGGTCAAGTTGAACGTGTGATGAGTACACTTAAGAATCTACTGTCAGTGGTTGAATCAAGTCACCGATCTTGGCAAGATGCTTTAGGAGAGGTACAACTTGCCTTGAATTGCACAGTTAGTAGTGCAACCAAAGCAAGTCCCCTAGAGTTGCTTGTCGGCAAGGAGGCTCGTCCTTTGGGCTTGATTCCACCGTATGATACAGAGATGGAGGTAGATAAAGTTAATGCTAGAGATAGGGCAATTGAAAATATGAATAATCAAGCTAGTTACGACAAAATAAGGTTCGATAAAAATAAAGCAGCAGTTGAACGACATAAAATTGGAGATTTTGTTTTACTGAAAAATGAAGAACGACATGAAACTAAATTGGATGCAAAGTTTAAAGGACTGTTTTTGGTTAGTGAAGTTTTAGAAGGAGATAGATATATCTTGAAGTCATTGCATAATAAAAGAACTAAATATTGTCATGAAGATTCGAGAAAGATGCCGGATGGTTATGTTCCGAGTGAATTGGAGTGCCCGCCTTTGAATTGGTTATAATATATCCGTGTGAGATGATATGTTATGTGATTAACAAAATGTCCATATAGAGTATGGAATGGTTGAAATGAAGTTGCAATAGACTTCGATAAGAAAATGTTTGTGAATGGCGGATGTGTTTGAGAATTCGAACGGAAATAACCTGTCGGGTGCAAAGTTTATGACAATATTTGATTGAAATGTATGAGTTAAAGATATGGTTTTGAGATTTGAGCTATCTACGTCATTGGGCGAGCATAAGTGAAAGACGAAAGTTGGAACATGGCGTGTGGCGCTCTTGACGGGACTATGCTCTTAATCAAAAGGAAATCATAGTGACGATAACTAGAGTCGAATTTTGAATTGCTGAGAAGCAAATGTAATGAATTAAATGTTAACATGAATTTGATTATGTAATGAGAATAAGAATTGAAATTTGTTTATAATGTTGTGTAGAATGTAAAATATAGAAAGACTTTGAAATAAGAGAAAATGTTAGGTGTAAGGCAATATATCGAATAAATAAATGGTATTTGAAATTGATGAGTAAAAGAAAACACAGGCTATAATCACGGATCTATAAGTCATATTTGTAATATTAAGGTTACAGTACACGAGGACGTGTAATTGTCAGAATGGCCGTGTCGGATCTTAAATTATGGTATTCAGTGTAAAAGACTTAAATCAAATACGCGTACCAAGTGACATTTCTTGTCTCTACACTATAACGGTTGTTTGTTAGTACGCTTTGATCCTTCTATTCGCCAGATGGTCAGGATAGTTCGATGCGAACATCAGAGAGAGATGTTGCGTGAGGATAGATGTTTGAAAGAGAGATACACAATACGATTGTTGTGCGTGTATGCTTGAGCCACTGCGAGAGACAGAGATAGAAGTATGTTCGTTGCAGTTTTTTCTGCAGAGCATTTTCGGTATGCTAGAATGTTGGCGGACACTTTTAAGTTGGCAGTGGCGTGATCAAGTTTATTCGCCGTGTACAATCTGCGTAATTAAATATGGAAGATAATAATACCAACAAATATACATACAAATATATATACCATATAGGGTCGGAAATTTTTTCTGTACCGCCTTGCAAACTTTAGACTGAATAGCTCAATGGGAACAATCTGAAAAAAATTATAAAAAGTATAAATTTTTGTTTTTAAATTTTTTATTGTTCTTTGGAATTAAGTACTCTGATCGACGAAAACTGTCCGCCAGTCATAAGAGCATAGAGAAAGAAACTATATAAAGGTTTCATTTGCTCTGCCCGGCCCTCTGCCAAAGCTCAGCTGAGAGCCATGTTCGAAGCTAACTTCTTCTAACTTCGGTTTCTCACCACTTCTAACATGTGCAAAGCACAAGCAATAGTATGGGGAGTTTTCGCACTAATCCTTAGGAATAAGAGCGAGCAGTGCAGCAATAAGAATTCATCATGGGCATCGGCCATAATACTATTGCTTGTGCTTCGCACATTCAAGCTCGATTCGAACAAATGAAAAACTCTATTTTTTTCCGTTTTTCCCCTACATGGCATCACTGGCAAAGTCATTTGAGAGCGCGGGCAGAGCAAATGAAACCTCTATATAGTTCTTACTCTACGATGAGAGAGAACGAGAGGAACAGCTGGCGTTCACTTTTCGGCAGCCTTTTTTCACCTCGGTACTCAGATCGACGAAAAATATAACAGAAAATTTTTTAGCGTTGCCAGTCTACTGAAATAAACTTTAAGTGAACCCTAGCGAAAAGTATGCAAAATTTAATCTTTTGGCGTGCGCTTCTCACTGAATATTGTAAAAAATGGATGGAAAAAATCATAAAACCTGTAAAAGCTGATTGGAGAAGTTCTCTTATGAGCGTGTTAATCTTTTTGGTGCCCCTTGTCAAAGCAAAGTGTTTCTTAGATCAAAAATGTACGAAAAACACAAAAACAAACTTAGAAAAACTAGAACTAAGTGCAGCCATGAACTTTAAATTAGCAAAAAATTATCAGTAAATAAAAAAACAACTGTTAAATTTAAATTGTACTGTTTTCTAATTTCTTTGTACAGCGGCATACTTGTCTTCCCAAGGTAGTTGATAATATCTTTTAGAAGCTCTTTCCGCAAATAGGATTTTTTAATTTTAACTGCTTGTCAAAAAACCTTTCTGATTGACCGAACTCTCGAAAATGCAGTCACACTAACGAACTCGCTTGTCGATCGGAGTGCTAGGCTTTAGCTTCGGAAGCTTAAATTGATCAGAATGGTATATTGGTATAAAACATATTTTTATTGGTAAAATTGGTATATTTCAGAAAGATTTTATTTAAGGGTTTATTTTATGCCGTCTTCCCACAGAGATCCATCCACCATCCAATGAGCGGATGGTCCATATGGTTTTGCTGTTCCGAAAATTCCCAGTTAGTTCCCCATCCAAATTTGACGGAAATCTTTATGCGATAGTTTGCCGATTTTTTTCGGTGCAACTCTGTTTTTACTCGTGTGGCAGCATTAACAGTTGATTGGGATTTTTGCAAATGTGAAACTACGTTTTCCACAGATCACATCCACCATCACCATCCGATAATAGCTGATGTGAAGAGCTGTGGCTAGTCATTCAAGGCTGTTGCATTTTCAACAACATTTAAAATGAGCACAACAGCACTATATATAAATGATACTTGATAACAGATTGAAAGTGACCTACGCGAACAGTCAAGTCGGAATAATATGTCTGCAGAACTTTGCCAGTCCGCATCTACGACCTTAACAAAATATTCCCTAGTACAATAAAAATATTTTATTAGTTATTAACTAGGAATTTTCGATACGGTAAAACCTTATGGACCATCCGTTTAACGAATGTACAAATCTCTTTGGGATGACAGTATTATATGTTTTAACAAAATATTTAGTTTCCATACCACTGGCAAATAAAAGTGCAAACATTGTCGCGAAGGACATATTTGAGGCTACACGTTGTACTTAAAGGTATAGAATCGACTGTTGCGGTAGCAGAAATAGCTGAAGGCCTCACGGAAAAAGGCTTCGACGTTAAGCACATCGTGAACATAGTAAACAGGGATAAAATTCCTCGACCACTGTTTAAGATTGAGCTGGCCCCAGAGACGAAACCTCTAAAGAAAAATGCAGTGCATCCTATTTACAATCTGCAATATCTCCTTCACCGAAGAATCACCGTAGAGGAACCGCATAAGCGGAACGGCCCCGTACAGTGTACAAACTGCCAGGAGTTCGGGCATACAAGAACCTACTGCGCCCTGCGACCAGTTTGTGTCGCCTGTGGAGATTTGCATTGATTTACTCTGAGGAAATGCAGTAACTGTGGGGGAAAATCATACTGCCAACTACCGAGGCTGTCCCGTCTACAAAGAACTCAAAAGCCGCCTAAATCAAAGACGTAGTAATCCATTCGCCGCTCAACACTCTGCCCAACCAAACATCTTCACCTATCTTGCCAACGCACTCCGCTACCCTGGAATCTCACAAACATATACCGCCCAGCCTGCAGTATTGCGACCACAGCCACCCATACCAAACCTAAATTATTTTCCGCTCTTAAGCCAAAATGGTTAAAAAACAACTCGAAGTTTGACGCAGCAAAACCAAACTCTACCTCCACAAACACTTAGCGGTCTAGAATCTACACTAGCTACTCTGGCAAACGTCATGATGACGATTCAAAGTTCCCTTCAAGAACTACTGCGAAACCAGGCCTTCTAATGGAATTGCTGATCAAACAAAAGTCTGTATAAATGGACTCCCTAAGAATATGCTTCTAGAACGCAAACGGCATTTCCCGGCAGAAAAACGAACTCCTACAGTTCCTAAACAGCCACAATATCGATATCATGCTACTTTCTGAAACCCATCTAACTAATAAAAACTACTTCCATATCATCGGCTATATATTCCACGCGACCAACCACCCGGACGGTAAAGCACACGGAGGTACGGGTATACTCATAAAACAACGCATAAAACATCATCCCTTGGAGACATTCGCTACTAACTACCTGCAGGCCACATCCCTACGTATAAACCTAACTGGCGGTCCACTTACCCTATCCGCCATATATTGCCCCCCACGATTCAGTATTGCAGAAAATGAGTTTCTACAACTCACTAGGACGCTGCTTTATAGCTGCCGATGATTATAACGCAAAGCACTGGGGATCTCGTCTTATCAACCCCAAAGGCCGCCAATTATACAACGCTATCATCACTCCTGGTAATAAGCTTGACTTTGTCTCACCAGCTAGGCCTACATACTGGCCCACAGATCAAAATAAACAACTTGACATTATCGATTTCGCTGTTATTAGAAGAGTTTCGCACAGGCTGATAAACGTAAAAACCTTAGAGAGCTTACATCAGACCATTCGCCAGTTCTCCTCTGTTTATCTGAACAGCCGCAGCTTCTGGAACGCCTCCAACATCTAACATCAAACAAAACAAACTGGCTGAAGTACAAAAAATATGTAAGTGCACACATCAAACTGAAATTTCCTCTGAATCTGACATTGATAAGTCGCCAAACATTCTACGCCACAAATCCGCTAAGAACTGGACGCTCAAGTATCCAGATCGAGTCTCTCCTACTTGAAAAACGTAGACTTCGCAGAGACTGGCAGACTCATCGGTCCCCAGCTACTAAGAAAAGACTTAATGAAGCATCTCGAAAATTGTCGAAGACAATTGTCGAAAAGAACCAGGCCCAACGGTCCTACATTGCGAAACTATCCCCGACGGTTACAAAATTTCCACTATGGAGAGCTCACCCAAACATGCAACCACCAATAGATCCCGATTGGCCAATTCGATCACAAACAGGTGCCTGGGAGCGCAGTGACGAAGAAAGAACTAACACCTTTGCCCATCACTTGGAAAACGTCTTTAAGCCTCACCCGCCATCCACCGAATTCACTCTACCGAATGTCTCGCCAGAGTCGCCGTCCTCCCCAGTTACCCTTGAAACCAGCACAATACTTAAAGCCATTAAGGAACACATAAACCCAAAACAAGAGAGAACGCTATAGTCGGGTGACTTGACTATTAGATACCCGTTACTCAGCTAAACAACTTCTTGTATGTTTTTCGCCGCTCGAATCAGCTCCCGATTTTTATGTTAAAATCGGTACCCAGGGAACACTTGGCTAACTTGATTTGATTTGCATAGTTCTTGGGATATAGTTCGGTATTGACAAATGAAAGCCATCGCAATTTCCTCTAATAGAAATCCTTATCGAGAATTAACGTTGACTCTGTTGAGCACCTTGGCCAGCTGTTCCAAAGTCATCCGTTAGATGGCGCTATCGTATACGCCATGAAAGGCGGAAATGTAGGCGCTAGCCAGGCTTAAGTGTTTAATGGGTTTTTGGGCGTTAGAGTGGGCGTGGCAAACTTTTATTTGGCCAATCGATATGTATTGACGAAACAAATACATATCAAAAAAAATTTTCATAATAGCATCAAAACTGTGGCAACAGCTTGTGGCTTGTGGGCGTCAGAGGGGGCGTGGCACCATTTTGAAACAAACTTGCGCTGCGTAACTCCTAAAATCTGCATGCAAAATGCCAATCTTCTAGCTTTTATAGTTTCCGAGATCTCAGCGTTCATACGGCCAGACAGACAGACAGACGGACAGACAGACGGACAGACGGACATGGCTAGATCGACTCGGTAGTGATCCTGAACAAGAATATATATACTTTAAAGGGTCGGAAACGCTTCCTTCTACCTGTTACATACTTTCGCACGAATGCAATATACCCTTTTACTCTACGAGTAACGGGTATAAAAAGCTCCTGGTCACGATTTTATTTCTCCAAAAATAATAATTGAATTATCTGCATGCGCAGTCAGATGCATCGCCTTTATATTTAACTCAATATTGAAATGGGGCTACTGTCCTGACCAATGGAAAAAGTCTGTCATTACAATGATCCCGAAGCCAGGTAAAGACAAATCCCAGCCTTCCTCGTACCTGCCCATCAGTCTGCTCACATGTCTATCAAAGCTATTTGAAAAACTGCTTCTTGTTCAGCTAGTAACACATCTTCAAAACAACGGAACGATCTGCACCAATTCGGATTTAGGGAAAAGCATGGAACTATCGAACAGGTAAACCGCTTAACATCTGATATTCGCACGGCTTTCGAACACAAGCAATATTGCAGTGCCTTATTTCTGGACGTATCACAAGCATTTGATCGCGTCTGGATCGACGGTCTGGTATACAAAATTAAAACCCTCCTACTGGAATACACCCACAAGTTGCTTGAGTCATACCTTACATCGCCGTGAAATGTAAAACATTTACTTCAACAATCCGTAACATCGAAGCTGCTGTACCCCAAGGAAGTGTGCTTGGACCAATGTTGTACATCCTTTACACGGCAGACATTCCAACAAGCCTCAGACCCTCATCTCAACCTTCGCTGACGACACTGCCATTATCAGCCGCTCGAAATGCCCAAAAACAGCAACAGTCCATTTAAAGGAATACCTGGTAGCTGTAGAAAAATGGCTCGCAGACTGGCGTATCAAAGTCAACGAGCAAAAGTGTAAGCACATTACTTTTACACTAAACTTGTCAAAATGCCCACCACTGGCGCTAAACAACAAGCCGGTTCCACAAGCAGACGAAGTCATCTATCTCGGCATACACTTAGACAGGAGGCTTACTTGGAGAAAGCATATAGAAGCATAGAAGACCCATTTAAAACTAAAGGCCAGCAGCCTTCACTGGCTCATAAACTACCGCTCTCCCCTTCCACTCGAATATAAAGTACTACTGTATAACTAAAAAAGCCAATCTGGACCTACGGCTCCGAGCTCTGGGGAAACGCAAGCAGCAGCAATATAGAAATTTTTCAAAGAGTAAAGAGTAAACAATAACTGGAGCCTCCTGGTACATCCGCAACGCAAACATTCAGAGAGACCTGGATATAAATCCCCTAAAAGAAGAAATTGTTTCCAGAAAAATTAAATATGAAGCCAGACTATCAAATCATCCAAATCTGCTAGCCAGACAACTCAACCGGCTACGCTATAGTTCACGTCTACAGCGGAACGATTTCCCATCCCTTTTCAATAACATAAATTAACGTAACATAGATCAAGATTTGAAAACTTATTGTTAGTCTCTTAAATAATAGAGAAGATCCAATAAATAAGAATAAAGTATAAAAAAAAAAGAAAAATTTGAGGCTTTTATTCTGATAAAGACGTTCATTACTGACATAAGAACAAAATCTATACAAGTTTAATCATTTATGACCTATGTAAATACTTAACATCAACGGCAAATCAACATTAGATAATTAAGAGATGTCGTAGAACTTTTAATGGATATATACGATCATGTAAAACAGCCGATTCTGAAGTTCGGTCCATTTACGACGACCAATACAGACATAGGAACAGAATATTAAAATTGCTTAATTAACATGAAAGGAAGCAAACTTCGGCAAGCCGAAGTTTATAAACCCTTGCCGTTTTTTTTCAATTATTTTTTTTTTTCGATTTTTCTATTGGAGCTATATGATATAGATGTCCGATATTAATTTAAATAAAACAGTAATTCCACAATATTTAAATCCCAAAAAAATGAATAAAAAAGAAAAATGGCAAAGTTGTTCCCATGGGAGCTATGTATATGAGAAAGTCGCCCGTCCCGCTTGATCCGACCTGCAATAGAAAGGCATCTTTTGGAATAGTTTCAAGAAGATAGCTTTAAAACTGAGACGAACGGACGGACGGACAGACTGACGGACGGATGTATATTGACCGACTCTTCTCCTCTGCAAGGGTAATGACCTATGTGAAGGGATAGGGTAATGACCTATGTGAACTCAATTAATTTGACACTTCTGTTTTGGTGCGAATGAAGACCTATTTCGTGAAGCAAACGGCCTTATTACAGGGGCGAATGGCCTCTTCGTTATATGTGGTGTTGTCAACACGTCTACGTCAATATCTAATTCTTCTTTTGAGTTTTTTTGGTCTTTTAAAGAAAATGTTTCGTTATCATTTACACCTTTCAAAGATTTCATCTCAATTGAATTCAGGTTTTGGGTTGCCATAAAATTGATTTGAACGGATGTCGGAAGCAAGTTATCGTTCGACTTTGAATTTTCAAAAAAAAGCTTGATGTACTCTCTATTATCTGCGCATATCGATTGTCTATGACAGTACCAATAACTTTTGATTGGTATAACGTAGTTTTACTATTTTGAATGCGTTTGCCTTCAATAAGCCTTACTAACCCTGTTTTATACAATTTAAGGCTAGGTATGCTTTCATCCGATATATTATCTAAGATGGTGGCCAAAATAGACTTTTTGGATTTGTCAATGTGCAACCTTGAGGTGCTACTAGTTATTTCCGTTTCATGTCCTTCACTATTTAGTGAAGATATAATTTCGGTTGTAAAATACAAAGTGCTTACTTGTTCCGCATCAATTATTTGTTTATAATCGTATAAAAAAATATTCGGTGTACTAGGTATAATTTGATATTCTACTCCAGTAACAGGCTGACTAGGTTTAATCATTATATCCAAAGTGGCTTGAGTTAAAATAGGGTCTTCTCCAGATGTAACTACGTTAGTAAGAATCTCTAAACGTGAATCGATAATTGTCTTATTTACTTTATATGAAGTAGTATAATAGGTATATGTAGTGTAATATGTAGTAAAGTCAGATCGAAAGATGTAACTACGTTAGTAAGGGTCTCTAAACTTGAATCGATAATTGTCTTATTTACTTTATATGAAGTAGTATAATAGGTATATGTAGTGTAATATGTAGTAAAGTCAGATCGAAAGCTTGGATCAGTCAAAGAGGAAATACTAACGCCTTCAGAATTCAAATGGGTCTGCGTTTCGATGTCCATGGATGATGTTTTTTCTGCTGTCCTTGACAATTCGTCAACAGCTATTACTGTCACGTTTGTGGGTTGAATTACATTGGATAATGTTTCCTCTCTGCTTAGTGTAGTAATCTCACCATCTTTAGCTAACTTAGTCCAATAGGTAAATGTTGTAAAATAAGTAATAGGAAACGAAGACTCCTCAAAATTTTCTATTTTTGTAGGTTGCAAAGTTTCAGTAGCTACGTTTGTTACTATCTCAAGACGACTGATTATACTTGTGTCATCGCCCACATACATGGTTGTATAAAAGGTAAAAGCCTAGTATCCAGATCGACAAACGATTACGCTAGCGTAAAAACTTTAATATTTGCAGTGTGACCAAAAGTTTGATAGTTCATCAGATTTAAGCGTGCTACGGTCGTACTGTCAATCAGCTGGGTTTGTTGACAAGCAGTTAAAATTCAAATATCCTATTTGCGGAAAGAGCTTCTAAAAGATATTATCAAATACCTTGGCAAGACAAGTCTGACGCTGTACAAAGAAATTAAAAAACAATTCAATTTAAATTTAACAGTTGCTTATTTTAATTTACTGATAATTATTTGCTAATTTAAAGTTCATAGCTGCACTTTTTTTGTGTTTTTCGTAAATTTTTGACATATGAAACATTTTGCTCTGACAAGAGGCACCCCAGAAGTATTAATGTTATTTTGTCCTCACATGTTAACTCCTGCAATCGACTTTTGCGGGTTTTTTGATTTTTTCCCTACATTTTTTAATATGTTCAGTGAGAAGCGCACGCCGAAGGAATAAATTTTTTAATCTTTGCGCTAGGGTTCACCCAAAGTTCATTTCCGCAGACTGGCAACGCTATGGAATTTTCTGGTATTTTTTTCGTCGAACAGGAGACCGACGTGAAAAAAAGGCCCGACGAAAAGTGAACGCCAGCTGTTTGCCTCTCGCTCTCTCTCATGACTGGCGTACGGTTTTCGTCGATCAGGATACTAGGCTTTATGGTCATCCTGTCGAATTGTACTTTAAATTTTTTTGTACCTTCAAAATAACCTAATGCTGTCTTCCCACAGAGATTCATCCACCATCCACCATCCGTTCAACGGATGGTCCATAAGGTTTTGCCGTTCCGAAATTTCCCAGTTAGTTCCCCATCCGAATTTGACGGACTTTTTTATGCGATAGTTAGGCGATGTTTTTTCGGTGCAACTCTGAGTTCTTCTTCTTGACAGTGAAAATTGGAACATTCACTACGAAAATTTAAAAAATATTGGCGGGTAACTTTTCAAAAAGAAAGGCGCCAAATCAAAAAAATGCTGTTTGTACTTGTAATAATTAATTAACTACTGATTCATCCCTCTGGCAGCATTAAGAGTTGCTCCACTGTTCCCTAGGCGCATGCCGTACTCACAACCTGGAGCACATTGGAGAACGAGAGAACAAAAAATAAACATTTATACATAATGAAATTGATTTGCTACCATTTAGACAATATTGGGCAAAAGTGGTGCATATATTTTCGGCAGGCTGGCAAAAATCTGCAGACCTATTAGTTCGATTTGGTTGTTCGCGTAGATCACTTGCAGTCTGTCACCAAGTATCATTTACAACGCTGTTGTGCTCATTTCAAATGTTGTGCAAAATACAAGGGGCTAAAATGATGAGCCACAGCTGTTCAGATCAGCTGACATCGGATGGTGGATGGTGGATGTGCTCTGTGGGAATCGGAGTTTCACATTTGTCAAAAATCCCAACCGTATCAAACGGATGGACTCTGTGGGAAAAGGGCATAAGGTGCTCGATTTTATTTCACCATAAAGCCTAGTATCCTGATCGACGAAAACCGTACGCCAGTCATGAGAGAGAGCGAGAGGCAAACAGCTGGCGTTCACTTTTCGTCGGGCCTTTTTTTCACGTCGGTCTCCTGTTCGACGAAAAAAATACCAGAAAATTCCATAGCGTTGCCAGTCTGCGGAAATGAACTTTGGGTGAACCCTAGCGCAAAGATTAAAAAATTTAATCTTTCAGCGTGCGCTTCTCACTGAACATATTAAAAAATGTAGGGAAAAAATCAAAAAACCCGCAAAAGTCGATTGCAGGAGTTAACATTTGAGGACAAAATAACATTAATACTTCTGGGGTGCCTCTTGTCAGAGCAAAATGTTTCGTATGTCAAAAATTTACGAAAAACACAATAAAAGTGCAGCTATGAACTTTAAATTAGCAAATAATTATCAGTAAATTAATATAAGCAACTGTTAAATTTAAATTAAATTGTTTTTTAATTTCTTTGTACAGCGGCAGACTTGTCTTTCCGAAGTATTTGATAATATCTTTTAAAGGCTCTTTCCTGCAATTACGATATTTGAATTTTAACTGCTTGTCAACAAACCCAGCCGATTGACAGTACGACCGTAGCACGCTTAAATCTGATGAACTCTCAAACTTTTGGTCACACTGCAAAGATTAAAGTTTTTACGCCAGCGTAATCGTTTGCCGATCTGGATACTAGGCTAAAGAGAACAAAAAAACACAAAACAAGAGAGAACGCTATAGTCGAGTGCCTCGACTATTAGATACCCGTTACTCAGCTAAACAACTTTATATAAATATGCCTTCTTGTATGTTTTCGCCGCTCGAATTAGCTCCCGATTTTTATATTAAAATCAGTACCCAGGGAACACCTCCAATTTGGCTAACTTGATTTGATTTGCATAGTTCTTGGGATATAGTTCGGTATTGTCAAACGAAAGCCATCGCAATTTCCTCTAATAGAAATCCTTATCGAGAATTAACGTTGACTCTGTTGAGCACCTTGGCCAGCTGTTCCAAAGTCATCCGTTAGATGGCGCTGTTGTATACGCCATGAAAGGCGGAAATGTAGGCGCTAGCCAGGCTTAATCGTTTAATGGGTTTTTGGGCGTTAGAGTGGGCGTGGCAAACTTTTATTTGACCAATCGATAGGTATTGACGAAACAAATACATATCAATAAAAATTCATAATAGCATCAAAACTGTGGCCACAGCTTGTGGCTTGTGGGCGTCAGAGGGGGCGTGGCACCATTTTGAAACAAACTTGCGCTGCGTAGGAACTCCTAAAATCTACATGCAAAATTCCAATCTTCTAGCTTTTATAGTTTCCGGCAGAAAACTGACTACAGAAAATGATTTAGTATATAAAACTCTATATACAACTTATACATATTTAACAACATTCTTTGAAGGCTCTCGCAGTACGATATCTAGCCACACTGAGGTCTTATTAAATATCATTTCCTCGACAATTGAAAGTTAAGCCTAGTATCCTGATCGACAAACGATTATGCTAGCGTAAAAACTTTAATCTTTGCAGTGTGACCAAAAGTTTGATAGTTCATCAGATTTAAGCGTGCTACGGTCGTACTGTCAATCAGCTGGGTTTGTTGACAAGCAGTTAAAATTCAAATATCGTATTTGCGGGAAAGAGCCTTTAAAAGATATTATCAAATACCTTGGCAAGACAAGTCTGGCGCTATACAAAGAAATTAAAAAACAATTCAATTTAAATTTAACAGTTGCTTATTTTAATTTACTGATAATTATTTGCTAATTTAAAGTTCATAGCTGCACTTTTATTGTGTTTTTCGTAAATTTTTGACATATGAAACATTTTGCTCTGACAAGAGGCACCCCAGAAGTATTAATGTTATTTTGTCCTCAAATGTTAACTCCTGCAATCGACTTTTGCGGGTTTTTTGATTTTTTCCCTACATTTTTTAATATGTTCAGTGAGAAGCGCACGCTGAAAGATTAAATTTTTTAATCTTTGCGCTAGGGTTCACCCAAAGTTCATTTCCGCAGACTGGCAACGCTATGGAATTTTCTGGTATTTTTTTCGTCGAACAGGAGACCGACGTGAAAAAAAGGCCCGACGAAAAGTGAACGCCAGCTGTTTGCCTCTCGCTCTCTCTCATGACTGGCGTACGGTTTTCGTCGATCAGGATACTAGGCTTAAGCCTAGTATCCAGATCGACAAACGATTACGCTAGCGTAAAAACTTTAATCTTTGCAGTGTGACCAAAAGTTTGAGAGTTCATCAGATTTAAGCGTGCTGCGGTCGTACTGTCAATCAGCTGGGTTTGTTGACAAGCAGTTAAAATTCAAATACAGTATTTGCGGGAAAGAGCCTTTAAAAGATATTATCAAATACCTTGGCAAGACAAGTCTGCCGCTACACAAAGAAGTTAAAAAACAATTCAATTTAAATTTAACAGTTGCTTATTTTAATTTACTGATAATTATTTGCTAATTTAAAGTTCATAGCTGCACTTTTATTGTATTCTTCGTAAATTTTTGACATATGAAACATTTTGCTCTGACAAGAGGCACCCCAGAAGTATTAATGTTATTTTGTCCTCACACGTAAACTCCTGCAATCGACTTTTGCGGGTTTTTTGATTTTTTCCCTCCATTTTTTAATATGTTCAGTGAGAAGCGCACGCCGAAAGATTAAATTTTTTAATCTTTGCGCTAGGGTTCACCCAAAGTTCATTTCCGCAGACTGGCAACGCTATGGAATTTTCTGGTATTTTTTTCGTCGATCAGGAGACCGACGTGAAAAAAAGGCTCGACGAAAAGTGAACGCCAGCTGTTTGCCTCTCGCTCTCTCTCATGACTGGCGTTCGGTTTTCGTCGATCTGGATACTAGGCTTTAAACCAAAAGTTTGAGAGTTCATCAGATTTAAGCGTGCTACGGTCGTACTGTCAATCAGCTGGGTTTGTTGACAAGCAGTTAAAATTCAAATATCGTAATTACGGGAAAGAGCCTTTAAAAGATATTATCAAATACTTCGGCAAGACAAGTCTGCCGCTGTACAAAGAAATTAAAAAACAATTTAATTTAAATTTAACAGTTGCTTATTTTAATTTACTGATAATTATTTGCTAATTTAAAGTTCATAGCTGCACTTTTATTGTGTTTTTCGTAAATTTTTGACATATGAAACATTTTGCTCTGACAAGAGGCACCCCAGAAGTATTAATGTTATTTTGTCCTCACATGTAAACTCCTGCAATTGACTTTTGCGGTTGTTTTTTTATTTTTCCCTCCATTTTTTAATATGTTCAGTGAGAAGCGCACGCCGAAAGATTAAATTTTTTAATCTTTGCGCTAGGGTTCACCCAAAGTTCATTTCCGCAGACTGGCAACGCTATGGAATTTTCTGGTATTTTTTTCGTCGAACAGGAGACCAACGTGAAAAAAGGCCCGACGAAAAGTGAACGCCAGCTGTTTGCCTCTCGCTCTCTCTCATGACTGGCGTACGGTTTTCGTCGATCAGGATACTAGGCTTAAATAATTGAAAATTGCTTGTTTTTTATTGATTTATAATTTTTTATCATCTTCGACGTGGTTACGGCTAATTTTGTTATAAATTCAATCAGACACAAAAGATATTTGGCGATTATTGTTGAGCCAAATATCAAAGAGATCGCTATGGCGAAATTCGAACGTCGTTGAATATTGCAGAATTGCGGGAAAAAGGGGTCGAGCGGGGAAAAGTTGTTAATTAGCGATAGAGAACGAGATATATTAGTATAAACTGACGTAGTTAGTTTTTGTCAACAGGTAGTGAGTTTTATTTCACGAAACACAAGGGACTCATTTTAATTTCCTATAATATATACACATACATAAATTGGGCATTACACAGTACTAAATCCCAAGAACTACACTTAAAATAATTATATACATACATTAAATAGTGCATACCTTGAAGATTACTTTCCATAATTTAGTTAATTTTCTGGACCAATTTAACGCGTGTGACACAACATAAAGCAACTAAATATTTTGGAGCGAATTTCTATTGGACTGTCAGCTGATCGCAAGCTCACTTTTAATAGATCCCAAAAATCTTTGGTGGCGCTTATAAAGCTTTTAATTACAATTTTTATATCGCAAACGTAACGTATGGCCGAACATGGACAGATGGGGAATAATTCCCCTGATATTACCTAATTACGACAAATTGCATGGTAGTTCTTCCTTCGGGTTCTTTGTCCTCTTTGACTTAATTTTATATGAACGAGTAAACGAACTCAATTGATACAATTGGTTTTATTTGATACAAAAATATGTTCGGCTCCAGTCGGGGGAACAGATAGAATTAATTCTACAAAATATTATGTTGGTGGCTGGTTGGCTTGGGCAGCGCCATTATCGTAGCCCTGCATTTCTCTGAAGGGTAGGGGTAGCAGCGGCTATAGCTGAAGCAGCTTGTGAACGGTCAATGCTCTTCCGTTATCACACTGCTGCCGATGCAATTCGACCGCTCACGTTCCGTCGCTGTCGCTGTCGTTCTGTCGTCGTTGGCGTTCGCTCACTGGTCACATAACTTAGCCATAGAATAAGAATAAAATAAGAAAACCACGATATACTAACATCGAAAAATCGACTTTACTCCAAAAAAAACGACATCTGGACCATAGTGCTCTGTAAGAAACGTATGAGTCTGTCCTTGTCGGCCCTTAAATATCGATTGTTGATGTACATAGTGTCAACAGCATATATTAATTTAAATTTAACAAACGTCAAAAGATATCGATATTTATATTTATAATTTGCTCTCAGCCAAGTGCAGCTGTCAATGGTGAAAATGGCGAATAGTGATAGAGTCGGGGAATTGAAGATAAATTATTAATTTTCTCTATTTTGTGACGAATATAAACATTTCCGTATTCAAGGAAGTGCGCCGAGGATACACTTATTTTTTAATTAAGTTGTGTACCTATAATTTGTAAGCATAATGTGTAGCCATGATATTTCGTGCGTTTGTGTGTGTTTTACAGACATTCATTTCATACATTAATTACATTATAATTTATAAATCCTTTAGTCGTTAAAAATCCGATTTGTTTGATTTATTTTGCACCATCTTTTAACGTTGCAATCGTTTGGTTTTTTTGATTATAATAGTTTTTCAATATTTTGTAATACAAAAATTATGGAAAAATAAATATAAAAAATATATATTATTAACATATGTACATAATTTTTCATGTAAACGATGTGGTCAGTTCCCGCCGTTCCTTGGATCTGGATCAGGGGCCGTGCAATCCGCAAGATATAAATGAACCAAAACCAAATCCAACAACTTACCACTCACCTATCTCAGGCACTTGATCAGAACTACGATGTAAGGAACTTGACCAATTTCCCCAAATTGGTCTAAATATATGAACCATGCTTTCAGGTCGTCAATATGGAGGCAGTGCTTTCTGTTATATGTGCATTGGAAGGCACAACAATCACCAAGGAACAACTGGAGGCCACCAGATTGGCCAAATACATAAATCAACTCAGACGAAGAACCAAGAATGAATCCCTTGCTCGACGTGCAAAGTCCTTGCTAAAAAAGTGGCGAGAAATGGTGGGAATTCAGCAATCGGTTACTGAAAATACGCAAAATCCCAGTCAAATTCCTTCTCTGCCAACTCAGCCATCGTCAAATTTTGTGAAGTCCGACGCAGCAGTCCCAGACAGCCACTCAAGCGAGTCAGTAGAACATTATCCGTTTTCGCAATCACTGCCATCGAAGCAAATTATTTCTGACGAGCATTCAAATGCCGACCTTTCCGAGCCTCCATTATTAAGTGTGCACACCCAAGTTCACGCAAACTTCTTAAATCTTGTTAATAATTGCGAACGTGATGAAAACAACTCTTTAACAACAGTGCACAGTCGTAAGGAGCGACGCCAATCGCAGCCTATTTTAAATAGGCATAGGAGATCCCCTCAACCTCAACTCATCATCGAGCAGTCTTTGAATTCTGTTTTAAATTTAAACAATGTTAGTACCGAGAAGACAAACGAAGCTTCAGTTGTGATCGACATTGTATCAGATTCTGATGAAAATGACAACCACTATGCGCCGAAACGAGAAAAATCCAATTTGAATGTCCCCGTGCCTCTTGTAGTTCCATCCACACCGAGTTCTCGGCAGAAAAAATTAAAAAAAGAAAAAAAAAGTAAAGATAGAGACAGCCAAATCGGACAAAACTTAAGATTCGGTGCGAAAGGCAGCGACGGTTTGCTACAGTCGACACTAGCACCAGATTCAGGTATGATACATTTGTATTTGCGTTTTTTTCCAACTCTCAAGTATTTAAATTGCTTCGTGGCGCAGTCAGCTCAAGCCATTAATGGGGTAACGATTTTGTTAACACAGCAAACACATTATTTGCTTATTAAAAAGGGGTCTGGGGCCTAAACTTCTTTAAATAGCGCGGCTTTGAAAAATGTTAACATTATTTTCATTTAAATAAAAAAAAACCATAGCTCGCAAATAACTTTTGACCGTTTTTCTTCCTCCGCTCTCGTTGCGAACTCTTGCTGTCTTCATTTATGTTTTCTGTTGAGCGCTTTTTGTTGAGATTTTTGTATATCGCTCTTTCAATGAGCAGTGCGTAAAGAGCGGAACGAGAAACGGTCGCAAAATGAGAGTCAGCAAAAGACCGATTGACCGAAAAACTCAACGCAAACGGTCTTCACATTTACTCTCGTTGTTGTGAAAAAGAAATAATATGATTTGTTTAATTTAAATTTATTTTCAAATATTTTTGTTATAAAGTTACATTTTGATTTCATATTTCTTATACATATATCAAAAGTAAAAAAAAGTTTCAGAAAATGTTTTTAATTTAATTTTTAATTTTTATTATTATTATATATTATGTGTTAAGCTTTATAACTAGTAAGGCGTTAAGATTCTCTGCACTAATCGAACTTCTTCGTTCACTTAATATAAAGTGTAGGGCTGAGAATGCTCGTTCGACGGAAACTTGCGTTGCAGGTGTAGCCAGCACAACCTGCGCTAGTGCACTTATATTAGGAAACTTAAGCTGCAAGTCATTAAAAAATTCCAATATATTTGAATTTAATGGCAAGCGACCAAATGTGACGTCGAAGTTTTCGATGTCAGCATAGATTTGTAGAAGTTTTTCAGAAACAGGATCTTTTTTGCTTTCTGACACTGTCTGAAAATCGTCCAAAAATGCCGAGAACAGCGACTTCTCTTCAGATGAGGATGCGGTTGAAAGGATTGACGTGAATGAGGAATCAAACATCTCTTCACACACAGGAGTTTCGAGCTCTGGAACATTTCGTGTTTGTGCCTTAAATGATAAAGCGATAATAGGTATAAAATGTTTTTTGGATTATAGTTTAGGACAAGTATTAGTTTTTGACGAAGACAATTTGAATTATTAACATAGTTTCTCAAAATTACAACGTAAACAAAACAGGACCCAAATTTCAAGCATTCTACGACATACAGCTTACTTGTTTTAACTCAAATAAACGAAAAGCTATTTTTTTTAAATTAGCCTTTGCTAACGAATAACGAATATAAAAATAAAGATAAATATAAATAAATTAATAAATATATATATATATATATATATATATATATATATATATATATATATATATATATATATATATATATTTATTAATTTATTTATATTTATCTTTATTTTTATATTCTTATATTTATATATATATATAACTTATCATTACTTACCTATATGTTTCTGTGCGAAGCGATTTTTGTTTTATTTTGTCGGCGATCTCCTTCATCTTGTTCACATCGAATACGCACAGTTGCAGAGTGTGTGCTGCACATCTCACAAGATGTATATTAGCAAGTTCAATGCCATCCAGTTCATTCAGAAGATTCTCACTTTCTGTGTCATCTTCAAAAAGGGACTCCTCTGTGGCATCATTTAAAACTTGGATGGCTTTTATCATGTTTCGCCCATTGTCCGACGTAATGCTGTGTGCATAAATATGAAAATTATTTTAAAAAAAATCACATTTTAAAAATTGTATGTAGTTCAATATTTACCTGTAGATTTGATCTAGTGATATTCTATAATCATCTAAGATTTCAAGAATTTTGTTCTTCATGTATATTCCCGTGTGAGATTCCCCGAGCTCAATCATGCCTAATGTCTTTACAATAACCTCGGTTTTAGCCAGGCTTGCGTGGACCATTTGCAAATTTACTCCTAGAATGGCTTTATCCATTCTGGTGGCAACATCGATTTTCAGCGACACCAGCTTTCCGTTAACAAGAGCCCTTATGTTTTGTTTGACAAGCTGCTCTTTGACTGACACAAAGTTCATAATATTTCTAGACGTTACAGGGTTCATGCCAAGTGCATTATATATTGGATCCATAATTTCTTTGAACCCTTTACTGTCTAGAAATATAAATGGTTTTCCGTCCGTAGTTACTATTTTAATTAAAGAAGAAACAATTGCTTCTTCGCTCGTTTGATACGATATTCTTCGTTTTTCTTCGGTTATTTTTGAATTTCCAGAATTGTTCCACTCATTGAAAATGTCCATATGTTTCGTTGTCAAATGCCGTTTTAAGTTTGTTGAATGATTGCCGGACAATTTAATACCGCAAACACTACAAATTGACTTCTTCTCTTCCAAATTAAATTTGAAGAATTGATGCACATTTTTATTAATTTCTCTTCCCATTTTACACGACAATTATTTCACAACTTGACACACTCGATTCCCATTCACAATTGATATATTTCGTCTGCAGAAAAATAACGATTTGCTTGCCTATGCGTGTGAAACCAATACATACGCAAAAGACCTTTTGCTTTACTCAACACGACAAAACGGTCTTTGAACAACCAGAACAAAACAGTATAGAAATAAACGGTTTCGCTCTGAGCGCGAGCGAGCTCATTCAAGAACCCATAAATCGGTTGCTCTCTGAGTCTTTTCGTAAAGAGTCAGGAGAAGACACTTATTTGAAGACAACGAGTAACGGTTGACAGTTATTTGCGAGCTCTGAAAAAAACTAAACCCGTTTAAACCGAAAAAAAATTGGGACCATCGTTGATGTAAGGACTAAAATCCAACACGTCGGGGTCAGCAAAATGTTTGGGGGAAAACAACAAAAATGCCACCCTTAGGTTATGTAATAATAACGCTTTTAATATTGTAAGTTTATGTACGTGTCGTGTTTATTTTGCCATTCGAATCTGCACTGCTGGAGCCGAAAGCCTGGCTTCATATTTTAATTTGGGTTTTACAATGTAGTCGCTGAATACGTAGCGCGACAGCTTAGCGAGATAAGGCAGATACAAAGAGGAGAGCGCAAGAGCTCTACAGGTTCAGCCATACACCTATGCGCACTAGACTGGTCGCTGGCGGGCTGCTCCGAACAATACCCTTACAGAATTTTCTGTAAATTATATTCTCTAAAATCATTAATATGATGCATTTTTATACTTATAAAAAATCTCAACTTCCTAACTTTAAAAACACCAAAGTAGTGCCGATTGTATTATGTAATTTGGTAGGTCGGATTAATTAGCCAAAAATAAAACCCATAGAAAATCCTAACTTCCTAACTTTACAATCAGATCCGACTTATACTGCGTGCAAAGGATCAATTCGATATCTTTAAAACTAAGAGACTAGTTCGCGTAGAAACAGACAGACGGACAAGCGGAGAGACAGGCGGACGGACAGACAGACAGACGGACAGACAGACAGACGGACAGACAGACAGACAGACAGACGGACATGCTTATATCAACTCCGGACGCGATTCTGATCAAGAATATATATACGTTATAGGGTCGGAGATGACTCCGACTGACACTGCGTTTTTTGGCCTCTGCAAGGGTATAATAATAATTATCTACCTATTATTTTTTGAAATGTTCTCAAAGGAACTACAATTAAAATAAAAATATAGGTGCAACATCTCTTCAACTAATTCTTGCACTTGGATTTTCTTCTCGGGGAGAGGTAAACAGTAAAGGTTTTAGCAACATTTTTCAGAAAAGATTAATATTTTACTTTAGCTAATACTATATACTATGTCTCACTAAGCGAAGAGTGATTACTCTCATACAGCGAACGGTTTTTTAATTTTATAATATTTATCAAGTAAGATCATTTCTGTTGCTGTTGACTATGTATGTATGTATATAGCTTGCATATATATATATTCTGGGGTGTGTTTATAAAGAGTTTAACTGTGCAGTATTAAAGATATTATATTCCAGACATACCCTACTGCAAAATCTAGTAACTCGTAGAGTAAAAGGGTATATTATATTGGTTGGAAGGTATGTAATAGGAAGAAGGAAGCATGTAGGACCCTACATTCTTGATCCGGATCAATAGCCAAGACGATTAAGCCATGTCTGTATATCTGTCCGTCCGTATAAACGTTAAAATCTCGAAAACTATAATGGCTAGAGATCTTGTGATCTACATGAAGGTTCTAGGTTATCTTACACTTTTTTCTGGCCCTTACGACACCATGCAGTGCTTGTTACTTAGGACATGTTTACCCCATCGGTCGTCAATACTCGAATGTTGGCAATGGCGGGCAAACTATTTTTTATTTTTTTTGTCTATCATTCATATTTTACCTTTTGTATCAACTAGACGTTTGTCTATCATTCATATTTTACCTTTTGTATCAACTAGACGTTTGTCTATCATTCATATTTTACCTGTTCGTAGCGAGAACTATGGAGGTAGCCCTATGTGGATAGGTTAATCAAGTTGAGTAATCGATAGCTAGCTCGACAGAAATAAAGAGGCAGTGTGGAGAGTACTTAAAACTTTAAAAAGAAAACGAAATCAATATACACTCATGGACAAAATAATAGGTGTGTTTTTCTTTTCTTTTTAACTTTCTATTTCTTACTCATATCTTCTCTAATCTCAACAAATCACTTTCAATCTTCTATTTCTTTCAATACTTCCATTGTAATTTAATTTGTGTTTAATTTAACACTTAATTAAATATTTTCTTAAATCCGCCAATTTTGGATGGACACAATAATAGGTGCACAAAGATAAATGTTTAAATTATATTAATATTTCACTATGTTTGGACTTTCTCTATTTGTCTTGGCATGAAGGACATTAACTTACGACATGTTCCAATATGTGTACTTGGGATCAAATTTTTTGGTTTCGTCACTCCAGAGGATATTACGCACTTCTTTCTCACCCTCCGGTCCTCAGCAGATTCTACGATCTAATGCAAAATTGTTCCTCATCTCTAAATTTGCCGATCGAAGCAAAGGAACTTTTGCACGAATACAATATACTTTTTTACTCTATGAGTAACGAGTATAAAAAGACCAAACATAGTGAAATATTAACATAATTTAAACATTTATCTTTGTACACCTATCATTGTGTCCAGCCAAAATTGGCGGATTTAAGAAAATATTTAATCAAGTGTTAAATTAAAGGATTTGTGAATCTGTTTTTCCTTTTTTTTAAAGACAATTAATAGAAGTATTGTATGTATGTATTGTATGTGTATGTAGGATTTCCTGATTTAATTTGGCAATTAATAAAATAAGTCTCTATTAAGGAAAATTTTCCGTTTAACAACTTATTATCTGTAAAGAATGCCGACGATTAAAAATATAATATATTAAACATGTTTGCGACTGTCCGTTTTTAAAACCCTCAAGTTGCGTTAAAGCTCGGTTATTTGATTATTGCTTTTTAAATGCAATGATTCATACATTTAATTTGTATTTCAATTCTATTTGCAGAAATTTTTTCCCTATCGAACAGTTCTATAAGTTCAATTTTATCTGGAGATGCTACATTGGGTAATTCGCAGCATAAAACTCGATTAAGCTCCAGCGAGTTGACATTTACGGGCAGATTTAAATCAGTTAATCAACTCGACGTTTTAAGCCAGAGTAATTCAGGCTTTTTGGCGGGACACAACAGTGTGTTTCAAAGCAATGAGTCAGGAAAACAAAAATTTGATGATTATAATGCTTACGACTCAAGTGCATCATGTAGTCGTCTATCTCCCTCAACTGTAGAGGAGGTGAGGAAACCTGAAAATGTAATTGATGCGCGGTTACATAATGTAACTGCAACTCAGATGCCTATGCCTACTGCTAGTATAGGGTATGATCCAAATAGTAGGCCTGAGTATTTGGAAAACTTTTTTCAATCTCAAATTCCAAAAAGACGTGGAAGGAAAAAAGGATCTAAAGGTGTGGACGCTGTTATTGCCAAGGAGTCATCGAGTTTGTCTCAGCAAATATTTTTTGGTGGCTCAACTGTTAAAAAGGTAAAGACAACCAAGGAACTCTTCAACGAAATTCAGAGCAGAAAATTAAGTGTTTCAATGCAATCGTCAACGAGTAATCTTTCAAATTCGTCTACGAATCGAGAACTTGCTACTCGTACAACTTTTCCAAGACCAACATCGTCTTGTTCAGGTTCGTTTTCAAAAAGCGCTCATTGTTCTTTGACGAGTAATTATCTCAATGTTTCTAGATACATCAATGCATTCTCCACAAATTCTGGACACATATTCGGGAAACGCTACTTTTAAAAACAAAGTGGAAGGTGAGTATAAAATCGATCGTTCTTATGAAGACTGATAACAGCGGTATTTTGAGTAAAATACAATTTGGTCTATTAATGAATAAGTGCTACTATGCAAAACAAGAAATGAAGCAAACTTCGGCAAGCCGAAGTTTATATACCCTTGCAGTTTTTAAAAAACATTTCGATTTCTATGCCTATATTACTAAAAACAATGAAGTTATGTAGATTTTGCGCTGCATTTTACTCTGGCGGCTATAAGATATTGTTGTCCGATTTTGAAAAAAAAATAAAAACGTTATTATGATAAAGTAAAAAAATACTATATCTCAAAGAAATATTTTGATAAACAGAAAAGCAGCAAAATAAAAATTTGATTTTATCTTATTTAAAAAAATTAAAACATTTGATTTCCTTATGGGAGCTATTTGATATAGATGTATAGTTGTCCGATCTTAATTTAATTAAAACCGGAATTCCATAGTATTTAAATATTACCAAATCCCAAAAAAAAAAAAATTAAAAACAAATTATACTTCTTAATTTTTTGCCGATTGTTCCTATGGGAGCTATATAATAAAGTCGTCGGATCCGGCTCGTTCCGACTTATTCTACCTGCAATTTTTGGGAAAGTTTCAAGCAGATAGCTTTAAAACTTAGGGACTAGTTTGCGTTGAAATAGACAGACGGAAATGGCTAGATCGACTCTTTGGTAATGCTGATCAAGAACATATATTATATAAATTATAATACCCTCTACCTTCGCCCAAATGGAAATATCGAAATCTTTTTTAAATTTCAATAAGTCATTTTAAAGTCTTTTTTTCAATTATATATATATTTATTGCAAATTCTAGAAAAACGCAGGAGTTAAAATATTCATTTTAAAATAATCTTCTTTTATCTGTGTGTTCTGTTATACCATCCGTCAATTTCAAAGAAACCTCCATGGTTTAAACTGTTAAGTCCAGATTTTTCAATAAATTCTAGTCTTGACAAAGTCCTCATGTACGCAGATGACGTTTAGTTATGCCTGCAATATTACAAAATTTCCAGCAGTTCAGACTTACAATCGGACCTAAATGCTTTTCAAACATGGTGTTGTGAAAATCTTTTGGATTTTAATCGACGTGATGCTTCCACATAATTCCGAGGACAAGCCACTTGTTGAGACATTCCAACAATAATCCTTAACATACGAGTAAACTCTGCAAATAGTGGTTCGCGGCCGATCAAGTCAGTGTCATGGAGTGGCATGCACATTCACCCGATCGTAATCCAATTAAGAATTTATGGTGCGACATGGAGAGAGCAGTCTCGGAAATAAAACCAAACAATAACATTCAACTTTCGGAAGCTGTACAAAGGACTTGGGGCTTTATTCCTGTGAAGAGATGCAAAAAAATGTAGTTGATTTAGTTATCGCAAACAAAGGATATGCAACTAAATACTAACAAAAATCCTTAAATATTGGTCTATAATATATATGTAATCATTCAATCTTTAAACGTTTTTTTTTTGCTGTGATGATTTTTTAAAAGTATCACTACCATTATTTTGAACGAACAAATTTTTGTAATATTTTACATTTTTATTTTTTTCTCAGAAATCTTATAAAATATCATAAGTTGTTTTGTATTATTATTACCTACCATTAGTTGAGTTTCAATGAAAATTCAAAAACATTTTGTAAAAAGGTCTCAAAAGTTTTATTTTGGCGGTTTCTAGAAAAGCTCTGCGGGCACTACTATTATTTTGACCGCAGCTATATATATATTATATTTATATACCGACTCTTTGCCAATCCTAAAAGCATTAATTTTATCTTACTTAGCACAAAATTAATATTAGTATTTGTGTCGTACGTATATCTAACATAGTCTGTCCACTTCTATATTGTCCTTTTTCACTTCTAGCGATCTCGTTTTTACGCCCATTGGGAAATAGGGCTCCGTGCGTAACAAGCACTTGTGCTTGGTGTCGAAAGGCCACTTGTTTGCGCAGATCATAGTGCATCAACGTCCGATAAAAGTATATAACATAACGCTATTATTTCCGATTGATAACTGCTGAAGACAAAATATTTTTCACAGAATACTTTTAGACCTTTATAAATGATTAAAAAACTAAAGTGACTTCCGTGCCATCAGCGAGCCAGTTTAAATTGCAAGGGTATATAAGCTTCGGATTGCCGAATTTTTCTTCTTTTCTTGTTTAAATATCGTTTTAATCAAGATTGAAACGCATTGAAGGAGAAATTTGCTGATATATTTAATTTAATTTAATTTATTTATATAATTCAGGAATATGAGCCGAATGGATCTAAGCAGGCCCGTCTTTCGATTATCTCAGGTTTATAGCTATTTGGATTAAACTTTACTATAAGTGTTGATTGTATTGGAAAAATCGTCCTTTTAAGACAATGACAGAATCGAAATTACCATAGCAGAAGGAAATTTAATATAGTATTATTTAATTTTATAATGGAAACCTGCAAGGTTTATCAACTTTGGATATCCAAAGTTAGTTTCTTGTTTTTTTCTTAATACATTACACATTTTTTACTTCACAGATCCTGCAAATACGGATAGTGATACTATCACCTCAGAACCATCTCACGATAGTAATAAATCACAAGAAATTAAGGAATGTACTTCAGTGGAAAGCAATAGCAACTCTATTCAGACCCTACCTTTAGAACGAAATTTGGAAAACTTGATGCCGAAAAATTTACATGATATTACCACTCAACTAATGCACCTAATTAACAGTTTAAACAGCCCCCTGAGTGAATTTGAGATTGAGAAAATTTACCAAGCTCAAATAATACCGTGTACTTGCATAGTTATCGAAAAAGTTGAAAGTACATTAGGAGAGCTGATTTCAACATCAGATATTGATACGAACGATCCAAAAACTTTTTTAAATCATAAAGAGAACATTTCTCGCCACACAAATGAAGAAAAATTGTTTTCTGTGGAACGTTCGGATAATGAAGAAGTAGGCGCCACTCAACCAAAACCAGTTAAGTCCATATTTGATCTAGATTTCGACGATAACGACGATCCACTGCATTCTATAATGGATGAAATCCAAAAACCAATGGCTAAGGTGGAGGAAATAAAAAAAAAAAGCTCAGATACCAAAAAAGTATCGGTTATTTTATCTACAAATAATGATTCCCTAAATCTGATCAATTTTAGCGCCGATGCTCAGCCTGACAACTCTAATCAAGAAATAGAAAACAGCGTAGTTCTTCCTGTTTTCACAGTTAACGAAGATCCCGATTGCGTAGCAAAACAAAGGTTTTATGTTCAAACCAACAAAGTGAACAACTTCCACATAAATGCATTGCATAATTTCTATATACCAAACATAAACGGTAATTGGGACAGTGTTAATTCATCTTCTAGTTTTCAATCAGAAAAAAGCCTTGTTCATATCTTAAAGTCATACACCGTGACTAACGGAGCTGATGTAGTTCCCAAATATGGACTTCTTTCATCAGATCGTATAAGAAAAGATCTGAGTTCTTTAAAAGTTACTAAACCCTTTAAGGCGAAACCTTATAGATGTTATATGACACCGTTTCTCGGCGTTGCAAAGTGTTTACCAACATGTCGACGTGCTAGACACAGGTTAAAAGAGTGGGTAAAGTCATCGTCTACTTCTGATGCAATTTCGAAAAGTGTTGAAGGGCCCGAAAATAACATAGAACATACATTTAAAAGTTCCAGACCGCTGAAGGTTAATATTGATGTTCCGATTACTGGTATGAATAGCCATAATGAAAACTACGTGCCAATGAAAGTCTATTCCAACATCAAAAAATCGCCATTGTCTAACTCAATATTTGATTCGTGCTCCGTAAATGATTTCAGCTATAATTTATTAAAACTGGCTAATGGTGAAGTACAGTTTGGAGATGCTGAAGTAAGCGACAAAAGCAGTGACCATGAATCCCAGGATAACAGTCCCTACAGTGATAGTATTTCCAGTACCTGCAGTTATTACAGTTTAAAAGAAACTCAAGACTCCAATAAAAAGCTGCGAAATCATAGGACTCAGTCTACCGTCGGAAAATTAGAGACAACTCGAACAAATAAAAAACTAAATGGGATGGATTTTAAGAAAAAGAAGAAACGTGAACGCAATGAATTTAATGGGCCAGTTAAACGGATTAGGATTGCCTTGAATGGCACCTTTTCAAATCCGAGTAGTAATAATAACAGTAGTGATAGTGACAATGAAGCCGAGAATGAATTTGAAAACAGCAATAACGACGAGTACGCAGTTGTACAACGCTCAATAGGAGATGGTGAAGCTTGCAGCAATCATATTGTATTGACAATAAAAAAAACTCCAAGTAAAATTAACTCTCCAGCGAATTCAATGACTGCAGTTTCGCCAAATACAAATTCAGATATGGTAAACGCAAAAAAAACGATTCCCAACTCTAATCATGAACATACAACTATATCACAAAATACAACTGAAATTTCACTGGAAAAAAACAATTTAATATCGAAAATGAGCAAGCTATCCCCTCGACCCAGGCATTACCGCTATCGCCGTACATGTCGAAAACACCATAAACGTCAAAGTAAGACCATTGATTTAGAACTAAAACATTTGTTTCATTGTAAACCAAAGTCAACAGATTCTTCTTCAGATACAAAGCTTCATCATAAACTGTTTTTCCCCCAGGAATTGTGCAGGGAGAACTCTGCAGGTAGAAAAGAGAGAGTATTAAATTATAGCAGTAGCAGCAGTTCAAGCTTTGACGATGATAGCGAAGTGGAAAATACCTCCTCAAAGGGGGAAAGAGAAGCAAATAAACTTTCAACGTTTGATATATGCAATTTAAATATTAAGACTGAAACGAGTGCCGCTGCATCGGTTTCGGAAGTACAATTTGAAAGCGATGAAGATTCATATTTAACTTTATTAAGCGATGGCGATTTAGATGAACAAGAAGTAATTCAAGACGTTTCTGACTCCGTGAAACTCGTTGATGAACTGAACGATTTTCGAAACAACAGCATGCTGCAATCTTTTAATTCATTATATGCTGATCGTCTGCTAACGAAACCAAAGGCGGTCAGTATAGAAACGTCCCCGCCCCTAGCTTCGCTCGAATTACTAATAAATGAGAATTCTGATGTTAGTAATAGATGTAACAATAACAACTTAGGTGTAGATTTAAGCAATGAATTCAGCAACAAAAGACGGTATTCTATCGATTCTGCAGAGTCGACGATTAAATTGCCATTAATCGGTGTTGAGTACCGTACTGGGATTCGATCATCTTCAGACGCTGAACCTACCAGAATTCAACAATTTAAAGAATGGCATCAAGTTCTCCAATTAAAATCCTACAACAATGAGCCCTTAATCGTTCTGCCTTACGTTTTGCTTGAATAAATTCAACGTTTTACTCGCGCTGTGTGATAGCATATCCAAAACAAAAAGAAGAAAATGTAAAAGCGTGTTGCAAAATAAACACATTTGAAAAATTATGATCATTTTAATTTAAATCTTGTGTTGTGCATACTTAGTCAGTTTTGATTAGATCACAGCACTTTTGGTTAATTAAAGTTAGCCAGGACTAAAAAAATAAACTATAAAAGAAAAAATAGTTGCGTACGCAATATGAATTTTTGTTACATTTTACTGTTAAAACAATTTTATATGATATTACTTTTTAAATTTTCAGTAAATATTTAAATGTAAGAAACAAAAACTTATGTAACATAACTGTAAATAAACTAGCTTTACAACAAGTTTCTCAATGAAGTTATTTTTATAATTAAAATATTTTTCTAGAGAAAAATTACAAGTTTTTCTGATTTTTATACCCTTGCAGAAGGTATTATAATTTTGGACAAAAGTGTGCAACGCAGTGAAGAAGACATCTCCGACCCTATAAAGTATATATATTCTTGATCAGGATCACCTCCTGAGTTGATATAAGCATGTCCGTCTGTCCGTCTGTCTGTCCGTCTGTCTGTTTCTACGCGAACTAGTCTCTCAGTTTTAAAGATATCGAATTGAAACTTTCTTTCCTTTGCACGCAGTATATAAGTCGGAACGGCCGGGATCGGCCGACTATATCCTATAGCTGCCATATAACTGAACGATAGGAAACGCCATAACTCTGGAGTTTGTAAAGTTAGGAAGTTGGGATTTTCTATGGCTTTTTTATTTGGCCAATCAATTCGACCTACCAAATTTCATAAGGATATATATCTATAGCTCCCATATAACGATAGGAAATACCATAATTTTGGTGTTTTTAAAGTTAGGAAGTTGGGATTTTTGTGAGTATTTAGACTGCATTATATGAATAATTTTGGAGAATATTATTTACAGAATATTCTGCAGGGGTATATCAACTTCGGCTCCGCCCGAAGTTAGCTTTCCGTTCTTGTTATTTATGAAAAATAAATCTATTTTTCTTACACTTGTTTCTTTTTTTCTAAGGCGATCTTTTTCATTTACGATTACCAAATTACTGAATCCGAATAAGCTTTAAAAAGTATACAAGATTTGAGCAGTGTTGGCAAGATTTTGTTTCATTAAATCACTTAAAAGTGTGTCTGTTTTTAATACTGGTGTTTAAACCTGGAAATGATATTATAGTTTAAACAGAAGTAAAAACGGAGGTAGGAGACATTGCCGACCATATATATAGTACATATTCTGGGTCGTAATAACTAAACGAGACGATATAGTTATGTCCGTTCGTTTTAACATCAATTGGTTTCTCAGTTTTATTTCTGGATAAAACTTACCTCAAAATCTTCATTCGATAAGCATTTATATGTCTTATCACAGGTCGTATGTTATAAGAACGATCCAAAAAATAGTACAAAATACGAAAGAAATAAGAAATATGCTATAGGGTGTCCCAATAAGAGTGTCAGGAAAAGAAAATTTAAATAAATACCTCAATAAAATTTGAGGTAACAAATTGGGTTTGGCTTTATTTTGAAGCTACATTAATCCAGTTATGTGTGGCATAGAGTAAGAAACTATAGAGTCATAGAGTAAGAAACTATATAGAGGTTTCATTTATCTGCCCGCGCTCTCGAGTGACTTTGCCAGTGATGCCACGTAGGGGAAAAACGAAAAAAAAAAGAAAGTTTTTCATTTGTTCGATCGAACTGGAATCGAGACCCATGGTGAATTTATGCAGCTGCACTGGTCGCTCTTATGCCTAAGGATTGGTGCGAAAACTTCCCATACTATTGCTTGTGCTTCGTACATGTTAGAAGTCGTGAGAAACCGAAGTTGGAAGACGTTAGCTTCGAACATGGCTCTCAGCAGAGCTTTGGCAGAGGCCCGGGCAGAGCAAATGAAACCTCTATATAGTTTTTTACTCTATGCTCTATGCGCCTGCGGGACTTCAGCGCAGCAATGCACTTTTAATAATTAGCTGTAAATTAAGAGAAAACTACTTTTAAATATACATTTTATTGTTTTTTAATATCCTTGTATACCCGCAGATTTGTATTTTCAGAAAAATCCTTTAACTACTTATACACCTTTTTTTTCGAAAAAAATAGGAAAGTTTGGATTTTTTTTAGGTATGTAGCAATTTTTTTACTTCTTGAATGATTCTATTTTCTAAAAGTTTTGTTTGTTGAAAATGTTTGTGCAAAAATTTGTGAAAAAATGTTTAAAAGTTTTTAAGGGGTGGCAGTTTCCCTTAAACGCCACTTTTTGGAAAAGCCTTGCGGTGACAATTCTCCATGTCGAACAGGTCAACTGAAACCGTATAAATAAAAAAAGAACGAGTTTTTTTTTTTTTGTGCATACGGAAACATTGTTTTACAGAAAAATGCATTTCGGCGAAATAAAAATTTGTGCATTAAAAATTGATCGTTCAAGTACACACAAAATTCATCACGAACATTTAATAACTAATTTGAAGAAAATCGGTTCAGTAGTTTTTGCCAATCCATATCACCGCAAAGTCATTTTGCAAAAAAAAACTTTCTCGAGATATTCCCGTTTAAAGTTTCAAGTTTAGTTTATGCGAAGGGACGAGGCGAGCGGCTAAAAACGCTTTTGTAACTCTTTGTACTGCTGAAATCTCTATGAAAATTTGGGGAAATGTTCTTAAGAAGTTGTTCTTTAAGATATTTGGTATTTTATACTTTTACCGATATTTCCCAATTAATTTTCTTAAAAGGTAAGTGTGCTACCGCCATAGTAAGACACAATCACATAGAAATTCAAAAGTATTAAGAACCTAAGTTTTTTGCTAAACCATACCCCTACCACGAATGGTTTGTTGGTTATTGCTAAAGAATAAAACGCGGAAAGCTTAATTGAAAGCTTAAATTGTGGTTTATTGGATGGTCAAAGATGGGAAGAGGTCCGACATATTAAAGTATGCCAGCATAACATATGTAAGTGCCGTTAGTATGTGTTGCCAACTGATATGTAAACTTATAATTTCAACACTTCTGCTTAAGTTCAATATCATACATTTGTATTAATTAGCAATCCTAACATCTTTACAAATTTGGTGTGCTTTGCTTACTTAAGATTTTGGTTAAAAATCTGAAACATTATGCTCAGAGGGAACGTACTTTAAATCAATTTCATTATTTTCCACTTTCTCTCTGATGTAGTGGTATTTCAAGTCAATATGTTTTGTGCGCTTCTGATTGATAGGATTTCGAGCGATATGGTGCGAGCTTTGGTTGTCGCCATAGATCTCCGCCTCAGTGCTGCTCAAGGAACTCCTACCAGAAAGAACGCATACCCAGAATACGATTTTCTGTCAAGTGTGTTGTGGCCCAATCGGAATCAGCGAATCCGCTCACAGGCTCGCCTGACCTCCGATACTCGATACACAGGTCCAGTGTACCGCTCAAATACCGCAAAACATGACGCGCTGCAGTCTCGTGCTCCGACAGCTTGCTTACTGCATGCAAGATGTCGGGGCGGCTCAGAACTGCTAAATACATAAGCGAACCATTTAATGACTGATAATGGGTTACATTTACCTTGACACATGTTTCTTCTTTGCAACAAGCGTGAAACCCAGAATCTAATGGTGTTGCAGGTCTACTACAATCATGAATACCCCAAGTTGCTAGTATGCTTTCGATGTATCTCCTCTGGCTCATTCTGATGGCTCCTTTATTGCCATCTCGTTGTACTTCCATACCTAGGAAAAAACTCAGCTGATTTAAGTCCTGCATGTTTCTTACGCCCGCAATTTTCTTCTTAATTGCGGCTATGTTCTCCTCGTTGGAACTGATGATAATCAGATCGTCTACGTAGACTGCTACGTAACTGTACTTCTCATGTTGCTGATCGACTTACAAACAATGCTCGTTTTTACATCTTTTAAGTCCTATGTCACGTAAAGCTTCGTTTAGCGTATCGTTCCAGATCCTTCCAGATTACTTGAGTCCGTAAAGTGCCTTGTTTAGCTTTAGGACTTTGTATGGATGTTTGCGTCTACAAATTGTGGTGTTTGTCTCATATCAATATTCATATTAATTGAAACTTTCAAATACTTGATATTTGACAGCATCCCTATTGGTTCCTTTTTATACGAAAAACTCATTTCCCACCAATGGTCTTTTGGCCAGTAAGTAAGTCTAGTAAGGTCCATGTGTTGTTCCTTATAAGAGCATTGTACTCTGTCCGCATGGATTGCTGCCAACTTTCGCCATGTTGCCACCGCAATGCCTCAGCTGCTGTAGCCGGTTGCCTGCAAGTGATTTTGTATTCATCGGCCCACACACATCTGTGTGTATGAGTTTTAATACCTTTGTTGAACACGATCGGATTTTTGAGGAAATGGTAATGCACAGATTTTTGCTATATTGCAAGTATAGCAGTTTATCTCTACTGGCATTTTACGCACCTTTATTCCGATCACATGCTCTTTCTCGCATAAATTCCTTAAATTATAAAAGTTTTTGTGCCCGAATCGATTATGCCACTTTACTGCGATTCATTCTCGTTTTTTGCCTTACACACCTTTTCGGAACTTTTTTCCATTTCGTAAACATATAAATTATTTTCCTTTCGTGCACACAGCATTACTTGTCCATTGCTGTTTCTCACTAATTCTTCTTCTTTATGGAATGTATTGAAATTTTCGTATATTGCTGCCTTACTTAATGAGAAAAAATTCATGTACAACTCCGGCACATACAAGACATTTTGAAACTCAATGTAATTCTCGTATTATAACCGTCCCAATACCGGTTGATTGTAAGTATTTTTCAGGGGCTAACATTATTTTTGATTCCATTTTAGTAATTGAAAGGAACAAATTAATATCGTAACACATGTGAGAAGTTGCTCCGCTGTCGACGCACTTTACAGTTTTTCGGCAGTGCATTAAACAGTTCGATTGCTCGTCTCTCTTGTATTGTTTCTGAGGGTTATCACTGTTTCTACACTCAGTCGCTCGATGCCCGTTTCGTCCACATTTGAAACATTTTTCTTCGTGTTTTTCTTGACTTCCTTTTGTATGCTGATTTTTTTATCAGTTATCTCCTGATCGGAACTTGTGTGTGTGTGCATATACAGCTTGAACTGCACGTTCTCGTTCCTCTTTTCCACTTCGCGCGCACCTTCTTCTAGGAGTTTTATCTTCACCAGATCGAAAGAAGGCAACGCATCACGTGTTTCTATCGCGACGACAAAATTCTCCCTTTCGTTGGGCTTGATAATCATTACCACCTTTAGCTCATCATTTATATGTATTCCCATTTTTTAAGCCATTTTATCTGTAATTTCAGCAAAAAATTCACATGCAGAACTACATTGCCGCCATTGTGCATGTTTAAACGCAGAAGCCGCTGGTAGTGTTGTACCTTTTGGACAGGTCCCGCCGAAGAGTGAATATTCTTTAACTTTTCCCAGGCCTGCTTAGCTGAAGAATCCGATTTTATGTGCAACAACTGGGTGGACTTTACGTTTAAAATAAGGCATGCCAATGCCTTTTGGTCAACAATATCCCAACCTGCTTGAGCTGGTTCAGTGGCTGGCTTTTCCAACTTGCCGCAAACCACGCTTCACAAATTAGCCGTTATGAGTACGCTCCGCTAAGACATACACCACACATCGTAGTTATCATCGGATAATTTTTCGATTTGCAGAGAGACACAAATTTTTTATTGTCCACGCTACAATAATTTTTATCTTTTGTTCGCGATTTATGAAAATAAGCTAGTCTCACACTTTTATTTCCGCGAATAAAATTTTATTAGAAATTAAGGTCCTGGGCCCATAACCAGTTAGTTATTGCAAAACATTACAACGCGGAAAGCTCAAATTGGTTTATTGGATGGTCGAAGACGGCAAGAGGTCCGACATATTAAAGTATGTCATTACATAAGCATAACAGAGTACTGTTAGTATGTATTGCCAACTGATATGTAAACTTATAATTTCAACATGGTTAATTCGCTCCAAAATCGGTAATTTTTTACGAATTTTTATTGGCGATACAAAAAGTCTCAGTAAAATTGTTTTTTTTTCCTATGTGATAATACAAGATTTAAATTTGCATCCAAAAATATTGAAAAGTGAGTTAGATATAGACAAGCTCCGGCGGCACCTTTTTTTTTTTTTTTTTTTTCGCGCGGAGTCCCACGGCCCACTTACCCGCCTAACCGACCGAGGGGCGCAGCCGTGTATCGTACGGCACGATTCGTGATAAGATAGACGCGAGATAGGAAAATAAAGGTAAAGGTCCGGGGAAAAAAGTAATAGTTAGATCAATCTTGTGCCAATGAAGCTAGTATTAATCGTTTTAGGAGCGGCAGAGAGTCAAGATTTGATATTACAGGAAAAAGTCTATTATAGTCAGAACATAATACTCTGAAAGGCTCATGCAAGGCATAGTTAGATCTACAATGATTTAAAGTTAGGGGAATATAATTTCTGGTTAATCTACTTGGCAGAGAAAAGTTTAGCCGACTTAACAAGTCGGGGCAGTCAATATCACCATGTATAAGGTTATAAATAAAGATAGTACCAAGCATCGTTCTACGGTTGGCTAGGGATGGTAAATTAATCAAAAGAAGTCTACTAGAATAAGAAGGTAAGATAAGATTTGCATCCCAGTTTAGGCGCCGTAAAGCAAAAAGAAGGAAGTTTTTTTGTACAGATTCAATACGACCAATATGTATTCCGTATTGTGGACTCCAGACGGGAGACCCATACTCCAGAATCGGACGGACTAGCGAAATATATAACGTTTTAGTCAAATAAGGATCATCGAATTCTTTTGACCACCTTTTAATAAATCCAAGCACTCCTCTGGCTTTATTAACCATGGACGAAATGTGATTAGAAAATTTTAGTTTGGGGTCCAAGAGAACGCCAAGATCGTTTACAAGAGTTATTCTATCCAAAGAGCTGCCACTTAACGTGTAGGTCGCGTATATCGGATTGGCCCGATAAAAAGTCATCAGCTTGCACTTGGAACCGTTTAAATTTAGTAAATTATCTCGGCACCAGTTTTGAAAATTATCTAGATCGGATTGCAAGTCTAAATGGCAGGAAATGTCCTTATACTGCAGGCACAACTTAACATCATCTGCGTACATAAGTACGCGAGAATGACTTATAATTGAGGGAAGATCATTAATAAATAATGTAAAAAGTAACGGACCCAGATGGCTCCCTTGTGGGACACCGGAGGTAACACGGAGAATTTCAGAAATTGAATTTTTAAAAAGGGCCCTTTGTGACCTGCCATTCAGATAACTTGAAATCCATTTAAGCAGATCAACTGGAAAACCTAAAAGGTCAAGTTTTTGAATGAGAAGTAAGTGATTTACAGAGTCAAATGCTTTACTAAAGTCAGTGTAAATGACGTCTGTTTGAAAACTACTATTGAAGCCATTTATCACTAATGAAGTGAGCTCTAGAAGGTTTGTGATTGTGGATCTACGTTTAATAAATCCGTGTTGACACGGAGAAATGATTGATCTGCAAAGGTGCTGCAAATGAGGAGTAATAATTTTTTCAAAAAGCTTAGGAATAGCTGACAACTTAGAAATACCTCTGTAGTTACTGGCTTCTAACTTGTTACCTTTTTTGAAAAGAGGAATAACAAATGATTCCTTCCAAATATTTGGGAATTGGGAGGTTTCTATAGATAAGGTAAACAACTTGTGAAGAGGTTTGCACAGGGCCTTAGCGCAATACCTAAGCACGCACCCAGGAATACCATCGGGCCCTGGCGAATAAACAGGTTTAATACGAAGAAGATCCAAAAGAAGAGAGCTTTCTGTTAAAGTGGGACAGAATATGAGGTTTGACTTGGATATGTTGTAAGAATAAGGCTGTGATGAATAATCTAAAGTAGAGTAAGTCGTTTGAAAAAATTGGGCAAATAGATCGGCTATTGCCTGATCTGTGGTTGCCGTCATGTTTTCGAACGATAGCGAGGAAGGAAAGGAATTAGATTTACGCTTGGTGTTAACAAAATTATAAAACTGTTTCGGGTCCTGAGAGAACTGGACCTTACAACGGTTTAAGTAACTGTTATAACACTGAGCATTAAGCACGGTAAATCTTGACCGAGCACTTAAATATCTAGTAAAAACGGATTGAGAACCGGTATTTTTATATTTCCTAAAAAGTCTGGACTTTACATTTCTTAAGTGTGTCAACTCTTTGCTAAACCAAGGTGATTTATTGGAAGTTGACGGATAGTACCACGGAACACAGGAATTAAAAAATGAGTTTATTGCAGTGTAAAAAACATTAACTGCATCGGACATATTAATGCATAGGTAAAGATCAGACCAATTAAAGCCAGAAATAAAATTATTTAGCCTCAGAAAGTCTGCCTTGCGAAAACAATGTATTCGTTTGGATTTTTCTGATTTTTCTTCTATAACTCTACCCGTATCAAATGAAAGTTCGAATGTTGGGTGATATGGATCTTCAGGTTGCGTGAGTGGTGCTACTCTGGACAGAAACACACCTTCAGGATTTGATACAAAACACAAATCAAGTAGGCGACCTAATGAATTTCGAACATGGTTTACTTGAGATAGAGATATGTCAAGCAGGCCATCAATAAAATCATGCTGTACTATAGGTAGTAAGACATTCGATCCATCCTCAGTGGACCAAGTAACTCTAGGTATATTAAAATCACCTAGAACTATCAACTGATCCCTATCGGAAAGCTTATTTGCAACGGACTTAATGACGGATAGGTGATTTAAATAATCAGGAAGTTCAGACAACGGCGGAATATATGAGCAGGTTATGTATATAAAGTTACCAGGAAGCGATAACTTTACACAAATAAATTCAATAGTATTGAATTCATCAAAAAATAACTGCTCAGACGGGAGGTTTGAATCAACTCCAATTAGGACTCCACCTCCCCGTCTAGAGGGACGGTCATACCTATATATTGTGTACTTACCTGGAAAAACTTCGGAGCTAAAGATCTCCGGCTTTAACCAGGTTTCTGTGAACACAATAATATGAGATGCAAAGGAAAGGCTATCGGAATACAATTTAGTAAGTTTGCTGCGCAAACCTCTTGCATTCTGATAGGAAAGTAGGAGGTTAGAAGTTAGTTTTTTGAAATTGGTACACTGGTTTGGCCTCGACTAGGAAGTTTTACTCCCACGGGCCCCTTCTTCTTTATCTTAGCCTCGAACTCTTTTACAACCATAATATCCGGCCAAAAGTCGCCCGAGCATATGGCTTCAAAAAGCTCGTTAGGGACAGTTATCTTGAAAGATGAAATGTCTCTAGCATAAGAAAACTTAAACTTTTCCACCTTTACACTATTACAATCGGCTTTAGTTTTGTCTTGTATATAAGACAATACATCAGAAGATGTTTGATCAGGGGAAAGCCGAGAAACGAAAATTTGTTTCTTGAGTGGAACCACTGAAAGGGATTTTGGTGGAGCAGACAATGCTTCTGCCAAACCAACTTGAGCCGGTTGTCCGGACTCAGTAGTCCCTTGTGGAGGAGATGCTATATTCTGAGAGATAGGTGGATCCACTAATTGTGAAACCACTACGGACAAATCGGAATTCTTAGAAGTCCCTGGTTGCATGCATTCTGAAACGGATTGTTCGGATACCGAGTCTTTTTTAGCTGCCGATCTTAGCAACATTTGAGGGTTTGCTGAAATCGGCTGCTGATCCGCCGGAATGCTCTGTTGTTCTTTTGATTTCGGTTGCGGGGTGTTCCCCTTTTGCTCCTTACCACCAGCGGCCTTTTTGCGCTTAGGGGACTCTTCTAATAGCTTACGACTATTAAACTGCGAGTCCAGCGCAGAGAGGAGATCATCAGCTCGGCGAAAACTATCTCTAGCAACACCGAAACAGCTAATCAGCCCCATCAGGCCGCCTTTAGTTTGGCGCATGAACGATTTCATCTCGTTCGCAACCTCGACACAAGCATCACAACAAAACTGCAAATTGGGCCCCTTCGATAGGTCATCACTTGTCCGGCCAGTAAAACCGGCGCACTTGGTGTGCACCATATTTTCACCTTGAAAAAAAGGTGGTTAGCTGTGTACATCGTAACTAATCACGGAATAATCTGAGTTGAAAAAATCAAATTGCATTATTTAAAGGACAATTTTCCCCAAGTCACGTACTCGTTTTATTCTTAGATTTTTTAAAAAAAGTCGAAATTATCGATTTTCGCCCAAAAATCCGAGTTAAAAACTCGATAGCGTTTCCTGAGGAATTTAGTAAAGAAGTACTGTGCAAAATTTCAAAAGTGTACACCAACATTGAAAATGACAACTTTTTAGGAAAGCCTTTTAAAGACACCCGAAAATCGAATTTAAAACACGCTAACTTACCTACGTTACACTGCCCATAAATTCTGAAGTTTTACTTGGATCAATCTTAACTTTTAACACAATATTCTTAAAATGTCGTTCATTCAGAAAAACCACTTCCAAGTGAAACTGCCCAATATGGTCGGGCAATATGAATTCAAACAAGAAAGGAAAGCTAACATCAGGCAGAGCCGAAGTTGATATAACCTTGCAGAATATTCTGAAAATTATATTGATTTTCCAGAAATAAAACATTGTGAGGCTGCGCGCACAAAGACAAGATATAAATAAAAAAGACTAAAAAAGTTAAACGAAAGAAGCGTTTAAATTCAAACTAAGAACGCGCGCGCGCCAACGATCGCGCGCGTAGGGGCACACTAGACTGAAAGAGATGGCCACAATTATACCTGCAAATCCCACACAGGCGACCGGCACACTAGATCTCGCCGAGCCCTATATAAGGCGGACCACGGGCCATTGAAGGGCACTAAGCCATAGAGTAAGGAACTATATAGAGGTTTCATTTGCTCTGCCCGGGCCTCTGCCAAAGCTCTGCTAAGAGCCATGTTCGAAGCTAACTTCTTCTAACTTTGGTTTCTCACCACTTCTAACATGTGCGAAGCACAAGCAATAGTATGGGGAGTTCTAGCACCTATCCTTAAGAATAAGATCGAGCAGTGCAGCAATAACAATTCACCATGGGCATGGATTCAAGCTCGATTCGAACAAATGGAAAACTCTCTTTTTTTCCGTTTTTCCCCTACGTGGCATCACTGGCAAAGTCACTCGAGAGCGCGGGCAGAGCAAATGAAACCTCTATATAGTTTCTTGTAGTTAGTTCCCGTAATACTTCCTCCTCCCACTACCCTTCTTCAGACCGGCTCGGCTTGCCGATCCGAAGGTAGCACTAGGAGACGTCTGATTTCAGGATCACACCTCCTTACGGCGCGGTTCAGCGGCCGAACTTCCTCTCTCTCTCTCTCTTGCGTCTGACCTCGGGGTCCCCAAGCAACATTCTCTCTCTTGCGGTTGACTTTCGGGTCCCCAAACACTAAAACTCTCTCTCGCTCATGGCTCACTTCAGGGTCCCCAACCACCCCATTCTGATTTCAGGCTCGCTACGTGGCAACCCGCCCCGGGGTCTATTCTACCAGCAGCCGTAATCCTGTGTTGTTCCTCTCGAGCAGCTGGGCGACTCCCGATACCAGGCATTCGAAGTGTACGAAGGAAGCGAATGCCGTTAGGTATTAACAAAATGTCCAGATTCTTAATGAAATAAACCTAGTTATAATCAATTACTAAGTAATTCCCCACGACTTCTACTCTGGGCTGGGTCGGAACTCTCTTTCAGCAACCACGCCCGACACAAACAAATTCTTGTGACGATCCCTGGCAATCCCTGAGCCACCCGACAAGGACGCACCGTCACTACATATAAAAAATTCCAACTTCATAACTTTAAAAACACCAAAGTTATGGCATTTCCGATTGTTCAGTTATATCGCAGCTATATGATATAGTCACCCGATCCAGCTCGTTCCGACTTATATACTACCTGCAATAGAAAGACAACTTTTGGGTTTCAAGCAGATAGCTTTAAAACTGAGGGACTAGTTTGCGTAGAAACGGACGGACGGACAGACGGACATGGCTAGATCGACCCTCCTGATGCTGATCAAAATATATATACATTATAGGTTTGGAAATGTCTCCTTCACTGCTTTGCAATTTATTGACTCATGTTTTTTTTAAAACATGATAAAAAAATTCAATATTTTTAATTTAATCGATTTTGATTTGATTGTTTTAAAAAACATCGATTTGAGGTAATCGATTATATGATTATGTTCCAGCTCTGCCAAGCTCTTATAACAGGAAACCCGACGGATATCTAGATTAATTTGGCCAATAATTTGATTATAATTTTTATTTATAAAATATTACATTTATTTTTCTGTCAATTGCTGCCCGCATACTTCACATTTGTCTTTATATTTTGTAAGTTATACAGAAGTCTTTTAGAGAATTAGAATTTTCAACTACTTGAGTGGCCAATGAATTTAAGATGTTTTTTGAGGATGCCAGCAGTCACTCAAGCAGCGGAGGCCTCTTAATTTTCTATCCGAATCTGTGAGTTTATTGCCATTTATAAAAATGTGAGGGTAGTCAATTATATTGAAGTTTGCTTAGATATTATTTTCGATTAATAGTATTTCTACATGATATGGGAGTGCACGTGAATCTGATATTCCAGGATTATGGTCGATATGGTTGAAATTCATAAACTTTACATATATTTATATACATAAACGCTTATGAGTGTGTATAGATGCTTGAATGATGAAATCGACTTTTTATGAGCAGTCTAATTTTAGCATACTCTTAACATATATATATAATAAATATGCAGGCTTTTAATAGATGGTTCGATACAGTGTAATATCTTCCCAATTTGGCTTTTCAATCGGAGTTGTGAACGTTTATTGAGAATGCGCATATACTTTCGCCCTTTCTGGATACCGCCTTAGCCTGGTACTGGCCTACATCGTCCAAGTTACATTTTGAAACTGTAAAAGCGTATCGGCTGCCGTCCTTGGTAAATGAGTATCGTGAAAGAGTTTCGTCAATGGGCTTGCCATCCTTTACCCAAACCAAATTGAGGAGCTCAGAATCTACTTCGCATTCCAATATAGTACTCTCGCCTTCCAGTACCGAAACTGATGTGGGGAATTTCACAAAGGCCGGGTACTTGGGCTCATCTCCAGGCACTGTTACATTAATTGTGCAAGTACTGAACGTTTCGCCTACATCATTGAAGGCCTCGCAAGTGTAGGTGCCGCCATCTTCGGGGAAAATCTCGGCGATTTGCAATCGATATATATTGGCCTCGTTGGTGTATTGGAAGTCTTTGCTCGGCTTTATTTCTTTGTTGTTGTGCAGCCATACTACATCGAAATGTTCAGCTCCAATAATGCGACAGGCCAGAGTAACAGCATCGCCATCCTTAACCAATCTCGATTCTAGGTGACTAACTATTTTGGGCGCTTTGTCGCCGGCGATAACTTGTCGTTTGGTAGAGCTCTTATCCAGCGCTAAAACGATATAAAAAATATTTTAAAAATAAATAGTTAGAGTATGTAATAAACCCCACGTCACAAGTCTCATACGTGCTCTGAAGTCAGGTGCAAAAAAACATTTCAAATGGTGAAAATTGGATTAACTCATTTTAATTTTTTTGGGCAATCCTTTAAAAGGTTAAAAATATATTAAATCTAGAGCTCGTCAAACACTTTTGATCTGTTAAGTCTGCCGCTGATCTTCTGAAAACTCGAAACATCGAGCCAAATTAATTGCTAATGCAGAAATTCAATGGAAAATGGTTCTGGAATTTGCACAAAAGAATGGTATTGGTTAGGAGCATTTGTGAACTTAAAATAACGAAATAATTATCAGTATATTAAAAAACACTGTCAAATTTATTTGTATAACGGAAGACCATTCCCTGCGCGTGTTTTTTGATTTGTCTAATGTTTTAAAAAAATCCAGATTGACAGTAAGACCGTAGATTACTTTGCTCCGATGAAGTCTTAAAAATTCGGTCACGCCGGCGAACTTTACACACGGTATAATCCTGTTTTATTTAAGTTAAATTTTATTGCATACCTTTCTTTGTACCAATAAAGAAATTCTTAATAAAATCACTCCAATAACATTCGAACATTTTTTATTTTTGCTGCTTGATTTTGGTGAATCATAAGAATCTAAATATGCCAGTTTTGATTAACTCAAAATTTACTAGGTATACCCCTACTTTAACGTTGCGATTGTAAAAAAAAATTAATTAAACCCGCTACTCGTAGAGTTAAAGGGTATATTGTATTCGTATAATACAAGCGTTTTCGACCCTATAAAATATATATATTCTTGTTCAGGATCACTAGCCGAGTCGATCTAGCCATGTCCGTCTGTCCATCTGTCCGTCTGTCTGTCCGTATGAACGCTGAGATCTCGGAAACTATAAAAGCTAGAAGATTGGCATTTTGCATGTAGTTTTAAGGAGTTCCTACGCAGCGCAAGTTTGTTTCAAAATGGTGCCACGCCCCCTCTGACGCCCACAAGCCACAAGCTGTGGCCACAGTTTTGATGCTATTATGAAAATTTTAATTGATATGTATTTGTTTCGTCAATACCTATCGATTGGCCTAATAAAAGTTTGCCACGCCCACTCTAACGCCCAAAAACCCATTAAACGCTTAAGCCTGGCTAGCGCCTACATTCCGCCTTTCATGGCCATTGGACATGATACCAATGTCTTGGGGTAGATAGCGCAATACAATAGCGCCTTAAAAATCGGAAGCTAATTCGAGCGGCGTAAAATATACAAGAAGGCATATTTATATTAAGTTGTTTGGCTGAGTAACGGGTATCTAATAGTCGAGGCACTCGACTATAGCGTTCTGTCTTGTTTTAGCTTATATAACCAACATATATTGTTTTTTAAGTTACTCAATTAGTCATGTTTGGTAGTTAAGTAATGCCAACTATTTGCACATATTTTAGATGTTGATTCAATATAGTAGACAAAGAATTACCATCTCTAAATAGTTAGGATAAAAACAAAATATTTTAAAGAAAATATACTTACGCTTGATTGTCAGCTTGCATTTAGTTTCCACAGCACAGATAGAATTTGTGGCCGTACAAGTAAACACTCCCTCGTCTTCAGGAAAAACTTCGTTGATGGTTAAAGTTGCAATACCGTTTTTATACTTTAAGTCCATAATATCAGAAGAAGATATAGACTTTCCATTCTTTGACCAAGTAATTTGAGGCTCTGGGTCGCCTTTTACATGGCAGGTAAGTATTAACTGCTCGCCATCACGAATAGCTAGATCGTGAAGGGGCTTTGTAAAGTCCGGCTTGCACATTAATGAATCATCAGGCGGAACTATTTTTATAGAAGTGTAATTTGCTTATAAAGGCTATTTATAAAAAAATTAATACGTACGTATAAGTTCTTTAGTTGCACTTCGTGATCTAGATGGACTTCCAGGAGCCTGTAAACTGTTAGAAGCATACTTCTTTTTGCTTGAAATGCTATTCTGCGTGCTTGAAGAACTTGAGTTGTACACAGTTGTCTTGTCGGGCTATAATTGACCAATAAATATGAGGTGACATAACTGAATCTTTGAGTACTTGCCTTAGACTCCAAAGTGCTCTGCATTGAAGTTGAGGTCATCTGACGGGATGTTACTATTGGCGGAGGAGCTGGCTTAATTGGCTGCTCTATGTATTTCCTATCTGTTTTAGAAAATATAATACATTTACAATACATTTATTGTTGTTGATCACGCATTAAATTTATTGTGTCATTCCACGTGGGACGAGACTCAAAACATAGGGTCATGTGTCCATTTAAACACTTATAAATGAACTTAGTTGAAAAGCAATGTGTTAGCGTTACAAATTTACCCAATTTTTATTAATCTTATCTTTTAAGATCTTTTTTTTCCTAAACATGTGCTCTTTGTCACTTTTTTTTGTTTTTGGTTAAACTAAACTAAACTTTGGATATTTGTTCTCCAAAAATTATTTTTCATGGATCGACCCATATAAATTGAAAATTTGTATCTGCACCTAACATTCTTTTAAATTTGATTTGTTTAAATTTATATGGAAAATATTTGAACATTTAATATAAAACAAATAAGAGAGGAAAGCTAAATTCGGGCGGATCCGATGTTGATATACCCTTGTAGAATATTCTGTAAATTATATTCTCCAAAATAATTCATAGCTAAAGGATGTAATCGGCCGATCCGGCTCGTTCCGACTTATATACTCCCTGCAATAGATAGACAACTTTTTGGAAAGTTTTAAGCAGATAGCTTTAAAATTGAGGGACTAGTTTGCGTAGAAACGGACGGACGGACAAGTGGACATGGCAAGATCGGTACTCCTAGTGATGCTGATCAAGAATATATATACTTTATAGGGTCGGAAATGTCTCCTTCACTGCATTGCAATTTTTTGACTGAAATTATAATACCCTCTGCAAGGGTATAAAAAAGGACAGATAACTTCGGGCGGACCCGAGGTTGATATACCCTTGCAGAATATTCTGTAAATTATATTCTCCAAAATTATTCATATGATGCATTCTTCCAACTTCCCAACACACTAGTTCGCGTAGAAACAGACAGACGGACAGACAGAAGGATAAACGGATATGCTTATATCAACTCAGGACGCGATCCTGATCAAGAATAAATAGACTTTATAGGGTGTCTATAGGATGTCTGCTTGACTGATTTGCACACTTTTGACCAAAATTATAATACCCTCTGCAAGGGTATATAAAAAACTTAGATGTCGAGCTTTGTTACAGTCGCATCTAATCAAAATTAATCAAATTTAGAACACATATTTTGTTATTTCTATCTGTAGTTAAATTTGACAAGAGTTAAAATAATTTTTGTTAAGAATCTTACACATTACGCAAATGTCCCTCCTTTTCCAGTACATTATGCTGGTTTGTTTTTTTGCGAAAGAAGACCTTTACTTTTGCGTCACGTTTTTGTGGAAAAACTTTTATGGGATACGTGTACATTTGTCTTTATTGGGATTCATACTTTACTTACACAAACGGAATTATAGCTAAGAGTAATTTGACGTGTACGTATTATGTGTTAGCATTTAAAATCGTCGGGTGTGTTTTTTTTATTAAAGTGATAAACCTAACAAATGGTTTACCACTAGTTAGTTATTTTAATAATGAAAGAAAAGCGTAAAAGCATTAGCTGGGCTTTACTTGTCAATTTTTGACCAATTTTTGAATAGATTACATCTATTACAAAATGTAATATAAATGGCAATTTCGTGTTCGATTTAAATTAAAACAAACAAATTCGATTCAACAGCTTACTAAGCCATGTTCGATTTTTAAAAGTCTGTTCGCCCGTTTTCAATTACAAAATAATTTTAAAGCTATGAGACATTTGTCAAGGAACATTTTTACGAAAGTCTGCTTGGTTTTTATTATTTTTAAATTTGAATAAAAAAGTGTAGGAAAGCTATTCTTAAGTAAATAATAAGGCAAACGGCTAAAATCCAACTAGAACGTTATTTCTTGTTGTTTTCCTTAAAAATAATGGTTTTAATGTAAAATAGTGTTCAATTTAAATATTAGAAGCATGCTAAAGGTAAATATTTATTTTTGTTTGTTTCACTTCAATATCATTTACCTCCTGAGTAAAGGAAATTGTGGGCAAGTTGAGCCTGCTCAGGCGTAACCCATTCTCCTGGGAAAAATTGAATTTAAAAATGTAGTATAGCAAATGGTAAGCACGTATTAAAAAAAGACCATATTAACACAATATATTTAAATAATATGTTACGCTTTAAAATAACGTGAGGTATTCTAAGCCTTCTCATGCCCAAATTATTACGTGTAAATCAATAACGTTTACATTTACAAAAGAATGCGTTGATGTATGTAACGATCTACCCTGCAGTTCCAAAATTCATCACTACAAAAATTCATCACTGTTTAATCAGCAGCGGACTGCGACGCCGGCAGAGCCAAAGGCAAAGTCGGCAGAGCCGAGTGCGACGCAGGCAGAGCCGAAACTCTCAGTCCCCGATCATAGGCAACGCAGAAAAATTTCTATCTCCCTCTCTTACTCCGTCTCTCTCCCCATAAAATGAGCTGAGAGAGTGATGAATTACTGATTAATGAGTGATGAAAAACTGAAAAAAGAGTGATGAATTACTGATTAAAGAGTGATGAATTTTTCACTGATTAACTCCTAGGACATGCCAATGTTAAATTCATCACTAACTTGTATGAAGTTTCATCGCCGATTAATCAGCAGTGATGAATTTTTGGTGATGAAAAAGCGATTAAAAGGTGATGAACGGTACTGCAGGGTATTAACTTGTGTATCAGAACTGTGGTATCCGTTAAAAACGCTAAAAAAATGAATAATTACTTAACAAATTTCAAAAATCATTCATATATTTATGTATTATTACAAATAAAATTGGTACCAATGATGAAACTATACCGTCTAATATCTACCATTTAAATCAGAACGATTTAACAACAAGTTCAATACGATTTAGCTGGGCACTTAAAAAAGTATTATTCTAAGACTATAAGAGTAAAATAAAAACAAAATAAGAATATTTATATATTCTATATATATATTATATATATATATTATAAATTTTTTGAGTTTTTCCGGCTCGAGGTCTACAATTGAAAAATTTTTTTAAATAAAAGTTTTTAATTTTTATTTTTTATTATTTCCAATATTACACCTACATAATTTTACACGTCTGCACCGTCGGACGTGGAGAAAAAATTAAATTAAAATTATGTAGGTGTAATAATTTTTAAAGCTTTGTTTTTTATTGTCTAAATTTATGTTATTTTATGTTTATGTTGATTATAGTGCCCTGAAGACGGTTGCCGAAGTGCAACCGAAATATATTGGAAATAATAAAAAATAAAAATTAAAAACTTTTATTTAAAAAAATTTTTCAATTGTTGACCTCGAGCCGGAAAAACTCAAAAAATTTAAACACACATCAAAGGTCGCCTACAAACAAAATTATATATATTATATATTATATTTATATAATAATATTGGGCATGACGGGCTGTAATAAAAAATGGACTGAAAGCAGACAATTAATTTAATCTTTAATAAATAAGTAGATCATCTGAATATCCTGCTTTAAATAAAATAGTATTTTTGTGATCTTTGAAAATTTATTTTTAGCTTACCTTCAACAATCACTACACATTCGGTTTCGTCTGTTCCGTGACAGTTTGTTGCCTTGCAGCTGTATTTTCCTGAATCAGATGGCTTGCAGTCAATAATTTCCATTGTGACAACTCCATCAGAGTGGGTCATCGCATACTCGTATTTGCTAAGCTCCCGGCCGTCCTTGTGCCACTTAACAGTTGGCACTGGCTTGCCACTTAAACAACAAAGCAGTTTGCATGTGTCGCGGGCCTGCATGACGCGTGGCCGCAAAAGGAATGTGAAACTGGGCGCCGTCTCTGACTCTTCCTGCCAGAACGTGTACGGCAAAGGTTCACGTCTGCGAACCGGAGTTGATTCCGTCCGATACCTGGGCTGCTCTTTTGGCAACGGCTGAACATTCAGGAAAACGACTTCTTCTCTAGAGCCATAGTGATTTTCAGCACGAATTATATATTCTCCTCGGTCGTCTAACTTTACTCGGTTAATGATGAAGTAATAGTCATCCCCAGTATATCGTTTCATAAACTTGACACTCTGTCGTAACTCAGTATTACTATGTGACCAAGTTAAGGTAGGAGTAGCAATTGCAATGCAACGACAGTAGAACTTTACGCTTTGACCCTCATAGCAGAATTGGGAAGATGGTCGAATCACAAAGCGTGGTGCTGCTTGACGCCGATCGAAAACGGCATCGTGAATCTTATATTTATCCATTAGCAACTTTCGCAGAGATGAGTATTCCGATAAACGTCCGATTGGTAACAGATACCTCTCGAAGTCTTCATATTTCTTTCTTAATTTCTCACGGTAGGCCAGATAGCGATTACGGTTAATTGCTTGTGTCATTCCCTTGTGATCTCCAGTGAGCCAAGGATGTAGAAGACATTCGTGTGCAGTCATACGTTTTTCTTTGTTTGCCACAAGCAATTTCCTAATAAAGTCTTTGCCTTCTTCAGATATATACTTAAATGATTCTACATCGAAATCCCAATCGCAGGCCTTAACGTTCTTCAGCGTTTGTACGTCATTATCACCAGCGAATGGTGATAAGCCGCTTAGCCTAAAACAAAGGAGCATTTTAAATTTAAATATCGTTTTGAGCTGGTAAAATATAATCAAATTACACAAGATGTAAATCCCTAAAACAATAATTAAACAAGAAAGGAAAGCTAACTTCGGGCGAAGCCGAAGTTGAAATACCCTTGCAGAATATTCTGTTAATTATATTCTCCAAAATTATTCATATGATTCATTCTTAATACTCATAAAAATCCCTTCCTAACTTTAATAACACCAAAGTTATGGCAATTTCAGTCGTTCATATGTCAGCTATAGGATATAGTTCATCCTAATCAAGAATATATATACTTTATAGGGTCGGAGATGTCTCCTTCACGGCGTTGCACACTTTTGACCAAAATTGTAATACCCTCTTCAAGAGTATAAAAAGGGATTTGAACGAGAATAAATCGTTATTGAAAAGATGTGTAATATTAAAATTGAAAATTATTCGTTTTTATACCCTTGCAGAGGGTATTATAATTCTATAGCTGCCATATAACTGAACAATTGGAATTGCCATTACTTTGGTGTTTTTAAAGTTAGGAAGTTGGGATTTTTATGAGTGATAAGAATGCATCATATAATAATAATATAATGTACAGAATATTCTGCAAGGGTATTTCAACTTCGGCTCCGCCCGAAGTTAGCTTTCCTTTCTTGTTAATATTAAGAATATTAATTCTACAATCGACATCATTCTACCAACAACATCATGCACAAATTTACAATTTTTAGTTCGATTCGACTATTTTCTATCTCACCAAACTATTTACGTCGAAAATACTCAAGTTCGGGATCGTTAATAGGTTTTTTTTGAGTGAAGTAAAAAGTAAAAAATATGGATCATTTTATGAACTTACAGAACATAAGACAGTACTCCAGTAGCCCACATATCAGTATAGAAACCCACAGGTTCCCTGTTAACAATTTCCGGTGCAGCAAACTCAGCTGTGCCTGTTGTAATCTTAACAACTTCATTTGGATCTAGCCGTGTCGCTAATCCAAAGTCGATTAGCTTAACATTTGTGCTTGAACGGGTTTGACACATAATATTCTCTGGCTTTATATCCAAGTGAATAATATTCTTTTCATGCATATGTCTGATGCCCTCGCAAATTTGTTTCATATAGTTTATAACTTCAGCTTCCGTCATCACGTAGCCCTCGGCAGTAATGCGTTCAAATAGTTCGCCCCCCGATAAGCTAAAAGAAGAAATAATAAAATTATAAAAAATATATTTAAGTGATGATTTTCACTTACAATTCAAGTATTAGGACCATTTCATCATCGTCCTCGAAAGCATCGTGCAAGTTAATGAGCTTTTGATGGTGCAGCTGATTCATTATGTCTATTTCTCGGCGAATAAGGTCTTTCTCGACTGAATGTGAAACCGGAATAAATTTAGCGGCAAATATATTCCCAGTGCTCCGCTCACGACAGCGATGCACCACTCCAAATGCACCGGTACCGATTTCTTCGAGAATATCATATTTATCGTAGACACTTTGTTGGGATATTTCAACGGGTTGTGGAACGAACTTTGAGTAAATGTCAAACACATACGAATCGTAGTCTTTAATGGGGCCATCTGCTTTGCCGCGCATCTTTTTGCCATTTGCATCCAGTTCCCATTTACGTTCTGTCGGTTTTTTTTTAATAGACTCCTTAGTCTTGATTAGAGTACTAGTGTCAGAAGGTTCAGAGCGTCCATATACATTATCAGCAAATATACGAAAATCATACTCTTTTCCTGAAGTCAAACCACTGACCGCCATAGAAGTAAAACGAGTATTTCCAACACGTATCCATGAAGATAATGGGTGCTCACGACGCTCTACGTAATAATTTGTTATATCACTGCCCCCGTCCCAGACCGGTGCTTTCCAACTAAGAGACAACGAATCACTACCAATACTTTCAATTAAGGGGAATCGGGGAGGATCTGGACGATCACTAATTTGCACTTGTATTATTGCTGTATCCGAACCCAGTTCATTATCAGCTGTAATTCTATAAGGTCCGGAGTCCAAACGGGATCCATCGCGAATTATAAGAACAGCATGTCTCTCCTTGACCTCCACATTGTAGTGACCACCGGATTCGATATTCTCACCTTCTCTAACCCAGTGAATACGTGGTTTTGGGAAGCCAGTAAAGGGTATTTTGATTACAACATTTTCTCCCTTATCAAAGTAGGCCGTATCTCTAAATCTTGGTGGAACATTTAATTTTGGAGCAGCTATGTTAAAAAAATGTTAAATATAAATAAATAAATAAATAATAAATATAAAATGTTGGTGAAAAAATACTTACTCATAATGGCCAAAGCCGCGCGTGTTGATTTGGCTCCAGCTTTGTTTACAGCACGGCAGACGTATTCGTCAGCGTCTTCGCCAAATATATCATTGATATTTAGGATGTGGTTGTCCCCTTCTGAGTACATGTGATATCGTGCCCCATTACTGATTTCGCGAGCCCCCTTATACCAGGTTATGGTTGGCTTAGGAACTCCACTTATTGTGCATGTAAATTGGGCGTTGTGATTTTGAATGCAATTGGCATCGCGTAGCGGTTTCACAATCAATGGAGGCGAGGCCGCCTTTGGATCTATTATCTTCACCGCTTGGGAAGCGGAAGACTCCTTTGAAGAGCCTGCTACATTCTGAGCAAAGATTCGGAACTCATACTGCCGACCTTCGATCAGATTGATACAGTTTATTTGATTGGCTGCACAGATGGTAGCATTGACACGCTGCCATGTGTCGCTGCCAAATTCACGTTTGTCGATCCAGTAGCCTTGAATGTGAGCCCCGCCATCCGATTCCGGTTTGCTCCATTCCAAATGCACAAAGTCTCCTCCAATCTCAGTAATCTGAGGAATGCCTGGCGGAGATGGCGGATCAATTGGGGCCTTAGCTCGGATAGGATTCAAGCCTTCTAATGGGGGACCCATTCCGTTCTCATTCACAGCCATCACACGGAAAATATATTCTTGGTTCTCGATAAGACCTTGTACGTTAAAGGCGTTATCTTTACAGGTGCTTGAAACCGTTATCCAATGTGGTGATGCCACATCCTTACGCTCAACCACGTAGTGAGTAACTTTAAGACCCCCATCGTAAGAGGGCGGGCGCCAAGCCAAAGAACAGGAGTTTTTGTTGATGTAAGAGATTCCCATCGGTCCTGTGGGAGCTGAAGGTAGGCCAGTTATGCGAACATCAAATTGTCCGGTGGCATTACCGGAATCATTCGTAAAGTCAATTTGATATTGTCCACCATCACTTTTTACAATATCTCGAATACAAATCGCTACATAATCATCAAATATGTTTAACTTAATATGCGTCTCGTCGTTACTATCGGATATGACTTCATTGTTTCTTTTTAATATCACAGTCAGTGGCTGGTCGCCGGAGTAGTAGACTTTGATCTTTGTGTTGTCACCTTCTGGTAAGTTGAGTTCATTGGGACATCTGTTAATGATTGGTGGAGATCCAATTTTAAGATAACCTGAGGTGTGGACAAATCCTAGGGAATTGATGGCCTCACATGTGTAATCACCATCGTCTCCAGCTTGCACATTAGAAATGTGCAGTCGGAAATGCCCGTCCTTACTATCGCATGTAATTCTGCCACCACCCATTTGAATTTCTTTTCCATTGCGGAGCCACCTAGCGGTTGGAATGGGTTTACCCGAGGCGGCACATTGTAATGTATAATCCTTGCCACAAGGTACGACTCTGTCTTGAAGCCGAGAAATCCATTCGGGCTTTTCCCCACCAAGAACCTCGCAAACCTTGATTGGCATTGTACATAAGCTGGCTTCTGAGCGGCCAGCGGAATTTACAGCAAATATGCGGAATTCGTAGTCGCCCATTTCAATTAGGTTTATAACAGTGTATTCGGTGTCCAAAACATTGTAATCGTTACATTTTACCCACACGGCTCCACCGATGTCCCTTCGTTCAATAATGTAGCCAATAATGCGGGATCCCCCATCTCTTAAAGGTTTTTCCCATTTCAAGTCGACATAGTTTTTACCGACTCTGGTGACTTGCGGTGTTCCAGGTGCTGAGGGTACACTAAACTTTCCTTTTAGTTTAAATCTTAACGATGGTGGAGAAGGCTTGCTCAAACCAGCAGCGTTTTTGGCTCTTATACGGAATTCGTACTCGCAGCCGTTGGTTAAATTGTAGAGCTGATATTTACTGTCCTTTATTAGGTAGTCATATGTATTCCAAGAAGAGTCGTTAACCATGTCCCTGTATTCAATTTGATAGCCTTGAATGCGTGACCCCCCATCACTAGTTGGTCGAGTCCAAATCAATGTTACGTTTCCAGAGTCCCAGTCGATAACCTTTGGTTGACCAGGCTCATCAGGAACCGTGAATTGATGCTTGGCAACAATGGGTTCGGCAATGTCCAATGGATCAGACAAGCCGTACTGATTTTCTGCTCTTACACGAAAATGGTACTTGTGTTGAGGTTCAAGACCCATAACATCGTAGTGAGTGTTACGAACAAAACTACTTACTTTCACCCATGTGCCACTAGTGTCTAGTTTTTCAACCACATAATTTGTAATTGGTGAACCACCATCATCTAATGGCGTTTTCCAGGCTAGGGTGCAGGAATCTGGGGTAATGTCGTAGGCATTCAATGGACCCTGAGGGGGTCCTGGTTTGTCTACCACATTAACATGACACGATGCTGTATCTGAACCCTTGTTGTTGGTAAGTGTGATCGTGTATGAGCCAGTCTCACTTCGCTTAGCCGATTTATTGTAATAAACTGAAGCATAATCATCTGAATCGAATCTGATTCGCTGGTCCGGAATAACTTCAAGACCATTTACACTCCATGATGGCGTTGGTCGAGGATTTGCGTGGTACGGTACAGTTATGTGGAATTCATCACCTGCAATTACCGTCAAATCACGAATTGATAAGTCGGAAGTTATCTTAGGGGCATGCGGTGGTCGGCGGCAGAAAATAAGATCGCTGGAACCGCTGTAGGGTGATTGTCCGGCTGCATTGACAGCGGCCACTCTGAATTCGTATTCAGCATTTTCAATTAAATTTGGTATTTTACAAGTAAGGTCTGGGCAAAGAGCATGAATTGCCTTGGTCCATTTGTCATCGCTCAAAAGGCGTTTCTCTATAACGTAGCCGGTTATGGGAGAACCGCCATCATGCTTTGGTTTCGACCAAGCTATTGTTATACTATCTTCTGTCGAGTCAATGCCATGAGGTATACCAGGAGTATTGGGAACATCAAACGGATGCCTTGCTCGTATCGGCTCTGATGTGTTGGCTGGATCAGATTGGCCATATTTATTCTCAGCTATCACCCGGAAGTCATACTCTTTATTAATCGCAAGGTTTCGAACTCTGACAAATGGAACTGTGCAAAAGCTGCTAACTTTAGTCCATGTGGACGAACGAGCTTCTTTCTTTTCAATAGTGTAGTTTTGTATGGGGGAGCCACCGTCATCGTTTGGTGGATTCCAATACAATGTTAGAGAATCTCCCGCAAATTCATCAGCGCGCAGGTTGGTTGGCGGAGCTGGTCTATCTAATACCTTAACATTAATAGTAGCCGTATCGAACCCTGAAGGATTCTTTAACTGAAGTCGATATTGACCTGAGTCGGATCGTTTTGAGTTCTTCACCACAAATGATGCTGCATCATCAGTCATATGTTGGTGCACACGATTATCGTCATCCAGCACACTATCATTGGAATACCAAAAGGCGCTGGGCTTTGGAAAAGCTACGTATGGTACATGAATGCTAAAGTCATCACCAGCTCTACACACTATATCTCGAACTCCTCCCAATTCCATACAAGGCTTGTTTGGTTGTTCCTCAATTGTGATTGGCTGCGAAGGCTTGGATGGATTTGATCGTCCAACTTCGTTTTCAGCGATAACACGGAATGAATACTCTTCTCCTTCCTTAAGGTTTGGTACGTTGAATACGGTTGAAATAATGGGTAAATCGTTAACAGTTTTCCAGTCCTTCTCGTTTTTGGGTCGGACCTCGATATAATAACCTTTGATTCTGGATTTTCCGTCGTTGCGGGGTGGGCGCCAAGATAATGTGACACTGTCTCTGGAAATTCGGTCTGGTTTTGGTGGCTCTGGTGGATCTGGACGATAGCGTTGGAGCTCAGCCGTCATAGGGTCGGATGGCTTTGATGGTTGGCCGGGTCCAGCCTCGTTCAGTGCGATTATGCGGAACTCGTAACGAGTTCCGTCACGAAGATCAGGCACTGAATAGGATGTATTTGGTGTGGGATAATTATTGCACTTAATCCATTCGCCACCACGTTCTCGTCGCTCAACAATGTACCCAGTTATAGGTTTACCACCGCAATAGTCTGGTGGATGCCACTCCAAGCTGGCAGAGTTCGGCGAATATGCTGCAATTGTTGGTTGAGACGGCGGGCCGGGAGGATCGAAAGGTGACTTGGCTAATACAGGCTTGCCTTCTAGTGCTTCTGATGCTCCATAGATATTTTCAGCTCTTACACGGAAAATATATTTCTTTCCTTCTGTAAGGCCCTTCACAGTGTAGATTGTCTTGGGAAAATATCCCGGGACGGGCTTCCAATCGTCTACACCAAACTCTGAAAACTCGATTAAGTATCCCGATATGTCGCTGCCACCATCGTCTTTGGGCGGATTCCATTGTAGGGAAATGTGATCTGGTGCTGTCTCCGTGTAGCTCAAAGGCCCTTCAGGTGGCGAAGGTTTGTCCACGACAATAACTTCAATATCAGCTGTATCCTTACCAAATTCATTAATGGCGGTCACCGTGTATTTTCCAGTATCTCGTCTGTTTGAATCGTCAATGCGGAATATGGTACGCTCCGAGTTGGTCTCGTAAGATACACGTTTGCATTCCTCCAGCTTTAAGTCCCCTCGCTTCCAATCAATTTTAGGGGTAGGAGCACCGGATATTGGAATTGTTATGTTAACAGGTTCTCCCGCTCGAACTTTTACACGCTTTCCCATCAGACCGTCCAAATAAAGTCGTGGTTTTTCACGTAGTGGTCGAGAGTCGAATGTGGCCGATGGCTCAGAAGTCTTACCGTTACCAGCAGCGTTAACCGCCGACACTCTATACTGGTATTGATGATTCGGTGTTACCCTATCGTCTTGGAATTCAGTAGTAGGTACTGGTTGTCCATTTATTTTTATCCATCGGCCTGTGTTGATGTCACGACGTTCAACGTCGTATCCAATAATGGGTGACCCTCCGTTACTAATTGGCGGTTTCCATTTGATTGAAATGTGATTCTTGTCACTGTCGGTTAGTTCTGGTTTTCCAGGTGCACCTGGCACTGTGTATTGGTTTTTGGCAACCACTGGTTGGTCGGATGTAAGTGGATCGGAACGTCCTTGTAGGTTTTCGGCCATCACTCTAAATTCATATTTCGTTCCTTCTAGCAGTCTGGGAACAACAGCATGGTTGTATTTAGCATTAACATAATTTACTGCCGGAACCCACCCACCGCCATGCGTTAGATCGCGTTTTTCTATAATATAAGATGATATTTCAGACCCCCCATTGTCCTTTGGTGGTTTCCATGATATAGTCACAGAGTTTGCTGTTATTTCTTCATATTCCATTGGACCATCTGGTGGTCCGGGACGGTCGAGTACTATAAGCTGGAAACTGCCTTCGTCAATTCCTGAACTGTTTCGCAGTAGTAGGTGGTAGACTCCGGAGTCGGACCTTTGACAGTTTACAGTGTGTACTACGGTGTGGTGACCGATCGAAGTAATTGTTGACCTGTCATTCGAATTCAGCGGATTGTTATTAAGCGTCCATGTCGCTTGCGGCGCTGGCTCACCGATGAAATCAATATCAATGTGGAATATAAGCCCAGATTTAATGCGAATTTCATTGAGTGGGGTTATTATTTTTGGCGGCAGGTAGCGTGGTTTTGCCATAATCATATCGGACGGTTCTGATGGCTCAGATTGGCCTGCTTGATTAACAGCAATCACTCTAAATTCATACTCTTGACCTTCGGTTAGCTCTGGAACTGTGGCAGTGTTCTTATTTGAAGGAACATGCAAGACATTAGTCCAGTAAGGGCTTCCCTTTTCCTTCTTCTGTATGATATATTCTGTTATGGGAGCTCCACCATCACTCTTTGGTTCAGCCCATTGCAAGTCCACATGGTCACGGTCCCAGTCTGTAATATTTGGTTTGCCAGGTGCATCAGGTTCGTCAAACTCATTTTTAGCAATTATACTCTTTGCTGCTTCTAATGGATCAGATTCTCCGATTGCATTGACGGCTTTAACGCGGAACAGGTATTCCTTGCGGTGAACAAGACGAGTTACATCATGCACTGTATGTGTGCTCATGCCAGCATCGGACCAAGTGCTTCGAGACAAGTCCATTTTCTCTATAATATAATGCAAAATTGGCGAACCACCATCATCTTTCGGAACATTCCAGGCTAGATGGCATCCATCTCTTGTAATCTTTGTTATATCTAGAGGGCCTATGGGAGGCGATGGTCGGTCCAAAACGGTTGCGTGAGCAGATGCATCAATGGAACCATGTTCATTTTTTAGAATTAGGGTATACCGACCTTCGTCACTCCTTAGTGACGATGGAATTTCAAAAGTTAATTCGTTTTGGAAAAAGTTCGACTCTCCCCGTGAGTTTGCACCAACTTCCTTACCGTTGTAAAGCCATTTAATAGAAGGTTTTGGAGATGCCTCGATTGGTAAGGTCCATCCTAAACGCTTTCCAGCATGGACCGTAATGTCATTTAAAAGTGACTTGTCGAAGAATGGAGCAAGGAAGCGTGGCTTGCAAATAATAGTTCCAGATGGATCGGATGGATCACTAGGTCCACCTCGGTTTACGGCAATTACCCTGAACTCGTATTCTCCGCCTTCCGTAAGTTCTGGTATGTGGGCCTTACACTCCTCACCGGAAATAATAACGGCTCGTTCCCACTGACCAAACTTCGGTCTCTTTTCAATAATATATGAAGAAATGGGTGCTCCACCGTCCCTTTTTGGAGCAGCCCACTCCAAGTCTACGAAATCTTTACCCCAATCTACACCTTGCGGTTGGCCAGGCTTGTCGGGGCGAGAATAAGGATCTTTGGCAGTTATCGGCTGGGAGGTTGTGAGTGGTTGCGATTGTCCTTGCTTGTTAACAGCTCGTACTCTAAAACTGTAGTCATGATTTTCGATGAGATTATCAGATCGGATTTCGGTATCAGTGCAATCACCAACTGGCACCCAGCGCATGGCATCATTATCCATTTTTTCTACAACATAATGTGTTATCTCTGAGCCACCGTCATCCTTGGGTGGTCGCCAACGCAGGACTATAGAGTTTTTGGTTACATCACCATTGCGTATGGGACCTTCAGGCACACTTGGCACATCCAGGACTGTAACTTTAACGGTGTGCCTATCTATTCCATTTATGTTACGAGCTATTAAAGTATAGTCCCCTGTATCGGACCGTTTGGCATCAAGAATTCGTATCTTGGTGCGGTCGTCATAATTTGAAATTTTCACTCGGTCTGTGTTAATGACCATATTGCCTTCGTGAGTCCATTCTTTGCTAGGCAATGGCTCTCCAGAAACTGGTACATCAAATTCAAACACATTACCAGCTTTAATTTTAATATCGGACATAAAGTTTCGATCTATCTTTGGTGGCATGTTTTTGGGTCGAGCCAGATGTGGTTCAGTTGGATCACTGGGAGAACCTGGACCGGCCTTATTAACAGCTCTAACCCGGAACTCATATTTAATACCTTCGATCAGATCGGGAATGTGAGCATTAGTGACGTCATCATAAATCTCAGCGCACTTTTCCCAATCGGGAGAATACTTGTCGCGTTTCTCAATTATATACCCTGTTATAGGAGATCCGCCATCACTCTCGGGTCTAGTCCAATCCAAATCAACAAAGTCTTTGTCAAAGTCCTTAATTGTTGGAGTGCCAGGCTTGGTAGGTTCGTTATATGGATTCTTAGCCTCGATCGCGTGAGGTGTTGTAAGTGGATCTGAAGTTCCTTGACGATTTTTGGCGCGCACTCGGAACTTGTATTTATGACCTGGGAAAAGGCCCTTTACTTTAAGGCTGGTAGTTGGTCCGTCCGTCTCCCCAGCTGGTATCCAACGACCTGTTACTTCATCTAATTTCTCAACGAGGTAGTTATCTATTGGTTGTCCACCATCATCATCTGGTGGACTCCAGTGCAGAGTACAAGATTCCGCATTTATATCATCAACCTTAAGTGGTCCATTTGGCGGTGACGGCTTGTCAATGACAGTAACATTAACTTCGGCACTGTCTTCTCCATTAACATTTTCCGCATACACTGTATATACACCCGAATCTGCTCGGGTAGCGGCAGAAACCTTTAGTTTTGTGTTGTATTCAACATTAGTTACTTTAACGTTGTCTTTTGTATACACCTCTTTTTTCTTAAGCAACCACTTCGTTTTAGGAGCTGGTTCACCAGATACCTTACAGTCGAATGTAAATGCCTGCCCAGCTTTTATACGCACTTCAATCAAATTAGATCTATCAATAACGGGTGGCTTGTTGCGAGGCTTTGCAACTATCGGTGCAGTGGCGTCAGACGGCTCTCCAGGTCCAGCAGCGTTGACTGCGGAAACTCTGAACTCATAAGCTTGACCTTCCACAAGATCCGGAACAGTTGCTTTACATTGATCAGCTGGTACTTCAAGGGTCTTCTCCCATTTACCAAACTTATCTTTCTGTTCAATGATATATCCATAAATGGGAGATCCGCCGTCAGTAAGCGGTGGAGTCCACGCTAAATCTATGTGGTCCTTATCCCAATCAGTTGCTTTAAGGTTCTCGGGCTTGCCAGGCTCATCGAATGGATTTTTGGCTATTATTGTTTCGTCACCAACCAATGGCTGTGACTCACCTTCGGCGTTTACAGCTGATACACGAAACTTGTACTCATTTCCAGGCGTAAGACCGGTAACATTAACTTGTGGTTCTGTCGAACGACAGGAAGGAATCCAGCATCCTGTTTCTGGGTCTAATTTGTCAATTTGGAAATACTCAATGGGAGTTCCACCATCGTCACTAGGACGCTTCCACTTAAGGTGACAACCCTCCTTGTGTACATCGGATATTTGAAGTGGTCCGTTGGGAGGGGTGGGCTTGTCTGTGATAACCACATTTATAAGCACACTATCCTTTCCAGAACTGTTCGTGGCTGTAACCATGTATTCTCCAGAGTCACTTCGTTGCGTTGGTCGAATAACTAGTTTTGTATAGTAGTCAGGACTCTCGATTGTCACATTTTTTCCTGCTTGCAGAGGGTAGTTGGAATATTTCCACTCTACTTTTGGAGCTGGTTCACCCGTTATATTTGCATCTAACTTAAGAGAGGTTCCGGAGGATAGAGTTATATCACGTAGGTTTCTACGATCTATCTTTGGAGCAAGGTAGCGTGGCTTGGCTATAAATGTTTTGCTCGGATCGGAAGGCTCCGATTGGCCACCTTTATTTAAAGCCACTACCCGGAACTGGTATTCATTTCCTTCAATAAGACCTTGAACAGTAGCTTTGGGAGTCGGAGAGTCGGTTTCCAGGGCCTTTTCCCAAAGAGGGCTGTACTTGTCTTTCACCTCAATTATATAGCCTGTGATTGGAGATCCACCATCACTTGCTGGTTCTGGCCAGGCAAGCTCCACCTTATTTGCAGTCCAATCGGTAGGTTCTGGAGTACCAGGCTTCGATGGAGCAGCTATATGGATGTTTTTGTTTTTTTTATAAGTTATGAGAATTAATGTTAAGAGATTTATAAGTTTAGTACTCACTAAAAGGATCCTTTGCAATAATTGAACCCAAAGATTCTAGCGGTTCCGATTCACCCTCCTTGTTTACAGCCTTTACACGGAACTTGTATTCGTGGCCTGGGACTAGACCATCGACGCTGTACTCTGGGACGTCAGTTTTTCCGACAGGCAGCCAAATACCCGTATCTGGGTCGAACTTCTCCACCAAGTAGCTTTCTATTGGTTCGCCTCCATCATCCTTAGGTTTTTTCCATTTCAGCTTACAACCATCTTTGTGAACATCTGATACTTCTAAAGGACCTTCAGGCTTGCCAGGTTTAGCTGGTCAAAAGATTACAATATAAACCTCTTCTTTTTTTTAAATAACTTATTTTTTTAACTTACTGATAATGTTGATTTGGAACTCTACTTGATCCTGGCCATAGAGGTTTTGGGCAGAGATTTTGTAGAGGCCTGTGTCTTTTCGTTCAGGGTTGTTATTTACGTATTTGGTGTTATATGGAATATTCTCTACATGACTAACTGAAGTTGCATGAACAGGCTTGTTGTTTTGGTTCCAAGAAATATCCGGTGCGGGCTCTCCACTGACATTAATGTCCAAGAATATAGGTTCTCCAGCCTTGACGTTGTAAGTTCGAATATTTTTCCGGTCAATCTTGGGGGCCACTTTACATAAATACAAGTAAAAAAAGTTTAAGCTACTGTTTATGTTACACTAATAAAAAAACAATGTTTTACTGTGTACTTGTGGAGTAAAATTTCTAATAGTAGAGATATTTTAATAATACGATTTGTCATCTTAAAATTGGCAACATTTTGGTAATTGAGCAAAGTTGTTAAAAAAAAATACTCTTTGGATATGAAAAGGTTTTAAAAAAATTTGTTTAGACTTACACTTTCTTGGTTTTGTAATAACAGGTTTGCTAGCGTCAGATGGTTCACCAGGCCCTGCTGCATTAATTGCTTTGATTCGGAATTCATATGTACAGTTTTCATTAAGGTTTGGCACACTAGCTTTGCATTCTTCGCCAAAGGCTGGAGCGGTCACTTCAGCTCCTTTAATCCATTTGTCAGTACCTTTTTCACGTTTTTCAACTACGTAGCCAGTAATAGGCGAGCCACCATCGTTAATTGGTGGTCTCCACACCAAGTCAACATGATCTTTGTCCCAATCTACCGCTTCTGGGGTGCCTGGCTTTCCGGGCTCATCAAATGGATTCTTGGCTATAATAGACTGTTCTCCAACCAAAGGTTCTGATTCACCTTCGGTATTTACAGCAAGCACTCGAAATTTGTATTCATGACCAGGCTCCAAATTATTCAACTCAGCAAAGGGTTCCTTAAAACGACCAGATGGAAGCCAACGCCCACTTTCAACATCCATTTTCTCGACTATGTAGTGCTCTATTGGGAGTCCTCCATCGTCAAGGGGAGCATTCCATTTTAGCTTGCATCCTTCCTTGTGCACATCCGTTACGCGAAGAGGTCCCTCTGGAGTCCCTGGTTTATCCAACACAATGACTTCAAATGAAGCCTCATCCCGTCCGGATTCATTTTCAGCCTTAAGCGTATATTTTCCTGAATGAAATCGTTTTGAAAATGGTACTGATAGTTTTGTGCGATATGACTCCATATCTATATTGTAGTCACTATCGTCATTGTCAAGTCGAGCTTTGTTGTGGAGCCAAACTTTAGATGCCGGAGGTTCTCCAGACACTTTAATGTCATATCGAATGTGTTGTCCAGCTTTAATGGTGATGTCCTTTATGTTTGTTCTATCAATTTTGGGTGGTGCAAACCGGTCCTTTGCTGTCATCTGGTCTGATGGTTCGGACGGCTTGCTTTTTCCTGCCTTATTAACGGCCTTAACTCTGAACTGATATTTGTTGCCTGCGATTAAGTCATTCACACAGGCTTTACATTCAGGCGTATTCGTTTCAAGTGCTTTTTGCCACTTTCCTGTATTGGGGTCCTTCTTTTCCACAATATAGCCGGTGATGGGAGCTCCGCCATCGTCTTCTGGAGCTCTCCACTTAAGATCACAGTGGTTAGCAGACCAATCAGTGATTTGCGGCTTGCCTGGGGTATCGGCAGCATCAAATGGATTCTTGGCTTTAATAGGAATATCAGTCACCAAGGGCTCCGATTCGCCTTCAGAATTGACAGCTTTAACCCTAAAGAGATATTCTTTGCCTTCCGTGAGACCTGTAACATCAGCTTCAGGTGTCTTAGTTGTGAGAACAGGGACCCATCGACCTGTTTCCGTATCCATGCGTTCGACTACATATTGTTCAATCGGCTCTCCGCCATCGTCATCGGGCTTCTCCCATTTTAGGTGAACACTTTCGGCCGTCACATCAGATACAGCTAAAGGACCCTTGGGCTTACTTGGCTTGCACAGAACCTCCAGGTCAACTTCTACAGTGTCGGAACCAGAGTCATTTTTGGCAGTGACGATGTATACGCCTCGATCAGCGCGCTTCACCTTTGTCATAATGAATGTGGTTTTATAGTCCTCGTTTTCTATTTTTATGTTGTCTGAAGTCCTGATTTCACTTTCATTATAAGTCCATGTTATTTTTGCTGGAGGTTCTGCTTTCACTGCAGCGTCCATATGAAGCATTTGGCCACTGCGCATTATTTTCCTTTGCAAGTTCTTTCGGTCAATGTGTGGCTTGAGGAACCGAGGTTTAGCCACTACCGTTTTTGAAACATCGCTGGGGTCACTGGGTCCTGCCTTGTTGACGGCAACAATACGAAACTCGTACTCATGGCCTTCTTCTACGCCAGTAACGGTACCATTAGTTTTATCACCAGTAACTGTTGCAGCGTCCACCCAAGCACGTCCAGACTTATCCCGCATTTGAATAATATATTTTTGGATTGGTGCACCGCCATCGGATTTGGGCGGGTTCCAGGTTAAGTCAACAAAATCCTTATCCCAATTAGTAGGCTCCGGTCTGCCAGGCTTTTCCGGTTCATCAAATGGATTTTTGGCAATAATTGGCTTTTCGGTTTCTAAGTCCTCAGATTCTCCTTCCTTATTAACAGCTCTTACCCGGAATTTATACGGTTTACCTTCATGAAGTCCAATAACCTTTGCCTCAGGCTCGGTACTCTTTCCACATGGCAACCACTGACCAGTGTGTGGATCAAGTTTTTCTATTTCATAATAGTCGATAGGTGTACCGCCATTATCATCTGGTTTCTTCCACTTAAGTTTGCAGCTGTGCTTCGTTACATCATTGACCTCAAGAGGTCCTTTCGGTTTTCCTGGCTTTCCCAAAACTGTAACTTCCAGCTCAGCTTCGTCTTCACCGACTTCATTTGTTGCTTTGATTATGTATTTTCCGCTTTGAGATCTCAGAGCGCGCATAACAAAGAATTTCGTATTGTAATCAACATTATCGATTTTAACATTCTCTTCGTTGCTCTCTAGGGGCAATGAATTAAAGATCCATTCCACTTTCGGAGCTGGTTCTCCTTTTACGTTAATATCCAAGCTAATTGATAAACCAGTTTTAACGATCACCGGTTTTAAATTGGTTCGGTCAATATGAGGTTTTACTGAATAATAAGTAATATTAAAATTAAAAACATACAAATTAAATGAACAACGTTAGTGCAGACAACTTACGGAATCGAGGCTTTGCTATATGCCAATTTGTTTGCTCAGATGGGTCAGATGGTCCAGCCTTGTTCACAGCACGTACTCTGAATTTATATTGCTGTCCTTCTTCAAGCTTTTTGACAACTCCCTTACAAATTGGACTATCTGTTTCAACTGCCTTTACAAATTCTCCCGAATCTTTGTCCATTATTTCGATTATATAATTGGTAATAGGAGAGCCGCCATCTCGAATTGGTGGTTCCCATTTTAGTTTGACATGATGCTCATCCCAGTCTTCAAGCTCTGGAAGGCCAGGGGGCGCAGACACATCAAATGGATTTTTGGCAGTAATGGCCGATTCAGTTTCCAGAGGTTCCGATTCACCCTCCTCGTTAACAGCCTTAACTCTAAATTGGTAACGATGATTTGGATCCAAACCCTTTATCTCGATATCTGTTTTTTCTGAATCGACTGAACCGGCCGGTACCCATTTACCAGTTGCTGTATCCATTTTTTCTACTACATAGCCTGTAATAGGTATACCTCCATCATCCTTCGGCTTCTTCCATTTGAGCTTGCAACCCTCCTTATGAATATCGGAGACTTCTAATGGTCCTTCGGGCTTTGAAGGCTTATCCAAAATAATGACTTCAACCACGGCTTCATCAACGCCGTTTATGTTTTCAGCACGTAACTTATACTCGCCACTTTGCTTGCGAGATGTATCTAGCAATGTGAGTTTTGTATTGTAGTCTTCATTTTCTAACCGTACCTGCCCCGTAGGCGTTAGTTCGCCTTCTCTTAGGAACCAGGTTAAAGTTGGCGCCGGCTCTCCCTTGACGTCTACATCAAATTTAACCGTTTGGCCAGCGCGAACTTTGATGGGCTTCATTTTATCTCGGTTTATAGATGGCTTAACTAAAATCAAAAAAGGGAATTGTGTTACAAATAATCTCAACTTTCTATGAGGCTTTAAGATAAAATGAACTAAGCTGATCGATGTAGTCTTATATTTTATATAATATAATTGTTATGTGCTTTTGGCTTAATATTCTAATGGACGCAGACGAAATATATTCTGTTTTCTCCGCGAAGTTCTTGTGTAAAATAGACATTCTTACGATTTTTCGGCTTAGCCAAATGAGGCTCTGTTGCATCGCTGGGTTCGCTGGGACCGGCTTTATTAACTGCCCGCACTCGAAATTGGTATACATTGCCTTCAATAAGACCTTCAACATTTGCTTCAGGGGCGGATGTCTTTAAGTATAACATTTTTTAAAATACAATTGCTAGAATAATGTCTACGTAAAAATGCAAACGGTACTAAAATATAAATAACTTACATTGGTGCTGAGTACTTCATCCCAAATAGGGGAGAACTTATCTTTCTTTTCAATAATGTAACCAGTGATTGGAGCCCCTCCATCAGACTTGGGAGTCTCCCACTTCAACTTGACCATATGCTCGTTGTAATCCTCAATTTTGGGTGTACCCGGCTTACTAGCAGCATCATAGGGATTTTTCGCTATGATACTGCCATCGGTTTCCAAGGGTTCGGATTCTCCCTCCTCGTTAATTGCCTTGACACGAAACTGATACTCATGGCCTTCTTGAAGACCCTTGACATCAAATTCGGTATCGTTAGCAGAAGTTCGACCGACAGGTACCCATCGACCTTGTTTTTTATCAAACTTTTCAACCTGATATGCCGTAATAGGTTTTCCACCATCATCTTCAGGTTTTTTCCATTTTAGCTTACAGCTGTCTTTAGTAATATCTTTTACATCCAAGGGCCCCCTTGGTTTTCCTGGTGGAGCTAGAATATTGACCTCTACAGTAGCTTCATCCTCGCCGTGTTCATTCACAGCCTTTATTTTGTAGATGCCTGTGTGTTTACGAACTGTATCAAGAATTGAAATCTTGGTGTTGTATGGGATGTTTTTGATTTCGCTATTGCTTGGTAGTTCGTTCGGGTTGAGCTCTATATCATTTTGATACCATGTTATTGTGGGTGCAGGCTCGCCACGAACATTAACATCATACTTAATGGCCTTTCCGGCGCGAATCAATAATGGCTTTAAGTTTGATCGATCAATACGAGGCTTTACTGCGATTTAGAAATACAAATGGACAAAAATAAAATAAGTAAACTTTAGTGTGTTACATTATTAAATGGGCTCAAATATGAAATCTTAAATATTTCCCTATATATCAATACATATGCAAAAAGTGACTGCATCGGATACGAAGGGCATTATACTTACACTTTTTGTACTTAACAATCTGGGGAGCACTAGCATCTGAAGGGGGAGATAGCCCAGCTTTGTTAACTGCTATTACACGGAACTGATATTCTCCATATTCCTGTAGTCCTTCGACTGTGGCTTGCAGTTGATCTCCCGGAATTTCTAAAGCTTTTTCCCATTCAGGCTTATTTTTATCTTTTTTTTCAATTATGTATTTTTGAATCGGTGCTCCTCCGTCATTGTTAGGTGCCGTCCATTTTAAACTCACACTTTGATTATCATAATCAGTAACTTCCGGAGTTCCCGGTTTGTTAGGTTCATCGAATGGATCTTTTGCCACGACGCCGACCAAAGTAGTTAGAGGTTCAGATTCCCCTTCCTCATTAACAGCGGAAACGCGGAACATATACTCCGATCCAGGATTTAAGCCGGTTACTTCAAAGCTTGGTGGCTCTTTTTCACCAGGAGATCTTCCAACTCGAACCCATTTTCCAGTTGCCGTGTCCATTTTCTCAATTACATATTCCTTAATCGGTACTCCACCATCATCTTCAGGTTTTTTCCATTGAAGTTGGCACCCAGTTGCAGTAACGTCGCTGACGGCAAGAGGTCCTTTTGGTGAACTGGGTTTTCCAAGAACAACTAATTCCACGGTTTCGCGGTCAATACCATTGCGGTTTTCTGCTTTTAAAGTATAAAATCCGCTGTCTTTACGCAAAGCATTTGTAATGCTAAAGTCTGTGTGATAGTCAACATTTTCTATCTTTATTCGATCTCCGTTGGTTAATGGAATATCATCCCTCCAACTCCAGTGAAGGTTTGGTATTGGTTCCCCGATGACATCAACTGACCATTTATGAGTACGGCCACTTTTTATTGTTACTCGTTTAAAAGTGGACCTATCGATTTGCGGTTTAACTAAAAGTTTAATAAACACGAATTAATTTTAAAATGTGTTTTTACATCATTGACATTTTAAGTATTTTTATATAATACATACACTGTATAAGCGTTGGCAGTAAAGCTGATGCGAATATTGTCGAAGTGATTTCCTACAGAGCGTTCAATCAGAATTATACATGCAAAGCATTATGTTATTTTATACAAATTTTCCACATCCGGTAACCCTAAATTAACTTATAAACATTACAACTTAAGTGTCTTTTAGCCTATATGTGGCAACGTTCTTAGTTATGGACTTGTCTAATGGAATGAAAAATTTCTTTGTAAAGGTACACGGTAAATCGCAAGGTAGTTCTACTGTTATTAGATAATTGATTTCGATAAGGAGTAATTTATTTAAAAGTAATAAACGCGAAAACCCTTATAGACGGCAGTTTTCTGACTATAAAATACATGGATAACATCAATAAATTCCTTTCTTATTAAATAGGTTAAGTTGTTTTTAATTTTAGAAAACCATTCGCTCAACGTAAAAATGTGATTATTAGTGGGTAGGGCAAAAATATTTGCGTGTTAATTAAATTTCTGATAATTTTTATGTTCATATAAATCTGAAAGCAATATTTAAAAGGTTTGTGACGCGTGTTTAAATATTAAGCCAAAGCAAGTATGCAGATGGATTTGAAAATAATTTATGACTAGACTTACGGTTTTTGTGTTTGCAGAGGTGATTGTCGGTTGGCTGAGAAGGTTCAGAGAGACCCGCCTTATTAACGGCCCTAACTCGGAACTGATAGACCATTTTTTCTTTTAGGCCCTCCACCGTACATTCGGGAGTGGGGTCCTCAGTCCTCGCCACTTCACTCCATGTTGGTGAGAATTTGTCTTTGATTTCGACGACATAATGGGTAATAGGTCGTCCGCCATCTGAAGGCGGTCGCTTCCATTTTAAAAGAACACTCTTGTTATCATAATCATCGATAACTGGCTGGCTGGGAGGACTTGGTGGGTCATACGGATTCTTTGCAACAATGGCATCGGAAGTCTCAAGTGGCTCGGATTCGCCTTCTTTGTTAATAGCTTTGACGCGAAACTTGTATTTCTTATTTGGCGTCAGTCCCTTAAAGTCAAATGAAGTCTCGTTTGGACCTACTTCGCCGGCTGGTATCCAGCGTCCTGTCTCTTCGTCCATTCGCTCTAAAGCATACCCAGTAATTTCACAACCACCGTCATCATCAGGACGCTTCCACTTCATTTTAATATGGTTGGCGCGAACTTCTTCTGGTTCGAATGGTCCACCAGGAGCAAGTGGTCGGTCAAGAACCACAACTTGGGCCTCGGACTCAATTGTTCCTGAGCTGTTTGACAGTATTAATTTATAATTTCCGGTATCCTTCCGTATAGATTTTTTAATAGTAATTGATGAGTTCCTTTCCAACTGATCTAAGCAAATGCGCTGGTTGTCGAACTTTAGATTGTCGTTTCCCTTTACCCAAGTTGCTGCTGGTTCCGGTTCACCATCATATTTTATATCGAATCGAATGGTTTGTCCCTTCTTTACGGTAATGTTTTTAAGGCCGTCCCCAACAAGGAAGGGCTTTACAAAACGGCATTTTGCAATAATGGATTTTGTCTTGTCGCTAGGCTCACCTGGACCTGCTTTGTTAACAGCACGGACTCGGAATTCGTACTGTTGCCCCTCTTTCAGCCCGTCAACTGTAGCAGTTCTAGCATCGCCGTCAACCTTCTTACCGGCTACCCAATCGTTAGAGAACTTTTCTTTGTATTCCACAATATATTCAGTTATGGGATCCCCGCCATCACTTTCGGGGGCTTCCCACTTCAGATCCGCATGATCCTTATCCCAATCGGTAAGATCAACTGCCTTCGGCTTTCCCGGCTCATCCCATGGATCTTTCGCTAGTATGGTATTTTTGAATGTTGCCGGATCTGAGGGGCCAATTGTGTTGACAGCACGAATACGGAATCTGTATTGCTTCTTTGGGATCAAGTCGTCGATTTTTTTCAGACATGGTTCATTAGGTAGAACCTCAGCGACTGTCTCCCAGCCTTGTTTCTTGCTCAAGTCCTGCCGTTCGATAACATATTTGGTTATAGGAGTACCACCATCGTCAACTGGTGGCTTAAAGTTAACTACACAGGAGCTCTGATATACATCAGTAATATCAATTTCCTGCGGGGGCTGTGGCACATCTTGGAAAATAACTTTAACGTCTTTGGTATCCTCACCTTGACCATTAGAAATTTTAATTTGATATGGACCGGTTAAATCTCTAGAAGGCTTCTTTATTTTAAATGTGACTTTGTCATCGGTAATAGCAACCTCCACATCCTTAACCGGCAATGGTTTGCCGTCTTTTAACAATTTGGCCTCTACCGGTGTTTGCTTTGTACCGGAAACTAAATTAAAAAAGTTTGCAATTTTAGTGTAGGTCATACATATGTGTTAGGAGTTAAATTAATAGTAATTTTTGTTTTCTTTCGAGTAAGTATAAATCATATTAATAGGCGTTGATGTGCTTTACTCCCAATAATTTATTATACCCGTTACTCGTAGAGTAAAAGGGTATATTGTATTCGTGCAAAAGTATGTAACAGGTAGAAGGAAGCGTTTCCGTCCCTATAAAGTATATACGAGGTGTGTTCAAAAAGTAAGGTGACTTTGTATTTTCAAGAAAAACTATTAATTTATTTATCAATATTTATGTTGTCCCCTTCAAAGTAATCCCCCTCAGATACAATACACTTATGCCAACGGTTTTCCAATCCTCAAAGCACTTCCCATAAGCACTTTTCGGTATAGCCTTGAGCTCTTGCAGCGATGCAGTCTTTATCTCTTCAATCGTTGCAAATCTCCGTCCTTTCATAGGTCTCTTCAGTTTTGGGAACAAGAAAAAGTCACATGGGGCCAAATCCGGTGAATATGGTGGCTGAGGCATTATTGTGGTGTTGTTTTTGGCCAAAAAATCTCTCACAAGCAAAGATGAGTGAGCAGGGGCATTATCGTGATGCAAAAGCCATGAATTGTTTTTCCACAATTCTGGACGTTTCTTTCGTATTGCTTCTCGCAAACGGCGCATAACTTCCAGATAATACTGTTTATTGACCGTACGACCATATAGTAAGAACTCCTGATGCACCACGCCATGGTAATCGAAGAAAACAGTGATCAAAACTTTGACATTTGATCGAACTTGGCGTGCTTTTTTCGGTCTTGGCTCGCCTGGGCTCTTCCATTGGGACGATTGGGCTTTGGTTTCGATATCATAACCATATACCCATGATTCGTCACCAGTTATGACCCTTTTGAGTAAATCTGGGTCGTCGTTGACGTCATTCAACAGCTCTTGAGCGATGCTCATGCGACGGTTCTTTTGGTCAAAATTCAGCAATTTCGGAACAAACTTCGCTGACACACGACTCATACCCAAAACGTTTGAAAAAATTTCATGGCACGAGCCAAGCGTTATACCGACATCTTCAGCAACTTCTCTGATAGTGATTCGACGATTTTCCAAAACAATTTTCGTCACTGCTTGAACGTTTTCATCAGTTGTTGACGTGCTTGGGCGTCCAGAGCGAGGCTGGTCATTGGCATCTTCCCGGCCATCTTGGAAGAGTTTGTACCACTTGTACACATTTTTTTTACTCAGAACAGTTTCACCGTATGCCACTGTCAACATTTCAAGTGTTTCAGAGCACTTAATTTTATTTTTTACACAAAATTTGATGCAAATCCTTTGATCCATATTTTTCGATAGCAAAAAATCGCCGAGCTCGCAAAATAACTTGTAACTTTACGCCTCTCACAACCAAACAAAAGAGGATGTTCCATTGAAACTTGGTACAGATGTTAGGGAAGAGTGTACCAATATAACAAAACAAAAAAATCGATAATCGAAAATATGTTGCCCGCGAAATTTGAAAAGTCACCTTACTTTTTGAACACACCTCGTATATTCTTGAACGCTGGGATCTCGGAAACTATAAAAGCTAGAAGATTGGCATTTTGCATGTAGATTTTAGGAGTTCCTACGCAGCGCAAGTTTGTTTCAAAATAGTGCCACGCCCCCTCTGACGCCCCCTCTTTCGCCCACAAGCCACAAGCTGTGGCTACAGTTTTGATGCTATTATGAAAATTTTAATTGATATGTATTTGTTTCGTCAATACCTATCGATTGGCCTAATAAAAGTTTGGCACGCCCACTCTAATGCCCAAAAACCCATTAAACGCTTAAGCCTGGCTAGCGCTTACATTTCCGCCTTTCATGGCCCTTGGTACCAATGTCTTGGGATAGATGGCGCAATACAATAGCGCCATCTAACGGATGACTTTGGAACAGCTGGTCAAGGTGCTCAACGGAGTCAACGTTAATTCTCGATAAGGATTTCTATTAAAGGATTTTCCGATGGTTTGGAGGTCTGAGTCAAACAATGGCGTATGTGTGTATGTATGTAAGCATTGCACTCAAAAGCATAAACATAAACACAGCTGTTGGTGCAGGACAAAAGCTGCCTGCGCTAAAGGAGCGTTGGTGCTGATGCTCGTGCTGTAAAGCTGCCAGCTCTAAGAGTAACGGGTGTCCATTAGTCGAGGCACTCGACTATAGCGTTCTCAGTTGTTTATATTGTAGAACGACGTGCAAATGTATGTTTAGAGGTATTCAAAATTTTTGTATGAATTACTCTATAATTTATAAGACTTATTTAAAAACAGGAAAGGAAGCAAACTTCCTTGCAACTATTTATTTGCGAGTATATGTCAATTTTTTGAAGAAATTTTCGGTAGTTCATATGGGAGCTACATATATTATAAATACCCGTCCGATTCAGTCCGTTTCGACTTTTACACTACCAGCAATATAAAAACCCCTTTTACGAAAGTTTGATCTTAAACTGAAACAGGCAGACGGGTAGACGGAAGGGCATGGCTAGATCGGGTCTTCTGGTAATGCTGATCATAAATATATATGCTTTATAGGGTGACCTCTTCTTTACTGCGTTGCAAACATTTGACTTAAAAATCATACCTTCTGCGAGGGTATAAAAGTGATGTTATTAAATTTATATTTAAATAGAATCAAGAACATTAGAAAAATACTGTTGGCCTTGTCTCAACAATTTATGAAAAAAATTTGTTCAAGCGGACTTTCTGGGACAGTATTCTTACCTTTAAATGGTACTTCTACAACAACAGGGGCACTGATAGGTCCGGCAAATTCATCAGGGCAATCAATGTTCGGTTTACTTTCTCCCTTGCGAATAGAAAGATTGCATTTTGAACTAAGTTGTCCAGACTCGCAAGTTATTTCGCCCTCATTCGACATATCCAAACATTTAAAGATTAGTTGATGCTTGCCGCCACCCAAGTTCTTGATCTCGACAAGTTTACTCGGTACTATTGGTTCTCCGTTAAACTTCCAGTCACATGGCGCTGTTTGATCCTGAAGCTCCACATCGAGAACCAACTTTTCTCTTTCAACGGCATCTGTGTCCTTGAGTTTTTTGTTAAATCGGTTTTGATCTTTAAATTTTAAAAATTATGGATAAACGGGTTAAAACATTTTATGTATTACTAAGGATAGCTTTTATAAAAATGGGTAAAAGAGTAAATGTATAAAAAAATTTGTATTACATAGGTTTATTTGGCAATAAAAATGATCGATCTACCTTCTTTACTTGCACATAAGATTTTAAGCAGTAAAAGCTTTTGCGACTTATTCGGTACCGAAAAAATATGTACTTGCGTTTGTAATTGATCAATAACGCGGAACAACAAAATAATACATTGCAAAAGGTGCAAGCCCTTACATACAAGAAATGGAAAGAGCAGTTAACACATAAAGTGCGATTGAACTCAATGTCGTGTATTTTTTGTCTTATTTATATTAGATAATAACTGCAAAATATGTTATGCAAGTACTTTCAACGAGTAGCATTGAAGCTGATAAACTGAATTACTTAGAAAGATATTGTCAGACGGGTATGGTTTTTATAAATAATAATGTTGTTATGTGAAGACTTACAGTTAATAATTATTTCTGCCTCTGTATTATCAGCGTTTGTTGTACATTTGAATTGGCCGGCATCAGTTACCTTACAGTCTTTGATGACTAACTTTCGCTTTCGACCGTCTTTTACAATTTGAATGCGCTTATCGGGTTTTATTTCTTCACCATTACGGAACCATTGTACTTCCCCCATAGCATCATCGATTTCACAGGCAAGCGTCACTGTGTCTTTTTCAATGCATTGCTGAGACTTTAGAACCTTAACAAATTTGTAGGGGTACTCTGAAACCTTAAGGTTACACTCAGTCTTATCAGATTGCTTATCCAATTGGCATCTATATAGTCCGGAATCCTCAAGAACAGAGTCTTTAATGATAAGCTTTAGGTTGCCGTTTATGTCTTTGGAGATAAGGTAGCGAGGATCGTCAGACTCTAACTTTGTATTGTCTTTGAACCAATGTACATTAGCCATACTGCTGCTAACAGAACATTCTAGGGTAGTCTCGTGCTGGGTAAATCCTTCCAGTTTCTTTTTGAGGGGTTTTGTAAATGTGTAGGTAGGATCGGCTTCTTCGACATTTAAAAAGGCTGTGCTTGACACGCCGCCGATTTCAACAGTATATTTGCCAGTGTCTTCGACTTTTGGTCCCGTTATAATCAGCTGATATGTATCATTTTCTTGTTTAAACTTAAATTTACTGCCCGTAAACACCTCCTATAATTAAGTAGGTATTAGACATTGGATAAATTTGTTGGCAAAGCTCTCAATACTGTTGGATATCGAGCTGGGTCGGGATGGTTGTACTTACGTCCTTTCGGAATAGCCACTTGGGCTTACAATTGGGTTTGCTGAATCTGGCTTCAAATACAACCTTTTTGTCCTTTCCCTCTTTCGCGAATTGGTCGATAAGTGGGCTGAGGAAAGACTCAACCTTCTGTGCTCATATATTGTAAGTTGATACGTTGTCAAAAATGGGTAAAGTTTTGTAAATTTGATATACGATTAATAAATAGTCTTAATTTTTTTCTTATCATATTAACCTAATCAAAATACTTCTCACATATATACGCATGTAATTTAATTTGTATTACAAAGTCATATATATAAGAGACATATTTTGATAGGATGGGTTATTTATTGTTATTTTCTTATTTATTTATTAATGCGAGCCCAAAAAACAAAGTATGTTATAGATTTTTTTCGATATTTTCAAAAAGAAAAACACCAACGAGTTTTTTCCACATTCTAATAGCTTTTTATAGAAGATTTCTGTATTTATAATTTTGAACGCCATATTCGCTTGGTGTATTAATATAATGCAATAAACCAAAATGTATATTACATTTATTGATTAAACTCCAAATCACACGTTGGTTATATTTTAATTTATTTTTTAAGACAACGTTAAAAAAAAATTAACACATAAACCAATATAATATACATATTTATATCACAATTTATTATTGCAGTTTAAATTATTCATTAACGGACCTGTAAATTTGTATTGTTTGTTAATACAAAAGTCGACGTTGTACGTGGGTTAAAATACCTTTCTAGCTAAGGTCATTACGACGATGGTTATTTTTAATAAAGGGCTATTAAAATTTCATTTAAATGCACTAACTTTAAACTGGAATATAGAGTGTATTTATAATAAACAAACATGTTTGGGAGAAAGCCTATTTAAATTTAAATGAAATATGTAAAACTAGGCAAGAAACAAGAAAAAAATAATGACTTTTTTATATTTAGCCATTTTGCTTTCTATACAAAATAGTCACCTGATTATTATTACATTCCAAATATTTATAATCAATAGCTAAACATTGTCATGTTAAAAGTGGTTTCAAGGTGTTTGACCCACTTGTGGTTGAAATAATATACTAGGATGGTGTTGGTGTACTTTAAATAAATAAATGCTGGCGGCTCCTTTCTTGTGAAATGTTTTAACGACCTAACTTCCTAACATAACTAACTAACATATATTTTAAAACATGTTGAAGGACGCTTCAGCTAAGCTTCAAAAGGACAAAGCTTTCAGCCAGCAACTGCATACAAATAATTGGATCTATTCAAAAATTTTTTTTACATTCGATTTGAGTATAGACAATTTTTTTTCGCAACGTAGAAAACTGGTATGTTTATTCTACAAAAATTCAAAAAGTAGGTTTGCTAAGTGTTTTTTTTAGGAATATCCAGAATATTTGATAATATTTTATTACTTATCGTATATCGAATTTTTAATTAAGTAGAAGCATGTATATATTTTAAAGCTTCTCCTCAATAAAGTACAAATTTTTACAATAATAATTGAATCTCCAACCGCGAAAATAACGAGTGCAAAATTTCTTGAAATCGCATTCGTTATTTTTTGGGTTGCATTTTAAATAATGAAAATGTTTACATACTACGAGATATATGCAGTGCTCTTAATTGTGCAAGCATTTCGAACATTTCTGCCAAACATTAAGCAGTACAGATGCGATGTTTTTAGAGTGGAAAACTCTTCATGGAATGACAGAAAGCTTAAGTAACAAATAACAAAATTCAAATTAAGCCTTATACTTCAGAGAAAGTGCCAAGATTTGCAAAGTTACTTTTCGGAACATTTTTTTTGCGGTTAAAAGCGATATCAAGAGCAAAAATATGCAATAAAATAAGTTGATATCGAAACCGTATTATTCTATAACAAATTAACAAAAATCAATAATCGCTTCACCACTGAAAAATAATATAAGTAATACAAAATATTAATTTGAAATTAAATATTATATATATATTTATATATATATATATATATATAAACAAAGCGCACCTCCTCTCGCCGAAACGGATGTAATGTCGGCCAATCGGGAATCAGCTCAGCTAAAGATGGTCTACGCGATCCTGGACCCTAAATTTTATTTTCAATAATCCAATGATAATATATTCAGTTTATAATTGTTGAAAATTTAAATACGGTAATTTAATTACAGGCGTCATTATAAGATAATATCAATTAAAATATTTATATATATTTCACCTGACTATACCTCGATAGCTGAATTGTAATATTTGTCTTTATTTGTGCTTTAATACTGACGCGATTTAAATTTCTTGATCTATGGGAAATAACTAAATGAAACTTAAGCTGCGGCCAACGTTCACTTGCCACAAAGATTCAGTTTAGTAAGCTTAAAGTATGCAGAGTACAACGTTTTAAAATAAATGCAAGAAATAAGAATGTAGCAAGGCTCTACTAAACTGAATCAGAGTGCCAATATATGATAGAGAATTCCACACCTTCATCAGCCAGTCTGTTTAAAGCGTTTAACTTGGTTCTTACCCTTTCAACTTTTTTAAGGGCCGGCAACGGTTTTTCCGTTTCTTTTAGGTCACCCCAATTGGGGTCCTGTTCGTCTTTGTCCCATTTTTGATAACGACGTTTTTTTAGCATAGCACGAAAATCCATGCCACTTGAATCAGATACATAGAGCTGCATCTCGGCGGAATCCTCACCATGAATGTTCGAAACAACAATCTTGTATTTGCTCTCATCGTTGGGCTTGCACTTACGCATACACAAAGTAATTGTGTTTGTCTGCCCATCTGTGAGGAACTTAAACCGACCACCCTCAAGGATTTCACTAACTCCCTTGTAGAATTTGAATGTTGGTGCTGGACTGCCTTCGACTCCAACCGTAAGGTAAGCGGTAGAGTCTAGAAAAACAAGTACAAAGCATGCTCATGTTAACAAATACACTTGATTAGTCAGATTTTTCAACGGAGTGGGTTCAGGGTTCGCATAGCAACACTCACAATAAAAACCGTATGGGTACTTGAAAAACACCATTAAAACGAGTACGAAATTTAATTTCGGAAAAAAACATCATATTAAGCAAGAACAGAGAGATATACGCAAACTTCATGGCAACTATCGGATTTAGTCGCCCGATCGGGAAGTTTTTCTAACATAGTCAGAGTACTAATTCACTGTACAAAAAATATTATATATCTATAGATTGGAACTTTTTTTTAAATTTAATGCCCGATTATTCTGTTCAATTGATCAATAAAAACACATTATAACTCGGTGAAAATGTCGTGACGATTTGATATTTTGATATTAAAATTTGACTAAAAATGTTGTCATTTGGCCGCTTCAGAAAATAATTTAAGATTTTTGTCTTCACTGGCATTTATAATAGCAACATGCCGAATAAGAAAGTCATTATTTAGAAACTTTAAATTTATTTTTGGATATATATGTGTAAATACAAGTACAAATATTTTAGTTTGTACTTTTTGATTGATAGGCGTTAAGACTAATTTATTACTTCTATAAATATCATATTTTACTTTATTAACTTCTGGTTGAAATTTTAAAGACTGCGGGCTTTGCGTAAATATTGCTGTTATTTTGCATATTATGTTGACTTCATTTATGTTGGTTGAATTCATAATAATTTAAAATTTTTTTTAAAAATTACATATTGCTCTAAAGGTATTTGGTGAACATTTTTATTTCTTTAACTTACGAACAATTTATTATAACCTTTTCCTGTATCCAGGATTCAAAATGCACCAACATGTTCTGCCGTCCATAGTGATAATGCTATGGTCATTAGGATTTCTGAACTCTGAATTTTCTATCGACTTTAACAGCCTCCTTAAATAATGAATACATACCTTCCACGACGGAGTAAGACTCTTGGACATCGACGATTGAAGGAGGACCTCCATCACCGACATCCCGTAATGGCGTGGATGGCTTGTTTATTAGATCTTCTAGATCTTGCACGCTTGGGCGCCGTACATCAATCGATGGTCTTCTCCGCTATTTTCCAAACACATTAACATTGACACAGATGATGATAAAGACGGGAAAAATACAAACAAATAAACAAATATAAGGAACAATGATTACAGGAAATTATGATGTGTAAAATGCCTGAATAACATTCAAGATAAAAATAATCAGGCATGTTCCGATTTACTAATTGAAAGTGAAAATTCAAATTTCAATCTAGTCAAATCTTTCGAATTGTAAGGATCGAAAAAGGCCTGAATAATACATATATTTATGTTGTTAATATTCGTAAGATATAATAAAGATATAATAATTTTTAAACGAAAAATTTAAATGCATTCCGCTGACAGTGTGGGGATAGGTATACCGAACTGTCAAAGTAACGTAAAATCAAAACTACAAACACATTCTACTTATGGTACAGGTTAGACAAATGATTGAATATTGTTAATAAAAGTGATTATTTATTCATCACAATCCTAACCAGATATGGATTTACTTATCCACACATGGTTCCAGAACTATTAGAATTCTAAAAATATTAGGTAAAATTCATTACAAATTCAATGCAGTGCACGTTGAAGATTCTAAGTTATACGGGATCCTATTATGGGTCTTATCCTTAAGATAAATGTCTATTTTATGTACATTTTTTAAATAAATGTATGATAATACAGATTTCTGTAAGCAGGTACTGCTGAATCATGTCAATCAGCAGACTATATAAACACAGAAATCAAGCAAGTGGTTTAATATGTGCATTTACACTAAAAACTAGATTTGAATGGCGTAAACTAAAGTAGCTAATCCGTTTTTGCTTTATTATGGCGATGTTGAACTCAATTTTGAAAGCTCTAAGGGTACGACATAATATACATTTACCACTATAGGCACAGTTACAAAAAGTGCTTACAGAAAAACTATTTAAAAACTTGGATCGAAAAAATAGTTATTTGTTTAATTTTCGATGCGACCATTATAAATGATTAAATATAAACATTCAAATAATTCATTCATTCAATATTTTGGTAAAATGGCAATTTGGGTTATTTCCTTTTATCATTATCATAAAACTAATACGTTTATAAAGTTTGAACGAACATTTCATTGATATAAATTCTTATATAAATTCATTGTATCCAAACAAATATTGTAAATCTGTTAACGAAACTTTTCTCATTTAATTAGAAATTATTTTTCGAGCATTTCGGTGCGATTTATAATATTATCTTTAATGGTCATGAGTACATTGTTTTATTTAAAAGGATAGTGTCGCACTTTTTTAACAAATAAAGTTTTGGATAGGATTTCTAGCCGCGAATCTAATAATTAATTAATTATCGAAAGAAAAGTGTTCCCAGCGTAAAGCTAACTTCGGCAATCCGAAGCTAAATACCCTTGCGGGTCATAGCAACAATTTATAACAGCGGGTACTATTTAAATATACATGACAGATATAGGATAATGTCAACTAATGTGCTAGTTCCAAAATGATGTGAAATTGGTTTCACGTCTCGCCCCAGGCCTCTCATCAATAGATATTACGGCTTATGTCCGTAACAAAATCAAAGTTGATGATCCGATGGTTGAACAATTTAAATGTTCTTATGCTAGGAAAGTATCACAATTTAAGATTGGTTTTCCTTGTGCTAATTTTGCATCTGTGTGTTCCGCCAGTTTCTAGCCCACGGGCATATTTGAAAAAAAGCGAAGAAAAAAAAATAGTTCAAGGGAAATGGAAAATACCATTAAAGAACCATTCCTAGCGCCCTCCATATCCTCTTCTGCCCTTAAAAAACTAGCCTCCTCTTTTCTTCTTTCCTATCAGAATACGAGAGGGTTACTTAGTAAGCTAACTAAATTGTATTGGTATAGTTTTGAGTTTATATATAATATTATTGTATGTACAGAAACCTCCGAAATTTTCAGGCTTGATCGTCAGTCCAGATAAATGGGTAGATTTTTGATTGCTGTCGACTCAACCCTTTCGTCTGAATTACTTATTATTATTATTTTGAAAAATTGAATGACTATGTATAAAATGATCGTATCCCGGAAGTTTTATATATATTACTTGTTCATGTATCCAACCATCTGACGAAAACTCTCATATTTTACTTCCTTTAGCTCAGCATGATATTATGCTTCACATGCGCTATTCCAAGTAAACCATGTCAAAAACTCCTTTGAACGTTTACTGGATTTCTGTTTTGTTTCAAGTCCAGAAGGCGTTTTTCTATTAAGAACATTACCACTTACACAACCGGAAGATCCCTATCACCCAATTCTAGAGCTGACTGTATATGCGAGAACATAGCTGAATAAAAAATCCGAATAGTCTGTTAAAGTCTGTGTGTTCCGTTTTACTATCCGTTAATTTCAAATCTGACTCATTTATGGGTCCAGTTTTACAAGATCAAAAACAGTTTTATAATTTTGTTAACACTAAGCGTAAATCAGCCTGTTACCCAGCATCGCTATCACTTGAAAATTCAGGCAATTGCCGATCTATTTTCCCAGTTCTTCCAGACAACATATTCTGTTTCCTCCCGTCCAAATCCAAGTCAAACTTAATTTTTTGTCCGAAGCTAAGGGAAAGCTACCTTCTCTTGGATCTGCATAAAGTAAAGCCAGTCTAGAAACCGGATCCCGACGGAGGTTCAGGCTGCCTGCTTAGATATTGTGCTGAAATTTCCGAGTTACTGGAGACTTCTCTGTGCCTAATAGAATTACCAGGTACTATATTCCTCTTACTTTGATCTACTTATGATAAAACATTTTTATTAAACATTTAGAGTACTGTTTAATGACTACAATAGACCACCATACTACCGGCTCTTTGCCAATCTTAAATGCATTAATTTTATCTTATGTACCAAAAAATTAGTATTAGTATTTGGTTTCGTATGTATTTTCTATTATGTCCCCTTTCACTTCCCGCGATCTGTTTTTTTACGTTCATTAGGGAATAATAATCATAAAAGGAATATCTTTGTTTAGCACATAAACAAGTCTCCTACCAAAACATAAGATTTAAAATCATTATGATATCTTAAATACCTGGTGCATAGTGACATAGCTTACAATATTAAATCGACAATTAAATCAATAGAGGAACGAAAGTTGATCATGTTGGTCAAGTAAGTTACCCGATTACAAAAGTTATATTGACCATTTTATACTGTAAATCTACTCTGGAAATATGACCTTCGATTTTTATATGAAATGTTTTCGAGTAAAAGTTAAGAATCTCTTTTTAGAAAGAGCGTAATAAAAATTTTTTCAAATTTCCGATTCAACTTATGGTACAAAATTTGTATATAATGATTGGATAACAAAAATATGGGTATTTACATAGATTTTACACCGAATGTTACATACATATGTACGTCCTACTATTTTAATATAATATAACTTCATTTCCATAATTAATAAAAGGCAGGCGAACTCAAGTATTAAGCAGAAATGGTCGATAAACTCGACCACAATTTTAAGACCTGTTTCGTGTCCCCCATTTCTCCGGGTCGTTGTTGCTTTTGCTAACGTATTTTAGAAAAATAAAAAAAAGTCGGAAAAGGGATAAGTAGGTCATACAACTTCACTTTTGATTTAATTTGTTTTGTTTTAAAAATAAAAGCGTAGTATTCAAAATAATGTGTGTTCTAATCTTTAAAAATTGTATATATTTTGAATGATCTGATTTCTTAATAGGGTTTTTGCAATTAAGAAAATCTTTGGCACAATTTTTGGCACATGCAAACTAAAACGAAAACCGATCTGAGAAATCAGATCGTGAATCCGTTTTTATTTATAGTGTATAAGGTCCGTTCTAATAAGTGACATGCTGACTTAATTCTGCAATATTAAACTAAAATTGGGCCAATTTTATAAATTTAAAACAAATATTTATTATTTGGACAAAATAGAGTAAGAAACCAATGTACCAAATTGGGTTTATTAACTACTTATTAAAAAGAGTGGATGCAATTAGATACGAGTTATGACGTATAACAAATACTCTACTAGGTTTTTAAACTCTGCTTCAAGTAGTGGTAGTTAAAATAATTAGAACCCGTTGAACTTATACAGGTAAGTGTGCGAGGTTCTAGTATAACATATGAGTCGTGTATTTTTGAATGAGTTTTGAGTCAAAGGACCATTTTTTGTATTTATTTTTGAAGTATGTGCGTTGTTGTCTTGAGATGGAATGCGAATCACCAAATGTTAAAAATAAGTTCTAGTAACAAAACTAATTAGGCAACAACGATCTGCAGCTAACTCTCACCTGTCCTTCACCGACCTCGCCTGGCCTCAACAACTGTAATATTATTGAATCGTATTATAATGCTGATCATGAAATTAGGCACTCTAGCATACATCATTGAAATAATACGTCTTGTAAGTATCAATGTGTGTAGATATTGTGTTTGGTTTGGTTTTTGTAGCCCTTTTAGGAGACAATATTCTAAAGCAGATGGTGTGCTCCTGCTTGATTATTTTTTTTATTTGCCTATATGTATTATTTTCATAGTTCTTATAACAATATTTACTATAATAGAGTTTCTTTTAATACTTAGCGTTAAATTTAACGGAACCAAAACCGTAGTAATCCCAAATCGGTTACTGTTAGATATTGAACTAGATGTTGTCCGATCACTGGCAATAATTTATTTGAACAATAAACCTTAGCCGCAGAAATGACCGTAATGAATCAAAACTATATATTCTCTGCATCACTCAATGAAATTAGCTAGTATATAATCTACAAAAATATGCACATGTCTTATATGCTCTGCAACATACATACATATATGTAAAAGGAATGTCGTGCACGGTCGAAAAGAATATGAATACATATGTATATACATATGTACGCATTGGCAGGCACAGTGATATACCGCAATGCAGTGATCTACATCTGGGGAAATAGAAAGTATTTTGTATGTCAAAATATTGTTTGCTTTGACTTATTTTTGGCTTTCATTTGTCAAAATTTGACTGTAGTATAAAAATAAAATTATGCTGTATATATCTGGGCTCATGTCCGATATTTTTAAACCAAGTACGTTGTATAAATTTTGTTTTCCGTACATTAGGCCAAAATCTAGGGCAAGCATTATGAACCTAAAATAAAATTATGACATACATATATAACAGATTCGGGTTTCTTCTATACCCGAATGGAACCTCTTATTGGGCAGTTCGAATTTTCCTCTTTTGTTGGATATTTATAGACATAACAGCATGGCATATATACCTTATTTAACATTATTTGATCTTTTTGCTAAAAGCCTGCGAAGCATCTTTTATAATGTCTGGCAAAATATTTAGATTTCTTACCCGCGTGTCCATTACTTCGCCGGGACGGAGTTTCTTCTGTTTTGGGTTGTTCATTGATGAAGGATTTGCGGAGTGGGTGTACAAGTGTTGTTGTTGAATGCAAAGGGTATGCGTTGGAGTATTTAATGTTTTATTGTTGAGATTTTGAGAACGGTTTTGTTGGATTGTTATTAAATGAAGTTGTATTGATAGATTGTTGGTTGGCGGGTTGATTGTTGTTTAGTTTGAAGGACATTTTGCATATATGGTAGGTACATAAAAGGGAACACAGTAAATACAAATATACATTAGCTACATTGGAGTGATTAACTATTTTTCATAAGCGCATACACTTAATCAAAATTTTCCACTGTTAATCGACAAAGCAGTAATTTAATCACATGTATATTTTGTTGTTTATTAATAAAACAATTAAAACTACTTTAAAATAATTATCAAGTGTGCTATTCCTGCTCTAAGCCTGAAAATAGACCTTAATTAAATCATGTGATTTTGAAAGATTACAACTGATTGTTTTTTTTATCAAAATAGTGTACTTTTAAATAATGAATGTCGTTCTTTTCATATTGGAAAGCCTATGGAATATCATATGTAAGCATCATGAAACTATGGAGTAAAGTTTTTTAAATATACTGTTATGTTTATACACGTGTATATTCATGCATACATACATATGTGAAAGAGTGTAGGCAAAAAAGTAGTATTAAATGACCCACACTTATCTAACAATTTATATTCTGATTTAACTTATATATATATATGCTTTTGGTTTCTAATTCGCTTTAGGCCAACATTAATCAACTGTCTGGGGCAAGCTTGAATTTGTTTAAACTGCTTGCGTAAACAGCACCATGAACTCTTGTATGCAACACTTTACACGTTGCCCAGAACATCCATTTTACCAGCACTTCATTACCTACCGCTTACGGTTAATAACTGAATAATTTTACACTCAAAAAATAAAGTCAAAAAATATAAAAATTTCCAAATATTTATATTTAACCTCTTTCCAAAACAAGAAAGGAAGGAAACTTCGGCAAGCCGAAATCTATATACCCTTGCAGTTATTACAAAATGATTTCTTTGGCTATATTATCAAAAACAATGGAGCTATGTCGATTTCGTGCTGCATTTGGTCATCGTTTCTATGGCAGCTATATGATATTGTTGTCCGATTTTGACAAAACTAAAAACGTAATTCTGATATAGTAAATAATTAGTATATCTCAAAGGAATATTTTGATAAAGAGAAAAACAGCAAAATAATTTTTTTTTTAATTTTATTTTTTTAATTTTTTTATTTTTATGAGCAATATGATATAGATGTCCGATTTTAATTTAATTAAAACCGAAATTCCATAGTATTTAAATATTACCAAGTCCTAAAGAACAACAAAAAGATTAAAAACAACAAAGTTATACTTTTTAAACATTTTTTGTCCGGTTGTTCCTATGTGAGGTTTATAATACCTGTAATAGAAAGACAACTTTGGGGAAAGTTTCAAGCAGATTAAAACTGAGGGACAAGTATGCGTACAAACGGACAGATGGACGGACAGACGGACATGGCTTGATCGCATCTTCTGGTGATGCTGATCAAAAATATATATACTTTATAGGGTCGGAAATGTCTCCTTCACGGCGTTGCAAACTTTTGACTGAAATTATAATACTCTCTGCATGGGTATACATAAAAAACATCACACCTTGTTTGAGAATTAGATTTTTGGAAATGCAATATTTTTTTTGTGAGATCAAAAAATTTGTAATTTGCCTCAAGAAAAACGTATGGCAAGTTTTTTAATTTTGCGGCTTAATTTTTTTTGAGTGTAAGATTTTCTACACTCAAATGTTTAAAAACATTATTTAATCAAATGGTCCTGCGAGCCTTCTTTACCGCTTACCTCGTCATTGATGATTAGTGATGGTCGACGACCTGTATCGGCTGGCGGTATTAGGGATCCGCGGCGACTTGGCGGCTCTGGTGCCAGTGATGGTCGCTTTTCCCGTATCACTTCGATCTTTGGTGGTTCACCTGGAGCAGGCGGTTGCATCCTAGGAACCTTTTGCTTTTCCTCCTATTAAAAAATATACAGTCACTCTCTTAGAAACATTAAATACATACAATTTATTTTAAATGTACTAAGCTGTCTAGTTATCTATGTAAATTTCACCACACTTAATTGCAAATCGGTTTCTCTCCGTTTTACTATGTAAATTCAAATAAAACAAGAAAGGAAAGCTAACTTCGGGCGGAGCCGAAGTTGAAATACCCTTGCAGAATATTTTGTAAATTACATTCTCCAAAATTATTCATATGATGCATTCTTAACACTCATAAAAAATCACAACTTTAAAAGTTATGGCATTTCCAATCGTTCAGTTATATGGCAGCTATAGGATATAGTCGTCCGATCCCGGCCGTTCCGACTTATATACTGCGTGCAAAGGAAAGAAGGGTGTGTGCAAAGTTTCAATTCGATATCTTTAGAACTGAGAGACTAGTTTGCGTAGAAACAGACAGACGGACAGACGGACATGCTTATATCAACTCAGGAGGTGATCCCGATCAAGAATATACTTGTATGTATGTACTTTAAAGGATCGGAGATGTCTCCTTCACTGCGTTGCACACTTTTGACCAAAATTATAATACCCTCTGCAAGGGTATCATAAATGCAATATAAGTTCCTTAAAAATTCACAAAAACATTACAAACATTTTCATAATTTAAATTTGGAAATTTTAATTCTGTAAGGTTTTTTGTTGAAATGAGTATAAAGCTTAATCTATAAGTACTTTGGAAAATATATCAAACTTAATTTACGAACCTTGAAAAAGAATTAATAATGTGTTAATAGTATAATTTGTGTTTATTTAAATCTAATGACGTGTGGATGGTATTCACTGGTAGTGAAACTATAAAATAAGTACCCACCGTTATTGTATAATTAAAAATTGACATTTTTATAAAAAATTAATAGACTGCTTCAGCATATATGTCTATGTGTAAATTGATTTAAAAGACGACAGATGAAAAGAGCAGCATCATTTCGGAATCCAATATTAATCAATTTTTGTAAATCTTTTTACATATTAATGCAATAACAACTAACATTAAAATTTGTTAATCAAATTTGGAACCGTCTAGACAGAGCGACAAGAATAAACAGACATCAAACAGCTTTTGAGGACCAGTTGCATATTTCTGACAAAAGATTTGTCAACACATTAAATATAAACATTTATTTATACATATATGCATATTTTATACACTATATATATATATAAATATTTATATAAATATAAATATAAATTTATATGTATATACATATATATATAAAACGAAAAAAAACATATTTATTCCAATCAAACCGCCTTGTAGTTTTTCTTTTATATTGTATTTGTGTTCTCAGAAAACATTTATACATAAGAATGTTCGTATGAACATGTTTTCAATTCCCTGGTATATGCTTAACAATATATTTGAGGGAGTATCAAATGGAACTATGCTTACCTTAGGTTCTTCTACTGGCAATTCGACTTCGGTGTGTTTAGTGTCCGGAGTAATAATAGCTGGTGTGGGTTTCTCTGATTTATTTTTGTCAATTTTAACAGGCTTATATTTTTCTAAATCGGTTCGCTCATAGTCATCAAGGGTTGCTAGAGCCTCAGGCTTTTTCAAGTCGGACACTTGCGCCTTGATCGCCTTCGTAGGAGAGAACTGTTCCGTCGCATTAGCCTTTGGTTGTATGGGTTTGGTAGGGAGTCAGGAGTTAGGAAGATTGTATACATTTTTCAAAATAAAGAAATGGGCGAGGGCAGATACAAATATAGAGAAAAAGATACAGAAAAAGAGATAGTGACAGTGGCAGGGAAAGAGACAGACATAAAGATCGCGAGAGAGCGAATAACATTTTTTGTTTAAAATTGGGTGTAGAAATACCCGAAATGTGAAAGTGCGAAAGATTTCGTAAACCTATAAATAGTTTAGTCAATAAAAAAGGGACATTTACAGAAGTGCGTTGCTTTGCACGAAAGTTTTCAAAGCTGTTACCTTCGTTAATTGTATAGCTTGCTGAGGCGCAGCTTGTTCTTTAGCATCCTTTATCACGGGCTTTAAAACTACACCAAGAAATGATTCGTTTCGAATTGGTTCCTTAGTCATCAGATTTCTGATAGAGGATCGACGCCGCTGCTTTATAATATCTAGTACAGATGGTTTATCGGCCTGCTAGGTGCATTTTTCAAGGGGTTTTTACAATTAGAGTGGTTAGAGATCTATACTATGTTGAATGCAAACAAATTGTTCCGCTTCACAATTCGGTCACCCGAAATAAGATATGCCTAAGGTGTTCATATAAGGTTGTTTTTACTTTACTTACCTCAAGAAGTTTTTTATTTCCGATCTCAGATTTTTCCTTCTGAAAAGTGTCGTGAAATAATGCTTGGGTTTTAATTGTATTGTGGAAGAAATATTATAAAAACAATAATAACGTATACCAAGAAATTGGGTTAAATGTTTAGGCAAAAACTAAAGCTAATTTATGAGTTTACGTTATTGAAGCTAGCTATGTGCTAGCTTTTATTCTGTTCATTGAAATGTTTTTTGAAGTTACAAACTAAATTTATTACCTCGGGCTCTATTATGACTGGTTTGAGAATGGCCCCATCGCGACTGTCATCTTCATCAGGAAGTTTACCTTTGCCGATTTTTAAGCCCTTAGGTTCTTCTGTTGGCTTCTCAACAATGTCCGCCTTCTGTATGCGTACACAGTTACCAGACAATATATGTTAAGAAACATTCGACAATCAACATTATACAAAAACATTTAAGACGGAAAAACAAACATACTTTGGGAATTCCATTTTTCTGGATAGGTGACTCAGCTTCTTTTTTTCCGCTGTCTAAGATGGGTTTTTCCATCTTGTTTGGTATTTCCAGTTCACGAGCAAAGTCAGATGGCGTAAAATCGGACTTTTCATACTTTTCAAGTTGTGGACGTTCGTAGTCTGGAATTTCTGGGAGCTCCTCGTATTTAGGCTTTGCTTTCGCTTTAGCCTTTGCCTTTGGTTTCACCGCCTCAGGCTTTGGATCCTCCTTCACTTGGGCAATAGATGCTTTACGCAGCTTTGGCAGCTCCTCAGCAGGCTTTTGTTCCTCTATCACCTATGCACAATAACCAAAAACAGGAAGGAATCACACATTTTAGCACAAACAATGAGTATATGGACACAGTGAAGAAAAGACAAATGTTAACGTAAAACATATAAACAACTTATTTTGACCTGAACATGCTTTAATACTCTTGCGGCTATTTAAAAAATGAACTTATACATTTTTTGTGGTTGCTATAGGCCATTTTAAGGAACGGCGTTTATGAACATTTGTCTGCAACTTTTCTATTGCAGCTAAATGTATGCAGAACGTTATATCCGAGTGCGGCGCGAATGTTGGTTTATTATTTTTGAAAATTTTTTTTTGTGGTATTAGTACTCAGATCAAAAAAAAAGTTCGCCCGAGGAAAGACTTTAATTTTTCCAATGTGACCCAATTTTTAGTTCATCGGAACTGAGTGACGTACTGCCTTTCAGTCGATCAGCTGGTTTTGTTGACAAACATTAAAAAAAAATCAAATATTCATACAAATATCATAATCAGGAAATGAACCTTTAGGGTTCTTTTTCAAGACAAGTCCGCCGATGTTTAAATAAATTAAAAAGCAATACAATTTCTATTTGGCAGTTTTTTGAGTCTACTGATATTTATTTGGTTATTTTAAATTCAAATCTGAAAGAAATTCTAACAAGCGATTTTTCTGTTTTTTTTTTGCGGTCTTTAAAAAACTATAATCTTTTCGCTAGGGCCTGACGAAGGTTCACCCAGAGTTGATTTGGTTCTCGCTCTCCCTCATTGCTGACTTCTCATTCACCTATTTGATGAATGTCTCTACAGAATTTCACGATTTGTGTGCGTTTGAGTAAGCGATACAAATTGAATCAAGCTCTATTTCCTCAAGTTTTGAAATTTGTTGTGGAATTATACGAATTATAATTTTAAACAGTAAAACTAAACTAAAACTGTGCAAGCTATTGTTAATAAATATATGTATGTATGTATGTAGCTTATTGGAGATATTTTCACTTAATAATTGGTTTAGTATAGCAATGGCTTTACAAAAGGCAAAACCCATAAGATAAATGGGTTGAATCGATGTATTTTGCATATACATATGTATATGAAAATGAAATCCATATGTGATTAGTAAAAGAAGATTTAACAACATGCAAGTGCGGATTACTTAACATTTTAAAATATAATTTTTGTTCCCTTAGTATTTAGTGAAAGCAACCAGTTTGGGTTAGATAAAATAGTGGGGTCAGCCATTTGTTTACAGGTTTGAACTAGTTCGTTTTATTATGTTACTTTTTTACAAACATATTTCACTTCTAGTTCACGTAAGCAAAATCTATAAAAACTACAAATACATTTTTCCCAAAGAATACTTCGTTTTTAAAAATGATCATTTAAATTCAATGGCACTTTCTTTCCTAAAAAAAGAGAAATGGTCTTTAAAACAAAAAACATTTAAAAACATGAAAGGAAACAAGCTTCGGCTTTCCAAAATTGGTTTACCCTTGTAGCAATAACAAATTAAAAATCTATTAAACAACTATTATACAATTTTCTTGTTCTTGTCGTTACTTAAATTATCATACCCGCTTCGTAACTGGAACGTAGGAACTTTGGATTTGCAGAAGTTTGACCGATTGAGCTATGTATGCTCTTATACATTTGGAAATGTACCTCTTATAAGAAGCATAAAAGGAAATGTTTGCAATCAAATGGCCCTTCTCCGTCATGATTAATTAATTAATTATAAGAATTAAAAAAGTCAGATAAAATTCCCTTTTTTAACATTTTTCGTATTTTTTTTGCCATTAGTGTTTTAATATTTATTTTTTCGACAATTACAATATTTCCACATTGTGGTTCCGAATGGAACGGTTCAAGTCCAATTGCTTTGATTCCGTTCTGTTACTCGTTTATAATTATTCATAATTTGAACTGGTAACCGATTACAACCAGGCTTTTAATGAGTTAGTCAGCTGACTAAAGGTGTCTTGTTTTAAAAAAGTTTTGCAGAAAGAAAAGTAAAGCCTAGAGCAATTAAGATTGGCAGGTTTAAAATTAATCACACGTAAAGAAAACAACGACGAATTAGAGCCGAATAGCAGTTTGGGTGATTTCTATTAAACCGCTCACCTTTGGAGTTCGACGTTTTTCAGCAGGTTTTAGCTTGGGAATCTCTTCTTTTAGTGCTTGTGGATTTTTGTTAGCATCAAATTGTTTACTATCAACCTGCTTCGGTGGAAATAATTTTCTTATAGGTGTGTTTATTGGGAATAAAGCAGTTTAATCTATCTTAAAGGAACTCGGACTTAAAAATTCGCGTCAACTTCGTTTCAATTTTAGAGTGGTATTCACACATGTTTTACTATTTTTGTCTACTCACTTCCAATGGTTTTTTGTCAATAATTGATGAGCGTCGGGATTCTGTCCTAGATTCTTCAATCTTTTGGTTAAACATTAAGTTGACACATTCAACGAATATTGTTCAACGAAAAACAAATATTATGATTTAAACTTACCGCCCGGGACGACTTTCTTGATGATATCTTCGAATCATCGACTATGATTTCCTCCTGAGCTTTGATTGTTGATTGGCGGCGTACCTCTGATGATTTTTCCTCCTTGATAGACACAATACTTGGCTGAGCATCAACAAAAGTAATATTTTACTCACATATGTATAGTCACATATTTACACAAATTACAAATAATTAACAAAAAAGGTTGGTAACTTATCCTCGCTAAATTAGTGAAAAACCTTTACTTGAACATTCAAAAATGGGGAGTGAAATAATAATTCCAAATTTGTAAACGAAAAATTGTTTCCTTTTTTTATATAGTATAATTTAAAAGTTAGAAGATGCAGAAAAAAATATTACAATTTTAAAAAATGGATGTTCTCGTTAAGATACACGCTAAAAAAACAGCAACACATATATATACATACATACTAAATTCTGCTGTATATATTTTTAGTTTCAATATGCTGCTCTTTACAGAATTTTTTTTAAATAATGTTGGTTTTGCGGTTGTATTTTTGTGCATTATGTATAACCACTAAACTAACGCAAATTATAAACTGTGGCTTAATATAATCATTATATTTTTTCATTGTAAAATTGTTGGGTTTTGATTTAAAGAAAGTTGTTATTACCTTTCGCTCCACTTTTTTTAGTCCTATCTGTTCCGTTGCCTGCTGCTGTGAACGAAATGTTAGAATATTATCAAAACTTTGAAATGCAAGTCTATAATTTCTAACTTTACGAGAACGTTAGATAATATAATCAATTAGAACATGCTATGCGTGATTCATGTAGAAAATGTGTCTTGGATGTTGGCTAAAACTCGAAGAAGAAGTGAGGGCCATTCTTTTTACCTCTTCGGGGTCTAGCTTATTGTCTTTGGTCCGAGTTGTATCTGAAATATGTTCATCTTTTACGGGTTTTGCTTCTGATTGAGCTATATTGTCCTTTTTGTTAACGTGTTTTTGCTTTGTTTGCTCAGTTTTTGGTTCAGATATAATTTCCTTGGGCTCAGGAGTTTCTTGAATTTCCGCTTCTTCTATTCCAACTGGTGTTTTGTTAACTTCTGTCTTTTCATCTGATTTTTTGTCAACGAATTTCTTCTTTAGTTGCTCAGATTTCGGTTCAGATCTAATTTTCTTTGGCTCATACTTTTCTTGTTCAACTGGTGGTTCCTTTACTTCTGACTTTTCATCTGATTTTTTGTCCACGAGTTTCTTCTCTTTCGGGTTAAATATAATATCCTTGGGCTCATCAGTTTTTTGAATTTTGACTTCTTGCAGAACTGGTGATTCTTTTACTTTTGGCTTTTCATCTTTCTTGTCCGCGCTCACTTCCGTTCCAGTTTGATTTTCTTTTGGGACTGCCTCCTTCTCTTTTTGATCTTCTTTCCTTTGCTTATCAGTTTTATTAGCAGGGTGGTCCGAAGGATTTTCTTCTTCCTCAATTTCCTTTAATTGTTGTGTCAGTGTTGTAGTGTATTGATTGTTATTGACCAAAATGAGAATTCGTAAAGTTTACAAAAATAAATATATTAGTAAGAACAAATTAAGAAACGAGTAAGTAAACGATTATTCATTTTCAATGATAGTCGGCTTAAATAAAATGAAATCAAACTGTTATCGTATAAAAATCTTCAAAAATTGCCAAAGTTCGATCAAGAAATAAATTATTGAGGGTTTAAAATAGAAAAGTCTCCTGAAAGTAATATAGTTTAGCTGAAGGATTTAATTGAAAGATACGAAGAATAAGTTATAGTACACTTTTAATTTAATAACTATAGTCCGAATGCCGGAAGATTTACTGCAAACCTCATCACTTGGAAATTGCCCAACAGGCTTTAATGTAACACCAAATATGTCCTTAGAAGCATTTGACTGAGAGATATCCAGAGAGACATTCGATGTACTTCTCCTTTTCAATTTTGGTATATCATATAAAGAAACGCCCGACTGTTTGGTAAAAAAAACGAACTTTTAGCGGTTTGTATGCTTAAGAAAGCTATTTTCTGGTTATTTATAAATTCATAAATAAATAAAAAATTTTAAATTTTTATGGGTGAAGTAGAATTGGCATAAGTGGTTAGTGTTATGTCGGTAACTTTATGGACATTTAAATTGTTCATTCATTGTCTCAACCTTCAAATTATACAGTTCATTGAAAATTAAATTACTTGGTAAGCTGTTGAGCTTTTTTAATATCATATAACATTGGTGATTTTTTTTTATTGACAACTACTTTTAATTGTATTATTCTTTTTGTGCATCCAAATTCTCAAATTATAAGTTAATTTTCCAACTTCCAACATACACTTAAGACTTAATTAGGCATGCAAAACTTTTTTTCATCGAATTTTTTTTAAACCTGATTAATAATATCAAAAATTACAACTGTAAATTGTAAATTTAAGTAAGCCTATATATGTATTGACCTGATACAAATTAAAAAGCATAGAAGTGAACGTGATCTTAATATATATTTTAGATATATTGGCGAGGTAAACATTAACCTTAGACTCTTTAACGGCACTTAAGAAAAATATTTTTTAGAGAATAATATCGTAGTCGCCAACACAGATATATTGCAAATTTTATTGAGAAATATTACAAATTTAAAAACCCCTTTTTTTGGTATGCAAACCGATTTAATATATTGTCATTTTACAAAGTAGGATAGAACTTCATTAGGGCTTTATATATGAATTTATAATTATTTTATTAATAATAACAGTATTGTTGACGATTAAAGCTGTAACAATTGCCGATTTTAACCGTCAACATGAATTATTAAACTCTAAGCCACTCACTAACCGTTGATTCAAAAAATGAAGTGGAGTGCTGATTCCTAAGACTCTCTGAGCCTATTGATTCATCACTAATGGTGACGCACAGAGTGCTTTGCTCAGTGGTCAATTTTTGATCAAAAGAATGCTGCTCCACCTTAACTATAACCTGGTTTTCATTACTTTGAAATTGTTGTTTTCTTTCAAATTCTAAGCTCTGCTGCTTGTGCTTAATACTTTCTGACATTGTTGTTTTTTCATTTACCTTTTGCTCCTTTTCTTTTTCAGCCTTAGACTTATCCTTTTCTTTAATCTGGTCTTCCTTCTTCTTGGTTCCTTTTTCCACTGTAATTTTACACGTCGATTCGTCCTTTCCGACTTCATTGATCACAATGACCTTATAGTTAGAAGTGTGTTCCGTCTTCGCAGAACTGAATGTTAGTCGCGCGGTCGTTCCATCAAACGTGGTAGTTATATCCTTGGTTTCGCGTATTAAGCTGCTGCCCTTGTACCATTCAATTTTGCACTTGCGGTCCGACTGGGCGAGGCTGATCAGAAGCTCGAAGGTCTTCGATTCAGAGACCTTCTGATCGACGAGCTTCCGGGATATTTCCGGTTTGCTAGGCTTGCGTTCCTCCTCCGGAATGTCAACGAGATTTACGACTTGAGATACAGCCTCTCCCTTTTCGTTGCTGGCCACCAGCTTGTAAGCCCCTTTGTCACTCTCCTCCACATCGTTGATCTCCAGCTTGACGGCGAACTCTCCGTCCTTAGTTTGCTCTACCAGGTAAACGTGTCTCTTGCTCTCAATTACAGTGTTTGTTTCCTTGTACCAGGTGCATTTGGGTTCGAACTTCGAAGCTACTGTGCACTCGATGACTACAGTGCGTTTTTTGATAATCTTAATAATTTTAGGTTTGTCTTTAATAACGGGAACAACTGTAGGAAAACAAAGTTTTATTAATCGTCATGGCAGACATAAGGAATGAGATTTGCAAGGACAGCTTGGGACCTCAAAGCACATATACTATAGTCGTCAAACTTTGGCTGCATAAACCTGTCCAACAAAAGCACCTCTTAACAAAGCAAAAATGTACAAAACATACACAACATAACATACAACATTTCTGATATCAAATTTTGTCCCCAACAGATCGAATTTCTAAAATGGTATTAAACCTTCAAGCGATTCCTTTCGATTTATTATATTAGCAATCTGCTCCTCACAGTCTAAAATAACTACGTTTACTAACACTTTTGGGTTGGCAACATAATACTTACTCTCTATATTCAATGTAAGATTTGCATTTAGCTCGCCCAGCGTGTTCTTAATGTTGCATTTGTAGAGGCCGGAGTCCTCTAGCTGCGGATCTAAGAGCTCCAGCTTGATGTAGTGTTGATCTCCACGCTGTTCAATAAACGTCTTAATTTTGTTGCTTTCTTTCACAACTTCTCCGTTACGGAACCAAATGACATCTGGTTTCGGATCTGCTTTGACCTTGCACTCCATTATTACCAACTTGCCATTGTTTTCGGATACAATGCGAGGCTTTTCAATAAATGTTGGCCCTTCACCCTCGGGCTCTGGCTCGGCTTCGATGTTAAGGTTAAGGTTGGCGTTTGACTCGCCATATTCGTTTTTGACATTACACCTGTAGGTCCCACCATCGGTTGCCCCAGGATCCTATGGAAAATACATGGACTCGTTAGCCGTAGGCTGGTGCGAAATCATTCCAGATACTTCACCTTTATTTCCAAAGTCAGCTCATAGGTGTCCTCTGCAATGACCGTTGTGTTAATCTTGATCTTTTTACTCTTTTCCACCATGTCCTGGCCTCTGTACCAAGTCACTGTGGGCTCTGGCTTTGCCTTGCACTTGCACTTCATTGTAATCAATGTGCCAGATTCATTCGGTATTATCCTCGGTTTTTCAATAAAGGATGGTGCAAAACCGTTCGCGTCACTCGCACCTGTTGTTTTGTAAAATAAACAAGGTTGTATTACGCAATTTCGGCAGTAAGATGCAAGAATAGAAAAAAGGGGACGCTAGCTTTAAGTTTTTGGCTTGGGTCATCCATTGATGACGAACCAAAAAACTCTGGTCCAAATTAAAGCAATGCATTGTACCAAAAATGTAAACTTGACTCTTGTTTAAATTGGACTTGCTTCGAAATCTAAAAATACTTATTTAAAGCCATTAAAGTGACTTAAAAACCAAACTATATAATAAATGTATTTTATTATAATCAGTAAAATTGTATATTTACATATGATAGAATAGATAATATAAAAGCATTGTTTTATCTCAACTGAATATTTAATTAATATAAAAAAAAAGAATTTCATTTATTACTAATGCAGTTATTTAATCTTTATGCTCTATATTATGAAATGTACAAAAAAAAAACAATTATGAAAAATATTTATTTAAAGATGAAATTTTGTTAATGATCAAATGCATTTTGAAGATTCCTGTATGTTATGGACTTGCGTTTAAAGCCCAGTTTACACTTTTTTAAGAGGTTTCAAACTTTTAGAGATTTCTAAGCACCTCACCCAGTGTATTGCATTTTAGATTCCATGTTCGTCAAAAAGTATGCAATACTCTAGGCAAAGCGTTCCTACGTGCCTTAGGAAATGTTGGGCTTGGGCTAAGGCTCCCTCTGGGGTATTTCCGCCACCGATAATTATGTTATAATATTAAAAGAATTTTAATTGTTTAAAACTAACCTATATTGCTGAAGTAAATTGCTCGGTAAAACGCGGTATACACTTTTGTGTTGTTAATTTTTATGATACTTATACTTTTATATTTACTATATATACTTATATATTTATACCCTTGCAGAGTGTATTATATTTTCAGTCAAAAGTTTGCAACGCAGAAACTTTCCCAGAAGTTGTCCTTCTACGGCGACTATATCCTATACCACCCATGGGAACATTCGGAGAAAAACAATTTAAAAAAAAGCTTAACTTTGTTGTTTTCAATTTTTTGTTTGTTCTCTGGGATTTGGTAATATTTAAATACTATGGAATTACGGTTTTAATTAAATTAAAACGAGACATCTAAATCATATAGCTCCCATAAAAAAATCAAAAAATGAAAAACAAAAAAATTATTTTGCTGTTCTTCTATTTATTTTTGAGATATAGTAATTATTTACTATATCAGAATTACACTTTTATTTTTGTCAAAATATCATAATGCTGCCATACAAACGACAAAGCTTCATTGTTTTTAGTAATATAGGCATATAGACATCAAAATGTAATCGTTTTCTAATAGCTGCAAGGGTATATAAACTTCGGCTTGCCGAACCTTTGTTTTATCCAGGGCTGTCACTTTTTTGATTCATTGGTCAAAGACGAATCAAGAATAGATTGGAAATTAAATGCAACCTCTAGTCATTTACTAATCAATAAATGAGATGCTGTCTAATTTAATTGTTTATCAAATTTACTTAAGAAATATCATGGTTTTAGTGCATGCAAAAGTGATGTTGAGGTGTGGCAATTTATCCTCGTCCTTTAGTTTTTAACAGCTATAAGCCATTAAAAACGGACAACGACATTACAGCGCTTAATAAGTGAAAACTATGGATTTAGTGGACAAAAATTGGCTTGAAATCGTCCAGCCGGGGTTATCCCAGTGTCCTCTACTTAAATTCCTCTAAAGGAAACCAAATCTTTTCATGCTTACTTGTGTATAAATTAAATAAAATCACGACATTAGAAAGAAGAATAAGAAGAATACCTTGAAAGTTAAGCGCAATGTTTGCATTACTTTCGCCATACATATTAATTGCGTTACAGCGATAGTTGCCACCATCCTCTTTTGTTGGATTTTGGATTTCCAGAGTCAGAATGTAGCTGTCTTTAGTTATTGCCTTGCGGGTCATTTTTGTTCTTTGATTATCAAAGATTTCCTTATCTGAACAATACCAGACAATGTCCGGGACCGGATGCGCTTCCAATACGCATTCCATGATGAGTAAGTCCTCCTCTTGGCGAATGGTTGGTTTTTTTGGAAAGCGGGGAGACTTTCCATCTGGAATTCTGTATTGAGTTGAAAGGAGTATAACTTTCGGTATTTTTGATTATCTCTAATTGCGTGTTTGTTGTCTTACTTTTTCGAGCCGCTTTCGAAATTTAGATTAATGGTTGCGACGCCAGAGCCGTGCTTGTTTTTCGCTTGCGCGCGATATTCGCCCTGGTCAGAGGAGACCACACTGCTAATCTCGAGGCACGCCATGTGATAAAGTTTTTGATCCATTGTCAGGGACATTCTGTAGCGTTTGGACTCGTTTAGTATAGTCTCGCCATGGGACCTTTGTGCACATGAAGAAAAGTATTTGAGTTAAACTTTTACAGTGAATAGAATTTCGGTCGAGTGGGTAATCCGTCGGCCGTGGAATAAATATTTGTTTGTCGAATAACAAACACTGCCGTCAAACATATATCACTTGAGGGGCTCTCATGCTTTCAGTCCGAATGCATATCGATCTCTTTTTTTTAAATGTTCTGTTTTATTTACTTTACTTATCGAACTCTCATATAGTAAATTTATATGCTCATTATGTTATGTTCGTACCATGTGACTGTTGGCGTGGGATCTCCGACGCATCTACATTCGAACGTCACATTGCCGCCATCTTCGCTTTGACGAATTACCGGACGTTCGGTAAAAGTCGGCTTAATGCCTTCTGCACTTTCCGGCACGGGGGCTTCGTCGCCTATAGAGGTGGAGTATCCATGTAACACAGTTTGCAATGACAAATAAAGACAGTTCCGAACACAGGACAGTGCGTAGAAATATATCAATACGTTGCGAAATGTTAACAAATTTTTTTGGTTATGCTTAAGGGGACGTAAAGAATATATACATATGGAAAAGTTTTTTAAACGGTTTCGATTTTATCATCGAGAGTTTCAAACACCCAGTGTTGTATTTCGATTTGTGCGGATCCTTAAACCGTTAAAATTTCATATTTAATCTTTTGATGGTTTGCGATTGCTAATAACTATCTGTATTAACTACTATCATCTCCAAAATAACCAATATTTAAATAAAGATATTTGGCGTTCTATCATACAAGAAAACCAATTACAATCAATAAAGGAGTATAGTATCGAGGTATCCCTTAAATATAAGATCTAAAAGTTTGAACCAAATCAAGCGTTATTGTTCTTACTTTATGAGTTATTTATGCTGTTAACTAGCAAAACGAAAAACGAATTACTGAATGTTAATGAAAATCATATTCAATAATTTGGCATGCTCTACCTAGAACTTACTGTCGAAATTTAGGCTTATTGTTGCATTGCTTTCGCCCAATTCGTTCTTTGCATTCACTTTGTATTTGCCAGCATCCTCAACTGTAACATTTAGTATCTCGAGTGTTGCAAAATATGAATGGACGTCTTTGTCAACAGTAAGCTAAAAAATTTGAATATATTATTAATTGTTGTAAAATAAGCGATACCGGAGGATCTGGTCCGAACTACAAAATACACTTTACATGATGGGAGGATAAATATAAACGATGATATTTCCATATTAAACCTATTTTTTGACCACAGAAAATGTAGAGCTCTTAACACCAATTTTTCTAATTGTAAGAGAACAATATTTTCAAGCATATAAAATATAAAATGAAAAACGTTTACAACCTTTTAAACGTTTTTATACACTAAAATAATTATTTTTAAAAATAAATTTTTTTTAAATGTATTAAAATTTGTTTTTATCAGACATTCTTTAATTCTGCTATCGTCACGGCTTTCTTGCTTGCCGCTTTATATAAAAAATATACCTTATGTCGTGCTGATTCCTTAACAGCAGCTCCGTTGTGGAACCAAATAATAGTGGGTATTGGATCAGCGTTAACGCGGCACTCAAATAATAATCGTTTTCCATCTTCTTCCTGTCGTATTGCGGGTTTTTTCGCGAATGTCGGCGCGAAACCGTCGATTTGTCTGCAACATATGTAAATATTATGTTGCGATCATTCATTCTTTATGACAATTACATAAAACATAACGATACAACAGTATGCTTGGTTCAACTTTATGCAAATTGTATTAAAAACCTACTAAATTGATTACCATAATGTTATATTTAGTGGCACAAATATTTTCAAAATCATAATGGAACACCTGAGTGACAAACTTATGTTTGACAAAAACAAAATTGTAGTTTTTGGTACTCTATCAAATATATATCTATATATAAACAGTCATAATTCCATAACTAGTTATTTACATATAAACGTTTATTATTTTGTTTCACATTTTTGGACTGGGGAAGCATTAATTCTTAGCAAAATCCCACGTATGGACAAACATTTAATTATAGTTAGAGAAGTACCACAGAGCTTTTGTTCCAGATGGGCTGGACTTCCACTTCTGTATTTCATACCCGTTTTTTTGGGTAGTGGGGCTGAAAATTGGCCACACACTAGTATAAAGCATAACAAATTGAGAAATTCAGAAAAAGTGCTTTCGGTTTTTACAGCCTTATATTGCAAATTCTATGAGCGTCTATATACATGTATGTAAATAAATTTTTTCTACATGTTTTTGGTTTTTAAAGAAGTATCACATCAGTTTTATTTGTATGTATTATATATTGACACATTAAACACCAGTAAATGTAATTAAGCTTTACTTACCCTTCGTTTTCATGAAGTGAAAACTTACCCTCTGTTTTGATTTTAAAACCCCCATAAGGAAATAGTAGTATAGAAAGAAAAAGTAGAGCGGTTGTAAAGTTAAAAGCAGCGATTTCGGTTAACATGCAATTATACCTAAATGTTAGTACCTTATAGTGTTAATTTTAAGCATTCAACATTATTTATTGAAAGGATTAATTTAAAAATAATATAATTGTATTTCTTCAGGTGCGTATCTGTTTAAAGACAGCACTGAATCAGGTAAATCATCAAAAGTGGCTTACTTTTCTTTTGGTTCGTCAGCAGCTAAGAATTTTATACATCGGTAAAGTAAAAAGAGTAAATGTATTATAAAAATGTTGTATTTGTAAAATGTATAAAATAAATATTTTTGACCAAAGGCACTAGTTTTTAAAATGGTTTTGAACAAAATTGCATATTTCTTAATATCTTAATAAGTTTAAAATAATATTTCAAACTTGTAAGAAAAAATGGAGTCAGCTTTGGCACGCCGAAGGTAATTTATCCATTGACGTATTAGTTAATAAATCTGTTCAGATGGTTTATTTGCCAGTTTTGGGTGTCCAAATTGCATCGGTCGTGTGAAGCTGAAAATCATTTTGCCTATTGGCGAACAGATAGATGGGCGCACGTACATGTTTTTATTAAGCGCCTTATGATTCTGACAAATATATAAATTACACGGTGCCACATAATTAGTGTTCTGAAGTGTAGCTGCGAATTTGATTTTAGATTCTGAAAGTACTCATCGATGCTAAATAAAATCCACTTACTACATTTACATAACATCCAATGGCGAGCTAAGCCAGAGATGACTATAGTACTCTCAGAATCCGAAGTCAAAACTACTGTTACATTTTCCCTGTTGCACTATGTTGCTATTTCCGTTTGCGAAGCTATATTAAAGCCGCTCCACAACAAGTTTTAACCCATTTATGGACAATTATTTATTATTAAATTGGAGTGGATCAGTCTGAATAATTGTTCTCTGAAGAATTGTTAATCTATTTTGGTAGCAGCGAAGATGAATTCTACAAGTGCAACTTACGTGTGAAATTTAAATTAATAGACGCAGAGACTTCGCCCGACTTGTTCTTGGCTTTGACTTTGTAAAGTCCGGCATCCGTTTCAACTACATCGTCAAGCTCTAATACTACCGTATATTTATTATCTCCAACGGGTTGAATTTTGAATTTGGTTCGGCCATCTTCTACAAGTTTGTTGTCACTTCGAAACCACTCAATGTCTGGTTTTGGGGACGACAATAACTGGCACTCAAATATCAGTCGATTGCCATCATCCTCCTGATGCAGTTGTGGCTTTTTAACAAAGCTGGGAGCGAAATCTTCAGCCACCCCCATGCTGAGGGTTTTTCTTAAGCTTCGTCTTCAACGGCTGTGGCTCTATCGCTCTAAAACATTTAAAAAAATTAAATAATTTTATAATTTAATAGGTATTAATTCCTTGTGTTAAATGTTTATTACACTCGAAAGTACTTAAACTTATATTTTTTGAAATTAAAGCTTGTTGAAATAACAAGAAAGGAAGCAAACAGTTATTACAAAACGACTACATCATATTTCGATGCATTTTGCAATCGTTTTTGTGGCAGCTAAATAATTTGTTGTCCGATTTTGACAAAACTAAAAGCGTAATTCTGATAAATCTATATCTATATCTCAAAGGAATTTTTTGATAAATGGAAAAACGGCCAATACAAAATTAAATTTTTTTAATTTTTTGATGTTTTTTTGGGAGCTATATGATATAGATGTCCGATTTTAATTGAATAAAACCGTTATTTCATAGTACTTAAATATTTCCAAATCAAAAAGAACAAACAAAATATTAGAAACAACTACATAACAAAGTTATAATTCTGAAAATGTTTTTTCGCCATTGTTCCTATGGGAGCTATTGATATAGTGCCCATCACTTTTTGATCTGACAACTGGAAAGATTCGAGTCGATCTAGCCATGTCCGTCTGTCCGTCCGTCTATCCGTTTCTACGCAAACTAGTCCCTCAGCTTTAAAGCTATATGCTTGGAACTTACCCAAAATTTGGTTTTTATTGCAGTTAATATATAATTCGGAACGAGCCGGATCGGGCGACTATATCATATAGCTCCGATAGCAACAATCGAAAAAAAGATTTTAAAAAGTATTACCTTATTGTTTTTATTATTTTTTTTGTTCTTTGGGACTTGGTAATATTTAAACACTATAGAAATATGTTTTTAATTAAATTAAAATCGGACATCTATATAATAAGCTCCCATAGAAAAATCGAAAAATTATCAAGAAAGGAAAGCTAATAAAGCCATATAACTGAACGATAGGAAATACCATAACTTTGGTGTTTTTAAAGTTAGGAAGTTGGGATTTTCTATGAATTTTATATTTGGCCAATCAATCCGACCTATCAAATTTTATAGAGATCGGCCGACTATATCCTATAGCTGCCATATAACTGAACGATTGAAAATGCCATAGCTTTGGTGTTTTTAAAGTTAGGAAGTTGGGATTTTTTATGCATTATATGAATAATTTTGGAGAATATTATTTACAGAATATTCTGCAAGAGTATATCAACTTCGGCTCCGCCCAAAGTTAGCTTTCCTTTCTTGTTTTTTATTAATATTCGTTGATTGTCGGTATGGGTAAAGTCTGGAAAAGCATGTAAATAAGTAGGATTTATTGAATGATAAAGAAACGCAAAGCCCTCATGTTTAAGTTACGAAATCAAGAGAAATATCGCAGACCGCGAAGAATTTTCTTTAAGTAAATTCTTAAGGAATTCTGAATTCTTTCTCGATTTTTAAGGTATAGACTAGATAATCTACAAAGTAAGTTTACTCGGTTATACACCTGGATATTTATGCATTTAATATTCTTACTCATTTATTTCAGTTTAATTTAGATATGTTCGGCTTATTTGCATAACATCCAAGGTATATTATAAAAATTAATTTCTTAAGAGTGTAACTAAAAACTTTAGCCGAATCGCAATGAAACAGAATGACACACATGTATTTATGTATTTTAAGTTGCACACGTCCCACCACGTTTTGGAAAACGGAAATTCGATAGCCTTTCCCTCATTGAGCATAAATGTTGTTAATGGAAAACTTTTTACTGAATAAACGAAAATTCATGTATTGCATGTTTATTTTTAGTCGTTCGCAGTCACCGGCTGTGAAATAAACCTGTACATACAAATACAGAATCTTTATTTATTCAAATTTAGATACATGGCTATATATAAATATGTAGATTTATACAAAACGAAAAGCTATGGGAGATGCAGGAAGAGATCCGTTTTAAATTGTTTTATACTTTGCACTTTATAAAAATGCAGACAATCTATATTAATTTGTATAAAATCACGTTTAAAAAACATATTTTAACCACAAAGAGCAAAATGAACAACAGTATTTAAACGAACACATTCACTATATACTTTTTCTTATTTTTCATCACAGTTTTTGAAATTTTTCTTAGTCTATTTTTATAAACAACTACGTGTTACACAACGCCATGAATAGATCCAAGATTTCTATATATATGAGACGCATTCACTTTCTGTACGCATGTGTTGAAATCATAAACTCACTTATCCTTCCTTCTGTTGATTTATGGGATAGCAAGGAATAATTGGTTCTTATCTGTTTTAATTTTAGTTGCACTTCACTTGAAAAAGAAATTAAAATTTCTGACACAGCAGTGACTAAATACACATAAGTTGAAAAATTTCAAACCGTTTATCCGCATCTGTATCCATTCGAAGTGCATATGTATATGCACGAATGCATATAAATGAGCAATCGCCCTTAAAATAACTATGTGTTTTTCCGACGCGAATATAAATAACTATATATAATAGAAATAAACTTTTTTACAATTGTTGACTTTATGAAAAAATTGATTATACTTTATAGGTTGTATCACAAATGCATTAGTTAACTATTTATTTTACACATGTTTCATAGATAGACTACTTAAGAACCCTGGTCGAGGTTGGTATTGGTACGTACAACTAGACTACAGGTAACACAGAACGGGCGCAGCACGAAATAATATTTTCTGCGAAAACGAAGCGAACTCCACGAGCTTTTGTCTATTACTGGCAGGTCCGAGGAAACAGCACTCTTGATCAGCAAGACGTCTGCGCTGCTACAAAAAGCCAACAGGCAGTGGCCCGCACTGCGCAGGCGTTATTTGTTTTGAACAACAACAAAGAATATCTATATGTCCAAATACCTCCAAGCGTATATACCCACTCCTAGGGAGATCGTGCGGGTATTTTAGTCATATGATTGATTCCTGTACGATTGATTCCAAGATAGCTATGCATAAGTAAAAAATGTATTATACCCTTGCGTTATTATAATTTACGCAGGGAAGGAGACATCTCCGACCCTATAAAGTAAATTCTTGATCAGGATCGCGTCCTGAGTTGATATAAGCAGGTCCGTCTGTCCGTCTGTTTGTTTCTACGCAAACTAGTCTCTCAGTCTTAAGATATCGAATTGAAACTTTGCACACACCCTTCATTCCTTTGCATGCAGTATATAAGTCGGAATGGCCGGGATCGGCCGACTATATCCTTTAGCCAACTGACTGATCGGAAATGCCACCACACTGGTGTTTGTGAAGCTAGAAAGTTGAAATTTTCTATGGGTTTTATTTTTTGATCGGCCTACTATATCTTATAGCTGCCATATAACTGAACGATTGGAAATGCCATAACTTTAGTGTTTATATACCCGTTAATCGTAGAGTAAAAGGGTATATTGTATTCGTGCAAAAGTATGTAACAATTATAAAAATTATATATATTCTTGTTCAGGATCACTAGCCGAGTCGATCTAGCCATGTCCGTCTGTCCGTCTGTCTGTCTGTATGAACGCTGAGTTCACTACACTCTAACGCCCAAAAACCCATTAAACGCTTAAGCCTGACTAGCGCCCACCTTTCCCCCCTTTATGGCCCGTGGAACCAATGTATTGGGGTAGATGGTGCAATACAATAGCGCCATCTAACGGGTTACTTTGGAACAGCTAGCCAAGGTGCTCAACAGAGTCAACGATAATTCTCGATAAGAATTTCTATTAAAGGAAATTGCGATGGTTTTCATTTGTCAATACCGAACTATATCTCAAAAATTATGCAAATCAAATTAAGTTAGCCATTTATATATTTATTATTTATATTAAGTTGCTTAGCTGAGTAACGGGTATCTAATAGTCGAGGCACTCGACTATAGCGTTCTCTCTTGTATAGGCATATAAATCGAAATGTGGTCGATTTGTTATTACTGCAAGGGTATATAAACTTCAGCTTGCCGTTTTCTCCTCTTCTTGCTTTTTGGTTCTTTGAAATTTGGTTATATATATGTCAATACTATAGAATTACAGTTTTAAATAAAATTGGACATCTATATCATACAGCTCCCGTTAGAAAAAATCGAAAAATTAAACCAAATAAATCAAGAAAGGAAAGCTAACTTCAGGCGGAGCCGAAGTTGATATCGCCTTGCAAAATATTCTGTAATTTAAATTCTCCAAAATTATTCATATAATGCATTATTAATACTTATAAAAAACCCAACTTCCTAACTTTACAAACACCAAAGTTATGGCATTTCCGAACGTTCAGCTAAAGGATATAGCCGGCAGATCCTCATAAAATTTGATAGTTCGGATTGATTGTCCAAAAATAAAACACATAGAAAATCCAATCGTCCTAACTTTACAAACACCAAAGTTATGGCATTTCTTTTCGTTTAGTTATATGGCAGCTATAGGATATAGTCAGTCGATCCTTATATACTTATATACTTATATACTGCGTGCAAAGGAAAGAAGGGTGTGTGCAAAATTTCAATTCGATATCTTTAAAACTGAGAGACTAGTTCGCGTAGAAACAGACGGACAGACAGACAGACGGACAGACAGACAGACGGACAGACGGACATGCTTATAACATCTCCGACCCTATAAATTATATATATTCTTGATCAGAATTGATCGAATTGAAACTTTGCACACACCCTTCTTTCCTTTGCACGCAGTATATATTAGTTGGAACGGCCGGGATCGGCCGACTATATCCTATAGCTGCCATATAAATGAACGATAGGAAATGCCATAACTTTGGTGTTTTTATAGTTGGAAGTTGGGATTTTTATGAGTATTTAGAATGCATTATATGAATAATTTTGGAGAATATTATTTACAGAATATTCTGCAAGGGTATATCAACTTGGGTTCCGCCCGAAGTTAGCTTTCCTTTCTTGTTATTGTTTCTAATTTGCATTTTCATTTAGCTAAGGATAGCATACAAGTCACGTTTAATACGAATTATATTAAAGTAGCTATAAGCCCTCTGCCAATATCTTGATTGAGTCAAATCTGTTATAATCTCTATTCATAAACCATATTTCGAAGTGGTAGTTTTGTGTACGTTAACAACTTGTAAGAAGAGTTTTTGGAATACAATTCGCTCAGTATTTTTCACCCTTATTAAAATATACACATTGAAACCAAAAAAAAAATTGTTAATACACAACAAGTAATATGCAAAATTTTAAATCTAATGCTCATAGGATTAAATGATTAATTTATTGCTATTGTTTTGTAAAAACAATGAGTTAAATTGATTGGCAAAATTTTTCTTAATTTGGTTTTCTGGTACCAAAACTCCGAATTGCAAGCTTTAATTTTATTACAAATGCAATAAATACAAGTGAGTTGGTTATTCTCGCCTAAAAATATGCCTTTATACAACAAACTGTTATACTTAGCATTATCAAAAACGCCACCTATCAGTCATAAAATGTAATATAAATTTAAATTATATGCAAAGTGCTTAGCAATATTAAATTAATTCGCTTGTTTAAAAATATAAACTAACAAATTTGATTCTCTACGAAATATTTATAAATGAATGGGAACAAATCTAATAGTAAGAGGGATTCAGATATATCTGTTTGAATTGTTTATTGTTTGCGAAGCTTTTAGAAATATGTACCATCCTGAGTTATCGACTTCATTAATTTAAACAAGAAAGGAAAGCTTACTTCGGGCGGGGCCGAAGTTGAAATACCCTTGCAGAATATTCTGTAAACTATATTTTCCAAAATTATTCATATATACATTCTTAACACTCATACAAATCCCAACTTCCTACCTTAAAAAAATCCAAAGTTATGGCAATTCCAATCGTTCAGTTATATGGCAGCTATAGGATATAGTCGTCGAATCCTTATGTAATTTGGTATATCGGATTAATTAGCAGAAAATAAAGCCAACTTCGGCAAGTCAAAGTTTATATACCCTTACAGTTATTTTTATACCCTTGCAGAGAGTATTATAATTTTGGTCAAAAGTGTGCAACGCAGTGAGGGAGACATCCCCGACCCTATAAAGTATATATATTCTTGATCAGGATCACCTCCTGAGTTGATATAAGCATGTCCGTCTGTCCGTCTGTCTGTCCGTCTGTCTGTTTCTACGCGAACTAGTCTCTCAGTTTTAAAGATATCGAATTGAAACTTTGCACACACCCTTCTTTCCTTTGCACGCAGTATATAAGTCGGAACGGCTGGGATCGGCCAACTATATCCTATAGCTGCCATATAACTGATTGATCGGAAATGCCATAACTTTGATGTTTTTAAAATTAGGAAGTTGGTTTTACATTTAGCCAATTTATCCGACCTACCAATTTTCATAATGATCGGCCGACTATATCCTATAGCCGCCGTATAACTATTGATCGGAAAAGCTATAACTTTAGTGTTTGTAGAGATAGGAAGTTGGGATTTTCAATGAGTTTAATTTTTGGCCAATCATTCTGACCTATCAAATTTCATAAGGATCGGCCGACTATATTCTACAGCTGCCATATAACTGAACGATTAGAAATGCCATAACTTTGGTTTTTGTAAAGTTATGAAGTTGAAGTTTTATATAAATAATTTTGGAAAATATAATTTACATAATATTATGCAAGGGTATATCAACTTCGGCTCCGCCCTAAGTTAGCTTTCCTTTCTTGTTTTAAATAATATAGGCATAGAAATCAGAAAATTGTAATAACTGCAAGGGTATAAAAACTTCAGGTTGCCGCAGTTTGCTTCGTTTCTTATTTAATTTATTTCTACACCGGTAGACTTGTCTCGCCAAGATACTTGACAATATGCAGCACTGCCGTTCAAATATTCTTTTAGGTGGTTTCGAATTTCGTTACTGAAGTCCTGTTGGCGACCTTGTCGGCAGGGTCGCAAGTCGGTCAGGACAGTGCTTGGTATCTCCTGCAGATATGGGCTCCGCAAGCGAACTCAACGAAATCTATTCGTCAGCTATGAAGAAAAGCGAGAGGCAAACAGCTGGCTAACATCTTCTGTCCTCACATCGACGAAAAAATACCAGAAAATTACATCGCGTTGCCAACTACCTAAAATGAAGTATGGATGAACGTTCGTCAGGCCCTAGCAAAAAAATTTAAAACAAGAAAGGAAGCAAACTTCGGCATCCCGATGTTTTTAGATTTTATTTCTATACTAGCTGTACCCGGCGCGACTTCGTTTGCTTAAAATTATTTTTGAGTACGGTTGTCAAGTCTTTCCCATTTCCACACCACCCCTGAGGTAGAGAAATTGGTATCTCCAATTAGACCAATTCCAGTGAAACTTTCTAGGTTTAATAATGTTAATTAATATGATTACTTTAAAACCTCTGTGTAAACAACATTTTTAGAAGATCCTTCAGGAGCGAGAATAATAAGGCTACTGGCAGAGCTAACTCTAGAGCATGCGACATAAAATTGTCCATGAGAGAAGCAATCTTCTCTAAGATCTAGTCCAGCCAGCTTCAAATTTGTACAAATGTATAAGTTTCTATAGAAATATATGGGAATATAAATGAAATGTATAAGTTGCTATAGAAATATATGGGAATATAAATGAAATGTAACAAATGATATATAAGGCGTTCGGAAGCCGTGTGGAGAATCCTGGAGAAATGTATAAGTGAACGGGGATAATAAATCATTTTATTTGTATTTAAGCACATTATCTACTTTCGAATAGAAACATACACACACATTGTATGTATGTACATGTATTGTACATATAAGCAAATCAAAACATATCCAAATATATGTACATATGTACATACGTATTTGGTCAAAAGTTCGAATCTTAAGATTAATATTTAACTTGGAAACATTTTGTCTTTGCTTACAGAATTTGTAGTAATTTTCTATTTTCTTCCATGGTGGAAATTAAATAAGGCTCTTACTTCTGCTACAAAATGAAAAATAGTACTTAAGCATTTGATCCACAGGACTGGCTATTGATCGAAAATCATATTGATCGGAGCAGCAGTTTAAGTTTTTAAAATCCAAAACAAATTTAACTTAAATCGCCTCTTTCCCCTCCCCTTTCCCTGCAGCACTACCCCTCCCCCTCATCAGTTTTCTTGGCTGTTGCTCTCTCGGCCGCCGCTCTCTTGGCATCCGCTCTCTGGGTTTCGCTCTCTCGGGAGGCTCCCGCAAAATGCAACGCAATAACTTAGAAAATCTAAATAATTTCTTTAAAAATACTTAAAAAAATGTTAAAAACTTGAAAAATTAAACTTAAGCATTTGGGACATAGAATAACTATTGAGCGAAAAATCATCTTGATCGGAGCAGCGGTTTAGATTTTTTAAATCGAAAAGTTAATTTTAAATGTAGCCCCCAAATTATGGGGATATCGAAATTTCTTTTAGATTTCTAATTAGACCTTTTCAAAACCTAAAACCACTTTAGAAGTTAAGCTTAAATACATCAACTTTTTTTTGCTCAGAATAATGGATGTTGGAGCTGTTTGGGGCCACTGGGGTGACATATCGGATCTTAGTGGGCGCCCTCGGCCCCAATGGAATACTGTGAAAAAATTTGGCTGCTCTTGCTCTTACGGTTTGGGCTGTGGCCGTGTCCCCTTAAAAATCGGTCTTTCATTTTATAATCTTTAGGGATTACTATATTCCTATATTACTAAAAACGATGAAGTTATGTCGATTTTGGGCTACATTTTCCCATCTTTTCTATGGCAGCTATATGATATTGTTGTCCGATTTTAATTTAAATAAAACCTTAATTCCATAATAATAATACAAAATCCCAAAGAACAACAACAAAAAATTAAAAACAACAAAGTTATAATTTTTTTAAAATTCTTTTTTCCGATTGTTCCTATGGGAGCTATATGATATGGCCCGATCCGGCTCGTTCCGACATACATATATACTACCTGCAATAGAAAGACAACTTTAGGAAAAGTTTTAAACTGAGGAATTAGTTCGCGTAGAAACGGACAGACGGACATTGCTAGATCAACTCTCATGGGGATGCTGATCAAGAATATATATACTTTATATGGTCGGAAATGTCTCCTTCACTTCGTTGCAAACTTTTGACTAAAATTATACCCTGTGCAAGGTATAAAAACTAAGTGAGCTTGATTGTCCTTGGCAATTCTGTGTGTTTTCAAACTCCCGCCAAATTCTTAAATTTAATTTACTGGATTTAAATTTATCCAAAGCTGTGTTACGACGTTGATGCACTTCTATGAGCATAAACAACTGTCACTTACGACACCAAGCCGTGCTTGTTACGGGCAGAGCCTATTTCCCTATGGGGCGTAAAAACGAGATCGTAAGAAGTTAAACAATAAAGGAAAGCTAACTTCGGGCGGAGCTGAAGTTGATATACCCTTGCAGAATATTCTGTTAATTATATTCTCCAAAATTATTCATATAATGCATTAATATTCATAGAAAATCCCAACTTCCTAACTTTACAAACACCAAAGTAAGGATCGGCCGACTATATCCTATGGCTGCCATATAACTGCAGATAGTATATAAGTCGGAACGATCCAGTTCGGGCGACTATATCTTATAGCTTATAGAAACAGACAGACGGACAGACAGACGGAGGTGATCCTGATCAAGAATATATATTTTGACCAAAATTATAATACCCTCTGCAAAGGTATAAAAATTAAAAGAAAACATTTTTTATTATACCCGTAGAGTAAAAGGGTATATTGTATTCGTGCAAAAGTATGTAACAGGTAGAAGGAAGCGTTTCCGACCCTATAAAGTATGTATATTCTTGTTCAGGATCACTAGCCGAGTCGATCTAGCCATGTCCGTCTTTCCGTCTCTCTCTCTGTCCGTCTGTCTGTCAGTCTGTCTTTCCGTATGAACGCTGAGATCTCGGAAACTATAAAAGCTAGATGATTGGCATTTTGCATGTAGATTTTAGGAGTTCTTACGCAGCGTTTCAAAATGGTGTCAAGCCCCCTCTGACGCCCACAAGCCACAAGCTGTGGGCACAGTCTTGATGCTATTATGAAAATTTTAATTGATATGTATTTGTTTCGTCAATACCTATAGATTGGCCAAATAAAAGTTTGCCACGCCCACTCTAACGCCCAAAAACCCATTAAACGCTTAAGACTGGCTAGCGCCTACATTTCCACCTTTCATGGCACAATAGCTCCATCTAACGGATGACTTTGGAACAGCTGGCAAAGGTACTCAACAGAGTCAACGTTAATTCTCGATAAGGATTTTTATACCCTTGCAGAGGGTATTATAATTTTGGTCAAAAGTGTGCAACGCAGTGAAGGAGACATCTCCGACCCTATAAAGTATATATATTCTTGATCAGGATCACCTCCTGAGTTGATATAGCCATGTCCGTCTGTCCGTCTGTCTGTCCGTCTGTCTGTTTCTACGCGAACTAGTCTCTCAGTTTTAAAGATATCGAATTGAAACTTTGCACACACCCTTCTTTCCTTTGCACGCAGTATATAAGTCGGAACGGCCGGGATCGGCCGACTATATCCTATAGCTGCCATATAACTGAACGATAGGAAATGCCATAACTCTGCTGTTTGTAAAGTTAGGAAGTTGGGATTTTCTATGGCTTATTTATTTGGCCAATAAATTCGACGTACCAAATTTCATAAGGATCAGCTGACTATATCCTATAGCTCCCATATAACGATAGGAAATAGCATAACTTTGGTGTTTTTAGAGTTAGGAAGTTGGGATTTTCTATGGGTTTTATATTTGGCCAATCAATCCGACCTACCAAATTTTATAGGGATCGGCCGACTATATCCTATAGCTGCCATATAACTGAACGATTGAAATTGCCATAACTTTGGTGTTTTTAAAGTTAGGAAGTTGGGATTTTTATTAGTATTAAGAATGCATCATATGAGTAATTTTGGAGAATATTATTTACAAAATATTCTGCAAGGGTATATCAACTTCGGCTCCGCCCGAAGTTAGCTTTCCTTTCTTGTTATTAAAGGAAATTGCGATGGTTTTCATTTGGCAATACCGAACTATATCCCAAGAACTATGCAAATCAAATCAAGTTAGCCAAATTGGAGGTCTGAGTCAAGCAATGGCGTATGTGTGTATGTATGTAAGCATTGCACTTAAAAACATAAACATAAACACAGCTGTTGGTGCGGACAAACGCTGCCTGCTATAGAGCAGCGCTGGTGCTGATGCTCGTGCTGTAAAGCTGCCAGCTCTAAGAGATCGCCGAATTCAAATTGATAATTTGAACTGAGTAACGGGTATCTAATAGTCGAGGCACTCGACTATAGCGTTCTCACTTGTTTATTTTTAGATTTACGTTTTTTGTATTGTCAAAATCGAACAGCAATATCATATAGCAGCAAAATGCAGCTCAAAATCGACATAGCTTCATTGGATAGAAATTGAAATGTAGTTGTTTTGTTATAGCTGCTAGGGTACATTAACTTCGGATTCCCTTTCATCCTTTCTTGTTATTATTTTCTTGAAATTTCTTTATACTTTTTGATTGGTCAAAAGGTTGGTCAAAAGTGTGCAACGCAGTGAAGGAGACATCTCCGACCCTATAAAGTATATATATTCTTGATCAGGATCACCTCCTGAATTGATATAAGCATGTTCGTCTGTTTTACAAAAAGCTTTAGGATATATTCGGCCGATCCTTATGCAATTTCCTAACTTCCTAACTTTACAAACACTAAAGTTATGGCATTTCCGATTAATCAGTTATATGACAGTTATAGGATATAGTAGAAACAGACAGACGGACAGGCAGACAGACGGACATGCTTATATCAACCCAAAATTATAATACCTTCTGCAAGGGTATAATAAATAAATTCCCATTGAGTGTAAAAGTGAAACAAGATAGATTGTCTCCATTTGTCAAAATTAAATTATTTAATTTACACCAATTATTCTATGCTATAGATTGGATTTAATGGGCGGAACTATATAATTTATACATACATATGCATTTTTCTACAACCTCTATATTTTGTAAGAGATATGTAAATTCGATTTATTACGACCTCTTTAGTAGAGGCCCTATTACAATTATGTTAATAGTCCATTTCTTACTGAACCACCTTAATTTGCCTAGACCCAAGGTGAGTAGAAGCATGAGGCGAAGAATTGTTGCTTTCCTGGAGCCACGTGCGCTGCGGAGCTGACGGCGGAAGGGGGAGTCACATTGTTGGCGGCCGCCGCGTAGTTGTAGCTCATGTGTGCATATGAAGGGACGGCTGACGAAGCCGGTTCAGTCGCAAACACAGAGCCGTGGCCAACTCCCAAGTGGTTCGAGTTGGAGCTGCAGGGCGAGGGGCACGGTTCCTGGGGCATGGTGTGGTGGGCAGCAACATTGGCGCTGGTGCTGGCGGCAGCTGAGAAGTTGAGTGCCGGTGCACTACTTGACGGCAATGGCGGCGGTGGCAGCGCGTAGGCCGAGAGCACTTCGTACCCGGATCCACCGCAGCTCGTTCCCAGGCTCGCCGATTGGGCATTACCCAGTCCTCCTCCCGCCGGGCTGCCCCCGTCACCCGCCACGAGGTGATGGTGCGGGGGTGCGATTGGCGGCGGCCGTAGGTTCATGTGGCACGGGTACAGGGAGGGTGGAGTGAGATCGCCTTGTTGCGACATGGGAGATGGCGGGGCCAAAGAACCGACAGACGAGTGGTTGAAGCTCGGAATTGGAGTAACCGTTCTGAAAAATAAGCAGTGTACCTTTAGATTGCAAGCTTATTAAAAATAAACTAAGTATATTACATTTTCTGATTTGTAAAAAAAACACAAACAGACCTACATAATTTGATTTCTCACATTGTTGCACAATTATTTAATTTACCGTCGTCCTTAAAAATCACAGTGCTTTTTAATTAGGTAAGTTAGATTCCGTTGGTGAAACTCTTTGTATAAATAAATGGTGATTTGCTTTTCAGGCAATCAGGAGCAAATATATAATCGATTTTGAACTTTAAACATTTTTCAGTGTTTACTATATAAGTTTTTTGCCTACACAGACATTTTCTTTACTTGTAAATTTAAAAAGCAATCGTTAGTACTGAAATTAGTTACGGACATACAGATGGACATGTCTAGATCGACTCTCCTGGTGATGCTGATCCAGAATATATAGTATATACTTAATAGGGCCGGAAATGTCTCCTTCACTCCTTCAAACTTTTGACTGAAATTCTAATTACCTCTGCAAGGGTATAAAATAGCTGGCCAACGAAGGATAAGGATATATGGACTCAAATTATTTCATTTCCAATCGAAATCTTTTTATAAAATGATTTTTGGACCTATTGAAACCTTAGTAAAAGTTGAAATAGAAATAAATATCCAATCAGTAACTCCTAAAAATCACTAATTCTTAACGGCAGCCCTTTTTAGGAACACATAGCATATTGTATACATATTGTATCCATACCCAGAAATCAGCTTTAACTGCCCAGTTACACTTACGCGACTTTTTCTACCGTTATCTAATTTATGCAATCACTGTTTATTCGCGCAGTATAAAAGTAATCAAACTAAAATCTACCAAATGGTAATTTTTTATGTGACCACTGATCATATAACATATTTTATTCTATTTCAGATCCATACTCTGAACTGACTATCCTTTAGATGACGTATATTTGTCATACTTGAGCAGTGCACGCTGTCAAAAATTGTATGTATGACTGCCGGAAAATTAAAAACGAAAAAACAGGGTTGCTTAAATCGGCAGGGAAAAACAGAAAAAGTTGCACAAAACTATTTCAAAACACTACGAACACTTTTAAAGCATTAAGATCGTTTTTTTCTTTTGTATTTTCTCTATCTACATATAATTTCAATTGTCCTTTAAAATATATATATAAAATGCTTACCCATAGGTATCGCTCATCGATAAGGCCGTGTGGTGCATGTTCGAGTACATCGCACCAAAGCCACCACTATTGAAGTTAAGTCGTGGCGAAATAGCAGGAACAAGTGCATGTGCGTTAGCATGGGTATGTCCGTTGCTCTGGTGGTGATGCGTGCTTTGGTGACCGGCAATCCCCAGTGGACAAGGTGAACAGGCTCTTCTGCAGTCCTCACTGAGCCGTCCAGCGGCTATGTCAGGGACGCACCCGGATCGAACATGCAGGGCTGGCGTTGGGCTGCCGGTGCTCTCAATTCCAGCACCAACCGCAGGAGCACTAGCACTGGCGGACAATGTGTTAGGCGAGGATAAGCCATTAATGGTATCTGAGAAGGTAACAAACATTGAAATGGGTTTGCTTATTTAATTTTGTTTAATAATTATTGCTTATTTAAAATATACTTAGCTATTAAGTGGAAATCAATAAAAAAATGATTTTCCCAAGTCCAGCTCTAAGCAATTAAATTTGACTAAAACTTTACATAAGTTTAAGAGAAGTCGGTCAGACTGGGAGACGGACTGCCTGGTCTTAATGCCATAGTTTAAAACTTTTTAATTTCTGGTTTGTTTCAATGTTTAGTTGCAGTTGGTGGTCGCTCCCGTTTTAAAACCATTTAATTGGTTGCTTACCATTAAACTATGTATAAGTTAACTAAGTAGCTAACCGGACGGAGGCGATGACCGAATGTCCGAAGCCCAGCTGCGGTCAAAACCGCAGACGCGGCTTTTGGCCGGATGCTCGTGCATAGCCGGCAAACACAGCATATTTGCGTGGCCGCTATGAGTTTCATTTTTTGTCAACTTTAATTATACCCGTTACTCGTAGAGTAAAAGGGTATATTGTATTCGTGCAAAAGTATGTAACAGGTAGAAGGAAGCGTTTCCGACCCTATAAAGTATATATATTCTTGTTCAGGATCACTAGCCGAGTCGATCTAGCCATGTCCGTCTGTCCGTCTCTCCGTCTGTCCGTCTGTCCGTCTGTCTGTCCGTCTGTCTGTCTGTTCGTATGAACGCTGAGATCTCGGAAACTATAAAAGCTAGAAGATTGGCATTTTGCATGTAGATTTTAGGAGTTCCTACGCAGCGCAAGTTTGTTTCAAAATGGTGCCACGCCCCCTCTGACACCCACAAGCGACCAGCTGTGGCCACAGTTTTGATGCTATTATGAAAATTTTTTTTGATATATATTTGTTTCGTCAATACCTATCGAATGGCCTAATAAAAGTTTGCCACGCCCACTCTAACGCCCAAAAACCCATTAAACACTTATGCCTGGTTAGCGCCTACATTTCTGCCTTTCATGGCCGCAATAGTGCAATAGCGCCATCTAACGGATGACTTTGGAACAGCTGGCCAAGGTGCTCAACAGAGTCAACGTTAATTCTCGATAAGGATTTCTATTAAAGGAAATTGCGATGGTTTTCATTTGTCAATACCGAACTATATCCCAAGAACTATGCAAATCAAATCAAGTTAGCCAAATTGGAGGTGTTCCCTGGGTACCGATTTTAACATAAAAATCGGGAGCTAATTCGAGCTGCGAAAAACATACAGAAGGCATATTTATATTAGTTGTTTAGCTGAGTAACGGGTATTTAATAGTCGAGACACTCGACTATAGCGTTCTCTCTTGTTTTAGTTCGCTTCATGCTCTGTACGAATAAAGAACACAAGTTCTATAGTATTGAAAAACTCCGGCAACCGCCGTTAAATATCTCTTATTATTTTGCACTGACTGAGTCTCTAGGCCAGCAGGCGAAGGGGGCAGTTACCTCCCAACATAAGTCAACCTAATCAGCAATTATGAAGGCACAGCCATCCGGCTCTGACTGCAGCAAGGGATCCCCGATCTCCACATACGAGAACCAAGTCAAGGCCCCCTCCTCCCCCGCACTACCGAGCGGGCTTCAGCAGGTGCGACCAGCGGTACACAAATTCCTCCCGCGTTTACGGGAGGTAATTACAAGCAGCAGCTTCCAGCGGCCTACCCTCACGTGTGAGTGCGAACGCATTCCCCCGCACCCAAGGGAGGCAACCACTAGCTGCTGGCTGCCAATCGACTATAACGGGCGCTCCCAAAAGCGACCGCTTCCCCCGCGCCCACAAGCGGGCATCTCTAAGAAGACCACCCTAGACAGTGCGACCATCGAGGACCAGCTCAGGCCGCGCACACAACTATATTAATTTATATATAGTATATTATCTGGAAAAAATCATTGCACAATCTCATTTGTAACCTATCACTATGTTCGGACGTCCACGTAGTGACGAAGAGTACTTAGAGCGTGACGAAGGCGTCTTTTAAATATAAACGCTTTTTATAAATTTTCGTGTAGCCAATAGCGTTTTAAATTTCTCTACCGGACCATTTCTGGTGGTATGAACGTTAAAATCTAGCAAACAACAAGTGAGAACGCTATAGTCGAGTGCCTCGAATATTAGATACCCGTTACTCAGTTCAAATTATCAATTTGAATTCGGCGATCTCTTAGAGCTGGCAGCTTTACAGCACGAGCATCAGCACCAGCGCTGCTCTATAGCAGGCAGCGTTTGTCCTGCACCAACAGCTGTGTTTATGTTTATGTTTTTGAGTGCAATGCTTACATACATACACACATACGCCATTGTTTGACTCAGACCTCCAATTTGGCTAACTTGATTTGATTAGCATAGTTCTTGGGATATAGTTCGGTATTGCCAAATGAAAACCATCGCAATTTCCTTTAATAAAAATCCTTATCGAGAATTAACGTTGACTCTGTTGAGCACCTTTGCCAGCTGTTCCAAAGTCATCCGTTAGATGGAGCTATTGTGCCATGAAAGGCGGAAATGTAGGCGCTAGCCAGGCTTAAGCGTTTAATGGGTTTTTGGGCGTTAGAGTGGGCGTGGCAAACTTTTATTAGGCCAATCGATAGGTATTGACGAAACAAATACATATCAATTAAAATTTTCATAATAGCATCAAGACTGTGGCCACAGCTTGTGGCTTGTGGGCGTCAGGGGGCGCGAGGGGGCGAGGCACCATTTTGAAACAGACTTGCGCTGCATAGGAACTCCTAAAATCTACATGCAAAATGTCAATCTTCTAGCTTTTATAGTTTCCGAGATCTCTGCGTTCATACGGACGGACAGACGGACAGACGGACATGGCTAGAGATCGACTCGGCTAGTGATCCTGAACAAGAATATTTATACTTTATAGGGTCGGAAACGCTTCCTTCTACCTGTTACATACTTTTGCACGAATACAATATACCCTTTTACTCTACGAGTAAGGGGTATAAAAAGCGCTCATGAATTTCAGACTCTTTTGAAGCTCACCCAACCCAAGTTTGCTTAAAAGTTTATTGGCATTATAAGGTTTGGATAACATTACACCAGTGTGCTGACAACATTTTTGTTTAGGAGACATTGAGGGATATACTAATCTCTTACTCGAAGAACTTTAATGTTGCGCACATTCTTGTTGTGCTTTATTTATCTTTTTAATGGTTATTTTGTTTCTTGTTATATTGCCTGCTGTAGGGTCCTTTTCCGGTATGGTACGCAAATTAGTTTGTACTTACTGACAGGTGGACCGGCAGTCGATCCTTGCAGCAAAGAGGAACAAGCACTCAGGCTGTTGGGACTATCTGTCAAGGAAGCAGTTGCTGACGTTGAGGACGAGGTTCCACTAGCTCCAGTGGAATTTGGTGTTCTTCGCTGGTTTCGAAGTTTTTCCTCACGGCGCCATTTTGCACGCCGGTTCGAGAACCAAACCTGGATCCTAGCCTCCGGTAAACCAATTTTTCCAGCCAAGCGTTCACGCGCAAACACATCTGGATAGTGAGTTCGTTCAAACTCTATAAAAAATTATTTTAAGAGTTGAAGTAAATATAGTATATTTAATAAAAAAGGCAGCTATCTTTAAAAATGCGGCTTTTACTTGCCCTTGCAGTTATAGGAAACATGTTTTAGTTAATATACTTATTTCTTTTTATAAAACTGTTGAGATATAAGTTTGTGTAGTAACGGTCAGATGGACATGGCTAATTCGACTCGAATGATTCTTCTAATACAATTCATATGGTCGGAAATATATTCTTTTGACTAAAATTATCGTACCCTCTGCAAGTGTATTTAAATGTAATACATTTACTCTTTTTTGGTTTTTTGATATAGCCCAAATTTAAATCTGATACTAGAAAAAAGATGATTCCTGTAAAAATCAATTCTGACAAAACACGCCGAAATTTCTCGTTTATGATTGTTTAGTAGCAGTGGAATAACAAAAAAGTTATATGGTTTTGGAATGATTTGCTTTATTTAGTAATAGCATTTATAAGCTTTTCGTATTTATTTTTTCACTTGTTATTTTTTTTGTGGAGGCTTTTTAAAATAAGTCAAAATGTTCTTACCTTTTTCTAAGCTGTCTATCTGATCGTTTGTAAAGGATGTTCTATTTCGCTGCAGCTTTCTTTTAAGTATTAGCCGAGCTTGATCATCCTCATTGTTACCCAAATTGGAAGCGCCACCATTGGAATTTTCACCTTCACCGGAGCCCGTTTCATCGGACTGATGGCCATCGAGTTCTGTCGAAGAGAATAGCAAAAACGGTTTAAAACAAGAAAGGAAATTTAACTTCGGGGGGAGCCGAAGTTGGTATACCCTTGCAGATTGTAAATTATATTCTCCAAAATTATTCATATGATGCATTCTAAATACCCATAAAATCCTAACTTCCTAACTTCCTAACTTAAAAAACACCAGAGTTATGGCATTTTTAATCGTTCAGTTATATGGCAGCTATAGGATATAGTCGGTCGATCCTTATTAAATTTGGTAGGTCGGATCGATTGGCCAAAAATAGCACTGATTTTGCGCTGCATTTTGCCATGGTTTCTATGGCAGCTATCTGATATTGTTATCCTGTTTTGATTAAGCTAAAAGCGTAATTGTAATACAGTATATAATTACAATATTTCAAAGGAATATTTTAATAAATAGTAAAACTAAAACTTTTGTCTTAAATTATAATACCATCTGCAACGGTATAATTATGTAGCTGTTTTACTATTTATTAAAATATACCTTTGAGATATTGTAATTATATACTGTATTAGAATTACGCTCTTAGTTTAATCAAAATCGGACAGCAATTTTAGATAGCTGCCATAGAAACCATGGCAAAATGCAGCGCAAAATCGACATAGCTTAATAGTTTTTAGTAATATAGGCATGGAAATCGAAATGTAGTCGTTTTGTAATAACTGGAAGGGTATATAAACTCCGGCTTGCCGAAGTTTGCTTCCTTTCTTGTTTCTTATAACTCCAGGGCATATAAAGTTAGGCTTGCCGGAACTAGCTTGCCGGAACTGCTTCCCTTCATGATATATATGTTTTTGATTTTTTAGAGGACCTTATGTAATAAGGGCGACGAAAATTCGAGATTGATGTATTTGAATGTTTTATAACATTGGATTAGTGAGCAATTAATTTTTGTTGGTAGCTTTTTGGGTAAGCTTGCAGCTGTTAGATCCGCACTAGCGGCCTCTTCAAAGGAGAACGCTAATCATTTATGTGACAGCCGCGGTCAGCCTTGGCTAAGGTGTGTTCTAGCAAACATTGGCAGTACCACGATGAGTGTAATTGACGTTGAATGTTAGTGAATGTGACGAGGCACATAGACGCTGATGGCCCAGAGACAAGCCGCGGGATAGACCCCGTCCTGCGTCTCTCAAAGCACATGTCACTGGCTGGTGAGCTGCATGTTCTGACAGCGGCAACAGCGTTACAGTGACAGACGGCGTCAGATGCCAGGCAACAAAAACGAAAAGACATGAGCTGCTAGCCAGCAGATCTGCGACGGTGTCTGGAAACTGGGAATGGGCGAGTTGGGAGGAGAGTTCTAGTTCGAGCCTGTGTTTAAGGACGGTGGTGCGACACTTTTGCATTCAAGTGCGTTGAGTACACATTTTGATAAGGCCACAACTCCAAAAGCAGGATTTGAAACACAATTTTATAAATATGTATTTTGTAATCTATTTATGCACCCCCATCTTTGCCATCGCACCGCATCCAATCCAACCCCAACCCTACGCATCAAAATCCTGACCATGAACCCATCTCTAACCACAGCCACCCTCACGGTTTGTCGTTTAATGAAGTGTCATCGCCTGTAAAATGAGTCTGTAAATCGCATTAAAGCAAACTACACGGTTAAGGGTAAACCTGTCAACCACGGCAGTGGTAACGGCAGTGGTTGCCCCACAGCTATACTTGCTTAGAAAGGGGAATATTGGGTGGAGGCGGAGGCGGAGTCGCAATAGCACTGACAGTTCTGACACACATGTTCTTGGTTAAGTGGAGTCGAGAGATGGTACTGGTATAGAAAGTCCGCCTGATTTATTCAGCCAAATAAATACCGCAGCGACGACACTCATGGAACCTCCATTTTGTGAGCCATTATTGGCAGAATAGATGAAAGTAAACAGAAGTAATATCATAAGTGCCACTGATACATAGCAAAATATTTGAAGTCAATTATTTTATAAATAAAAGATTCAAAAAGCAAGATCTAATTAGTTTAAGGTCGGTGAACTCGCCAGGGACTTCTTTTTTCTTATTAAACGAAGTCCAAAACTTTTAAATGAGATTTTCATTTAAATATTTTTTACAAAAAGGGAAGCATTTTAATAATTTAAATATGTATATCACCCCAATTGTCCTATTAGGTACGAAACAAATGTAAAATAAATCGAACAAGAAAGAAAGCAAACGTTGGCAAGCCGAAGTTTCTATACAATTGCAGTTATTGCAAAACGAGTATATGTTGCGCTGCATTTTGCCATCGTTTCTTTGGCAGCTACAAATTTGATAGTGTTTTCTGATTTCGACAAAACTAAAAGCGTAATTCTGATATAGTACATAATTACTATATCTTAAAGGAATATTTTTATAAATAGAAAAACAGCAAAATGCAGTTTATAATTTTCAATTTTTTTTAATTTTTTGATTTTTTAAGGGGAGCAATATGATATAGATGTCCGAGTTTAACTTAATTAAATCCGTAATTTAAAGAATTTAAACATTACCAAATCCCAAATAACAAAAAAAAAATTAAAAACAAAAAGTTATACTTTGTAAAATTTTTCTTTTTTCCGATTGTTCCTATGGAAGCTGTAAGAAATACCATCTGGCTCGTTCCGACTTATATACTACCTGCAATAGAAACACAACTTTTGATAAAGTTTAAATCAGATATCTTAAAAATTGAGGGACTAGTTTGCAAGCCGTCACTGCGTTAGAAACTTTTGACTGAATTTATAATATCCTCTGCAAGGGTATACAAATCAATTTTCCTCAATTAAATATTACTCCAGTACCAAATCTCAGAGACTATAAAGGTTCTTAGAAAGTCCGAATTTACCAAAATCAATCAATTTGTAAAGTTAGGAAGTGGGGATTTTCTATGGGTTTTATTTTTGACCAATCAATCCGAACTACGAAATTTCATAAGGATCGGCCGACTATATTCTATAGCTGCCATATAACTGAACGATCGGAAATGCCATAACTTTGGTGTTTTTAAAGTTAGGAAGTTGGGATTTTTTTTATGATTTTGTATATTATATAGCCGCCATATAACTGATTGATCGGAAATGCCATAACTCATAAATACAATACAATAAATATTCAAAAACTCTTCTTAAGTGTATAAAATCGAATCCGACTACACCTCAGCACCAATAAGCTCTCGGAAATCCAAGCCACCAAATCATCATTCCAGGAACGAAGTGAACCTCGTGCCAAGATTGTAGATAGTTAAATCTATAGGTTTTATGTATGTATCTGCCATACTGACCACCTTCATAGTTTATTCGCGCAGTGTCAGCTCGATTCGTTTAAGATTGGGCAACCATCTTAGTAAAGCTTTAATGTGGCACTTAGGCTGGAAAATGTTCACAATAAAAATAATTGTAAACAAGAAAGGAAAGCTAACTTCGGCCGAAGCCGAAGTTGATATACCCTTGCAGAATATTCTGTAAATAATTCTCCAAAATTATTCATATGATGCATTCTTAACACTCATAAAAATCCCAACTTCCCACATTTAAAAACACCAAAGTTATGGCATTTCCTATCGTTCAGTTATATGGGAGCTATAGGATATAGTCGGCCGATCCCAGCCATTCCGACTTATATACTGCGTGCAAAGGAAAGAAGGGTGTGTGCAAAGTTTCAATTCGATATCTTTAAAACTGAGAGACTAGTTCGCGTAGAAACAGACAGACGGACAGACGGACATGCTTATATCAACTCAGGAGGTGATCCTGATCAAGAATATATATACTTTATAGGGTCGGAAATGTCTCCTTCACTGCGTTGCACACTTTTTACCAAAATTATAATACCCTCTGCAAGGGTATAAAAATTCGAAAGACTTGGGATGTTTGAGACAATCAGAGCCAAGTGCATTACAAGTTGGTCACGTGTTTGCCGCATTTACGCACGACACGTCAACCTTCTGTTCGAGCTGCAGACTTTTATAACTGATAAATAAGAAAATAAAACGGCATATCAGCAAACGAAAATTTGCAAATGCCAAGTTCGCTCGTGCGTAAATAGAGTAAAAAACAAGAAAGGAAAGCTAACTTCGGGCGGAGCCGAAGTTGATATACCCTTGCAGAATATTCTGTAAATAATATTCTCCAAAATTATTCATATGATGCATTCTTAATACTAATAAAAATCCCAACTTCCTAACTTTAAAAACACCAAAGTTATGGCAATTTCAATCGTTCAGTTATATGGCAGCTATAGGATATAGTCGGCCGATCCCTATAAAATTTGGTAGGTCAGATTGATTGGCCAAATATAAAACCCATAGAAAATCCCAACTTCCTAACTCTAAAAACACCAAAGTTATGCTATTTCCTATCGTTATATGGGAGCTATAGGATATAGTCGGCCGATCCTTATGAAATTTGGTAGGTCGAATTGATTGGCCAAATAAAGAAGCAATAGAAAATCCCAACTTCCTAACTTTACAAACAGCAGAGTTATGGCATTTCCTATCGTTCAGTTATATGGCAGCTATAGGATATAGTCGGTCGATCCCGGCCGTTCCGACTTATATACTGCGTGCAAAGGAAAGAAGGGTGTGTGCAAAGTTTCAATTCGATAGCTTTAAAACTGAGAGACTAGTTCGCGTAGAAACAGACAGACGGACAGACAGACGGACAGACGGACAGACGGACATGGCTATATCAACTCAGGAGGTGATCCTGATCAAGAATATATATACTTTATAGGGTCGGAGATGTCTCCTTCACTGCGTTGCACACTTTTGACCAAAATTATAATACCCTCTGCAAGGGTATAACAAGAAAGGAAAGCTAACTTCGGGCGGAGCCGAAGTTGAAATACCCTTGTAGAATATTCTGTTAATTATATTCTCCAAAATTATTCATATGATTCATTAATACTCAAAATCCCAACTTCCTAACTTTAAAAACACCAATGTTATGGCATTTCCAATCGTTCAGTTATATTACAGCTATATAATATATATATAAATTTGGGAGGTCAGATTGATTGGCCAAAAATAAAACCCATAGAAAATCTGAACTTCGTAACTTAATAAACCAAAGTTATGGCATTTCCGATCGTTCAGTTATATGTCAGTTATAGGATATAGTAGGGATCGGCCCGACCGCTCCGACTTATATACTGCGTGCAAAGGATCGAAGGTTGTGTGCAAAGTTTCAATTCGATATCTTTAAAACTGAGAGATTAGTTCGCGTAGGATCAGACAGACGGACAGACGGACATGCTTATATAGAAATCAGGATGCGATCCTGATCAACAATATATATACTTTATAGGGTGGGAGATCTCTCCTTCACTGTGTTGTACCCTCTGCAAGGGTATAACAAGAAAGGAAGCAAAATTCGGCAAGCCGAAGTTTATACACCCTTGCAGTTATTACAAAACGACCACTTTTCGATTTATATGCCTATATTACTAAAAACATTGAAGATATGTCGATTTTGCGCTGCATTTTGTCATCGTTTCTATGGCAGTTATATGATATTGTTGTCCGAATTTAATTTAATTAAAACCGAAATTCCATAATAAATATATATAACCAAATCCCAAGGAACAACAAAAAAAATTTAAAACAACAACGTTAATAATAATAATTTGTATACGTTTGCAGAGGGTATATATATATATTCTTGATCAGGATCACCTCCTGAGTTGATATAAGCATGTCCGTCTGTCCGTCTGTCCGTCCGTCTGTTTCTACGCGAACTAGTCTCTCAGTTTTAAAGATATCGAATTGAAACTTTGCACACGTCTTTCTTTCCTTTGCACGCAGTATATAAGTCGGAACGGCCGGGATCGGCCGACTATATCCTATAGCTGCCATATAACTGAACGATAGGAGATGCCATAACTTTGGTGTTTGCAAAGTTAGGAAGTTGGGATTTTCTATGGGTTTTATATTTGGCCAATAAATCCGCCCTACCAAACTTCATAAGGATCGGCCGACTATAACTTATAGCTGCCATATAACTGATTGATTGGAAATGTCATAACTTTGGTATTTCTAAAGTTGGGAGGTTGGAATTTTTGACGGGTTTTATATTTGGCCAATCAATCCGACCTATCAAATTTTATAGGGATCGGCCGACTATATCCTATATCTGCCATATAACTGAACGATTGAAAATGCCATAACTTTGGTGTTTTTAAATTTAGGAAGTTGGGATTTTTATAAGTATTAAGAATACATCATATGAATAATTTTGGAGAATATTATTTACAGAATATTCTGCAAGGGTATATCAACTTCGGCTACACCCGAAGTTAGCTTTCCTTTCTTGTTATTTTTATACCTTTGCAGAAGGTATTATAAGTTTGGTCAAAAGTGTGCAACGCAGTGAAAGAGACATTTCCGACCCTATAAAGTATATATATTCTTTATCAGGATCACCTCCTAAGTTGATATAAGCATGTCCCTCTGTCCGTCTGTCTGTCCTTCTGTCTGTTTCTACGCAAACTAGTCTCTCAGTTTTAAAGATATCGAATTGGAACTTTGCACACACCCTTCTTTCCTTTGCACGCAGTATATAAGTCGGAACGGCCAGGATCGGCCGACTATATCCTATAGCTGCCATATAACTGATTGATCGGAAATGTTATAACTTTGGTGTTTGTTATGTTAGAAAGTTGGGATTTGCTATGGGTTTTATATTTGGCCAATCAATTCGACCTACCAAACTTCATAAGGATCGGCCGACTATAACTTATAGCTGCCATATGACTGAGTGATTAGAAATGGCATAACTTTGGTGTTTTTAAAGTTGGGAAATTGGGATTTTTTATGAGTGTTAAGAATGCATCGTATGAATAATTTTGAAGAATATAATTTACAGAATATTCTGCCCGATGTTAGCTTTCCTTTCTTGTTAACTTAGAAGTCAAAAATCGAAAACATGTCGATCTTAAAATCGGGAAAGATTCCAGCTACTTGCCTGCATAGCTTTTAGGGGCAATAATTTCGTCGGTTTTCGGTTTTCAAATATTTTTAAGAGGCATGTGTTATTACAGTATATGTACTAAATGTCACAAGGCGCAGTAAATAAAAACAAGAGAGAACGCTATAGTCGAGTGCCTCGACTATTAGATACCCGTTACTCAGCTAAACAACTTAATATAAATATGCCTTCTTGTATGTTTTTCGCCGCTCGAATTAGCTCCCGATTTTTATGTTAAAATCGGTACCCAGGGAACACCTCCAATTTGGCTAACTTGATTTGATTTTCATAATTCTTGTGATATAGTTCGGTATTAACAAATGAAAGCCATCGCAATTTCCGTTAATAGAAATCCTTATCGAGAATGAACGTTGACTCTGTTGAGCACCTTGGCCAGCTGTTCCAAAATCATCCGTTAGATGGCGCTATTGTATACGCCATGAAAGGCCGAAATGTAGGCGCTGGCCAGGCTAAAGCGTTTAATGGGTTTTTGGGCGTTAGAGTGGGCGTGGCAAACTTTTATTTGGCCAATCGATAGGTATTGACGAAACAAATACATATAAAAAAAAATTTTCATAATAGCATCAAAACTGTGGCCACAGCTTGTGACTTGTGGGCGTCAGAGGGGGCGTGGCACCATTTTGAAACAAACTTGCGCTGCGTAGGAACTCCTAAAATCTATATGCAAAATGCCAATCTTCTAGCTTTTATAGTTTCCGAGATCTCAGCGTTCATACGGACAGACAGACAGACAGACGGACAGACGGAGAGACGGACAGACGGACAGACGGACATGGCTAGATCGACTCGGCTAGTGATCCTGAACAAGAATATATATACTTTATAGGGTCGGAAACGCTTCCTTCTACCTGTTACATACTTTTGCACGAATACAATATACCCTTTTACTCTACGAGTAACGGGTATAAAAAGGAGACTAAAATTTAGAAGTAAATTCAATTTTTTCCTTGATGCTAGTTGAGTTGTGCTTAGCAACATTCTGTTCAAATAAATAACAGACATCAATAAAATCGATTTGCTTATCTGGTATCTACATTTTTTTGGGTAAATAGCTATATATCTGGAACTTTGAGAGGGACACGAGAATCCGGCCCCAAATTAACAAAAGGACTTTTAAGGCTCTACGTGAAGTACTTGAAAAACACAAAATAAAGCGGAGGAGACACCCGCATTCGACACATAAATGTTTTAGGGCTCACTTATTAAGAACAAAAACGTTGCATCTTGATCCTCATTAAATGAGTGTGCAGAATCGAATTCGAATGTGAAGTCGGCAAGACTTACCCTTTTTTAAATGAATGTCCTCCGTGGTCCCGGGGCAGTTCCTAAGGTGGCTACCACTGCCCAGGCCGGCGATGTCGTCCGGCGGACTTAAAGGCTGTGCGAGCGGAGGACCTGCGGCATACGCCCCCGAGGCGATGCTGGCAGCCGACGAGATGGGCATTTCACTGCCACCCAGTGAGGCGGAGTACCAGGCTCCGGAAGCGTAGTGGCGCGGCGGCCAGCTCTGCTGCTGTTGCTGGAGCACCTGCTGGTTGCCGTGCACCAGCTGGTTGAGTGGGTGGCCGGAGTGGGACCCAAAGTGGCTGGTTGCTTGGCCCACTAGCGGGGCTGCTGTAGCCGAGTCCATCGGTCCGGCGACGTGCTGTGTGTTGAGGAGCCGGAGCCTCTCGTAGATCGACTCCTGCTCACTGCCCTCGCCGGAGTTGCTCGCCCCGCCGCTCTCCGAGGAGTTCAGGGGCGTGGCAGTCTGCATAAGGTCGGTGGAGGAGCTAAGTGCTTGGGCGGCCCTCGCTCCGTTGGAACCGCTACTGATGCTGGCACTGCTGTTGCCCTTGGCGCTGGGCGGGTTGCCCGCGCCCGCAGCAGAGCTACTCGTTCCCGAGCTCTGCTGCTCCTTTTGGGCCGCCAGGTTTCGCAGCACTCGGTTTATGGATGACACCTAGAACGTAGGGTTGTATTTTGTCAGATCTTCTGTACGAGTAATTCTTTGCTATAGTTGTTCTTTGCTATGTTGAATTTTGCAAGAAATCTCAAATCGGCACTTGCGAAAAAGCCTGCTCTCAAAAATCAGTAAAGTTAGCAAGTTCAGGTTCCAGTCGCAAACATCGCACTTTTGTTTGCTTTGGATTGCAATTTATTCAGTTTCTTATTGTATTAATGCCGTGCCTGCGCTTGACAACGCTTTTCAAACAAATTGAAAGGAAAGGAAAATAAAAAGAAATAGAAAAGGAAAAGGAAAAAGGAGCATAATCGGGCAAACATATAAATGAGCGAGCGAGCGAACCTGGAAAACAACAGGGAAAAGTGCAGTTGAGTGGAAAAATTAGGCAGAATGTCCCTTACCAGGGGGTACGCGAGCAACGTCGAAACTGATTTTTTAATATGAGCTCCGTCTTCTACCTAGCTAACGCCTACTGACGTCGCTCCCTTCATGGCAATACTTTCGCGTTTTTCGGGACAGCAAGTGCAGGTGCTAATCGAGCACTAAGTAGTTGTCACTTATCAACAGAATCGTCTTAGTCAAGATCTAAGAATTGTCGAAGCACAAACAGTTCCCGCACCATACCTCGTCCTCATATGGACCTGAGCCCGGAATGGTCGATTCCAATTCTCACCCTAATTCGAGAACGACCCGAATCCGATTCCAGATGTAAACGTGATTCAGCAGTTCCCCCTCGCACTGGCGCGTGAATTTCAACGCTTAACGGTTTGTGGTGGCGGCGGGCCGTATTTATTTAATATTGTATTTTTTCATACATTTTTCTAGCACTGATTTCCCTTTTAGTCGTTTAATGTGCATAAAAGATTTTCCCTTCCATCTGAATGAGCACATTTTCCACACAACTGTCAATGGGAAAAGGACAAGGCAAGCAAGGAGGACAACGACATCGGCCATGGAGGCGGCCATCGGCATGAGCATCGCTGTCACAATTCATTCGGCTTGCTTTTTTGGCATACTTAATAAATAATATAAAAAAGTACGAAAGAAAATGTTAATGCTAGGGAAAAGAAAATGGCTGCGGCGAATTTTACAAACGAATCGTTTTGGTGCAGATTTGCCGAACACTTTCTGTCGGAAAAGTAAAGTTCTTTGGGCGATTGTATTGGATTTGTTCGAGCCTCAAAAACAAATGAAAGTAATCACATGCATGCTTTAATACAGTTCGAGTAACTTACACTTGGAATATTATCGTTGGTACAAACGTTCTCCTGAAGTAATCTGTCTCGGATTTCCCATGCAAATATGCTCGGGCACTCGCGTTTATATTGTGAAATTTTGCTAACCACTTCGGCTGTGGCCACACGTGGCTTGGATCCACCGATAGCACGAGGTCTTATACTTCCAGTTTCATAGTACCTAAAATAAAGTCATTGTTTTAATAGTAATAGTTTTAAAGTAATATGGAATAGGAGCATTTGAAAAAAAAAAACAGATTAATAAGTGAGCATTAAAAGTATAAATGCACCGATAAGAGTTAAGTAAATAATATTTATATTAATATACGAGTATTAATCAAGTGTTTATTAAGTGTTGCCCTGCAATTTGATTGACTTATATATTATGATCCTTTTCTTCAGAAGTATGTATTGGATTACAATATGTTGGTAACTTTTAGTAATATTTGGTGGGCCCTAAATTTTATTAAATTCAGCTTTCTTTTACTTAAATCTATCTTAAAATACTTTTAACAAAACTAAAAAGGCTTAATTTGTGAAAACGTAAGAAAACAAAAGTTTCTTCTCAGCAATTAGAAACTAAACTTATTTAAGAAATAAGCATGTTACTTAATTCATTTTAATCGGAAAACGGGTAAATAGTCTTTTTGCTGTAACCCTATAAGGTTGTGACCAATATTCGATACTATTGGACAACAATCACTTAAAAATATTGTCGCAGGTTTCGCTTAAATCAGAGCACTTAAGGCTGGCCTCAAAAACCACATCCGCTTATCGTCCGGAGCTACAGTATTTTACAGCTATCTTAAAAATGAAAATGAAAAATTAAGATAAATTAACTTAAACGAAAGGTATTAGGCTGGAAAAGGGTAACAAGTTAAGTCTGTTGTCAAAATGTAATTCCATGACTACAAAAGGTGAAGTTTTACTTTGGCTTTCCGCGATTAAAGTTTTCAATTGCTCCTAGGCTTGTGTTGTAGCTGTGTTCTCAAATATGCTAAGTCAATAAGTAACTGCTTAATCCAAATAAATCAATATATATACTTTATTAACCAATCCGTTACTGAACGCATTGAAAATAAATTCCGATACTAAGTCCAAACTCCGTTAATTTTATCTTTCTATTTATAGCCTACCTTATATATATATATATAAAATATATATTATATATTTATAAATATATATAGGTGGTATGTTTTTATGTACATTGCTCTATAGCTGCCATAGAAACGATGGAAAACTGCAGTGCTATATAGGCATAGAAATCGTAATGTAGTCGTTTTGTAATAACTGCAAGGGTATATAAACTTCAGCTTGCCGAAGTTTGCTTCCTTTCTTGTTAAATCGAAAGCTAAATATTAGTGTTGTAGCCGAACTATAAGTAGTGGATCCAGCTATCAACCATCAGACCCTATTAGCCATCAAATGCAGCGGCAAGACACAATTTATTTGCATATAAAAATCAAATTATCGAATTGGACTGCATATAACTTGTTGGACTTATTAAAGTATTTTCACAGATTTCCAATAAGGCAGCGCTATTAGCCATTTTAGCTTGGGCTTGAAAAGTCTTTAAAAGCAGAGCAAAATCAAACGATTTGAAATATGAATCAATATTTTAAGCGCCAAATATATTATTTATATTTATATATATATACATATGTCTCAACTTGTTCCGTTTTTGAGTGATGTGTTGATGTGTTTATGTGCTGGAATATCCAAAAAAACAGATAATGCTGCAAGCTAACCTTGAGGTATATCGGTTTTTATCGGCAAATGCCATTTTTTGGTGAGTTGAAAAATTAATGGGGTATCCTACCTGCCGAGAATTTTGCTCACGCATCCATTGGATACTTGTAGAATCCGAGAAATATCACACGGTCGTGCTCCAGAATGGGCCAGTTCGACAATTTTCTGTCGTGTTGAATCTGGCAAGGGTCTCCCACCAACGAAAACGCCGCCCAACTGATTTACTCCACTGTGACCTGCAAAACACAATGAAGATATGTTGTATATGTGTACTATTTCTAATTTTATAGTTCTCAGGGTCGATTTTTATTGCCACAACCTATTCAGGCTCGTCAATGTCCGACTGTAACTGCCCGCCGATGCGCACTCGGATGTACACTTCCATACATTCACATAAGAATAAGCTGTGGCAATGAGGCGAATAATTCGGTTTGTCACGCTTTTAAAGACGTCAAAATACATTCGTCGACCCAAAATTCGAGATGGAAATGTTGAGGGGGTAAAACCAATTTGATAACTTTTTCTGTGCCTTTAAGGCGGAACTTAGCATCTCAATTTGTATATGACGGCCAGAGTGGTCCCTGTTTCGTTTGAACAACATAGTATTAATACACAAAGTTAATCAACACTAAAAAATACATCTATTTTATACATATTTCAAAACTTAAATATCATATTTTAAATTTCATTTGTTGTTGGGTCTTATAAACTTGCAATTTAGAAATTACATTTCCTCTGATGATTACATCTCATTGCTTTTTAAGGGTTTTTTATACAATATCCAACATAAAAAAGTGTATCGAATATTATTACACTATTTTTGCGTTTGCTATTTAAAATTAAAGAAAAACATTTTGAGTGTATTTATCTGAAGTACGAAGGAGAGCACAAAAGGAAAAAATACCAAAAGGCTAAAAAAGGGCATACTTGGTGTTCAGGTCAAGCATAAGAATGGAAGGGTTTTATATAAATTTCCGAGTATTGGGACTTATTGAAATAAAATCCCAAAATCTGCGTATCAATTTACTGCTTTGTTGGTAAAGAAATCATCGAAGCGGCAGCAATACCTAGATACATGCATATGAAAGTCAGCTTCTGACAAAGGGCTAATCCGAGTGACTTTTCTGTTTTCAGAATCGGATTGGAATGCGTCTGATGATAAATTTCCGAGCCGAGCTCGTTTTTGTTTTGATCTTCAATTAAATTGAGATGTCTCTTTAAAGCGCCTTGAGATTAATAAATTGCAGTTAAGCGCCACCCTACATTTGTATGCAGAGGGCAATTCGTCCACATCAACTCGGTAACATGACTCAACAAAAAAGTCAAGTCGAGTAACTTTTCTCTCGGAAGGAGACATCTTCGACCCTATAGAGTAACGGAACGGCCGGGATCGGCCGACTATATCCTATAGCCGCCATATAACTGATTGATCAGAAACGTCATAACTTTAGTGTTTGTAAAGTCCGACCCACCAAATTTCATAATAATCACAAACGCCATAACTTTAGTGTTTTTAAAGTTATGAAGTTGAGATTTTCTATGGGTTATAATTTTGAAGAATATAATTTACAGAATATTCTGCAACGGTATATCAACATCGGCTCCGCCCGAAGTTAGCTTCCTTTCTTGTTTTATTGTAATACCAATGCAGGGACTGCGAAATGGGATTTCTGGCCGACAATTTGATTTGCCAATGTTACAGGGCACAGGCATACAATTTCCCAAAACATCTTGCTAGTGGGATTAATAATGTAATTGCAACACAAATCTGTCGGCAAGGAAAACAATGGCTTAGCAACAGGGTTCGGGTACTGAAGCTGGACCCTCTAGGGGACTAGTCCCTTCAGGGGCAGGACAGTCTTTCCCTTGTCTGCAAAAATGGACAGGACCGACGGGGTGGGTCGACAGGACTGGGTACTGGATACAAGGTACTGGGTACAATGCTAGTCCCCTGCAGCCGCTAAAGAGGCTCATTTGGCATTTCAGAATACATTGTGTGTATTTGTATTTACTCGACTTCGGCTTTCAGTGCCAATAATTGTTTTCATTTGTAACGACATGACACGAAACGGTCGTCGACAACGAACACACACTTCAAGATCATTAAAGGTGGAAAATTATTGTATTGATTCACAAGCACAACAATAAGCTGACCTGGCGGAGAGTACTTAACAGCTCGACGGGCTGGGGATGAGTTTGTGATTGAAAATGGAATTTGAGGGATGCCGATGCCTATAAGCTAGTCCGCAATTCGTAAAATATTGTTTGGCTCATCACCGTCTTGAAAGTCCATGCCGATCCCAATTGTCACCGATGATCAGCTCTTCCCATTGTGCTACTGTAATTGGCAGCATGTGCGCGATTTCGAGTCAGCCACTGAACAATGCCTTTGCCGATCGCATTGAGCTGTATTCTTTGGGTTTACCCGGACATTGAGCTGTTTTCACGCCAATGCCGAGTTTTAATGGCACATATTTAGTTAAGGGAAACGGTTATCGCAATGGCTCTATTTTTTAATTTCACAGCAGATCTTTTGTGGGAGCATATCTGGTTCTGACAAAATTTTATATTCAAGCCAATTTTGTTTTGTTAGATTGGCTAAAATCAGCAATTCACATTATCTCCACAATAAAGTATGAACCTATATATTCGAGTGTTTTTTTGGTTACATGTTTCCACATGAAGGAAAGATCAACGTTGTTTTATTTTAAAAAAAACCTATCCAAATGGCATATAAATGGAGATCCGACTGATCAATACACGTAAATAAAAACATTTTGAAACTTATCAGTCGCCAAAATAATATTTCTAATACATTTTAACAGCATATTTTTTAATATGTATCTCTCTGTTTCTATCATTTAACATTAATAAGTAAACCGACTTCAGGAATAAATACCAAATCATTTTATTTAATGACTTTAAAGTAAAGCCAATCCTATTGTTAACGCTTGCAGTAATTGCTTCCCAGTACACATGTATAAATATATTGGGAAAACGTTTTAAAATTTGATGTGATAGGGAGACCGTGGGGCTATCTAGATACGGGCGGATGTGGAAAGGGAATTGCTTGGCATTACTTATTAAAACGTACATTCATCATCGGTTAAATGGTAGTAAGTAGTGGCAAAGTACGACGATGTTGAATGGGGCTGCGACGCCGTCCCGGTCTCCACGCCTTCCATTGTAGGGGAAGGCTTTCCGGTAATACCGCCTAGTCCGCTACCACCAGCGGTACCCAAACAGGGTAAATTTCTCATTGCAAGCACGTTGTCTATAAAAAAAGAGCAAAGCATAGGGGTAAAATTCGTATCAAGGAGTCACTGTGCTATGTTTTTCATGTTTGTATTTTGTTAGTAACATAGATCTGTAAGTACCACAAAAAAGAAATTTAATTGCCGCATAAGTATTAAAAGTATATTTAAGAAAAGTCATTGTGTTTGGGATAGCAATGTATTAATAGTAATGCATTTGTCTTAAAATCGTGTTTTGATATGTTTGATTTTCAAAAAATTTAAATTCAATGTAAATCGCAGAGGTATATCCGTCTGTTATATCCTTAATGAGGCTATTACAGTTTTACGTTTAGGGCACTTAAAAATATATATGTTCTTGATCAGCATTTTAAAATATGTAAATCAACTGAACCATGTCCGTCTATCTCTTCAGCTCTTCAAACTTTGGACATCTAAGATTTAAGATTCTCTTCCTGAAACTTTTAAAATAGGCATAGTCTTTGCAATTTATCTGCCAACCGGAAACGTATGCAGGATCAGATGACAGCTTAATTATAAAAGTCGTACTTTTGTAAAATTAAAAACGTATGATTGAAATTGTAAAAAGCTACTAAACGTATATTTATTCAAAAAATAAATCATTGGTATAAGTATGAAAAAATAAACAATTTATGCAAATTTAAATATAAATTTATACTCGAACCGTATAAAACGACAAAATCTAATATCAAGTAATCTAGTATTTTGAGGTAAATTTTACGTATAGTTATGAGTTTTTATACCCTTGCAGAGGGTATTATAATTCTGGTCAAAAGCTTGTAACACAGTGAAGAAGATGTTTCCGACCCCATAAAGTATATATTATATATTCTTCATCAGGATCAATAGGAGAGTCGATATAGCCATGTCCGTCTGTCTGTCTGTTTCAATACCGTTTGCGAGCTGAATTTAAAAGCTAGCGATATAAAAATTTCACTGTTGTCCTAAAATATGCGTCCGCAGATCAAGTTTGACACATTTGTTATTCTTGTCGTTACTTTGCAATTTCGGCAATGTCTGCAAGGGTATTTAAACTTCTGCTTGCCGAACTTAGCTTCCTTTCTCGTTTTTGTTACATTTTGTACTGTATTGACGTTTAAATTAACCACAAAATTTGTTTCCAACTACGTAATTTAGTACATACATCTTTTTCACTAGTTGGAAAACAAGCTCACCACATCAAAACGCTTTATGATGAGTTTAGTATAATACTAATAAGCAGGATAAATTTGCAATAGTTTACCGTAATATTTAAATCTTAACGTAATTTACGAATAATTTATTATTAATTTATTCATTTCATAGAAATGGAATTTTTAGTGTTGTTACTTTTCTTTTCTTCCCATCTCTCTTATTACACATGAATATAGTATTTCTGGCCTTCCTTCTTACATAAATATTATCTAAATAATAGGGTTTTCTAGTTCCACAAAAAACAAAACAATTTCCACGTAAATGGAAACTATGTTCATTAGTAATTTTTTCTTTTTGTTTGAATTATATTAATAAAAACAAGAGAGAACGCTATAGTCGGGTGCCCCGACTATCAGATACCCGTTACTCAGGTAAAGGGAGTGCGAGGGAGATGGAGATAGAAACTTTGATCACGCATAACTTTTTAACGAATGGTCCGATTTGAAAAATTTCTTCTACATTTCGATAGGTATTGATAAACACAATAAAACTGCATTTTTACTTTTCCGAAATATTTAAATTTTTAAAATCGTATATAAGCGATTATGGGCGTTAAAGGGGGCGTGGCACCTTTTTGAAACAAACTTGCGCTGCGTAGGAACTCCTAGAATCTGCATGCAAAATGCCAATCTTCTAGCTTTTATAGTTTCCGAGATCTCAGCGTTCATACGGACAGACAGACAGACGGACAGACGGACAGACGGACAGACGGACAGACGGACATGGCTATATCGACTCGGCTAGTGACCCTGATCAAGAATATATATACTTTATAGGGTCGGAAACGCTTCCTTCTACCTGTTACATACTTTTGCACGAATACAATATACCCTTTTACTCTACGAGTAACGGGTATAATAAAAATAATTGTACAATGTGTCTGTGAATTAATATTAGGCAAACAAACAGCAATATATACACATAATTCTTTGAAATCAACCAAATTTAGCTAATTTTCCCCGATTATATAGTGCTAGTATGTGATATATATGGCAGTTATAGGATTGTATAAAACTCAAATTATTGACCAGATCTAATTTGAACCGATCATTCCTATGACAGCTATAGGATTAAGATTTCCGATCTGCGAACTCATTTAAAAGATAATCGCGAGTTTTAAGGGTCTAGATTAAAAACTAAGTTAGCAAGCAGACAGACACTGCACTCCGCGTTTCGAATTTCGGACTCGAATTATAGAACAAGAAAGGAACCAAACTTCGGTAAGACAAACGGACGAACAGACAGGCGGACGCCCAGTCGGCTAGACCGACTCGTCAGGTAATGCTGATCAAGAATACATATACTTTATATTGTCGAAATATGCAGTATAATGCGTAGCAAACTTTTGACTCAAACTATTATACCATTACGTCAGTCCATCCGCTTATGGGCAAAGTAATCCATCAGTTTTAAAGTTTTTTAAAGCTTTGTACATATATGTATAAGTCGGAGTGGCCTGATCCGCCTACTATGTATATCAAACAGCTCCTAATAAAACAATTCGGAAAAGGAGAAATAAATTATAACTTCGTTATTTCTATCCATACTCCGAGATATAGTAATTTATTACCAATTTCAGAAATACGGCTTTAGTTTCAAATCTAATCACTATGTAATTTAGCTGCCATATGAACGATCCTAAAATTTATAGGAAAATCAAGACAGCCTTATTGCTTTTAAGCATCGAGTCCAAAATATAATAATTTTTAAAATATATAATTTTTGTACCTGCTCTCATTTGTTTATTTATATCATAAACTAATCTAAAAATAAATAAAATGGTTTGATATCAAAAAATCTGAATAAAAAACATATCGATTTGTAAAAACTAAATTTTATGACCAAAATGATTTTAAAACTGGTTTTCCTTGAGCTTCGGCAATTCCCTAAGTCGTCGGCAAAGGAAGGAGCTCCAACGATACAAGCACAAGTAAGGACAGATGTTGTCCTACTTAAAACGACATGCACGGCTGTGCAAATATGTATGGTAACCGATGCAGTCTGATTTAGACCAATATGCGTCTTGTAAGACAATGTTTTTAAGTGATCTCAAAGTTTTTGCACATGCTGTTTCCATTAAGGCAAGTCCATTTGGTTTAGTTACAAAAAATACCCACAGATTGCGTACTTACCCTTGTGTGCCATGTCCTCTAATGACGGTAGGCGCTCTATCAATGTTCCCGCCGACCAGGGGGGCACTACGGAGCCTATGGCCGTCGGAGTTGGTTGCAGCGTAAACATAGATGCGTGTAGGAATGTGGATCCGTTCTTAATGAACCGTCTTACGCCGTTGCTACTGTGATCGACGATATCGATTTCAATTTCTAAATCGGTACAGTGCTAATCGCGATCGAATTTGGCTTTGTATGTACAAGCTTTATCCAGGAGATTTTGCAGCTCTCTGCCGAGTTCACGCTGCGCGAACCCTTGCAGGGTGGACCAAGCTTTAAATGTGAATATGTGCAGATGGTGACGGTGGATGTCGCGTCCTGTGGTGATCAAAAATCTATTGTCGACGGCGCCATGGGGACTACTGAGTCTCGATTGCAAGAACACAAATTAAACTGAGCAGGCGCTTTTGTTTAAGTTCACTTGTTCATTTTCGGACAACACTTTTGATTACACACATATAACTATCATATTTTCATCGCATGAAATATATAACATTCCCGGTTGGGGCCGATGGCCAGTATCGATAGCAATTTCAGTCGATATAGAATTTACACGGCACTGCCGGAATCGCGAAAATTGACCCGAACGATGATGTCTACACTTCCCGAGACGGCGGCAAAACTGCATTTACCTTTGGAGCGCAAGTCGCAATAATAATGTCACGACCTGCCTGCCCGGATCCGTTCCAGAAACCAACTAGTCCGACCCTCGTGCAGGCCAGCTTGCGTCCCCCGGAGCACTATGTTGTGATTGCAGCAAAGGAACCCCCTTTGATTGGTCAGAGCAACAGTGGCAGGCGCACACTCCACCATTTGCCGCAGGGAAGCGCTGTGATTGGCCGACGGCCGATGGCCGGCGGACAGCAGTTGTCGCATTCGCACCCGTAGTGAGGAAAGAGCAGATAGGATAAAGGAGAAAGCGCTTTGCGGCACGTAGTAATTTCCCAGCTGCGTTTTGGCGGAGGAATCTTTAAGTTAAAGACAGGCTCAACTGCAGGCGCTCTAGGAACACAAATAGGTGTGTTTTTACTCTAAACTGACGTACAATAAGACCGTGAAATTACTTTGGACTAAGCAAAGACATTCTATATTTCGCTCAAAGTGGAGCTGAAGCGCCTTAAGATGTTTGTAAATGGTGGTATGCATGGTTGTCCAGCCGCCGCACCGTTTACATACCGTTTAAGGCGCTTCAAGCTCCACACACCGCTTTCACTTATACACATGTTGCATTCAATTTGTATTCGAATTTTCCGAAAAAGGATCCAAGTCGCAAGGCAGGAACATTCGCCCAATAGAATTGTTTCATTCCGATACAATAAGCGCTTTACATTTCCCTTAACTACCCGCACGCTTCCGCTTCAGCATCAAAAGCGTGCATACACAGACTCAAACAGGCAGTGGGAGTGGGCGTGGGCGTGTGCGTGGGTGTGGGTGTGGGTGTGGGTGTGGGCATTCGGTTATTTAGTTGTCGACAAGCCTAAACACGGTCACACCCACCAGCTGGCCTCACATGTGGGGCTGGCGCTCCGAAACGTTGGTCCTGCTTCCGCGCAGCACTGGCATATCCATAGCTACTTGCCCGAAAAGGACGGCAAGTGTACTGGCTGAGAGGTTGAAGTTTGCTTGTTTCAAAACGCTTAGATAAATATTTAAAAATAAGCGCACATAACTGCAGGGGTTAAAGTCGATTTAAAACTCAAGAACAATATCCTGGCCAACATATCTATTTTCAATACAAATTGGCCTTATTTTCAATTCACTAATACAATTTTTAATTCGTTTATAAATAATCTCGATTTTATATTAATCTGTTTATTATGTGTAACCGTTTTTCGTAGAAAAAAACAGCGAAGATTGTATCGACAATTTGGGTATTTTTGAGCAACAAAAACTAATTTGATATGAGAACTGTTGAACGGAAATGCCATGGCGACTTCTCAATTATCGCATGCAAGCCAAAAAAATCCTTGACAATTACTTTAGTTTGTTAAGCTTTTTTTAAATAATCCCAAAAATGGGTAAAAAGCAGAATGAATTGAAAATTATACTTCTTCTGCACAGTGAAGGAAAATCTTATGAGGAGATAGGAAAAATAATAGAAATGGCTTAAAGGAGCTTCGAATTTGAAAGTTTAAGAGCATTAAGTGACCGGGAACGCAGACAACTTCTGTTAGAACGGCCCTACGCGAATGAAACTATTATTGCCCTGTTGCTAAACGTAAGCCCATGATCTCGGGCTTTAGACCTTTTTACAAAGTCAAACAGCTTTTGGGATCAGGTAATATTTTCGGCTGAAAGTAAATTTAACATTTTTTGAGCCGATGGTCGGCAAAACTTGTGAAGGAAGCTATACGCAGAATTCTAATAAAGAACGTGGCCCCTTAAGTTAGTCACGAGGGTGGACTAGTTATTGAATGGAAATGCATGTCATTTGCTGGCGCTGGAGAATTAGTGTTTAGTAGTTTACCTCAATATCATACTATATCATATTTCTGGAACAGAAATAAAAGATCAAACGGTTTGAAATAACTTTCTCTTAATTTAACCAACTTAACCTAGCTTAAAAATATTATTTCTCACTATATGTATGTCACAGAGTTTAACGTCTTTAAACCTTATTTTCCCCGTGGAACCGAACTGATATATGGTATTGTTGTTGATCGAAAATGTAGTCTGTAAGCTGGTATGGTCCTTAAATTGGAATAGTACTTTTTTTTCTTTGCTACCCACACCCTAGATGTTTTCGACCAGCCAAACTGATTCAGCGAAAGCAGTGACAATACGAAGCAGTTCGTCCACGCAGATCAGTACGGAAAGCTGTTCCTAGTAATAGGTATAACTGGAACGCTACTTGTTCATATACATATATGTACACATGTATAAACCAACAAAAAAAATTTCGCTCTGTATGCTGTTTTCTCCCTTTTCCAAAGGTCATGTGTCCTTTGTAGAAAAAAAATTTCAAATGGTCAGATACTTAAATTTTTCTACGTATAAATAAAGATTAGATTATAGATATTGGCAAAAGTTTAAAAACGTTTTTCAAGATTTGAAAAAAGGACACAATTGGCATTGCGAATATGAATATGTCTGATAAAATGAAAAACAATGGTTAGCGAGGGCTAGCTGAATAGAATATGTAGATACATATGTAAATATTCTGTTCGATTTAAAATGGTAAATTTGCAGGAGAACTTAATGTAAAGTTTAAATATTGTAAGTGTAGTTTGTAAGTTGCTTTATTACAACTAAAACGAAATCAGTTTTATAATATCCGATTGCCAGATGGTTTTATTATATTTAAGATTTAATATGCACAGATTAGATCATAAAATGCCTGAAGGTGGAGGAAGCAAATGTTTTTATTAGGCTACATGGTGGCACATGAAAGCGAATCCCCCGCAGGAAGCTGAAGCAGCCAGCAATCATTGTATTATCTTCGCACTGGTGCTGAAGTTGGGACGCAGCTCGAGCAATCGCCACGTGGCACGTGCCAACGACACGGCACATGCTCGTGCAGGGAAAAGTCTTTCCGCTGGAAAGACTTATATTAATAAGAGTAGAAAGCATCTAAAAAGTGGGTTAGGATTTGGACTCCGATACATTTCATTTTATTTGCAAATACTAGCTTGCAACTATTTCGAAAAACAAAAGCCTTAAAGGGGTGGTTGGTGGGGGGGGGGTCATTTTGCAACAAAATTGGTAATTGTTTAGGAATTATTATAGGCGATAGTCACATGTAATAATACAACACTTTAACAATATGTGTGAAAATTTGCATCCAAAAGGATTAAATAGTGAGTGTGATATACTACATAGACAATCTCCGGCGGCACCTTGAAAAAAATGACTTGCGGTGGTCACAGAATCATCTGAATTGAAAAAATTAAATTAAATTATTTAAGGGACAAATTTCTCAAGTTTTTCTTAAACAATTTTTTTTTTTAATTTTTAAAGGCACTTGAAAGTCAAAGTCCTCGCCCAAAAATCCGAGTTAAAAACTTGACAGCGTTACCGGAGAAATTTAGTAAAGAAGTACCTTGCAAAATTTCAAAAGGATTCGTTCAGTAGATTTTGCAGGATCGTGTACACCGACTTTGAAAATGCAACTTTTCAGGAGTGCGTTTAGGTGTTTTTATACCTTTGCAGAGGGTATTATAATTTTGGTCAAAAGTGTGCAACGTAGTGAAGGAGACATCTCCGACCATATAAAGTATATATATTCTTGATCAGGATCACCTCCTGAGTTGATATAAGCATGTCCGTCTGTCCGTCTGTCTGTTTCTACGCGAACTAGTCTCTCAGTTTTAAAGATATCGAATTGAAACTTTGCACACACCCTTCTTTCCTTTGCACGCAGTATATAAGTCGGAACGGCTTGGATCGGCCGACTATATCCTATAGCTGCCATATAACTGAACGATTGAAAATGCCATAACTTTGGTGTTTTTAAAGTTGGGAAGTTGGAATTTTTATGAGTATTAAGAATGCATCATATGAATAATTTTGGAGAATATTATTTACAGAATATTCTGCAAGGGTATATCAACTTCGGCTACGCCCGAAGTTAGCTTTCCTTTCTTGTGTTTTTTACTTTCGAAGAAGCAGCATTGAGCATGAATATTTAATTTAAGGCACGCGGTTCATGTTTAAAACTTGTATGTCAAGTAGAATTTGTTGAGACACATTTTAAACACCATACTTATTTAAACTATTTAACCAACAACAAATTAACGGAACCAAAAATGTTCAAGATGCTGTTACAGTCATTATCCTAATGTGCGTCTAAAATTGAATTTTTCTTGAGAACAATGATAGGAAGATACAAAATATTTTACCCTCATAAACAATTTACTCCCATTTGGGAACGTTTAAATTCAAATAACAGAAAAGTTAAGTTAGAGAAACATTTTGTAAAACATATGTATCAACAGCGTTACCTGGGAATTGAATAAAGACGTACTGTGCAAAATTTCCAAACGATTCGTTCAGTAGATTTGGCAGGATCGTGTACACCGACTTTGAAAATGCCACTTTTCAGGAGAGTTTTAAAGTTTTGCACACCCAAAAATCTAATATAAAACGCGCTAACTTACCTACGTTCAACTCTCAATAACTTGGGAAGTTTTACTATGATCAATCTAAAATTGTAACATAATGTTCTTGAAATGTTGTGCATTCGGTAAAAAACATTTACATACTGTAGCCCCATAAGGTCACATCCATGAAATGCGTAATACTAATATTACCCAATTGAAACTTTATAGGGTCGGAAACGCTTCCTTCTACCTGTTACATACTTTTGCACGAATACAATATACCCTTTTACTCTAGGAGTAACGGGTATAAAAATGTATGCTAATATTTAGTAAATTGAAAACAAGCGTTTTTTATTAATTTTTTTATTACATAGATTGGCTGCAACTTATTCTGATTATCCCTGTATATGCTCATAGCCTAACATGTTATTCTCTTTGAATCGAGAACGATTCGTTCTTGAAACTTGAAGGACAATTCCTGAGATCGAGAATAACCACTATCAAAAATCCTTATCAAGCCTAGAAAATATACCTTGTCTTGATTTGCTTATTTTTCATCCTTGGCCTACTTTTGAGATCGAAAACTCCAAAATCGGTAAGAACCATTTTTATAAGCTTAATACTTAAAGATTAATATTGAAAAATTGAAACACGGCACTCAAACTAAGAACTTCACAATTTAATGTATGTTTAAAAATCTCAAGAAAGGACTTGCATTAAGAATTGAAGAAGGCTGATAGCCTGCCACTTCCCAAACAAACGACTTTCCACCGCTCCACCACCTATTAAGATCTAGGATGAAGAAAAACTTCCAATTCCAGATGGCTATTACATGCAGCCAGCGTGAGTGCGGCAACAGTTGCTTTTGTGCTGATATAAAAAGGCGTCGTTCTGCTTATCGCCCGTCCGCCAGACTTCACACGGCAACGCAATTGTATTTGGGGAGGGGAGACCAGGAAGGGGCGTCTAGCTGTTATAGCGGCAAAGCCGGCGCTGAAACTGGAAAGGAGCAGAGCAAGCCGGAACGAAGTAGGTCGTAAGATTCAGTTTCTTGAAAAGGATTTCTGTTTTAACAAGGAACTTTTCACACAATCTATCTGGAAACTATTGTTCAAGTTGCTCTGCCAAATAGGCACAACTGACTTTGTATATTCAAGCGTCTTTCATTTTTAAAATTAAAAAAACTAAATAAATCCATAATTAGCTCTTTGCATCGCGCTAACAAATCGTCTTGGCAGAGCATAATTTATAAGCCAAATTACTACAAACGAAACCACAAGTTTAGATCAGGCACACAACATTTAATATGTAAGTCATTAGTCCACCGACTTTATAAATTTTAGTGTTCTTTTTCGTTGTTTTTGGATGACTCTTTATTCTCCAAGCTATGGGAATTTCGCCCTAAATGGAGAAAATAGTTCAGCATTATTTTATTTCGATTTTCTTGTATTAAGGGATACATTTTCTTATTTTCTATTACTTAGTATTAGTATGTAACAACCGTTCTGGGATAATCATATTTTTTTAAAAGGCTACGTAAACGAAATATCTCTTGACGATATATAATATTAAATATATTGAAATTGACAATAGATTTTTTCCGAAACACACACAGCTTATATATATATTTGTCGCAAAATATATAAATATTAAACCTACGTCCAGGGAAACAGTACATGGCGGTATATTAAATAAGTTAAATGTTTTCGAACTAAGGTGCAAACAAATGGTGGACTTAATTCCAAATATTATAAAAGCTTATACATATATAATATATATATTTTTTTGGGCACTATACACTATTTTCATAGACCAGGTGAAACTTGCGGTTCATTTAGATGTAAAAAAATTGTTTAATTCTTCTAAACAATATTTCATATCCTTGCTGAGGGTATTATAATTTTAGTCAATTGTCAAGGTGAAATCTACAATCCTATTAAGTATATATATTCTTAATCATCATCAACAGGAAAGTCGGTTAGTCAACTTAGTCTGTGCACTTCTACGCAAACTCTGATTTAGATCTAAAAATAAGTCATACATTATTTCATTTATTTTACCGATGGTTCCTATGGGTTCCATATATGTTATTGTCGTCTATACGGACCGTTCCGTTCTACCTACAAAATAAAGCAGACTTTTGGGAAGATGAACCTCCTAAGAGAGTATCATTGTACTCTGTTGGCGTCACAACGGATTGTTCAATTTCTATTCTCAAACTTTTATATTTTTCGAGGCAAGGGTAGGCAAAGTAAGCAACGTGTTTACAAATAAAAAAAAATACAAGACGAAACGGTTAAGTCGATTGTCTTGACTAACTGATATGTGCAATTCGGTTAAGCAATTAAAAGAAAAGCGTCCAGCAGACGGCACCCTTTGCAATTACATAAATACTGTGTTGGGGCAGGCGTCATCTGCCAGGGTGATCGCATCGTTGACGTTTTTTAACTTTCTTTTCTTAAATACTTTTAAACATAACTGTGAGCATTAAAGTGGCAGTTTAACTAGAATCCGAACGTAACTCTTTTGGAGACGGACATGTATATTCGTTTTTTTTGATATTTATAAACTTATAATAATATAACCAACATTTACAAAAATTGAATCCTTAAGTCCAAGAATTATTCATTCAATAATAATATCAGTCTCACCAGCACCTCATTTGTATGGTGACATTACCCTTCAGATGTAATTTACAGAAAATTTGCTTAATCCGTAATAAAACGCTACAATTATCGCTCTTGAAAATACCAGTTAGCATAGTCGCACCATGAGTCCCCCACTGGGAATTCAAGTAACGAGCCATTAAACAATTAAAGCAGCGCCAGGCTCAACTCACCAAGACCCAAAGCCGAAAATCATACCCGAACCGGCGATGACCAGCCAAGCATTTGGCCAGCCAACCAAATATAAACAAGGAAAAGCGCTTTGGTGAGGGCTAAAGGGGCTTTCCCTAGGAAGCCAGCTGTGGGTGTGGGTGCTGCATGCCCACGGGGGTTCACATACGCCCCTTTCAGGAAGAGGCAACCACTGTGAATATGCTTCAATTATTATGAGCACACCGAGGCCGCGCCTCCGTCACCCGACCACCGACCACCTACCACGCATTCCCTGCTGTCTGACGACTATCACTTAACAGGAGACCGAGTACTGCGTGCGACAATACCTACTGGTCGCAAAGTGTGTAGAACTAATTAAAGGAAACCATGCTGGGCCCAAAGGATTGGAGCGGGCCTTTTTATTCCCTTCTGGATAAATAGTCCAAGGTGTCTTATGTATAATAAATATCTGTACTTAACTTAATTGCAGTGTTTATATGGTTTGTTATGATGTTGTTGAGGTTTAGTTTTTTGTTGGCGCATTATTTCTACTTCAAAATGGTCCCAAAACGGGGTTCGATAAAAAATGGTTCATTAAGGGTATAAAACAGTTGCAGGGGATACTATAATTTTGGTCAAAAGTGTGCAACGAAATAAAGGAGACATCTCGACCCTATAAAGTATACATATTCTTGATCAGGATCACCTCCTGAGTTGATATAAACATGCCCGTCTGTCTGTTCGTCTGTCTGTTTCTAAGCGAACTAGTCTCTCAGTTTTAAAGATATTGAATTGCAACTTTGCACACACCCTTTGCTTCTTTGCACGGAGTATATAAAACGGGAAAGCCGGAATCGGCCGACTAAATCCTATATCCGCCAAATAATTGTTTGATCGGAAATGCCAATTCTTTGTGTTTGTAAAGTTAGAAAGTTGGGATTTTCTATGGTTTTTATTTCTGGCCAATTCATCTGACCTACCAAATTTCATAAGGATCGGCCGACTATATCCTATAGCTGCCATATAACTGATTGATCGGAAATGCCATAACTTTGGTGTTTGTTAAGTTGGGAAGTTAGGATTTTCTATCGGTTCTATCAATCAATCCGACATACCAAATTTCAAAAGGATCGGCCGACTATATTCTATAGCTGCCATATAACTGAACGATTGGAAATTCCATAACTTTGGTTTTGGTTTTTTGGGCGGAGCCGAATTAAGAGTTATATAGCAGCTATGTGATATAATCGGCCGATCCTTATGATCCTTATGGTCTGTCGGATAAATTGGCCAAATATAAAACCGATAGAAAATCCCAACTTCCTAACTTTACAAACACCAAAGTTATGGCATTTTTAATCGTTCAGTTATATGGCAGCTATAGGATATAGTCGGCCGATCCCTATTAAATTTGGTAGGTCGGATTGATTGGTCAAATATAAAACCCTTAGAAAATCCCAACTTCCTAACTTTAAAACAAGAGAGAACGCTATAGTCGGGTGCCCCGACTATCAGATACCCGTTACTCAGGTAAAAGGAGTGCGAGGGAGATGGAGATAGAAACTTTGATCACGCATAACTTTTTAACGAATAGTCCGATTTGAAAAATGTCTTCTACATTTCGATAGGTATTGATAAACACAATAAAACTGCATTTTTACTTTTCCGAAATATTTAAATTTTTAAAATCGTATATAAGCGATTGTGGGCGTTGCAGGGGGCGTGGCACCTTTTTGAAACAAACTTGCGCTGCGTAGGAACTCCTAGAATCTACATGCAAAATGACAATCTTCTAGCTTTTATAGTTTCCGAGATCTCAGCGTTCATACGGACAGACAGACAGACAGACAGACGGACAGACGGACAGACGGACATGGCTAGATCGACTCGGCTAGTGATCCTGAACAAGAATATATATACTTTATAGGGTCGGAAACGCTTCCTTCTACCTGTTACATACTTTTGCACGAATACAATATACCCTTTTACTCTACGAGTAACGGGTATAAATACCAAAGTTATGGTATTTCCGATCGTTATATGGGAGCTATAGGATATAGTCAGCCGATCCTTATTAAATTTGGCAGGTCGAATTGATTGGCCAAATAAAAAAGCCATAGAAAATCCCAACTTCCTAACTTTACAAACACCAGAGTTATGGCATTTCCTATCGTTCAGTTATATGGCAGCTATAGGATATAGTCGGCCGATCCCGGCCGTTCTGACTTATATACTGCGTGCAAAGGAAAGAAGGGCGTGTGCAAAGTTTCAATTCGATATCTTTAAAACTGAGAGACTAGTTTGCGTAGAAACAGACAGACGGACAGACGGACATGCTTACATCAACTCAGTAGGTGATCCTGATCAAGAATATATATACTTTATAGGGTCGGAGATGTCTCCTTCACTGCGTTGCACACTTTTGACCAAAATTATAATACCCTCTGCAAGGGTATAAAAAATTATAAGCATGATTTAAAATTCGGCAGACCTCTACTTTAACAAAATCGCCCCCTTAATCTAACTTATACGTATGACCTTCCCTCTCATCATCACTTTCTTATCGGCACGCAAATTCACATACACCCTTTGTATAAAGCATGATTAAATCGCATTAAATTCAGCCGAGCGAAAGAGAAAGTCTTAAAATATTATCAGCGGATTAAAATCAAATTTAACAAAATAAAAGTGGTGGCAAGTGATTGCTAGTGCCCAGTGCCCCTCGTTCAACTCTGCCAAGTGATTCTGATTCTAACGGGGGAAAATATAGTACACTCCAACAAAAAAATGGCAAAATTTTGATTTGTTCATAGAAAGGCGTAGGTCTTTCTTATAACGTTACGATAAGTAGTATAAAGTAGCAACATCGATCATTTTCACCATTCCCTTTATTTTAGGTGACTAACATTCCGATAACGTAGCAAAGGAGTGCCCATAAATTGAAAATCAACTACGATTTTAAGTTCGGGTTAGCTAGCAACCCACTTGAGATAGTTTAAATCGATCATGGTTTCTACAGGACTGAAGTCCGGAATCGTGCAATAAGACGGTGAAAGTGTACCGGTAAATTTTAAAAATACCTGTTTACAATAAGCTATAACAGTCGGCTTTAGTGGGTGGAATATTTTAAAAATATAGCATTTTTAGTAAACGTGTCCTTTATAGTACATTAGCGTCCTTGTTTATAAGTATGTAAAATTCTGGTCGAAATATGCACCTACATAAACATCGCACTTTCAAGTCGTTCGGGGAAATAATTAGGTAGTTTAAGGGTGGTATAGTATTTAAATTTTTTGTTGGATTTTTTTTTTCTGAATGCACAACATTTCGATAATATTGTGTAAAGATTAGATTCATCCGTCCAAACCTTCCGAAGTTATGGGCAGTTGAAAGTAGATAAGTTGGCTCGTTTTGTATTTGATTTTTGGGTGTCCAAAACTTTAAAACGCTCTCCGCAAAAGTCGGTGTACACGATCCTGCGAAATCTATCAGACGGATCGTTTTGAGATTTTACAGAGTATTTCTTTATTATACCCTTGCAGAGGGTATTATAATTTTGGTCAAAAGTGTGCAACGCAGTGAAGGAGACATCTCCGACCCTATAAAGTATATATATTCTTGATCAGGATCACCTCCTGAGTTGATATAGCCATGTCCGTCTGTCTGTCTGTCCGTCTGTCCGTCTGTCCGTCTGTCTGTCCGTCTGTCTGTTTCTACGCGAACTAGTCTCTCAGTTTTAAAGCTATCGAATTGAAACTTTGCACACACCCTTCTTTCCTTTGCACGCAGTATATAAGTCGGAACGGCCGGGATCGGCCGACTATATCCTATAGCTGCCATATAACTGAACGATAGGAAATGCCATAACTCTGCTGTTTGTAAAGTTAGGAAGTTGGGATTTTCTATGGCTTTTTGATTTGGCCAATCAATTCGACCTACCAAATTTCATAAGGATCGGCCGACTATATCCTATAGCTCCCATATAACGATATGAAATACCATAACTTTGGTGTTTATACCCGTTACTCGTAGAGTAAAAGGGTATATTGTATTCGTGCAAAAGTATGTAACAGGTAGAAGGAAGCGTTTCCGACCCTATAAAGTATATATATTCTTGATCAGGGTCACTAGCCGAGTCGATATAGCCATGTCCGTCTGTCCGTCTGTCCGTCTGTCCGTCTGTCCGTCTGTCCGTCTGTCTGTCCGTATGAACGCTGAGATCTCGGAAACTATAAAAGCTAGAAGGTTGGCATTTTGCATGCAGATTCTAGGAGTTCCTACGCAGCGCAAGTTTGTTTCAAAAAGGTGCCACGCCCCCTTTAACGCCCACAATCGCTTATATACGATTTTAAAAATTTTAATATTTCGGAAAAGTAAAAATGCAGTTTTATTGTGTTTATCAATACCTATCGAAATGTAGAAGAAATTTTTCAAATCGGACCATTCGTTAAAAAGTTATGCGTGATCAAAGTTTCTATCTCCATCTCCCTCGCACTCCCTTTACCTGAGTAACGGGTATCTGATAGTCGGGGCACCCGACTATAGCGTTCTCTCTTGTTTTAAAGTTAGGAAGTTGGGATTTTCTATGAATTTTATATTTGGCCAATCATTCCGACAATATCCCATAGCTGCCATATAACTGAACGATTGAAAATGCCATAACTTTGGTGTTTTTAAAGTTAGGAAGTTGGGATTTTTATGAGTATTTAGAACGCATTATATGAATAATTTTGGAGAATATTATTTACAGAATATTCTGCAAGGGTATATCAACTTCGGCTCCGCCCGAAGTTAGCTTTCCTTTCTTGTTGTGTTTTTATTTTTGAAAATTAATTATTTTTAGAGCAACAAATATGTCGACGTTTTGGGTGAAAATCGGGGTTTTTGACTTTCAAGTGCCTTCAAAAAAATCGAAAAAAAATAAAAACTCGACAGCGTTACCTGAGGAACCTTATCCTTAATCCTAATGCAATTTGTTTTTGTTTTAATCAGATGATTCTGTGACCAGTTATCGTGTACACCGCAAAACGTGTTTTCTTAGAGGCGCATCTGGAGATTGCCTGTATCTCAATCAATTTTTTATATTTTTGGATAAAACAAGAAAGGAAAGTTAACTTCGGGCGGAGCCGAAGTTGATATACCCTTGCAGAATATTCTGTAAATAATATTCTCCAAAATTATTCATATAATGCGTTCTAAATACTCATAAAAATCCCAACTTCCTAACTTTAAAAACACCAAAGTTATGGCATTTTCAATCGTTCAGTTATATGGCAGCTATAGGATATTGTCGGAATGATTGGCCAAATATAAAATTCATAGAAAATCCCAACTTCCTAACTTTAAAAAAACCAAAGTTATGGTATTTCCTAACGTTATATGGGAGCTATAGGATATAGTCGGCCGATCCTTATGAAATTTGGTAGGTCGTATTGATTGGCCAAATATAAAACCGATAGAAAATCCCAACTTCCTAACTTTACAAACACCAGAGTTATGGCATTTCCTATCGTTCAGTTATATGGCAGCTATAGGATAAAGTCGGCCGATCCCGGCCGTTCCGACTTATATACTGCGTGCAAAGGAAAGAAGGGTGTAGGCAAAGATTCAATTCGATATCTTTAAAACTGAGAGACTAGTTCGCGTAGAAACAGACAGACGGACAGACAGACGGACAGACGGACATGGCTAGATCGACTCGGCTAGTGATCCTGAACAAGAATATATATACTTTATAGGGTCGGAAACGCTTCCTTCTAGCTGTTACATACTTTTGCACGAATACAATATACCCTTTTACTCTACGAGTAACAGGTATAATGACTTGAAGACGGCTTTGTTCGAAGAACGGGCTAAAATCACCCCAGAAAGCACAAAAAAATTGGTGTAATCCTTTCCCAATCGACTGAAGTCGGTTGTGGACCAAAAGGGCGGACATACCAAATACTAAAGTTAAAAAAATATTTTTTTGAATTTTTTATAAATAATTTAATGAACTGTGTCAAATAAGCAATGACGTTGAACAAGGCAGTATTTTTATTGTTTAATTAAGAAGTTCCTTGCTAGAATAAATAAATGAAAACATATTTTTTAAGTTAAAACTCCTTTCTGCGTTTTATTTTTATGGTTATCTCTTATGGTTTAGGATTTATACCTATTTAATGTTGAAAATTAGGTGTGGGTCAAATAAGCTGTGAGCCACTGTATATTATTGATCAGGATCGGCTCCTGAGTTTATATAAGAATTTCCGTCTGTCCGTCTGCCTGTTTCTACGCTAACTAGTCTCTCAGTTTTGAAGATATCGAATTGAAACTTTGCACACGCCCTTCTTTCCTTTGCACGCAGTATAAGAGTCGGAACGGCCGGGATCGGCCGACTATATCCTATTGCTGCCATATAACTGAACGATCGGAAGTGCCATAACTTTGGTGTTTGTAAAGTTAGGAAGTTGGGATTTTCTATGGGTTTTATTTTTAGCCAACCAACCCGACCTACCAAATCTTATAAGGTTCGGCAGACTATATCCTATAGCTGCCATATAACTGAACGATCGGAAATTCCATAACCTTAGTGTTTTTAAAGTTAGGAAGTTGGAATTATCTATGGGTTTTATTTTTGGCCAATCAACCTGACCCACCATATTTCATAAGGATCGCCTATATCTTATAGCTGCCATATAACTGAATGATTGAAAATGCTATAACTTTTGTGTTTTTAAAGTTAGGATTTTTTATGAGTATTACGAATGCATCATATAAATAATTTTGCAGAATATAATTTACAGAATATTCTGCAAGGGTATATCAACTTTCTTGTTGTATATAATTAAAGTGCAGTTTTTGCAATATAAACAAAAAAGAAAATTAAGTTTTAATGTATTCTGTAGAGTACTATAATTTTACGGATAGATTAAACCATGATGTCTGAGTTTGGTCTTCAATTGATTTAAATGACTAGATTAAAACGACAGATTGACTTAAGTAGGTAAAGCAGTTACCAGTGTTTGGCCAATAATGATTAAGAATTACAGGGTTCGGCCTCAAGTATGGCATGTAATGTAAGTTAGGAAAACCCCAGTGCGCAGATTTTTAAAAGCATAGTAATGAGCGAGACCCTGTAGGTCCGCACTTAAGCCTAACCCTGGACAATAGGATCTTTGCAACTTCTGCTCTTTGTTATTCTCTGTTTGGCCAGATTGAACACATTGATCTTTCTGGTTGTTCCTCCCAGCGGGTGAGAAAGTCGGCATGCCTTGTCCTAGGGAAACTTAAATTCTTCGATCTCGATCTTGGCAGGGCAACCCTTAGGAGCCAAGTAGGGAAGCGGGTTTCTGGCCTGCTATCGATTCTCGTGTGAAAACATGCAATTATGGTTTTATTTGTATTATTCAGAGTTTGCATTTACAAGTTTATTGTTTTGTTTTTGAAATATTAAGAGCAGGCCGCATTCCCGCGAAAATTTGAAATTTTGACTTTGCAGTGTTCATGATCATGGGAAACAATTGTTAGTGAAAGCCCAATGGCGCGAAGGGTTTAATTGTGTTGTTGCTATAAACAAGCCCATAAATAAATATGTAGATAAGGGGTTAAAACAAACTCAAATCTCTTTACATTCCCCTAATTAAACGCAATAAGTAAATGTGTAATTCGGTGCAAAATCGGTAATTTTTTAAAAATTTTTGTTGGCGTACGGATAGTCTAAGCTCAATTTTTGTTTTTGCATGTGATAGGGCAACATTTAAATAACATGTGTGCATTTTTATACCCTTGCAGACAGTATTATAATTTTGGTCAAAAGTGTGCAACGCAGTGAAGGAGACATCTCCGACCCTATAAAGTATATATATTCTTGATAAGGATCACCTCCTGAGTTGATATAAGCATGTCCATCTGTCTGTCCGTCTTTCTGTCCGTCTGTCTGTCTGTCCGTCTGTCTGTCCGTATGTCTGTCCGTCTGTCTGTTTCTACGCGAACTAGTCTCTCAGTTTTAAAGATATCGAATTGAATCTTTGCCCACACCCTTCTTTCCTTTGCACGCAGTATATAAGTCGGAACGGCCGGGATCGGCCGACTTTATCCTATAGCTGCCATATAACTGAACGATAGGAAATGCCATAACTCTGGTGTTTGTAAAGTTAGGAAGTTGGGATTTTCTATCGGTTTTATATTTGGCCAATCAATACGACCTACCAAATTTCATAAGGATCGGCCGACTATATCCTATAGCTCCCATATAACGTTAGGAAATACCATAATTTTCAACATTAAATAGGTATAAATCCTAAACCATAAGAGATAACCATAACAAGAAAGGAAAGCTAACTTCGGGCGGAGCCGAAGTTGATATACCCTTGCAGAATATTCTATAAATTATATTCTCCAAAATTATTCATATGATGCATTCTTAATACTCATAAAAAGTCCCAACTTCCTAACTTTAAAAACACCAAAGTTATGTCATTTCCAATCGTTCAGTTATTTGGCAGCTATAAGATATAGTCGGCCGATCCTTATGAAATTTGGTAGGTCGGATTGATTGGCCAAAAATAAAACCCATAGAAAATCCCAATTTCCTAACTTTAAAAACACCAAAGTTATGGCATTTCCGATCGTTCAGTTATATGGCAGCTATATGATATAGTGGCCCGATCCGGCTCGTTCCGACTTATATACTACCTGCAATAGAAAGACAACTTTTGGGAAAGTTTCAAGCAGATAGCTTTAAAACTGAGGGACTAGTTTGCGTAGAAACGGACGGACAGACGGACAGACGGACGGACAGACGGACATGGCTAGATCGACTCTCCTGGTGATGCTGATCAAGAATATATATACTTTATAGGGTCGGAAATGTCTCCTTCACTGCGTTGCAAACTTTTGACTGAAATTATAATACCATCTGCAAGGGTATAAAAATAAAACGCAGAAAGGAGTTTTAACTTAAACAAGAAAGAAAAGCTAACTTCGGTCGGTGCCGAAGTTGATATACCCTTGCAGAATATTCTGTAAATTATATTCTCCAAAATTATTCATATGATGCATTCTTAATACTCATAAAAAGTCCCAACTTCCTAACTTTAAAAACACCAAAGTTATGTCATTTCCAATCGTTCAGTTATATGGCAGCTATAAGATATAGTCGGCCGATCCTTATGAAATTTGGTAGGTCGGATTGATTGGCCAAAAATAAAACCCATAGAAAATCCCAACTTCTTATCTTTAAAAACACCAAAGTTATGGCTTTTCCGATCGTTCAGTTATATGGCAGCTATATGATATAGCCGCCCGATCCGGCTCGTTCCGACTTATATACTACCTGCAATAGAAAGACAAGTTTTGCGAAAGTTTCAAGCAGATAGCTTTAAAACTGAGGGACTAGTTTGCGTAGAAACGGACGGACAGACGCACAGACTGACAGACGGACAGACGGACAGACGGACGGACAGACGGACGGACAGACGGACATGGCTAGATCGACTCTCCTGGTGATGCTGATCAAGAATATATATACTTTATAGGGTCGGAAATGTCTCCTTCTCTGCGTTGCAAACTTTTGACTGAAATTATAATACCCTCTGCAAGGGTATAAAAATATGTTTTCATTTATTTATTCTAGCAAGGAACTTCTTAATTAAACAATAAAAATACTGCCTTGTTCAACGTCATTGCTTATTTGACACAGTTCATTAAATTATTTATAAAAAATTCAAAAAAATATTTTTTTAACTTTAGTATTTGGTATGTCCGCCCTTTTGGTCCACAACCGACTTCAGTCGATTGGGAAAGGATTACACCAATTTTTTTGTGCTTTCTGGGGTGATTTTAGCCCGTTCTTCGAACAAAGCCGTCTTCAAGTCATTATACCTGTTACTCGTAGAGTAAAAGGGTATATTGTATTCGTGCAAAAGTATGTAACAGCTAGAAGGAAGCGTTTCCGACCCTATAAAGTATATATATTCTTGTTCAGGATCACTAGCCGAGTCGATCTAGCCATGTCCGTCTGTCCGTCTGTCTGTCCGTCTGTCTGTCTGTCTGTCTGTCCGTATGAACGCTGAGATCTCGGAAACTATAAAAGCTAGAAGATTGGCATTTTGCATGCAGATTCTAAGAGTTCCTACGCAGCGCAAGTTTGTTTCAAAAAGGTGCCACGCCCCCTTTAACGCCCACAATCGCTTATATTAAAGCGATTAAATTATTATTAAAGCCCACAAATTTTTAATAAAATTAAAATCGGGTAACTGAGCTGGCGATTTCATTATATGGGGACAATTATAACCCAGCCAATATTGAACAATACCCTACTTATGCTTTGGGTCATTGCCTTGGTAGAACCGAAAACCCTGTTTTATTCCCAATTTCTTAGCACTTTGAAGTAAATTATCCTTAAGGATATTAAGATAAACATTTTTATTCATTATGCTTTCAATAAATTTTAGGTTTCGGACTCTTGCTGCGGACTTACAGGCCCAAACCATAACGTGTCCGCCGTCATGCTCAACGGTGGGTTTGTTCCACAGCTCTGTATTGGCTTTACGCTATACGAAAGAACGTCATTTGGACCCAAAAATATTACGTCATTTTCGCTGATGGCATAAAGCGAATACAGAGCTGCAGAACAAAGAGCTAAAACCCACCGTTAACTTTTGAAAATGTTTTAAGCAAAACTGAGGGACTAGTTTGCGTAAAAACGAACGGACGGACAGACGGACATGGCTAATCTAATCTAATCACCTGGTGATGCTGATCAAGAATATATATACTCTATAGGGTCGAAGATGTCTCCTTCACTGCTTTGCACACTTTTGACCAAAATTATAATACCCTCTGCAAGGGTATAACGAGGACGGTGGATAACTTCGGCAAGCCGAAGTTGTAATACCCTCGCAGACTTTGCCGAAATTGATAAAATTGCAAAAGTAAAAACTTTAGCAACCAAACCCAAAATTTTTGCATAAAATGTTCCCATATGCACAAAAAAAAGATATAACAAGAAAGGAAAGCCAACTTCGGGCGGGGCCGAAGTTGAAATACCCTTGCAGAATATTCTGTAAATTATATTCTCCAAAATTATTCATATGATTCTTAACACTCATAAAAATCCCAACTTCCTAACTTAACAAACACCAAAGTTATGGCAATTCCAATCGATCAGTTATATGGCAGCTATAGAATATAGTCGGCCGATCCTTATGCAATTTGGTATTTCGGATTGATTGGTCAAATATAAAACCCATAGAAAATCTCAACTTCCTAACTTTACAAACACCAAAGTTATGGCATTTCGGATCAATCAGTTATATGGCAGCTATAAGATATAGTTGGCTGATCCTTATGAAATTTGGTAGGTCGGATTGATTGGTCAAATATAAATCCCATAATCCCAACTTCCTAACTTAACAAACATCAAAGTTATGACATTTTCGATCAATCAGTTATATGACAGCTATAGGATACAGTCGTCCGATCCCGGCTGTCAACTCAGGAGGTGATCCTGATGAATAATATATATACTTTATAGGGTCGGGGATGTCTCCTTCACTGCGTTGCACACTTTTGACCAAAATTATAATACCCTCTGCAAGGGTATAAAAACGATCGTTCAAATACATGGAATTACTCTAAGCTAACGAAATTTTTTTATTTTTACGGTTTCAGTTGACCAGTTCGTAATGGGGAATTATCTCCGCAAGGCTCTTTCAAAAAAAGGCGTTTAAGGGAAACAGCCACCCTTAAAAACTATTTAATATTTTTTCACAAATTTTTGCACATCCATTGTCAACAAACTTTCAGAAAATATAATTATTCAAGTAATAAATAAAATTTTACATATTTACATACATAAAAAAAAATCCAAAATTTCCTCTTTTTTTCGACAAAAAAGGGCAAAGGACAACAAAGACCAAAAAAAAAAAATAAAAACAAATATGCTAAAAACTGTTTCGGAAGTCACACTGCCTATAAGGTGAGGCAGTAATCCAATAATGGAGAAATGATAAATCGGAAAAACATAAAACTTTGACCGATTTCAACTTTTTATTCCTATGGAAGCTATAGGATATAGACGTCTGATCGATACGCGCTTTTGCACTGATCAAGGTATGCATAAAAAAAATAAGATTTGTCAATAGCGTTTAAACTGCGCGAAATATATCCAATTCTTGCACTCAATGACCAAAAGGTAATAAGGAAAATGAAAATATGCATGAAAACAAAACACTTTTAAAAATTTACCTTAAAAAGACTTGGAGAGTCAGTTTCTAAAACAAATGTTCGATTTATTGTTTTAAACTAAGTTTAACCAATTGGGTGTCCCTAAGGCTGCTGCTTTTGCTCGGTTTACTACATAACACTATTTTATCACAATTTTACTGGCACATATTTTCACATTTCGACCATTGGCCGTTTGTATATTGAAGAACTTTAATAATCCATAGAACTCTTTCTTTTATATGTGTCTTTCGTTATAGTATCCTTCAAATGTTAATAAGCCTCAATGGTTAAATAAAAAGTTGTCACAACTAAAAATAAACCAGAGAGAACGCTATAGTCGGGTGCCCCGACTATCAGATACCCGTTACTCAGGTAAAAGGAGTGCGAGGGAGATGGAGATAGAAACTTTGATCACGCATAACTTTTTAACGAATGGTCCGATTTGAAAAATTTCTTCTACATTTCGATAGGTATTGATAAACACAATAAAACTGCATTTTTACTTTTCCGAAATATTTAAATTTTTAAAATCGTATATAAGCGATTGTGGGCGTTGAAGGGGGCGTGGCACCTTTTTGAAACAAACTTGCGCTGCGTAGGAACTCCTAGAATCTACATGCAAAATGCCAATCTTCTAGCTTTTATAGTTTCCGAGATCTCAGCGTTCATACGGACAGACAGACAGACAGACAGACGGACAGACAGACGGACAGACGGACATGGCTAGATCGACTCGGCTAGTGATCCTGAACAAAAATATATATACTTTATAGGGTCGGAAACGCTTCCTTCTAGCTGTTACATACTTTTGCACGAATACAATATACCCTTTTACTCTACGAGTAACGGGTATAAAAACAAAAGGAAAGCTAACTTCGGGCGGTGCCGAAGTTGATATACCCTTGCAGAATACTCTGTAAATTTTATTCTCCAAAATTATTCATCTGATGCATTCTTAATACTCATGAAAAATCCCAACTTCCTAACTTTAACAAGAGAGAACGCACTCGACAGTGCCTCGACTATTAGATACCCGTTACTCAGCTAAACAACTTAAAATAAATATGCCTTCTTGTATGTTTTTCGCCACTCGAATTAGCTCCCGATTTTTATGTAAAAATCGGTAACCAGGGAACAACACGTGGAGGCCGTTGATTTGCAACGGGGTCTTTCAAACCAAAATAAAATTTGGGGACCTACGAGTCGACTTGAGTTGCCAAACTTTATTCAAGTTTGGAATCTGGAGATTCCCCAAAATTTTGTTTATCCGTAACATACGGAAGGCATAATTATATACTTACTACTAATACTACTAATAATTATTTGACATTACTAATTAGTTTTTTTTGGGTTTTTGCGTTTTTTTTTAAATAAAAATACATAATATATACATATTTTTGGTGTTTTTTGTTTTATTTAATTTACTATAAAATTTAATTTAGTTACTATAAAAAAATTTAGCATGCAACTATTTATTTTTTTTTTTTTTTTGATTTTTTGTTTAATTTAAATATATACATACTATAAAAAAATTGTGCATGCAACTATCTAATTTTTTTGGGTTTTTTGTTTTTTGTTTAATTTAAATATATACATACTTTAAATATAATATATACAATTTTCCCTACCTATTCAGCCTCCCTAACGCTAACTAATATACCACTGTGGTAGCCATATGTAGTCTCAAATGTGCGCGCAGTGGCCCTATTATCGAAAATATTTGAAAACGCCCAATCAATATGCGTATTGCAATTGGTTGTCGACGAGTCCAAATCTAGCAACGAACTAAACCCTTTTACATTTGCTAGAAAATCGAAAACTCTCCTACAGCAGCCAGAGATGGAGTGAAGGCATAAATTGAAATCTCCTAACACTAAACTATTACTATTTAAAAATGTGTGCCGCTGAAATAACTCCTTAAACTCTGTTTCAAACTTTAACAACGGATAGGTCGGACTTTTATAAATAACTACAATCCCTAAAGACCGGTACCTAAAGATGGCAAACTCGAACACTGGAGAGGCTAAATTTGAAGAATTACCCAGAAAGCGACCACTTGAACAAAGACTGACATTCTCAAAGAGTTCGTTTCGAACGAATACAAGAATGCCTCTTTTTGGTCGAGCTCCGGTAGCTACTGACTGGCAATCTAGTCGCACTGCTGTGGCGAAGCCAGGAATGTCGTATGCTTCATTTGAGTATGTGAAAGCCCCAACGAAGCACAGAATGGAAGACATAAGCATTAGCTGATCGGAACACACATCGGATCTTGGGGGGGACGAAAGGTCCAATAATATAGATACGTGCTGCACTTGTGGCTCTGCTACAGGCTACGTACATGCAGCTCTCTGCATGCTAGGACTAGTGTGAACCACCACTTTGCTGTACGTAGCGCCTTGACTTTTGTGAATAGTTATTGCTTTTGCAGGTACCACTGGAAACTGCTTTCAGTCAATGGTTGTGGCCTGGTTAGAATTAATCTGAAAGCTTTTTATGATCTTAACTACTGGGGTCCATGAAGCCTCTTGGCGATGACTGCACTTAGATCGTGCAGCTTCCTATACTGTCATCTAAAAATTGTATCCAAAGAATGTTTGGAGAGTTGGACGTGTTGAAACCTATCTCCCTAAGGACACCAGTGGCTCCGTTTACGAGACCATCTGATGTGTCTACATTGACCGTCATCATGTATTTAGCAGTGGTTTTTAAAATGAGCGAGGTACACAAGCCTTGTGTCTCAGATGTTTTTAATGCCCTAGCTTGTTCCAGACATCTGTTCCCCTGCTCTGAGCTAATATGTGCAGATTTTACAGAGTCAATGGCTTCCGAAATGAACTGATCAGTGGGAATCGAGTTGAGCTTCTCTCTATTGTATCGGTCTGTGTCCTGATTGCTTGAAAAAAGATGAATGGCGTCCTTTGGAATCTGACTTTCTACGGAAGTGCGGCCTCTAAGTAGGACAATATCTTCAGACGACATTTGGCCGGACGCCATGTTGTTGTGTGCTATTGCAAACGGCTGGTCATCTCTCTGTCGCATTATCTCTGTGAGCTCGAAAAACCTAAAAGGACTCCAGAGGTGGGATCCAAATATAGCGCTGTATGGATCATGCGACGGCGGCTGGAAAATCCAACGATCACAAACTGGCCGCAATTGCCTAAGATCGCCGAACACGATGACCGAAATGCCTCCGAAGGGAGTATCAACGTTGGAGAAAATTTGCTTAAGGCGAGAGTCCAGATGGGAAAACATGGTTGCGCCGACCATAGAAATTTCGTCTATTATAAGAACTTTAAGATCAATAAATCTTGAACGCAGGGTATTTAACAGATCAGGGCTTAAACTCCTAAATGCAGACCCAGCCTGATTTACAGGGAGAGAGAACATGGAATGGAGAGTGGAGCCTCCGATTCCAAAAGCAGCTTTGCCTGTGGGAGCACACAGCATTATACTCCTTAGAAAGGGACTGGAATAAGGTGGATATAAGTCTACTCTTGCCGACACCTGCTCCGCCTCCTACGAACTCATGGAAACTAGCATTTCTCCTTGCATTGTGCAAGACATGCGTAAGGAAAGTTTTTTGCTTTAAATTAAGAGACCTAACTAAGGTGGCTAAATTTTCAGGGGAAATAATTGGCGGGAGCTTTATTATGCGGATATTGCTGTCCGGATCTACTTCCTGAACACGGTCGTCTAAGTTTAAAACATTTATTTGAGAAGATATTTCTGGAAAAGCTAAGGCCCTAAACTCCTCATTAACTGCGGCCTCCTCATCTACATTTTCCTCGCTACTTTCCCAGCCTCCATGGCCCTTCTGAGCGCGTCTTCTAAGCTGTCTATGGCATTATACCTATCAAAGTTGGCTTTAATAGCCTCCTCGTGCTCATGATAAAACTCCTCACAATTTCTCTGAAACAATTCTACCTGTTCATCTCTCCATGGAGAATATAGCATAACTAATGTTCTAAAATAGTTGGGCCCATCAGAATTAATATTAAAGGGGCTATACCTAATGATACTCGGCTGGTTTCTTTCCCTAATAAATCCACTACCATCGCGAAGTGCGAAAAAAACTGTTCCTAAGACCTCATTTTCTTCTTCAGCCTCGTTGTTACTGTTTTCCCCTTGGCGAGCTCTACCACGGGTTTTAAAATACTCGTAATTTGCAGCAAAATCGGCTAAACACAGGCCGTCATGGGAATCTGGTCTTTGTTCGTATCTGTCCAGCAAACCTTTCTGAAAGATGTCAGTGGAATCCTAGGCATATTTTGCAGGACGCTTCAAGGTCTAAGCATACGAACTCGTTGTTCTGGAGGGAAGGTGTTTATGAACACGCATTTATTGCTTGTTTCTGACAACGCCAATCCCATACAATAATATACGGCCTCCTGAGCAGAGATCTCAGTGCCCGAAATAAACTTGTGACCGAGATACTGTAGCTTTTGACGAATGCTTGAATTGCCTCTTCGAATGTCATTAGCTGCTTCGCGCATTAACTTCGAAATACCCCTTTGGGACTTGTTAATGTAATTAATTATGTAGCTACAGCATGCAAAAGGGTCCAAAATTAACTGGATATCCATATTTGCCCTTTGCATTGAAAGAATGTGTTTATTATAGGCGTTAACTTGAATTTCTGCAAATATTCTCTTCAGAAAAATCTGTGTTTTTTTCAAACTAGACCTAATAGCATATATATAGTCCTCGTAACTGAGGCTCACCTCATCGTGAGAAAGAAAATTTTCGAATATGCTAAGATGGCTAATCAAATCCTCGGATTGATCGCGAAGTAAAAGTCTGCGAATTTTCTGATAGTTTTCGTGATGAAGAGACAAATTGGGAGTTTCTTCGGGAAGTGGCTTCAATATTTCCGTGCGGGGGTATTGGGGGGTATTGGGGGTATGGAATACCGAATCGACAAACGGATTCGCGCACATTTTTAAGGCACGAATGCCCGTGCTTATGCTTTTGATATTCAATGTACGGAGCCAAATCTGTGTTTCTAACATCCACAGTTACAAACTGATCAATGAAGGCTACTACACTAGCAATAGATTCTTCACTATTGAAATCCACTTCCGGGGCGTCTTTCAGCTAAAACATGCCGTGAATGTGAGGGGAACCCCTCTGTTGAAACTCAACTCGCCAATAATAGGTAGTAACAAAGTTACTTCCAAAGACTCCCCCCGGCTTCTTCATGAGCTTTAGAACTTCCCTATACCTATAATCGAAATACCTAGCACACGTCACTGGGTCAATTCTGATCAGCCGCGCCTTTTCTCTAAACTGTAAGTTCAAAGCTTCCTCCTCACTAATGTCAATCCTATCTACATTGCGCTTGAGCAGTACTAGCAGCTCTGGCCACCTAGTTTCTGCGGCCGACAGAGTTATGAAGAAAGTTGGCAAACCAAATTGGCGAATCATAGCCATGACTTTCTTCTTCTAACCATGACTTTCTTTACTAACCTATTGAATTTGGCTATGTGAGCATCCAATCCAATAAGTATATTTCTAGGAGTCCTATTTCCCTGGGATAAATCAAGTCGAATCTCCTGACTTCGGTTTGCGTTCCGAAGGTTTTCTGCATCCCTATTGCCACTGAGGCTTCTATACTGACTAACTCTCTGACTAATATTTCGAATGGCATCGATAGTTGCTTGACGAGCAGCTATACGAGCACTTCGTCGAGCCAGTGTATTTCTCGCCTGCTCGACGGCCCTAAGTTCCCTAAAACTCCTAGCTCTCCTAAACCTATCCTGCGCTCTTTGCAAAAAGGGATCCTGAGTTGATCTTGCCTGTGCTCGTTGCAGGGTATTTGCTTCTTGCTCACCCGCACGATACGTAGGATCCAACCGCCTCAGAGAACGCCGCCGAGCATCGTCTGCTTTTTCACCCACACGGAAATCAGGATCCAAGCGCCTTTCCGAACGGTCAGCAGTATTTCGGACCTGCTCTGTAGTTCGGACTTGCCTAACTTCTCGCCTTAGAGTGCGACGCCGAGTATCGGCTGCCTGCTGACTCGCACGGAAAGCGGGATCCAAGCGCCTTAACCGATGGTCAGCGGTATTAACAACCTGCTCTGTAGCTCTTTCATCAGTGTTTCTTCGCCCAATAAAGCGACGCCGAGTGTCGGCTGCTTGCTCTCCGGCACGAAGAACGGGATCCAAGCGAATTTCCCTACGTCTTGCAGTATCTGCTTCTTGCTCACCCGCCCGAAGAACGGGGTTCGAGCGAATTTCCCTACGTCTTGCAGTATTTGCTCCCTGCTCACTCGCACGAGTGTGCGGATTCAAGCGTCTTGACCTACGAGACGCTGTATTTACACCCTGCTCTGAATTCCTAGCTACTGCATTTTCCCTTCTCCTACGCTGAGATTCAGAATTTTCTACCCTCTCCATCTCTGCATACTCTGGATTTTCCCTATTGGCCCTATTTCTCAACAATTGGTTCCTAGCCCGCTGAGATGCAGTGGGTCTATTCAAACGAGGCATTTTGAAAATCTTAAATTTATATGACTACTACGATTATATACGCTGATTAGGTATATTAATATAAATATAAGAATAAGGCTTTAAAAAAGCTAAATTCGTATATTTATATAATATAAATCTTATAATATAATATAGTTAATATAAATTATATAAATAATATAATTATAAGTGTAAGTCTTAAAATACGTAAATGTATAGAAATATAAGAATAAGCCTTAAAAAAGGCTGAATTCTTTTATTTATATACGGGTAAAGGGGCAGAGCGATTCAAAAAGAATTACGTTAATAAGTTGCAAAAGTTAAATATATGAATAATAATAATCTAAGAGCAAGTCTTGAAAAAGACCTACTCTTATACTATTATCAACAAATCTACGTTAAAAGGGGCAGAGCGGCAAAAAATTAATTACGTTAAAAATTTGCAAAAATGAATAATAATAATTTAAGAGTAAGTCTTGAAAAAGACTTAATCTTATATTAAATTTAAAAGGGGTACTTAGCAGCGAGCGCAGCAACCAGTCCAGCAGCAAACAACGGCAGCGACGTCGGCAGCAAATCGGCAGAGGCAGCAACAACTCGCGACCGCGTAACAATTTGTTTACAAAATTTACGTTAGTTTTAAGCACAGAAAAATGAGTTTATTGAGTTTACAAAAATGCAAGTAAAAATGGATTCTAGATAGTTTACGTTAAGGGAGATTTGTTTTAAGATAGGCAAAACTGACAAAAATCGCAATCGCAGACGAGAAGAGAGATCACATACGATGGTTAGTCGTAGACTAAAGCGAGAGCAGAATAGTTTACAGCTCTGCAAAGTTCATAACCGCCAATATACTTGCACGGATTCCCGCCCTTTTTGCTTCTAGAACTTTCCATTCTGCCTAGCACATCTTCCGTCTCTCTCTAGCGCAGGTAAATGCACTTGTGAGAAACGAATAGGAGCAAAAAGAGACAAAATGCGCGCCCCATTTCAAATGATTTAGATTTTGCATTAACATAATGTGAATTGGAGTGACCACAGGAAAAAAGGACAAAAAGTTCAGATTATAAATTTGAATTCGTCCTGCACCAACAGCTGTATTTATGTTTATGTTTTTGAGTGCAATGCTTACATACATACACACATACGCCATTGTTTGATAATTTGGCTAACTTGATTTGATTTGCCTAGTTCTTGGGATATATGTAGTTCGGTATTGACAAATGAAAGCCATCGCAATTTCCTTTAATAGAAATCCTTATCGAGAATTAACGTTGACTCTGTTGAGCACCTTGGCCAGCTGTTGCAAAGTCATCCGTTAGATGGCGCCATAAAAGGCGGAAATGTAGGCGCTAGCCAGGCTTAAGCGTTTAATGGGTTTTTGGGCGTTAGAGTGGGCGTGGCAAACTTTTATTAGGCCAATCGATAGGTATTGACGAAACAAATAGATATCAATTAAAATTTTTATAATAGCATCAAAACTGTGGCCACAGCTTGTGGCTTGTGGGCGTCAGAGGGGGCGTGCCACCATTTTGAAACAAACTTGCGCTGCATAGGAACTCCTAAAATCTACATGCAAAATGCCAATCTTCTAGCTTTTATAGTTTCCGAGATCTCAGCGTTCATACGGACGGACAGACAGACGGACATGGCTAGATCGACTCGGCTAGTGATCCTGAACAAGAATATATATACTTTATAGAGTCGGAAACGCTTCCTTCTACCTGTTACATACTTTTGCACGAATATAATATACCCTTTTACTCCACGAGTAACGGGTATAAAAACACCAAAGTTAAAGCATTTTCAATCGTTCAGTTATATGGTCAGCCGATCCTTATGAAATTTTGTAGGTCGGGTTGATTGGCCAAGATAAAACCCATAGATAATTCCAACTTCCTAGCTTAACAAACACCAACGTTATGGCATTTCCGATCAATCAGTTATATACAGCTTTTTAATGTTGTTAGCACTAAGCGTAGCTCAGCGTAACACTCAACATCGCTACATTTGAAAAATTCTACGGCAAGCACTGAAGAATTTCAACGCATTATTTACGAGGGCAGTCCTATAAGTACTTAGCCTCACCGCCCGATGTTGTCACTATCGCAAGAGAAATTTACTATCGTGTAGTACATGTAAGCGGATTTTAGAAAAATGGAGAAAGAGCAATATCGGCCTGTGATTCGATTCTTGTTTTTGAAAGGGAAATCGCGCAGCAAAATCAAAGAACGTTTGGATGCTGTGTTCGGTGACTCTTCTCCTCCGATGGCGACCGTCAAAAATTTGTGTAACGAGTTTCAACGTGGTCGCACGTCAGTTTTTGATGAGCCACGCCCAAGTGCCCCAAAAACGGCTACCACGGAGGATAACGTGACAAAAATCCACGATAGACCGCTGATTGAATATACGCGAGAAAGCTGAGGTAGTAGGCATGTCAAAAGACCGCGTGGGTCATATCCTGCATGAAATTTTGGGCGTGAGAAAGCTATCGGCGCAATGGGTGCCGTGTTTGCTTACTCCGGACAACAAACGCAACCGTGAGACCACTTCAGAGCAGTGTTTGACGCTGTTTAAGGGCAATCCGAAGGAGTTTCTGCGTCGTTTCGTGACCGTCGACGAAACATGGATCCATTGGTACACACCAGAGACCAAAGAACAGTCGAAACAGTGGACTTCACCGGCGAACGTGCTCCAAAGAAGGCCAAGACTGTCCCATCGGCCGGAAAGGTGAAGGCCACAGTTTTTTTGGGATTCACAAGGGGTGATCTTCATCTACTACCTGGAGAAGGGCAAAACGGTCACAGGGCTGTACTTCGCCGAATTATTGGGCCGATTCGCAACCGAATCGCAGAAAATACGGCCCTACTTGGCGAAGAAAAAAGTGATCTTCCATCATGACAACGCACCGGCTCACATTTCCGCCCTCGCCAAGGCAAAATTGGTCGAATTGGGATATATATATATAATCTCCAGATTTGGCCCCGTGTGACTTCTTTTTGTTTCCAAACTTGAAAAAGTCACTCGCTGCACAGACATTTGCGTCGAATGAGGAGGTCGTCGTCGCCACAGAGGCCTATTTTGCAGACCTCGAGAAAACGTATTTTTGAGACGGGTTAAAGAAGTTGGAGCATCGCTGAGTCAAGTGTATCGAGCTAAAAGGAGATTATGTTGAGAAATAAATCGCCACTTTTTCAAAATTGTCGTTTTTCTTTTGGAGGCTAACTATTTATCGGACCACCCTCGTAGAACTCCCCGCACCACTTACCTTCATCTGACAGATTTTTATTTATTTATTTATTACAAATATCTGCCAACATAAACATGGTACCCGACTCACATCAAGTGGGAGGGAGCAAGGACAGGTGAGTTAGGATGTTTGTTAAAATTAAATTAACAGAGCATTCAGAATATATAAAAAAATACAGTTCGTTGTATTGCGAACATAAAACGCGAAATGGGTCATGTATTTCAAAATTCGTCTTCAAAAATCAAGGGCAATAGGTCGAAAGTAACGAGTAGACCTTACAGGGATGGATAACCGTATTTGACCCAGTAGGTAGCTTGAATTTACAAGACCAGTTATTAATTTATGAAGGAACATGACACCGTGACAGGTTCGACGATCCTTGAGGGAGGGCAGGTTCAGTAGACGCAGTCTATCCACAAAAGATGATAGGTGACGATGAGTTTCCCAGTTTAAACCACGTAAAGCAAACAAAAGGAATTGTTACTCTCTGAGTCCGGTTCGAAAGGTATGTTGAAATCCACTTAGTCAACATGATCGGGAATCCTAGTAATGTTAGTTTTTTTAATAATAACTGATGGTTCACGGAATCAGAAGCCTTACTGAAGTCCGTAAAAATAACATCAGCTTGAATGTTATTTTTAAAAGCGTTTCTGATGACTGAGGTAAATTCCAGAAGGTTTGTAGTCGTTGACCTACGTTTCATAAAACCATGCTGAGTTGGGGACATTACTGAGCTGCATAATGCTGTAGCAGAGCGGTAATAAGCTGTTCAAAAAACTTGGGGATCGCACTCAGTTTTGCAATACCGCGGAAGTTTTTAATGTCTGATTTGCTTCCTTTTATGAAGTAAAATTATAAACGATTCTTTCCAAACTTCAGGGAAAAACGAATGAAGGAGGAATATCTGAAAAAGTTTAGATAAGGGTTTGCACAAAGCATCGGCACATTTTTTTATAACACAGCTCGGTACAAGGTCAGAAAAAGACATCTTGATTGTTTTCAGATTTTGTAAGACATCGTCCTCACAAATTAAGGTAATGAAAAAATAGTTGGAGTGAGGAAGTGGGTAGGGGTAGGATGAAGTGTTATCGTAACTGAAAGACGAGTACGTGGACTGGAAAAATTTTGCAAATAAGTTCGCGAAATGGCGTCACTAGAGGCAGATGTCGTATCAACGTGAAGACAAGATGGAAATTGTTGCGATTTTCGTTTCGAATTAACAAATGCGTAGAACTGCTATCTTGGAATTATACTCTGCAACGGTTTAGGTAACCGTTGTAACATACGGAATTATGGACTAAGAAATTTGAACGAGCTATTAGATACATCGAATGGTCAACTTGGAGCCGAGTTCTCTTAAATTTCTTAAAAAGTCTAGACATGGAATTTTTCAGAGAGTCTACGAGAGAACCAAGGGGGCTTTTGAGGCGAGTTTGCAGAGGGAAATGAGGGAACGAACGTATCGAAAGCAGAGTAGAGTATACCATAAAACTGTTCTACAATATGTAAGGGATCATCGTTTGAATCCATAAAATCACAATCGAGTTCCGATAAATGCGTATTCAATTCTGCAAATTTAGCTCTTCTAAAACAGCGAAAAGATGCTGGTTCGATTTCGGAACATCAATGTAATGGAGCTGAAGCTTCTAAAGTAACCTCAAGTGTAGTATGGTAAGCGTCTTCCGGATTGGAGAGAGGGCTAATTCGAGTAACGAATGCATTGGCGAACTCCGAGACAAAAATAAGGTCTAAAACTTTTTTGGAGCAGTTCAAGATTGAGTTCAGTTGTCCTAATGAAAGATCAATAAGACCGTGAACAAACTCATGGGCCGTGCTGGGAACGAGAGCTAAAGAATCCGTTGATTTCATCCAGGAAATGTCAGGGAGGTTAAAGTCGCCCATTACAATAAGATGATCGTTATAACCGAGGGTTGAATGAATACTCTGTATTTGAGCCAAATGCTGAATGTAGAGGCTAATATCTGTATGAGGGGGAATATACGAGCATGAATCAAAAACGAACAAATCATGAAGCTTTATCCGAACAACAAACTCTTATATGCTTTCCGTACCAATAATCGGAATACGTTGAGAGAACGAAACATCTTATTATATCGGTATAAATGCCAAAACTTTCTCAGTTATGCTATCCAGCTCAACGCCAGCTTTATTCAAGCTTACCTTTACCGAGTGTCAACAAATACGTTGGGATTATGGATAATGACATATGTATAAAACATATCTATAGTTTTCGTGGAGTTGGTTTCCATGGACTATAAATTCCGATCTCTCTCTCTCTTCCTCTCTCTATCAAAAAGTCTAATTGTTATAACGTGTTTCAAAGAAACAAAAATAATAAAAAGGTAAAATTTCAATCCACAGTTAACTAGTCTAACGGCTGCTGCTGTTATTTCGGGTTCTGGTGAAACTCAAAGTTACGCTTCCTGGAAAGACACACACAGATGACTTAATCGTATGTGCAGAATATTAAGACTATGTATCCGGTCTGGACTGGAAGAATTCACCCAAATCGTTTCTGACACATCGTTTCTGACTTTCAAAGTGAACGGTCGTGTTTTTTTTCTGCGCTTCGAATTTTGTATTTTGTTTTCGTTTATTCCCATCGGTGGGTGTTATCAAAACAATTTTAATTTTCTTCCGTGTTATTTAAACTTAAATTTAAACTCCGTAATTCTTATCTGTGTTTTCTTTTCTTTTATCCACACCGTTTTCTCTTTTGTGCATGCACTTTTAACTTAGTTACGCTCCCGCTCTCTTGCTCTCTTTGCTTTGAAAGTTCTAAGCGTGCAGTTTCTGCGCTCTTGCGGTACTTATAACTGCTCGCTTATAAATTTCACTTCGCTTTCTTGGTACAGTGGTCCCAATAAATAAAATGAATAATAAAAATTTAGTCTGCTTCTGCAAGAAATGCAGCCTCGTAATCAGGGCTGACCAGTCGAATATGACTTGCTGGCTGTGTGAAATATAAAAATACCGGTTCTCAATCTGTTTTTAGATATTTAAGTGCTCGGTCAAGATTTACCGTGCTTAATGCACAGTGTTATAACAGTTACTTAAACCGTTGTAAGGTCCAGTTCTCTCAGGACCCGAAACAGTTTTATAATTTTGTTAACACCAAGCGTAAATCTAATTCTTTTCCTTCCTCGCTATCGTTCGAAGACATGACGGCAACCACAGATCAGGCAATAGCCGATTTATTTGCCCAATTTTTTCAAACGACTTACTCTACTTTAGATTATTCATCACAGCCTTATTCTTACAAAATATCCAAGTAACCCTCAAATTCTGTCCCACTTTAACAGAAAGCTCTCTTCTTTTGGATCTTCTTCGTATTAAACCTTTTTATTCGCCAGGGCCCGATGGTATTCCTGGGTGTGTGCTTAGGTATTGCGCTAAGGCCCTGTGCAAACCTCTTCACAAGTTGTTTACCTTATCTATAGAAACCTCCCAATTCCCAAATATTTGGAAGGAATCATTTGTTATTCCTCTTTTCAAAAAAGGTAACAAGTTAGAAGCCAGTAACTACAGAGGTATTTCTAAGTTGTCAGCTATTCCTAAGCTTTTTGAAAAAATTATTACTCCTCATTTGCAGCACCTTTGCAGATCAATCATTTCTCCGTGTCAACACGGATTTATTAAACGTAGATCCACAATCACAAACCTTCTAGAGCTCACATCATTAGTGATAAAAGGCTTCAATAGAGTTTTCAAACAGACGTCATTTACACTGACTTTAGTAAAGCATTTGACTCTGTAAATCACTTACTTCTCATTCAAAAACTTGACCTTTTAGGTTTTCCAGTTGATCTGCTTAAATGGATTTCAAGTTATCTGAATGGCAGGTCACAAAGGGTCCTTTTTAAAAATTCAATTTCTGAAATTCTCCGTGTTACCTCCGGTGTCCCACAAGGGAGCCATCTGGGTCCGTTACTTTTTACATTATTTATTAATGATCTTCCCTCAATTATAAGTCATTCTCGCGTACTTATGTACGCAGATGATGTTAAGTTGTGCCTGCAGTATAAGGACATTTCCTGCCATTTAGACTTGCAATCCGATCTAGATAATTTTCAAAACTGGTGCCGAGATAATTTACTAAATTTAAACGGTTCCAAGTGCAAGCTGATGACTTTTTATCGGGCCAATCCGATATACGCGACCTACACGTTAAGTGGCAGCTCTTTGGATAGAATAACTCTGGTAAACGATCTTGGCGTTCTCTTGGACCCCAAACTAAAATTTTCTAATCACATTAGAATGGTTAATAAAGCCAGAGGAGGGCTTGGATTTATTAAAAGGTGGTCAAAAGAATTCGATGATCCTTATTTGACTAAAACTTTATTTATTTCGCTAGTCCGTCCGATTCTGGAGTATGGGTTTCCCGTCTGGAGTCCACAATACGGAATACATATTGGTCGTATTGAATCTGTACAAAAAAACTTCCTTCTTTTTGCTTTACGGCGCCTAAACTGGGATGCAAATCTTATCTTACCTTCTTATTCTAGTAGACTTCTTTTGATTAATTTACCATCCCTAGCCAACCGTAGAACGATGCTTGGTACTATCTTTATTTATAACCTTATACATGGTGATATTGACTGCCCCGACTTGTTAAGTCGGCTAAACTTTTCTGTGCCAAGTAGATTAACTAGAAATTATATTCCCCTAACTTTAAATCATTGTAGATCTAACTATGCCTTGCATGAGCCTTTCAGAGTATTATGTTCTGACTATAATAGACTTTTTCCTGTAATATCAAATCTTGACTCTCTGCCGCTCCTAATACGATTAATACTTGCTTCATTGGCACAAGATTGATCTAACTATTACTTTTTTCCCCGCACCTTTACCTTTATTTTCCTATCTCGCGTCTATCTTATCGCGAATCGTGCCGTACGATACACTGCTGCGCCCCTCGGTCGGTTGTGCGGGTAAGTGGGCCGTGGGACTCCGCGCGAAAAAAAAAAAAAAAAATTAAAATTAAATATTTGATTTCCATGAAATATGCCATTTAAAATAGAGCTAAATATAACTTTAACTTATTCATTGGAGCAGAACGTCATTTGAGAGGAACTGTGCTTGGAGTGGAACGAGAAAACATAATAAGGAAGAAGTGGTCCACATGATTTTGATTTTTGTTGACAAGAAATTCGGCAACTTAAGAGCGATTTATTCAGCAAACGTGCCTTGCTAAATTACGAGTTTGATGACAGCGTGGAAATAGCTGTGCAGCCTTCTGACCTTTTTGCGGTGACCTCACTAACTGGACCAAGTTAGGGATAACGAGGAAATGAACGAGCGGTACAGGTGTAAGAAATATATGAGTTAACACCTAAAATTATATAAAGACCCAGACATAAGTAAGAGTAAGCATTGATTGCACAACAAATGCCCCCAATAAGTTCACACGAGCTAAGCCACGCGCGCTGAGCTTGCACCTTTCGGTCAGCGATCGTGGGAATGCAGAATAGCCAATTTCCAAAGTTGATCGAACTTGGCCAAGTGCATACAACAAAAACTATAACTTGAATGCATTGGCCAATGACAATTAAAATTGGCCAACAGCGACAGCGAAGAATAGCAGCAACCAATAATAACAAAGAACGTTAGCAGAAGCAGCAACAGCGGCAGAGACGGCGGCAGCGATGGAACGACGCGTAGTCATAATGAATAATTGTTTAGCTTAATAAAAGTTAGTTCTTAATCCAACTCAATAAAGAAAAGTTTGATTTTTTTAAAATAAAATTATAATCAATCTTTTAACTGGCGCCCGAACAGGGACCTGATTAAAAGCCGCAAAAGGATAACAAGTTCCGCGCCTCGTGAAGTTCGGGAAAGTAAAAAATCCCGACGTTTCGTTTGAACCTCCGCATAATCCGTGAGAAGTGAAAAGAAAAATCCGAGACCCGGAAGTGCGAAAGTGCCGTTTAAAAAACGCCACAATATCGTCACTCCTGAAAAAACAGGACTTGTGCCTAGTGGACTAATCAGGCCAAAATTATCGCCGTGATCCCTTTAGTATCCGTTCGGAGGGAACGTGAGTAAGGTACAGAGGAGGCCCCCTAGTAAAGCCACACTCAGGAGAGATCGCTGCAGCGTAGGATAAACCGGAATCTGTCGATCCTGTCGTCACGAGAGCACGCCGAGATATGTTATTACTGTAAGAATAATTTTAAGCAATCTATCAAAGGAAACAAATTTAAATTAAAAAATATTAAAAATACTATACAAAAGAAATTAAGAAATTAAGCTTAAAGAAAAAATCCACAGACAAAAATCACAAATTTACACAATAATCAAAGACCCACACTATATTTCTTTAATTAATAACCTTCCGAATTCTGAGTAATCAAATTTTAAAGTTAAGCTCAACCTCTTATTGCTCATATATCCCAAATGACTGAACAAGATTTAGCAGACAGACTCGCTTTCTCGCCACACCTTCGTCAGTTAGTAATGCACAATCAACCACGCGAATCATGACTGAGAGAGACATCGAGGAAAAAATTAAAACTGTTCTAGAGGCAAACCTAAGCAGCCTAGTTAAAGAAATAATTAATCCCAATAAATATTTTTCCAAGTATACAGACCAAACAATTAAAAGAGAATTAGCGCACAATCTTAGTGACTTAGACAAATTACCAGACATCGTGCGGACACTTAGAGATTTTTCGGGAAACAAAAGCGAATATTCTTCATGGAAAAAAAGTGTAGAAAGGGTGTTAAAAATCTATGAAATGAGAATCGGCTCACCAAAATATTATGGAATTCTTTTAGCAATCCGAAACAAAATCATCGGACAAGCCGACGCAGTACTAGAATCCTATAATACCCCCTTAGATTGGACAGCTATCTCAAAATGTCTAACAGCGCATTTTGCTGACAAACGTGACCTAAAGACTCTCGAATATCAGCTTTATGCTCTTAATCAAGGTAACGATAGTATAGTCGATTATTTTCAAGCAGTGTACCAACAGCTATCACTAATCCTAAACCAAATTGGCGACTTAGATGCCTCACAAGAAACTGGGCAATCTCTGACAGCCATGTACAGAGAAAAAGCCTTAGACACCTTTGTCAGAGGCCTCAACGGCAACTTAGCACAACTACTGGCCATTAAAGAGCCACATGACTTAGGACACGCCCTACATCTGTGCAGTCTACTTGAGAATCAGAACACTAGGAATAGTCAAACACCGAAAATTTCATATTTAGGGAAAGCACCTTTACTACCTCCAAAACCCCAACAGCCATATAGGATGGCAGCCGTCAGACAAAACTTCCATCCACAACTCTATCATAACCAGAACCAAATGCAATGGGTACCAGTAACTGGAGCAACCCCAATTACCCAGCCTAACCAATTTAAACCTTATAAACAGCCCTATACAAATCAGGACGGTGCAGTAGCACCCTACAGCACCCCAAAACCTCCCCCACGACCCCAACCGAAACCGGTACCTATGGAGGTCGATCAGTCAGTTCGCTCGCGTCATATAAATTACATGAACAGGCCGGCAAATAACGATTATGCAGGGAAAAGACCTCTTAGTGCTTCCAACGTTACAAACAATAACAAAATGCCACGGCAATTCCATATTCAGCCAGAGACAGAAAGCACCGCACAACAAAATTCAGAAGAAACTACACCAAGCCCAGAGCAAGAATATTATCAGTTGGTAGAATAAAATAATGTAAACGAGCTTCAGGAAGAATATGTATGGCAAAACGATACTGAGCAGCAGGAATACATGTAGGAATCAGAAACAAACCAGAAGAGCAAGTAGGAAGAGAGACACGGAGCGGTTGTCGCTTCTAATAAAGTATAACGAGAACGAGAGTGAATCGAAAAGCAGAACTCAAGAAGAGTCAGTCGGTGCCAAGATCTCAAGCGTCACGCAAGCACAGAAGTTTTAAGTTTGGTTAACTCATTAAAGTTAAAACCACAACATTTGTAATAGGATACCAAATAATAATAATCAATAAACATTATAATATTACATCATTTCGTCGTCTCAAGAGTTGGCATCACTGCGGAATTCCTGGGGCCACAATTTTTTGGGGCTCAACCGGAAATATTTGGATCCATTACAAACTACAGTCATTAAACTGAGTTGTGTGTTTAAAAACCTACTTAACTTTGTGCAAGGCAGTAGTAGTACCAGGAGAGGCAAAATTGCAGAAATAAAAAGTTGTGAAATTCGACTTTGGGAGACGCAAAAGAATTTGCAGGGGAACCGACTCAAAGAGCACTGACGTGGGCAACGTAGAGGGCGATTGATAAACGAGTACCAAATCTGGAAGCAACGCAATAGCTCTGTGGTGCACGTCCACAAGCAAGGAGCAGGATTGTGGACAGTGGTCATCTGGACAAGAGGCAAGGCGTGGAGCAGATACGGTAGCAGGCAGAAGGATCGCAGAAGTTGTGCATCAGAAGAAGACGAGGACACAGGCTTCAAAGGCTGGTCAAAGCAAGATAAGGAAGCGGAAAAGTGTACGGAAGGAGATCGGCGGTCAAAGCGCAGGAAGATCTGGAGAAGTACCAATTGTGGGTTTGCAGCGAAAAGTCCATTCTGGAGCAGTACTGGTGACTTGGCGTGGCTAGAAGACAAATTCAAGGCCGTGTGCATCAGGCAACGAGAAGTCCAGCTGTATTGGTAAGACAAGGAAGAATACAAAACAATATTTTTGGCGAGAAGTTAAGCTAATGCAGTATTGGTGAGTGACAAGAAGGCGAGATAGGATATTAGGCGATTTGGACGGGCAGAAATTTGCGGAAAGAAGAACACAAGACGAAGAGAACGAGACAAATTGCCAAGAAGACAATATAAAAATTTTTGGATTGCTGTTCTGCAATCGTGCTGTTGTGTTTGCAGCAACGTAGTGTTAAGTTTTTCATTCTTGCATAAAATTCAAGCAGTGCATAAAGCTGTTTTGTTAGAGTAACGTAATAACGTAAGTTTTCAAGTTTTCGTTTTTGAATATGTACATATTTTATTTGATAAGCAGTATATTACTCTTCTATTTTATACGATTATATTTAAGTCTTTAAAATGAACAGGCAAGAGATTTTGGCACTGCTTGTGGCAGATCTACGCGAAAAATTGACAGAGATAGGATTAAGCCGAAATGGAAGGAAAATTGAATTGCAAAATAGACTGCTTGCTCACTATGGTTTGCAAATCGATGATAACGATGAGGTAGGAATTGAAGTGGATGATGATGAGGGCGGATCTTTCGTTTCCGTACCTTCACAGGCCAATAGGAATTCAATTGTAGGTGGGCAAAACCGTGAAAGTTCTGATTCGGGTAGGTCATGGTTTACTTTGAAGGATGTGGAAGGAAGTGTGTCACAGTTTTCGGAAAATAATTAACCAGACATTAATCAGTGGATTGAGGAACTTGAAGAATGTGCACTAACTGTGGAATGGAGCCAGCTGCAGGTTTTTATTTATGCTAAACAACTACTTAGCGGAGCGGCGAAACTTTTCATTCGTAGTCAGCGAGATATTCGGGATTGGAGATCTTTAAAGAACGCATTACTCAACGAATTTGGTGTGAGGGTGTCATCAGCAGAAGTACATCGTAGACTTGGCAAAAGGCAGCAGAGGAAGACCGAATCGTTGCACGAGTACCTGTATGCATTAATGGAATTGGCAAAGCCAATTGATCTGGATGATGAAAGCTTGATTGAATACTTTGTCGACGGTATTCCAGACTCTAAGACAAATAAGGCTTTACTTTACCAAAGAAAGAGTATGAGGCAGTTGAAGGTATTGATTGAGGCATATCAGAAGATGCGAGTATCAGTAAGGCAGTTCAAGTATGACTCTCACTTCAATAAAGGTGACAAAGAGGTAGTAAAAACAGCCGAGAAAGTAAGGAAATGCTTTAACTGTGGGGACGAATCTCATATCAAAAGAGATTGCCCGAAGAAAGATAGTAAGTGTTTTAGATGCAACCAACCAGGACATAGAGCAGCTCAGTGCAAGTATGAGATGGTAGCTAAACAGGAAAAGACAACAAACTTAGTACAGACGGAAGACAGGGCGAAGCCAACAAGCACGTTTACGTCTTCAGGATTGGAGTTAAAGTACATTTCATTTGGAAAAGTCATTTTTAAAGGATTGATAGATACGGGAGCTGATTTGTGCTTAATGCGTCGCAATGTTTTCTTAAAGCTCGGAGTGGAAAAATTAACTGGAAACGAAAAATGTTTGACAGGTATCGGTGAAAGTCAAATTGTGACTTTTGGAAGTGTGACAATCCCAGTACAAATAGATGGTATTAATCTTTGTGTAGAATTTCACATCATATCGGATGAGGACATGGCTTTTGAAGCTATTTTAGGTAGAACTCTCTTAGATAGTGTGGATATGAAGATAACAAAGGACGGTACAGAGTTGATTCGCAGATCAGACTGTCAGGTAATCACAGAACAAAAATGCCAAATTCTCGATCAAAAACAAGTAAGTTCATGCACGGAGTTGTTGGAGGAGTTTCAGAGTTTGTGTATGCTAACTTAAGAGCAAACGGAAAGTAAGCAGGACATAGAGTTGTCGCATTTGCCACATTCGTTTAGAGGTGTCGTGAAAAACATGATTGATGAATACAAGCCGAAAAGGAATGTTCGTTGTCCGGTAGAGATGAAGATTATACTCACCGATGAATCGCCAGTATTTCAACATCCTCGACGTATTCTTTATACTGAACAGAAGATAGTAAATGCGCAGGTTGAAGAGAGGCTCAAAGAGAAAATTATCAAAACGAGTACTTCAGAGTACGCTTCTCCAATCGTACTTGTCTCAAAAAAGAATGGGCAGAAACGGTTGTGTTGCGATTATCGTAAATTAAACGAGAAAATTGTGCGAGATAACTTTCCGATGGTACAGATGGATAGCGTTATCGAGAAGTTACAGGGAGCGATGATTTTCACAACACTAGATTTAACGAACGGTTATTTTCATGTTCCAGTTGAGGTTGAATCTCAGAAGTATACATCATTTGTTACACAGAACGGACAATTTGAATTCTTGTATGTGCCTTTTGGTATTTCAAACTCCCCGGCAGTATTTACTCGCTTTATAATGTCAGTTCTCAGGGACCTCATTAAAAACGGTGACGCAGTTGTCTACATGGACGATATTATTATTTACAGCAAAGATATCAGAGAGGGAGTAGAGAAGCTTAAAAAAGTGCTTGAAGTAGCAGAGGGAAATGGATTCAGGATTAACTGGTCCAAGTGTCAAATTTTACAGAGCAGGGTCGATTTTCTAGGATATGTTATAGAAAACGGTTCGATCACACCCAGTAATGAGAAAACGCAAGCGATATCAAATTTTCCAGTGCCCTCTGATCGTAAAGCTATTCAGCGATTTCTTGGTTTAACGTCGTATTTTAGGAAGTTCTTGGATGGATATGCCGTTATAGCGTAGCCGTTGTCAGATTTGCTGAGGAAAGATGTCAAGTTTGTGTTCAAAGAGTTGCAGCAGGTTGCATTCGAACAATTAAAGGCAGCATTGATTAGAAAACCAGTTTTGAAACTGAATAATCCTAAATTGACTACTGAAATACACACGGATGCGTCTAAGTTTGGTTTTGGGGCAGTCCTTCTGCAAAAGGACCTAGAAGACGGTCAACTACACCCTGTTATGTACATGAGTCGTAAAACAAAGCCATGTGAAGAAAAATATCACTCATACGAACTGGAAGTGTTGGCAGTCATTGCAGCGTTGACTAAATGGCGTGTATATGTGTTGGGAACGAAATTCAAAATCATCACTGATTGTAACGCGTTCGCCATGACAATGAAAAAGAAAGAAGTTCCGTTGCGAGTGGCTAGATGGGCAATGTTTTTGCAAGATTATGATTACGAAATAGAACATAGGGCACGAAAATGAGGCATGTAGACGCGCTTAGTTGAGTTGCTTGTTTCGTATTGACAGAGAGTGTGATGCACAGATTAAAGGAAGCTCAGATGGCAGATGAGTGGCCGTCCGAAGTCTAGTTGAAAATAAGGGACATGAGAATTATTACATCGCCAATCAAATATTGTTCAAAGACCCCGACCGAGAGTTAATAGTAGTCCCATCTCAAATGGAAATTGAAATAATACAAATTGCTCATAGGCAAGGCCATTTTTCGGCGAAGAAAACTCAAAACTTGGTGGAGAAATCTTATTACATTCCAAAACTGAGAGATAAAGTATCCAGAGTAGTAGGCAGTTGTGTGGAATGCATTATGGTTAACGCAAAAATGGGAAAACAGGAAGGATATTTAAATCCTATTGATAAGGGGGACAAACCTTTAGTCACTTATCACATTGATCATGTGGGACCAATGGAGATCACCAAGAAAAAGTATAATCACATCCTAGTTGTCGTAGATGCATTTTCAAAATTCGTTTGGTTGTATCCGACGCGCAGTACAGGAGTCGAAGAGGTGCTTAATTGCTTAGAGAGGCAAGCAGTAACCTTTGGTAATCCGTTCAGGGTGGTATCAGATAGGGGTGCAGCGTTCACTTCGCACTTATTTAAGGAATACTGCGACAAACAAAAGATTCAACATTTATTAATCGCTACAGGTGTACCTCGTGGTAACGGGCAGGTCGAAAGAATGCATAAAATTGTTGTGCCAATGTTGTCGAAGATGAGCCTAGAGAATCCAGGAATTTGGTACAAGCATGTGGGTAAAGTGCAGCAATTAATCAACAATATCGAGCCTAGGAGCACAAAAGTAACTCCGTTTAAGTTGTTAACATAGCGAAATTGAAAGAACATGTACAGCAATCTTTGATTCAGGAGTTAGCCGATGACCGAGATCAGATACGCAAAGAAGCCAGGGAAAATATTCAAGCCCTACAGGAGGAAAACAGGCGATCCTTTGACTCAAAGAGGAAGGACGAAAAGCTCTACAATTTGAATGATTTAGTTTCGATCAGGCGTACGCAGTATGGTGTTGGTCTAAAGTTAAAAGGAAAATATCTTGGACCTTATAAGGTAGTTAAAGTTCACAAACATGGCAGGTATGATGTTGAATAAGTGGGAGATAGCGAAGGTCCTTTGAAAACGTCCACTGTAGCTAAGTTTATGAAGAAGTTCGGAACGAACATCACGTCAGGAGGGCCGAATGTAGGAATCAGAAACAAACCAGAAGAGCAAGTAGGAAGAGAGACACGGAGCGGTTGTCGCTTCTAATAAAGTATAACGAGAACGAGAGTGAATCGAAAAGCAGAACTCAAGAAGAGTCAGTCGGTGCCAAGATCTCAAGCGTCACGCAAGCACAGAAGTTTTAAGTTTGGTTAACTCATTAAAGTTAAAACCACAACATTTGTAATAGGATACCAAATAATAATAATCAATAAACATTATAATAATACATCATTTCGTCGTCTCAAGAGTTGGCATCACTGCGGAATTCCTGGGGCCACATACATAGATATGTCCGAGCTTTATTTTTTAGAATAAATCGTTCCTCATTACCTTACATTAAAATAACCACGGGGAACGGAAAAATCCTAAAATTTTTAATAGACACGGGCTCAAACCAAAATTATATTCAAAACCAATTAGTACCAAACCCAAAACAAAATGAGACAAATTTTTCCGTTAGCTCAGTCGGAGGTACAACTAAAATAACACAACATGCAATACTTAAGCTCCCTAAAATTTCAGATTCACCCATGAAATTTTTTTTGCTAGAAACATTAAAAACCTTTCACGGTATACTGGGCAATGACACAATGAAAAGCCTAGGAGCCATTATAGATGTGAAGAACGATACATTAATTCTCGGAAATAAACACAAAATTAAAATTCACCAATTAGCAACACAAGCAGTAAATACCATTGGACCGCAAATCAGCTATATGACCGAGTCTCAATTATAAATCTCCTCGTACAAAGTCACAAAACCCTCTTTGCAGATCCTGATACAAAGTTAGCGTACACAACTAAAGTAGTAGGTGAGATCAGAACTTCGTCCGATTCCCCAGTTTATGGAAAACATTACCCATACCCAATATCTTTAAAACAGGAAGTAGAAAAACAAATAAACGAGATGCTAAAAGATGGCATTATAAGACCTTCAAGATCGCCATATAATGCACCAGTATGGGTAGTTCCGAAAAAGTCCGGTCAGTCCGAAGAAAAAAAGTACAGATTAGTAATCGATTATAGGAAACTTAATGATGTTACTATCTCAGATCGGTATCCGATCCCTGAGATAGGCGAAATTATTGCACAACTTGGGGACAACAAGTATTTTTCGGTATTGGACCTCAAGAGTGGTTTTCACCAAATACCATTGAGAGACACGGACATAGAGAAAACAGCATTCGCTGTAAACGGCGGAAAATACGAATTTACGAGACTTCCGTTCGGTCCAAAAAATTCCCCATCCATTTTTCAAAGAGCTTTAGATGACATTCTGAGAGAGTACATAGCGAAAATTTGCTATGTATACGTAGACGACATCATAGTCTTTAGCAAAAATGAAGTAGATCACGGTCAAAATCTCGGAAAGGTATTTTCAACCCTACAAAACGCAAACATGAGAGTCCAAATAGATAAATGCCATTTTTTCAAAAACGAAGTAGATTTTTTGGGTTATACAATATCAGAAAATGGAGTTAAAACAAATACAGAAAAAATAAAAGCGATTACAAAATTTCCGGTCCCGAAAACATTAAAAGATATTCGTTCTTTCCTGGGCATGACAGGTTATTATAGGCGGTTTATAAAGGATTATGCAAAAATAGCAAAGCCCTTAACCATTCTCCTAAGAGGCGAAGAAGGCCGTATATCTAAGACCAAGTCAGGCAAAACTGCTATTAACCTAAGCAAAGATGCGATTAGAGCGTTCGAAAAACTTAAAAATACCCTCGTCTCCAGGGATGTAACCCTTTCATATCCAGATTTCGGAAAAGAATTCCAATTGACTACCGATGCTTCAAGCTACGCAATAGGCGCAGTATTGGAACAAAATTATAGGCCAATAACGTTCATTTCACGCACCCTGTCAAAAACCGAAGAAAACTATGCAACCACTACACGGATCATCAACCCTTGAGCTTTTCAAATAGCGTAATTAATCATAACGCTAAACTAAAACGCTGGAGAGATCTCATTGGCGAGTATAACCACGAGATCAGGTATAAGCCCGGAGTAGCTAACGTAGTAGCGGATTCGCTATCCCGAGCCCCTGCTGAAAAAAATTCAATCAGCTCCTCAGGATCAGTCCACAGCGACGAAAGCTCATCACACAACCTCATATTTTCGGTAGAAGCTCCAATCAATGTATTTAAAAATCAGATATACTTACTGACAGCTGACACAGATTCCTACAGTTTTGAAAAACCATTTCCAACATACCACAGACATATAATTAAACAAAAGTCTTACACAGAAGAAAAACTTATAGCAATTCTAACTACCAGACTTGACCATAAACTTATAAACGGAATCATTACATCCGAAGAAGTAATGGGAAAAATTCAAAACATTTATATGGGGTAAATGTTTTGAATTTTTCCCATTCAACTCGTACAAAATAAGGTTTACTCAAAACGAAATAGACGATGTAACTTCAGAATCTCAACAAAACGAAATAATTACCCTCGAACATAAAAGAGCCCATAGAGAAGCAAAAGAAAATAAAATACAAATTTTAAAAAATTATTTTTTTCCACAAGCAATAAAGAAAATCCAAGCAATAGTTCAATCCTGTCAAACTTGTAAAGAATCAAAATATGATAGACACCCCCCAAGAGGAGAAATCCAACCAATCCCCATTCCTAATTATCCAGGAGAAATGGTTCACATTGATATTTATGTTACAGAAAAACATAGAATCTTAACAGGTATTGACAAATTTTCTAAATATGCTCAAATAAAAATTTTAGAGTCAAGGGCATCTGAAGATATTAAAAATCCGTTGAGGGAAATGTTGATTGCTTTCGGTATGCCAAAATGGATAATAATGGACAACGAACGCTCATTAGGCTCAGCAGCAATCAAGTTCATGTTAGAAGATGAACTCAAAATATCAGTACACACGACTGCTCCGTATGCATCGACAAGTAACGGACAAATAGAGAGATTTCATTCAACCCTATCAGAAATCATGCGGTGCCTCAAAAAAGACAACGGGAGCCTAACATTTGAGGACTTAATTTTTAAAGCAGTTCAAGAATATAATAAATCGATCCATTCTGTAACAAAAGAAAGCCGCATAAATATATATTTTTAGAAGCACAATCTCCAGTTCAGTAGAAGATATAGCAAAACAAGAAAGGAAAGCTAACTTCGGGCGGAGCCGAAGTTGAAATACCCTTGCAGAATATTCCGATTTATATTCTCCAAACTTATTCATTTGATGCATTCTTAACACTCATAAAAAATCCCAACTTTCTAACTTTAAAAACACCAAAGTTATGGCATTTCCAATCGTTCAGTTAAGTGGCGGCTATAGGATATAGTCGGCCGATCCTTATGAAATTTGGTAGATCAGATTGATTGGCCAAATATAAAAGCCATAGAAAATCCCAACTTCCTAACTTTACAAATCCCAAAGTTATGGCATTACCGATCAATCAGTTATATAGAAGCTATAGGATAAATTTGGTAGGTCGGATTGACTGGCCAAATAAAATACCCATAGGAAATCCCAACTTCCTAACTTAACAAACACTAAAGTTATGGCATTTCCGATCAATCAGTTATATGGCAGCTATAGGATATAGTTGTCTGATCCTGGCCCTTCCGACTTATATACTGCGTGCAAAGGATCGAAGGCTGTGTGCAAAGTTTCGATATCTTTAAAACTGAGAGACTAGTTCGCGTAGAAACAGACAGACGGACAGACAGACGGACAGACAGACGGACAGACGGACATGGCTATATCAACTCAGGAGGTGATCCTGATCAAGAATATATATACTTTATAGGGTCGGAGATGTCTCCTTCACTGCGTTGCACACTTTTGACCAAAATTATAATGCCCTCTGCAAGGGTATAAAAACGAGAAGAAATTAAACAGAAAATCCTGAAGAAACAAACAGCCGACCTCGAATATCACAATCGAGGCAAAATACAACGAAAACTTTTTAAACCTGGCGATGTAGTCCACGTAAAAAAAGATAAAAGGTTAGGAACTAAACTTACACCTAAATACAAAGCTGAGAAAGTGGCAGAAAACAAAATGACCACTATTAAAACACAATCCGGAAAAATCGTACATAAAAATAATATAAGAACATAATTTTTCAGGCTATTTTTACCAACATGTCTGGGGATAACCACAGTGCTCGACTATTCGAACTCACAAATCATCTCACTCGAAACCGGATTAGCGGCTAAGCAAGACGGAACATTTAAAATCATCCACATCTTTAACTTACACAGCTATGAAGAAACTCTGGCGAAGTTAGAAGATTAATTTCATTCACTCACCTCATCTCATCCATTACACCCCTACCTCTCATACGAATTAAAACAGATTCATACTGATTTACGCATTCTTCAAACGCAAAAAATACAAAAAAGGGCAATAGAAGCAATAGGTACTGCATGGAAATGGCTGGCGGGATCACCAGACCACCACGATTATGAGATCTTAGAAAATAAGATAAATGAGCAATTAGAAAACAATAATAAACAAGTAGTAATTAACAGATTAAATAACCAAAAAATTAACCAACTTACTAATGCAACTAACGCAATATTGAAAGTTACCCAGAGCTCGGAAGAAATCGTAAATCAGAAAGCAAATATTTTAAAGTAGAAAATTCAATTAATAAAAGAAGAAATAACCAATATAATATACGCAATTACATGGGCCAAATCTAACACAATAAACTCTTTTGTATTCACAAGCACAGAAACCACAGTAGTGGAAGATATCTTTAAAAAGGAAAACGAATTATTTTTTAACATAGAAGAATTATTGGAATTTGCTAAAGTTAAATTAGCCACAAATGGCAACGACCTCATCTATATTATTAGCCTCCCAACCATTAAAACAGATAATTGTAGAACTTTAAAAATTAAAGCAATAAAAAAAGCCCAAATAATCAATGATATAAAATACGAAAATTTGTTAGAGTGTAAGAGACAATTATTTGCAATTAAAAAACCTTGCGAATCCCATAATGATAAGACAATTTGTAATTCAGAAAATTTGTTAGATTTAAGCAATGACACTTGTGTAAACGCTCTCCTGAACCTTCAAGAACCTGAATGTAAGATGATCAACAATCAACACATCCCAGATTTCGAGGAAATTCTGCCAGGCACCATACTACTGAACAACTTCAATGGACCAGTCTCGCTAGACGAAAAACTTCTACAACTGCAAGGCTCCTTTATAATACAATACCGTAATTCAACAGTAACTATTGGCGAAACTACTTACAAATCAAAAGAGGTCAACTTAGTCGAAACAGAACCACCGTTATTCCAACAAATGGGAGACAAGACGAAGTTAGAGGAAGTTCTCTCACTACAAATGGTCAAGGAACTCAATATAAACAACACAAAAGCGCTGGAAAAACTAAAAAGCAAAACAACTATAGAATCTTCCGTTAGCTACGGATCGGCCATCATTCTACTTCTACTAATAATAGGATCGATCACGGAACTCCTACGAAGACGTAAATCGACGGAAAGTACATCAGCTTCCGCGCCAGAAACGCAAGGAAATCCCCCACATTCTGGACCTATTCTCTACGTCGTTGCGACCGAGGACAGTCGCGTTTAAAGAGGGAAGAGTTAACACCTAAAATTATATAAAGACCCAGACATAAGTAAGAGTAAGCATTGATTGCACAACAAATGCCCCCAATAAGTTCACACGAGCTAAGCCACGCGCGCTGTGCTTGCACCTTTCGGTCAGCGATCGTGGGAATGCAGAATAGCCAATTTCCAAAGTTGATCGAACTTGGCCAAGTGCATACAACAACAAGAAAGGAAAGCTAACTTCGGGAGGAGCCGAAGTTGATATACCCTTGCAGAATATTCTGTAAATAATATTCTCCAAAATTATTCATATAATGCATTCTAAATACTCATAAAAATCTCAACTTCCTAAATTTAAAAACACCAAAGTTATGGCATTTTCAATCGTTCAGTTATATGGCAGCTATAGGATATAGTCGGCCGATCCCTATAAAATTTGGTAGGTCGGATTGATTGGCCAAATATAAAATTCATAGAAAATACCAAATTCCCTTGCAGAGGGTATTATAATTTTGGTCAAAAGTGTGCAACGCAGTGAAGGAGACATCTCCGACCCTATAAAGTATATATATTCTTGATCAGGATCACCTCCTGAGTTGATATAGCCATGTCCGTCTGTCCGTCTGTCTGTTCGTCTGTCTGTCCGTCTGTCTGTTTCTACGCGAACTAGTCTCTCAGTTTTAAAGATATCGAATTGAAACTTTGCACACAGCCTTCGATCCTTTGCACGCAGTATATAAGTCGGAAGGGCCAGGATCGGACAACTATATCCTATAGCTGCCATATAACTGATTGATCGGAAATGCCATAACTTTAGTGTTTGTTAAGTTAGGAAGTTGGGATTTCCTATGGGTATTTTATTTGGCCAGTCAATCCGACCTACCAAATTTATCCTATAGCTTCTATATAACTGATTGATCGGTAATGCCATAACTTTGGGATTTGTAAAGTTAGGAAGTTGGGATTTTCTATGGCTTTTATATTTGGCCAATCAATCTGATCTACCAAATTTCATAAGGATCGGCCGACTATATCCTATAGCCGCCACTTAACTGAACGATTGGAAATGCCATAACTTTGGTGTTTTTAAAGTTAGAAAGTTGGGATTTTTTATGAGCGTTAAGAATGCATCAAATGAATAAGTTTGGAGAATGTAAATCGGAATATTCTGCAAGGGTATTTCAACTTCGGCTCCGCCCGAATTTAGCTTTCCTTTCTTGTTTTAAAATAAAATTATAATCAATCTTTTAACTTATGTATGGCATGGCTAGCATGGCTACACTAAAAAATATTTTAGACAATATGTTAAATGTGAGGTTCGAGCGCACGTGAACAAAATTTTCCGGTTTACGGCTTTTCGGCTAAGGTAGTGGTTGTCTTACTAGAACGCACGGATTTGGTAATTGCGTGCAAGAACAAGCTAAGCCGAGATGGGGACACACATGAAATAACCACTAAAAATATTTTTTCAATAACAATTTCTTTTTGCATCCTTCCATGTTCTGAAGGTCGCTTTCTTGCCCACCTTTCTAATGGTAGCGAAACCTGATCAGTTAGGTTTCAGATAGTGATATAAATGAAGCGTATACAATTAGTATAATCAAGTATATTGCACTTGGAAAAAGCACGAAGTATCATATGAGGCTCAGATGCACAGGACGTCCAAGGTCCATGAAAGTACACCACAGTAATGTAAACTAGTAATGTCAATATGTTTTAGAGGTAGTAATAATGTCTGATGTTGATCTACCTGAGATTTAAAAGAAAGTTTTGGAGTTTGTGTTCGCGGTGGATGTATTAATATGTACTATGAAGACCCGATGGCATCAAGAAATTCGAAGAATATACTTCGTCAACAGTCATGTTTGGTGATGCCCTATCTGGCTTTTTGCGTCACGCACCAGTTCACAATGAATCAGCAAAGAAGGTTTCCGCACCATGTATGTTATCCAACCCACGAATATTCTCAGCTTATTAGTTTTATAAACATTTTTCAATCCCAGCAACCGCTGAAAAATCTAAGCTTCGCTAGCAAAATCTCCCCTCACTCAAACCAGCCACTTTCAGGCTATTGTAAACAAATGACCCTTTCTAGCTTCGTTAACAGAATCTCCCCTCACTCAAACCAAGTCCTGTGAGAACCACATCCGGGCTACTGTAAACAAATGTCTCCAGTCATAAACAAAGCTTCCAAATTTTCCACTTAGGGTCCGATCTAGTCCGAGCCGTTGCTAACCAAATTTTTGTCAAATAATCGATTTATTAAGTTTCAATTACCTCTCAATTATTTAATCAGCCAATTGTCCTACTCTCTTAACTTTGCCAAATCTATTTTAATCTCTTCTGAGCAAGATTCTCTTAAGCCGAGGTTTCATGATTAATATCTTATCAAACGAAGGCAGTTCTTTTTTGGAGACGACTCAATCGGCGCGTCTTCAAAATTCCTAAATTTTTTTAATGAAAACAAATTAAAAATAAAAAAAACGGAACTCGGAAAAAAAACGGAAGTTGATCCATCAAATCAAATTAAACCCTTTAAAAATAGGCAGGGAAATAATGAAAGACAGGGGAATTACAATTACCAACTAAATAGTAACGAGCCAAAACAAACCCATCCACTACTAAAACGCGAACCAACTAACATTATAAATCAGCCCCAAAATAAAACCATGCGAATTAACAACATCGAAGAGAATCATTTTTAAGACCAGGAACAAAAGTAGAGTTACCCTACTTGACGAGGATAGATAGGCAATCAAAACAAAATATAAAAATATTGATTGACACAGGTGCAACATCTTGTTATATAAAAAAGGGGATCTATTCAAACATATACAAAAGAGTCTCCACTGTAAATGGATACTCAATAATAAAACATTACCACGTAATAACAATTTTTAATAACAATTTTTAACTTAACAAACACCATGGCGGCTATATGTTATAATCGGCATATCCTTATGAAATTGGGTAGGTCGGATTGATTGGCCAAATATAAAACCCATAGAAAATCCTAACTTCCTAACTTAACAAACACCAAAGTTATGGCATTTCCGATCAATCAGTTATATGGCAGCTATAGGATATAGTCGGCCGATCCCAGCCGTCCCGACTTATATACTGCGTGCGAAGGGTGTGCAAAGTTTCAATTCGATATCTTTAAAACTGAGGGACTAGTTTGCTTCGAAACGGACAGACAGACGGACATGGCTAGATCGACTCTTCTGGTGATGCTGATCAAGAATATATATACTTTATAGGGTCGGAAATGTCTCCTTCAGTGCGTTGCAAACTTTTGACTGAAATTATAATACCCTCTGCAAGGGTATAAAAACTTAACGAGAAAACCGTTCCAGAAAGAGATTACCGATGCACGATCCAGCAGTGATCTTAGCAAATTTAGGAAAGGCAAAAGTATTTTCAACAATCGACATAGATTCCGGTTTTCATCAAATCTTGATGAAAGACTCCGACATTGAAAAAACGTAATTTTCCATAAATAATGGGAAGTTCGAATTTTTAAGAATACCATTTGGTCTTACGAATGCTCCTCGTATTTTTCAGAGAGCTATGGACGACATATGTGACGGTTCGTCGTTGTCGGGTGGCTCAGGGATGGCCAGGGTTCGTCACAAGAATTTGTTTGTGCCAGGCGTGGTTGCTAAAAGAGAGTTCCGACCCAGCCCAGAGTAGAAGTCGTGGGGAGTTACTTATAATTAATTATAACTAGGTTTTATTTCAGTAAGTCTCTGGACATTTGATTAACAACTAAAGAATTCTCTGGTTTGGCGGAATGCCGCCCTTGCTGCCTTCGCTTCCTTCGTGTACTTCGAGTACCTGGTACCGGGCGCCGTCCAGCTGCTCGAGAGGAACAGCGCGGGATCTCGGCTGCGGGAGAATAGTCCCCGGGGTGGGTTGCCACGTAGCGAGCCTGAAATGAGAATGGGGTGCTTAGGGACCCTGAAGTCAGCCACGAGCGAGAGACAGTTTTTAGTGCTTGGGGACTCTGAGGTCAGCCGCAAGAGAGAGAGAATGTTGCTTGGGGACCCTGAAGTCAGCCACAAGAGAGAGAGAATGTGTTGCTTGGCGACCCTGAAGTCAGCCACAAGAGAGAGAATGTGTTGCTTGAGCACCCTGAAGTCAGCCACAAGAGAGAGAGAGAGAGTTGCTTGGGGACCCTGAGGACAGCTGCAAGAGAGAGAGAGTTGCTTGGGGACCCTGAGGTCAGCCGCAAGAGAGAGCTCGGCCGGTGAACCGTGCCGTAAGGAGGTGTGATCCGGAAATCAGACGTCTCCTAGGGATAACTCCAGGCCGGCAAGCCGAGAAGGTTAGAGGGAGGAGAAAGTACTACGGGAGCTAACTACAATGTATAAGCAGACTTGGATCGAATGATCTAGTCTACCAAAAATGATTTCGCTGCTTACCACCACTGGGGAGTTGCCCTTAGACGGTTGGCTGCTAAGTGCCTTTCTATGGCCCGTGGTCCGGCTCGGCGAGATCTAGTGTGCCCGCCGCCCGTGTGGGATATGCCGGTCTAAGTGTGACCATCTCTCTCGGTCTAGTGTGCCCCTAAGCGCGCGATCGTTGGCGCGCGCGCGTTCTTAGATTTAATTTAAACGATCCTTTCGTTTAACTTTTTGTTAGTCTTTTTTATTTATACCTTGTTTTTGTGCGCGCAGCGTCACACATATTAAGGGAAAAAGTCGGGAAAATTTGTCACGTCTATATGGACGATATAATTATTTTCTCCGACTCAATTCAACAGCATTACAAAGACTTGCTGAAAATAATAAATATTTTATTCAAAGCAAACATGAAAGTTTATCTAGAAAAATCAAAATTCTTCATGAAAGAAACCAGTTTACAATATTATTAAACAGACCCCGAAAAAATTTCAACAATACTTAAATATCCGCAACCTAAAACAAGAGAGATCGCTATAGACGAGTACCCCGTCTATTAGATACCCGTTACTCAGCTGAACAACTTAATATAAATATGCCTTCTTGTATGTTGTTCGCCGCTTGAATTAGCTCCCGAACAGGGTCTTTCAAGAGAAAATGAAATTTTGGGGACCTACGAGACGACTTGAGTTGCCAAACTTTATTCAAGATTGGAATCTCCATGTTCCCAAAAATTTTGTTTATCCGTAACATACGGAAGGCATACTTATGTACTTACTACTAATACTACTAATACTTATTTGACCTTACTAATTAGTTTTTTTTTGGGTTTTTGCGTTTTTGCAATACAATAGCGCCATCTACCCCAAGACATTGGTACCACGTGCCATGAAAGGCGGAAATGTAGGCGCTAGCCAGGCTTAAGCGTTTAATGGGTTTTTGGGCGTTAGAGTGGCGTGGCAAACTTTTATTAGGCCAATCGATAGGTATTGACGAAACAAATACATATCAATTAAAATTTTTATAATAGCATTAAAACTGTGGCCACGGCTCGTGGCTTGTGGGCGTCAGAGGGGGCGTGGCACCTTTTTGAAACAAACTTGCGCTGCGTAGGAACTCCTAAAAACTACATGCAAAATGCCAGACGGACATGGCTAGATCGACTCCTGAACAAGAATATATATACTTTATAGGGTCGGAAACGCTTCCTTCTACCTGTTACATACTTTTGCACGACTACAATATACCCTTTTACTCTACGAGTAACGGGTATAAATATTAAAAAACTTAGAAGCTTTCTTGGATTAACAGGTTATTATAGAAAGTTTGTAAAGAACTACGCACTAATAGCAAAACCTCTTACCAAATATTTAGGAGGGGACAATGGTAAAATATCCAAAACAATGTCTACAACTTTCATACAGCTGGATGAACCTGCTGTAAAACCTTTTAACGAGCTAAAACAATTCTAGTAGCTCAAATATAACTAACTCAACCAGATTATAACAAGAAATTCACATTGACGACAGACGCTTCAGATTTTGCTATTGGCGCAGTCCTTTCACAGAGTAGCAGCCCTAAGCAACCCTATTAGTAGACGAGAGAAACGTCCCCTCTTCTATACACCCCACCCACTTTTGTCGATTCCCGCTTTCTATGCTTATTCTGTTAATTGTTAATCAGCAAATGGTACAACAATGCCCGAGGCATTCGTTCAAGATCAAGGTCGGCTAAATTATAATGTGTTTCTATGAACACATTATACATTATACATAGTAGTAACCATAAGCACATTTGTAAATATACACCATAGTAGCCCTAAGCATCTCTGTAAATACACAGACATATATACTCGGCCTGTTATCTATATGTATACACTCTGTTAAAGTTCCTAGCTGTTAAGATAATGTTAGAAAAGCAGATAATAAATGAGAGAAGAGCAGTCTTGTGAGTGATCCCGACCTGAACTGGTGCGTGTTTTACTCTGCTAAAATATCAGAAGTGGGCGCAAACCCTTGTGCCATTAAAAACATTCACATCTCTACTAAAAGCTAAACCGAAAAAAAAAACATCTAAAATTGAACTGATCAATGCAAATGAATATAACATACAAGTAACCAACTACGCGAGTGGTGAAAAGTTTTAAACCTGGTTACTCATGGAAATAAAAACACACTAGCCGCGCGATTGAACGAAGTTCCGTTCCGTGGAAGATGCCCAAACATTCCGAAAGAAGCGGTAATTTCTGCCGAACAGCAAAACGAAGCGGAGAATGGGCAGAACATTCCAGAAACAAACGACGAAGTAAACGAAGTAGCAAACGACGAACAAGAAGGAGAAGCAACCGATCAGCAAGAAGGAGCAGAGTCAAACGAAGAAGCGGACGACGAACAAGAAGAAGAAGAGTCAAATGAAGCGGCGAACGACGAGCAAAAGAAAGTAAAATCAAACGAGAAGATAAACGACGAGCAACTGAAAGAAAAATCAAGTGAGAAGATAAACGAGTTGGAAAATGAAAAGATAAATAACGATAAGAAATTTAAAATGTTAAATGACCAGAAGGTGATGCTGCAAAACGAAAACGATTTTCAAAGAGCGAAAATGCAATTAATGCCCAGAGAGTTGGAATTAATGAATTTTGAAAGAGAACTGCTGCAAAGAGAGAATAATTTGTTAAGGCGGCTGATAGAGCGAATTCGTGCAAGGATTTGAAAGATGACAAAATTTCATTCCAAAGCATAAAAGAAATGCTGCCGGACTTTGACGGCCAAACGAGTGTTAGTGTGTGGCATGCGCATATAAACGTGCTAAAAACAACATATGCGTTAAATGAAAATAAGCTTCGGTCCCTTATATTCCGCAAACTGAAGGGTGATGCGCAAGCCTGGGTCTACTTGAAACCAGAATTCGCAAACGAGAAGATCGATACCCTGCTGATGTCGATGGAAAAAGCGTTTCTTCCAAAGGAGAGTGCCATTATTTTGCGCAAGAAGTTTGAAACGCGTAGATGGCAAGCAAATGAATCGTTTTCGGCGTATTTTAACAGCAAAGTCATACTATCCAACGGACTTCAAATGCGTATGCGGACTTCAGAGCGTGAGTTAATTGATATATCATCCACGGTATACCAGATCGAAGGATGACCTGATGTCGACACTACTACAGGTAAATTTAGTTGCTCCAAAGATCGGAGAAGCCACTAGCAGCGCTGGAAAAGCCGAGAAGCTAGCTTTTCGGTGCTACAATTGTTATTGCTTGGGGCACATCACCTCAGATTGCCGTAAGCCAAGACGAGAAGTTGGAGCCTGCTTTGTGTGTGGAAAGATGGGTCACCTTGACGCAGCCTGTGACCAAAACAAGATGACATCAGCCCCAGCTACTCGCAAAGATGATTACAATGCCTGTTAGACTCAGGAAGTCCGATTAGTTTCATTAAGACCGGAAAACGTAGACTTGAAGCCAGCGCCTCCAGCCACGTATGTTGGTTTAAACTCTAGCAAATTAGTTATCTTTGGAAAGATTTTTGTGTTCATTACAATTTATAATAAAAGTCTAAGACTTAACATGTTTGTTGTTCAGGATAATTCCATGAATGAAAAGGTAATATTGGGTAGGGATTTTTTAAATGCAAGTGGCGCTTCTATTGTCTGGGAAAGCATAAAAGAGAGTAAAAATATAAATAATTCAAAAAATTTGTATGATTTAATATGAGTCTAGTAAAGAAGACGCAAATTTGGGGATAAACCTAAACATAAATGATAAGATTGCTTTTGAAAATTTGTTTCGCAAATGTTACACTGAAGCTGTTCGACCAATAGTCCCGGAAACAAGGTGCGAAATGAGAATAACGATCAATGATGCTAAGCCATTTAGCTGTAGCCCCAGACGCCTTTCATATGCTGAAAAAATGAGCAGCAAAAGATTTTGGATGAGTACATTGTTAAAGGGTATATTAGACCAAGCGAGTCTGAATTTGTGTCACCAATAGTTTTAGTGAAGAAGGCGTCATGCAAACTTAGAATGTGTATTGATTTCAGAAAATTATATAAGTTAACAGCAAAAGACAGTTTTCCAATCCCTTTAATAGATGACTTAGTAGATCAAATGACAGATAAACAATGGTTTACCAAGCTAGACTTAAAGAATGTATTTTACCATGTTTTTATGCAAGATGAGTCGGTAAAGTTTACTTTGTTTACAACACCTTTAGGCCAATTTGAGTTCCTAATGATGCCGTTTGGGCTGAAAAACGCGTCGTCTACGTTTCAGAGGTTTATAAATAGAATTTTTAGTGACCTTATAAGGGAAGCAAAGGTTATCGTGCACTTAGACGACATAATGATCGCGACAAAGGATATAAAGAGCCATTTGGAAATTTTAAAAGAAGTATTCGATAGACTAACAAAAAACAATTTAGAACTAAGGCTTAGTAAGTGTGAGTTTTTTCAAACGGAAATTAAATACCTAGGGTATACGGTTGATGGGAACAGCATTAAAGCTGATGGAAAGGGTATAGTCGCAGTACAAAATTTTCCTGTCCCTACGAAAGCTAGTGAGGTACAAAGCTTTCTAGGACTTTGTTCATACTTTCGCAGATTTATCAAAAAGTTTTCTATTGTCGCGAAATCTTTATACGACGTAAGGAAAAAAACGACAAATTTCCGGTTCGGGGAATTGGAGCTGAAAACGTTTGAAGTTTTAAAAGAAAAATTAATAGATTCTCCTATACTTGCTTTGTACAACCCAGCAGAGCTCCACTGCGACGCGAGTTCAATTGGTTTTGGTTCAATCTTAATGGAGAAGAAAAGAGATGGGCTGTTTCACCCGGTGTTTTATTTTTCCAAGCGTACTACGGATGCTGAGTCAAGGTATCACAATTTTCACGGATTGCAATTCTCTTACACTTACGTTAACAAAAAAGGAGATAAACCCTAGAATAGCACGATGGGCTTTAGAGCTAGAAAACTATGACTATATACTAGAACACAGATCTGGGGCAAGAATGCAACACGTAGATGCTCTCAGCAGATGCACTAATATAATGGTGGTGGATACAAATTCGTTCGAGGAAAATCTGATTATATGCAAGGGTAAGGATGACAATATAGTCAAAATTAAAGAACTTCTAGAAAATACTGAACACAAACTGTATGAAATGCGCAATGGAATAATTTATAGGAAATATCACGACTCTTTGTTATTGTATGTTCCAAAAGATATGGAAACGCACGTAAATTTTAAATATCACAATGGCCTTGGACATGTAGGTGTCGACAAAATGTTAGAAGTTGTTTTAAAAACATATTGGTTTCCAAAATTAAAGGAAAAGATAGGACAACATATTAAAAATTGTTTAGAATGTATTGCATGTACGGCGAAGGGCAAGCACGAAGGCTATTTACATAACATTCAGAAGCCAACAAAACCGTTTGAACAGTTACATATTGATCATCTGGGCCCAGTTACAACGAAAGATAAGAAGTCAAGACATATTTTAGTAATTGTCGATAGCTGCACAAAGTTTGTAAGACTGTACTCTACAAAAACTACAAAGTCTTCTGAAGCGATAACGGCACTGGAAAACTATAGCAGATCATATAGTACTCCTGAATGCATAGTGTCTGATCGAGGATCTTGCTTTACCTCCTCAGAATTTTCAAATTTTCTGAGGACTCGAAATGTAGCTCATACACAAATAGCAACAGGTTCGCCTGAAGCGAATGAACAGGTAGAAAGTATAAATCGAAGCATCAGTCCAATGCTTGCAAAATTGTCAGGTTCAGAGCCGAGTTGGAGTTTTGAAAAAGTACTGGGAGAAATTGAGTTTGCAATAAATAACACAATTCATAGAATGATTAATCAACATCCAAGTGTAATGTTATTCGGAGTTGGCCAAAGAGGTAGTTTAGTTGATTGCCTTAAAGAAAATTTACGAGAGGGAAAGTAGATCAATTGAAAATATAAGAGAGGACGCTCGCGAAAGGGAAGCTCAGTAACAAAACTATAATGAGACGTCGAAAAACAGCAAACGATTGAAAGCAACACAATATGAGCAAGGAGATTGTGTTTTTTTTTTTTTTTTTTTTCGCGCGGAGTCCCACGGCCCACTTACACGCCCAACCGACCGAGGGGCGCAGCTCATGCAAGGCATAGTTAGATCTACAATGATTTAAAGTTAGGGGAATATAATTTCTGGTTAATCTACCTGGCACAGAAAAGTTTAGCCGACTTAACAAGTCGGGGCAGTCAATATCACCATGTATAAGGTTATAAATAAAGATAGTACCAAGCATCGTTCTACGGTTGGCTAGGGATGGTAAATTAATCAAAAGAAGTCTACTAGAATAAGAAGGTAAGATAAGATTTGCATCCCAGTTTAGGCGCCGTAAAGCAAAAAGAAGGAAGTTTTTTTGTACAAATTCAATACGACCAATATGTATTCCGTATTGTGGACTCCAGACGGGAGACCCATACTCCAGAATCGGACGGACTAGCGAAATATATAACGTTTTAGTCAAATAAGGATCATCGAATTCTTTTGACCACCTTTTAATAAATCCAAGCACTCCTCTGGCTTTATTAACCATGGACGAGTAAAGAATTTTGATTGTCACTCGGGAGTTTCAAAGAAACTTGTTCCAAAATTCAAAGGACCTTTCGAGGTAGTCAAATTGTTAGGAAATGATCGGGACGTTGTTAAAGATGTTGAGGGATTTGAGCAATCAAGAATTCCATACTCTGGCGTTTGGGCAGCAGCTAATATGAAACCTTGGCTGGGCTGGTCAAAACTCAAAGAAAATTATAAGACAAACGATGAAATAAATGATAGTGAAGAAAATGATGAAACAAATGATAGTGAAGAAAATGATGAAATAAATGATAGTGAAGAAATTGATGAAACAAATGATAGTGAGGAAAATCATGAAACAAATGAAAAAGATAAAGAAAACGAAAGAAATAGAAATAAAATAAATGTAAAGGAAAATAAAGGCATTAGAAAAGACAAAGATTGTGATCGTAATAAATTAGTTAAAGTATACAATACAAGAAGCAAGACCAAAGTAAAATAACATTGATGTAGTTCTAACTAAACCAGGATCAGGGGATCCTTGTCGGTCAGGATGGCCGAGTTGTAACAGCCCTAAGCAACCCTATTAGTATTTATACACATTATACATAGTAGTAGCCATAAGCACATTCGTAAATATACACCATAGTTGCCCTAAGAATCTCTGTAAATACACAGACATATATACTCGGCCTGTTATCTATATGTATACACTCTGTTAAAGTTCCTAGCTGTTAAGATAATGTTAGAAAAGCAGATAATAAATGAGAGAAGGGCAGTCTTGTGAGTGATACCGACCTGAACTGGTGCGTGTTTTACTCTGCTACAAACAAGAACGAATTATTTGCCATAGTCTGGGCATTAAAAAACCTTCGAAATTATCTCTACGGGGTAGCTGGAATAGAAATCCAAACTGACGACCAGTCATTATCCTTCCCGGTCTCTGACAAAAACCCAAACATAGAAATGAAGCGATAGTACTCATTTATTGAAAGTTACTGTCCTAAAATTATTTACAAGCCAGGAACTACGCATTGTCAAGAATCCAAATTAATCACCTCTCAAATGAAAATCCAAGTTTAGACAATGCAGGATCAACAGATTCAGAACAAAATACCGTTCACTCAGCAGAAAGCAGTTTCGAGAATATTATCGAGGAAACAAACAAACCTTTGAATCAGTTTAAAATACAACTACTAATTACAACGGGCAGAGTCACCAAAAACCTCTTAAGGAAAATTTAGTAAACAAGGTTTTATTTACAAGAACATTCGTTCTAGACATAGAAAAAGATGAAGACAAAGCAATCATTATTGAGGAAATTCATTGCCGTGCCCATAGAGGACTGGACGAAAACTATAAACAAATAACGAGACTTTACTACTGGCCGAAATAATTTTTAAAACTTAGAGAATATATTAAGAACTGTACAATTTGCAACGAAAACAAATACTGTAGACGCCCTGCAGAAATTGCGATTGGGGAAGCTCCTATACCTTCAAAGGAGGGAGAAAATCTACTCCAAATTTTTAGTAGTAAAAGAAATTGGGAATAAATTAAATATTGAAAACAAGGTCTTAGAAATTTTACAACAATACCCACTGGCCAAAAAACCTATGACTGACAACGAACCAAGTTTCTCTTCGGCACAATTTAGAGCTTTTATAAATAGATGCGGACTTACAATACATTACGCTGACCCCAGACATAATTCTTCGAACGGACAAATCGAGAGAGCACATTTCACATTGACAGAAATTGCTAGATGTATTAAAGACGAATTTAATCTTACCTACCACTCAGAAATAATTATTAGATCGGCCCATTCTGTAACAAATGAAAAACCAATAGACATTCTATACAATAAAATAAAACATGAAAAAATCCCTGAAACACTCAAGGTAGCGCAATCAAAAATGCTTAAATCACATAACCAAAACAAGAAATCAAAAGAATATCATGTAGGACAAGTAATATATGAAAAAAAGTACGGGGAACGAAATAAATTAAAATCAAGATACAAAAAACAGGTAGTTAAAGTTTTTTTTTTTTATTAGATTTTTGAACACGACACACAAGGATGAACCTTGTTTTCGTGTATTGATGAATTATTTCTAAAGATCCCAAAAAAAGCGGGTAGTGGGTGCTCCATTCTTGGGCAAATCATGTGTGGTCATAGCCAATCAAAAGTTAATAAGGATGTGTAATTACAGAAGACGACCGTGTCTGTCACGTCCATAAGTCTGCCGGGAGTCTTCTGCGGAGACGCCGTCGACCCAGTGGTGTTGCAAGATGTCTTGCCAGACAGTTTGCATGTTTGAGCAAACGTTCCCGGTATCGACTTGAGGAATTACAAATCGTCTCCGTTACAGTCGGCACTCCCGTGTCCTGGAACAAAACTCGGTTTTCTACATAATGGTGCCACTTCACCCCCAGCATCCTCCTGAGAGCCTTTGTAATGCACGTTTGCACCCTTTTTAGTGACGAATCACAGGCCGTGTCCCAGCAAGTGATTCCCCAGTTTAAAGTTGGAAAGACAATGGCCTTAAAAAGCCGCACCTTGGCTTCAAGGGATAGGCCGCTACCTGGACGAAGGAGCCAGTCCATTTTGTCAAATTTTGTTCCTGCTGATCCACAAACTCGATCTATTTGTCCCTTCCAACAAAGGCGACGGTCTAAGGTAACTCCAAGGTACGTCACCTTATCTTCGTGCTTGAGCCTATTCCCATCAATGTAAAAGCTACGCGAACGGCCAGGTAGTTAAAGAAAACAAAGCTAATAAAGTAATAATAAATAATAGAATTATTTACAAAGATTATATTAAGTATTAAAATATTCTTAACTTACAGATAATGAATACTATAAAATATATAGTTTTGATAATCGCATCAACTAATTCCGAGATAACCGACTATTCAAACCACAACTTTTTCATCTACAAAGACAACAAGGACATCCTGACTTATGATTCATACGCAGAACTTTTTCATATTACAAATATAAGCTTTTACAAAGAAATTATTAAGGAAGAATCAGAAAGCTTAGAAGAACTCAGAAATGATCAGTTCCACTGGGAGTTGACTTACAACCTAAAAACCATCGACTTAACTTTATCACAATTAACTCCATCAAAAAATAAAAGAAGCACTAACGAATTAGGCACCATTTTAAAATGGATAGCTGGAACCCCGGACCATGATGATTTTACAACAATCCAAGACAAAATTAACGATCTAATTGAAAATAATAATAAGCAGCAGATAATAAATTCCAAATTGTTTGACGAAGTTATGAAATTATATACCACATTAAATTCAGTTTTCACCCATCAAGAAATACCTTTAAGATAACACCGCTTACGTCTAATTACCTTTGATTTACAAAATTTAATTGTCACCATTACTTTAGCAAAAATCGACGTTTTAACACAAAGATATTAAACCATGACGATATTTAAGAAATTTATAAACATGAAGAAAAACCTGTCATGATCACAGATCTAATGGATATTTCCGAATTTAAAATTGCACTACACAAAGAAATATTTGTAATTTATATTCGGTATCCAGTCATTCGAAATCGATGCGATACATATTTCGCCAGGGCTATCTCTCAAAGTGATGGCAAATTAAATTTAAGCAACCAAGTTTCAAAATGCAACAACACATTTTACGAAATATATAATTTTAAGAAGGAAATATTTAACAATTATTGTACAATCATGTTTTACTCGTTTATTGAATGGAGAAAAATTCTACTGTATTAAAATAAAAGAAAACAAGAAAGGAAAGCTAACTTCGGGCGGAAGTTGAAATACCCTTGAAGAATATTCTGTAAATCATATTCTCCAAAATTATTCATATGATGCATTCTTAACACTCATAAAAATCCCAACTTTCTAACTTAACAAATCCTATACAAACATAGATAATAAGATGCTTGAATTTATTACAGCCCACAATATTATACAATAATTCCGAACTACCCTTTGACAATATCAAAATTTTAAACCCATTTGTTCAAATCAGAAAAACAAAAATACCCCTCTAACACTTATTGTAATATCAATAGTGGTATAATATATAATTTTATGATCAATCTTTAAAGTCAAAAAATATCTGTTAATCATCAAACCACGGCTGAAAAATATTATAAAAAATAACAATATTCAAAATATTTCCCAAGAAGAAAATGTTGTAGCAGATTTAGCAGCCCAACTAAACGCCATCTCACCAACGTCATTTGAATCGGGACGCTTCATTTTAGAAAGGGGATTGTTATTCTCAGCTTATGAGTTTTATAAACATTTTTCAGTCGCAGCAACCGCTGAAAAATCTAAGCTTCGCTGGCAAAATCTCCCCTCACTCAAACCGGCCACATTCGAGCTATTGTAACCAAATGACCCTTTCCAATCTTAGCAACCGATGAAAATTCTAGCTTCGTTAACAGAATCTCCCCTTCCTCAAACCGAGCCTGTGAGAACCACATCCGGGCTACTGTAAACAAATGACTCCAGTTATAAACATGCTTTCAAATTTTCCACTTAGGGTCCGATCTAGTCCGAGCCGTTACTAACCAAATTTTTGTCAAATAATCGATTTATTGAGTTTCAATTACCTCTCAGTTATTTCATCAGCCAATTGTCCTACTCTCTTAACTTTGCCAAATCTATTTTAATCTCTTCTGAGCAAGATTCTCTTAAGCCAAGTTTTCATGATTAATATGTTAACTTATCAAACGAAGGGCAGTTCTTTTTTGGAGACGACTCGATCGGTCGCGAAAATTTAAGTTAATACATAAGTGACTTGGGAAAGTGAATTTGAAAAAAATAAAAGGTGAACATCATAAAAAAATATTTTTTTTAATAATTACCAACTAATAAATTTAATTTGTATGTTGATAATATTCTATCCGAAACCGACAGCATCGAAAAAGCATGTAGTTTGCAGAAGCAGATCATGCCCAACAGAACGTTTTAGAGCATCAAGCGACAGTGGCGCTGCTTCAAGTAAAGGTCGAGGAAGTAGTTCGGACTTTTGGAATATATTGGATTCCTGGAGACAAATTTCAGTACCACATTTTTTTTAAAAATTATTTAGCGATCATCTGACAAAGTGAATCCTGCTGTCCACCGTTGCCAAGTTATTTGATCTGTTGGGATGGCTAAATCACATAATTGTGACTGCCAGGATCTTTAAGTTTGTGAAAAGAAGGGGTGCCCGAGTTTCAGATACTGTGAAAAAGGAGTGACAGAAGTTTATCTGTGAGATTCCTAAAAAGAACTTGATTCGTTCAGTGAAACTAGTAACGTGGCGTTCGGAAAATACTCATCTTATACATCTTACATCAAATTTTTGTCTGCACGAGCCCTTTCGCGTTCGATGTAACAATTATAACAACCTTTATCATTTAATTTGCATTTCAACTTCTATCCCGTTATTAAAAACTAATATTTTAACTCTTTTGCTTTACTCTTAATTGTGCCTTTTATTTTCACTTGTTTCTTGTCTCTAAATTAAATGATGTATTTTCCTCGCGAACTCTCATTTTTGTGCCCAAATAGATAATAGGGCCCCGCGCGTAACAAGCACGTGCTTGGTGTCGTTGGGCCACTTGTTTGTACTGCTCGAAGTGCATCAACGTCCATCAGTATATAAGGCTGTTGCAGGTCTTTGGATATATTTTGGTTATAACAAGGGGTCATTTTAGCTCCTCCTTATGTGGAAGTCATTAATTTAAGACTGGTTGATCGGTGAAAGAATTGGCATTATTACGCACAACAAAGGTGAAACATAAACATTAGAGATGTGGTCTTTATCAAGGCTGAACGGCTTTCGAGTAATCTTTGGGCACTGGACGAGTCTTAGATTCTACTCCGAGTAGTCTCCCTAAACTCTTGAGTGGGTAGCGGCACGGTCGCGAAGCTTTGCCCATTTACCACATAGAACATTGACTTAAAAATGAAGCCATAACCAACAATAAACTTTAAAAAGATGCATTCTTGTATTTTTAGCTGTCTTTTGGCAGGAACTGTGTTTTTAGGGGAGCGAGAAAACATAACAGAGAAGAAGAGGACGAGATCTAAAATCAGGAAGAAAGTAGCCGAACATTTTTGACCAGGAACCGAAAGCTTTTTAACCTATTATTTTAGTACTTCTCTTTTCTTTCACATTAAAAATAAATACGGTTTTGTATAAAACAAAAATGGGTTGCAGTAGCTACGTTTTTATTGGGGGGAAAATATGGTAATGAAATGCGACGACAAAAAGAAGTGCAGAAGAAGTGAGTTCAATTTAACCCTGATTTTAGAATGTCATTCGTTAAAATTGAATTGAGCTGACTAGACGTTTAATTTTTTCGTTTTCATTTATTTTCTTTTTTTGCAAATTAATAATTTTAACCACCACAAAGTTTTTCGGTCTTAATTAAAACAATAAAGGAAAGCTAACTTCGGGCGGAGCCGAAGTTGACATACCCTTGCAGAATATTCTGTAAATTATATTCTCCAAAATTATATGATGCATTCTAAATACTCATAAAAAATCCCAACTTCCTAACTTTAAAAACACCAATGTTAAAGCATTTTCAAACGTTCAGTTATATGACAGCTATAGGATCAGCCGATCCTTATGAAATTTGGTAGGCCGGGTTGATTAGCTAAAAATAAAACCCATAGAAAATCCCAACTTCCTAACTTTACAAACACCAAAGTTATGGCACTTCCGATCAAACAGTTATATGGCAGCTATAGGATATAGTCGGCCGATCCCGGCCGTTCCGACTTATATACTGCGTGCAAAGGAAGGAATGGTGTGTGCAAAGGACAGACGAACATGCTTATATCAACTCAGGAGCTGATCCTGATCAAAAATATATATAGTAACATACCCACACCCACATATCTACCACATAAACAGTAACATAAAGTTCTTTCTCCCAATCGAAGGTTTGATAAGCGCCAGCTTAGTTTATAAGTTTGAGTTTTAAGTTGAATCTTGTAAGGAGCAGACCTATCTCTTCCAGTTCGCGTTTACACTATTTTAATAAATAAAAATTATATTTTTTTTAAAGTGTTAAATCCCGAATTTGTTATTGGCGCAGTCGGTAGGATATAACTTTTCATACGGTTATATCCTTAAAGAACCCTAACATCGTTCGTCCCAGTGCAAATTTAAACCAGCTATCGCAGTGTCGGTTTTGTGTCGCTAATATACGAACGGAAACCTCAATTTTTGCAACACGCTATCGTAGCTCAGGTTGCGAGGTTTTTTTTAATAAATCTTGACCCGTGTGACTGTCAAGTAACTAAAAAAGATTAAAAACAAATTTTTTAAAAAACCCGTCTAATTGTAAAAGTTAGTGCCTTTGTTCGTAACACAAGGGTTACTAAAAAATAAAACACCTTAGTTCTCCCCCACCAATGGTAAGAGACAAGGTATAACAATTTAAAATCAAATTCATAATACAAAACTTTTAAAATTGTGAAAAATTTACAAAACTAAATATAAAACCAAAAATGGCAGAACCAGTGCTTTTATTGTCAGAAAACCATCTGAATCAAGCCCTGAACCAAATCAGGCAAGTGCAGCAATTTGGAGGCAACACGCTCGAACTCAGCCCGTTCATCAGGAGGATAGATTTTATTCTGGAGTTGTACCCCACAACATGTATACGCCAGGCGAGCGTATTCTTCAGTGCGATTGAAATGCAGCTTCACAGAGATGCCCAGAGGATATCTCAACTATCAACAGCCAGATCCTGGAGGGACTTAAGGAACGCTTTCATCAACGAATATAAAACCCAGACGCCCTGCGAAGAACTACTAAGACGTCTGTATAACACACCCTTTCCCGGGTGTATACATGCACGCCAAATGAAAACCAAACCTTACTTGTTGATCAACACTATCGACATCCTATTAATACATTTTACAAAACTTACCAATGGCCAAAATTTGGAAATCAATCCCGTTCAAGCAAAAAACGGTTATTTAATATTTAAAACAGGAACCTTGGACTTACCATCTAATTACGAATATCATCGTTTAACCGTCAACTTAACCAAAACTGAACTAACGTATGCTAATTTAATTAAACAATCAGAAGAATTTTCAGTTTTAAAACAAGTTATATACTTAACAGAGAAATTAAACAGAGAAATGAATGGAATTAGAATTGCAAAACGTAGCAAAAGAGGTCTTTTAAATTTTATAGGCACAACATACAAATATCTATTTGGAACATTAGATGAACAAGATAAAGAAGAATTAATAAATAAAATTGACAATTTAGAAGAAAGCACAATTCAAGTTAATGAACTTAATAAAGTAATAGATGCGGTAAACAAAGGTATTGAAACAATAAATCATTTAAGCTTGGTCAATGATGTAGATGAAAGGCTAGCATTACTTATTTTTAATCTACAAGAATTTACTGAATATATAGAACACATAAAACTAGGAATGCAACTTACTAGACTAGGCATTTTTAACCCTAAATTACTTAAGCATGATACTTTAACACACGTTAATTCGGAAAAACTATTAATAATAAAAACCTCTACTTGGTTACAAACTAATACTAATCAAATATTGATAATTTCTCATATCCCAAAAGACATTATAAAAACTTCAATATTCAAAATTTTGCCTTACCCAAATGAATTTAATGACATATTAACAGAACCTTTAGAAGACAAATATTATTTTCAAAACAATCAAATATTTTCATTTAAAACAAAAGAAAGAGTTACAAATAAATGCATTATAGGAATATTAAAGCAAGCCAATGCCGAATGTAGATACACAAAAATGTATAAAAAATATGAAACAAATTATATAGAACCAAATATTATAATTACTTGGAATTTACCAAAAACTATTTTAAACCAAACATGTATAAATCAAGCAATAATTATCGAAGGAAATAAAATCGTAAAAACATTTAATTGTTCTGTACAAATCGAAGAAAATCTTATAACAAATACTATAATGGATTACACACAAACTATTTATGTTATGTTATGTTATTTATGTTACAATAATGTAACAATGATAGAACCACTGTCATTAATTGAAGCAAAAGATATAATAAGAATACATACTAGAAAAAATAACACATTTCAAATTATAATACTTACTATCTTAATTGTAATAATTATAATTTTAGTTCTTTACTTCATTTATAAATTTAAGAGTATTCCGAAAAACATTGTAATAAAATATAAAAATCAAAACAAAAACAATACTAAAAACCCAGGAATTCTAACAGAGTTAAACAATATTGCATCAAATGAAAATACCCTACAATTAAACGAAAATACTACACCAACTAATATACCCACTCACATATACCCTAATATATCCGCCTGAGGACAGGCTCTTTTCTAATGGATGGGGAAGTAACACACCCACACCCACATATCTGTCACATAAACATATTTACATTACGCATTTGTCACACCCAAAAATCATCGGCTCCCAAGAGTCACCAATTAATATAAACATCCTCTTGAGTTATAAACAAATGAAAGAACCCCAAATTGTCGGCTCCCACGACTGACCAATTAATGTAAACATCCTCTTGCATTATAAACAAATGTCCCCAAACTCCAAAAAGCTTTTATCCCCCAATACTGTAAAATTGCAGACGCAGCTCAAACCTAGATTGCTCTCATGCTCAGTGCTCTCATTTTGGACACTCTCAATTTATCAATAAAGTTCTTTCTCCCAATCGAAGGTTTGATAAGCGCTAGCTTAGTTTATAAGTTTGAGTTTTAAGTTGAATCTTGTAAGGAGTAGAGCTATCTCTCCCAGTTCGCGTTTACACTATTTTGATAAATAACAAGAGAGAACGCTATAGTCGGGTGCCCCGACTATCAGATACCCGTTACTCAGGTAAAAGGAGTGCGAGGGAGATGGAGATAGAAACTTTGATCACGCATAACTTTTAAACGAATGGTCCGATTTGAAAAATTTCTTCTACATTTCGATAGGTATTGATAAACACAATAAAACTGCATTTTTACTTTTCCGAAATATTTAAATTTATATTTAAATAAAATCGTATATAAGCGATTGTGGGCGTTAAAGGGGGCGTGGCACCTTTTTGAAACAAACTTGCGCTGCGTAGGAACTCCTAAAATCTGCATGCAAAATGCCAATCTCCTAGCTTTTATAGTTTCCGAGATCTCAGCGTTCATACGGACAGACAGACGGACAGACAGACGGACAGACGGACAGACGGACATGGCTAGATCGACTCGGCTAGTGATCCTGAACAAGAATATATATACTTTATAGGGTCGGAAACGCTTCCTTCTACCTGTTACATACTTTTGCACGAATACAATATACCCTTTTACTCTACGAGTAACGGGTATAAAAATTATATTTTTTTCAAAGTGTTAAATCCCGAATTTGTTAATATATACTTTATAGGGTCGGAGATGTCTCCTCCACTGCGTTGCACACTTTTGACCAAAATTATAATACCCTAAGGGTATAACAAGAAAGGAAAGCTAACTTCGGGCGGAGCCGAAGTTTATATACCCTTGCAGAATATTCTGTAAATAATATTTTCCAAATTTATTCATATGATGCATTCTTAATACTCATAAAAATCCCAACTTCCTAACTTTAAAAATACCAAAGTTATGGTATTTCCTATCGTTATATGGGAGCTATAGGATATAGTCTAGTCTCTCAGTTTTAAAGATATCGAATTGAAACTTTGCACACACCCATCCTTTGAACGCAGTATTTAAGTCGGAACGGCCGGGATCGGCCGACTATATCCTATAGCTGCCATATAACTGAACGATAGGAAATGCCATAACTCTGGTGTTTGTAAAGTTAGGAAGTTGGGATTTTCTATGGTTTTTTTATTTGGCCAATCAATCCGACCTACCGAATTTTATAGGGATCGGCCGACTATATCCTATAGCTGCCATATAACTGAACGATTGAAAATGGCATAATTTTGGTGTTTTTAAAGATAGGAAGTTGGGATTTTTATGAGTATTTAGAATGCATTATATGAATAATTTTGGAGAATTTTATTTACAGAATATTCTGCAAGGGTATATCAACTTCGGCTCCGCCCGAAGTTAACTTTCCTTTCTTGTTTTTTTTTTAAACTTTGCTTTTATTTATTGAATCTTCTCTTCATATTGAGACTAACAATAAGTTTACGAATCTTAACATTAAAATTTAACTAACAGTATAATAAGACTGCATTCTGGTTGCGCGTCCCTCAAGTCGGTCGCTGGGTGGGTAAGTCATTGCGACGAAGGCGTAATTGGTTGATCAACCTTGTAAGACCTCTCACCTGGTGGTTAGGGTGCAACGAAAGCTTGGTAAAGTACTTGTCGCCGCCGAAATCTGTTACAATAGACAGATCCAATGAGCCCGCTATAGTTTAGTGGGTTAATGTTCCAATCAGCAGATGAGTGGCTGGAATTGTACCGTTCAACATAAGCTTTAAGCGCACTTTTTGGGTACGCGAGTACTTGAATCTTGCTTATTTAGTAGAGCATTAGCCACCGTCTGCTACGATTATTTTTAAAGCGGTTCCCTTATTTCTTTGTCTCACGGCTTTATGTAACGCCATACAGCCAGCAGTTATATACTGAATAATAAATTGGATATATGTTAACCTGCGAGTTTTATTAAGAACGGGACGTGCTAAGTAAAGTCGAGGACAGGGTGGCGCTGGCCTCAACATTCTTAAAAAACAAGAGAGAACGCTATAGTCGGGTGCCCCGACTATCAGATACCTGTTACTCAGGTAAAAGGAGTGCGAGGGAGATGGAGATTGAAACTTTGATCACGCATAACTTTTTAACGAATGGTCCGATTTGAAAAATTTCTTCTACATTTCGATAGGTATTGATAAACACAATAAAACTGCATTTTTACTTTTCCGAAATATTTAAATTTTTAAAATAGTATATAAGCGATTGTGGGCGTTAAAGGGGGCGTGGCACCTTTTTGAAACAAACTTGCGCTGCGTAGGAACTCCTAGAATCTGCATGCAAAATGCCAATCTACTAGCTTTTATAGTTTCCGAGATCTCAGCGTTCATACGGACAGACAGACGGACAGACAGACGGACAGACGGACGGACGGACAGACGGACAGACGGACAGACGGACATGGCTAGATCGACTCGGCTAGTGATCCTGAACAAGAATATATATACTTTATAGGGTCGGAAACGCTTCCTTCTAGCTGTTACATACTTTTGCACGAATACAATATACCCTTTTACTCTACGAGTAACGGGTATAATAATCGTAATAAATTACGTAACTAAACACGCGGATCACGTGGTGCCCGACTTAATAGTCCATTAGCCACGTCCAAGTGAAAATAGCAATATTCGGGGAACTGCCCGACATACATACACACATACATCAATTCCTAATATGGATAACAACAACCTATCAAGTGGAGTGTACCATTGCAAGCTATGTGCACAGGAGGATTGTGATCAAATGGTTCAGTGTGGCAAATGCCACTCCTGGTACCACAGCGAGTGCGTGGGCGTTGATGATGATCACAGCTGGCAATGTGACTGCGAGAATATAATACGCGACGTCATCACAGTGGTGACAACGATGCCGATGTCATTCCACAAACCCCTGGCCTCCTCATCACCGACACAAGGAAATGGATTGGCGAAACTTCCATACAACCCGTCTTTTAAGCTTCTCATTTGGAACACATTAACAAAAATACGCAGTACGCGTCGACGACGGTCACGACCACTAGCAAGGCAGTGGGTGTCATCTAAGCGGTAGGTGAAAAGCCCGCTCAAACGCCATGCGGTTTATCGAACCTAACCTCACATGGTCCGGCCCCGGTTACGCAACAGATGATCAGGCCAAAGGACGACGAAGCCGCAGGGCGCTTATTAGTGGGACCAAACGCAGCCAACAAAATAATGCTGACCTCTGGCATACCAACACCCTCGCAGATTGCCGCTCGTCAAGCGATCCCAAAAGAGCTACCAGCATTCGATGGCAACCCCCAAACTTGGCCATTATTTTATAGCAGTTTTCAAACTAGCACAGAGATCGCCGGCTACACCAACGCGGAGAACCTCATGCGCCTACAGTCAAGCCCAAGAGGTAGGGCCCGAGAACTAGTACAAAGTAAATTACTATTACCAGCGATGGTCACCGAAATCATACAGACACTTCAAATGTGTTTCGATCGGCCAGAGCATGTACTTCAAACAATGCTTGATAAAGCACGTGAAATGCCGCCTCCAAAGGACAAACTAGAACCTCTGATCGAGTACGCGCTCTGCGTCAGAAATATATATTCAACGATGGAAGCCTGCGAGCTAGTCGCCCACATGAGCAACCCACTCCTTGTGCAGGAACTAGTGGAAAAGCTTCCTTCGCAGCTAAAATTGCAATGGGCCATGCACCCAAAAGAAACCTCAGTGCCGGTGGTGAAAGTATTCAGCGAATGGATGTACACAATTGCCGAAGCAGCTAGTCAAGTATCATCCCCACTATACTTCGGCCGCAGCGAACGCCTTAATTACCATTCGGCGAGTGAGGAACCACTTCGTGTTAGAGGGAAATGTGTGATATGCGATGCGGGAGACCACAAGATCCAAACCTGCCCTAACTTCTCCGCTATGAATATGACAGAAAGATGGGACGTGTCCCGCACCCATCACTTGTGCCCCAATTGCCTCAACAAGCACCGAAGCCAGTGCCTTTCAAGGAAGATATGCAACTTAAACAACTGTCAGGAACGTCACCATCCACTACTGCACGCACAACAACTCTACCGCGCCGAACATTCGCGACAGCCAACAGCACCCGAGCTCGAGAGCGGCCACATTCTCGCCCATAGACATGCGGATCAAACTAATTTCCGTATCGTACCAATCAAAATTGATTATAAGACTCAACAAATTAACACCTTTGCCTTTCTAGACGAAGAATCATCAGTAACGCTGATCGAAGAAACTATCTTTCAGCAGCTGGAGGTGACAGGCGTACCACACCCTCTCTGCCTGAAATGGACCGACAATACAATCCGTGTCGAAGAAACTTCTAAGACAGCGACTTTATGTGTCATCAAAACGCAGAACGGAGCCAAATTTAAACTGAGAGATGTTCGCAGCGTCAGAAGCCTAAACTTGCCAATGCAGTCCGCCAACATGGAGGAGCTCGCTATTAAGTTCCCGTACCTTAAAGGACTACTGATCGCCTCATATGCCAACGTGCGACCAACTATAATCGTTGGAGCGGATAACTGGAATTTAGCCGTACCTCTTAGAATCCGGGAGGCAGCGTGGCGCCAGCCAATTGCTTCCAAAACTCGACTGGGATGGACGTTGCAAGTCCCTCTGAGCAAAAGAGCTAACGCAGAGGGACACGTTAACATCCATGAGTGCAGATGCTACGAAGCCGACACCGCCTTACACGAGGCCATTAGGCAAACCTTCGCCGTAGAGACTCCCCGAGGCGCCCTCCTATATTCTGAAGCTGACTCCCGTGCCCTTGCCATCATGAACTCGACAGCCAAATTTAAGGATGGCAGATTTGAAATTGGACTGCTGTGGAAGAGCGAGAACGCAGCTCTATCAGATAGTTACCCAAACGCCCTTAGACGACTGATGTGCCTACAACGGAAATTCATCAAGGAACCAGCACTAAAGATTCAAACCCAAAAGGAGATCGATAATCTCGAGCAAAAGAAATATGCCTGTAAGCTAAATGCAGCCGAGATACTGGAAGAACACGCGAGGATATGGTATCTACCAACCTTTATAATTACAAACCCGAACAAACCTTATAGGGTTCGGCTAGTTTGGGATGCAGCGGCGCAGTTCAGGGACAATCCCTGAACGACTTCATAAACGCCGGTCCCGATCTCTTGAAACCATTGGTGGATGTTCTGATCTCATTTCGCGCCGGCAAGGTGGCGATCATCGGTGACATCGCGGAGAGGTTTCATCAAATTCCAGTCAAGCCGGAAGATGCCCATGTTCAGCGTTTCCTTTGGTACGACCAAGATGACGAGCTACACCACCCAAGCGTCTTCACGATGGAAGCGCTCACATTTGGCATAAACTGCGCACCATGTATCGCACACTTCATACGGGACAGAAACGCTGATAGGTTCCAACAGCAATATCCCGCCGCCACACAAGCCGTAAAAAATTACCATTACGTCGACGACTTTATCTACAGCGGCAATGACAATAAGGAGGTGATAGAAATCGCCTCAGAAGTTCGCCATATTCACGCCGCAGGGGGGTTCTATATTCGCAACTGGGCATCGAACTCGAAGACTGTGCTTAGCGAACTAGGCGGAGAACCATCGTCAACGGAGGTCGAAATCACCACCGCCGAGAAAGTCCTCGGCCTATACTGGATCCCGGAAACGGACGACCTAACGTTTATCTTCAAATTCTCACGTCTGAAACGCGACATATGGACAGAAAACGATGCACCCTCGAAGCGGGAACTCCTCCAAGTACTTATGTCAATGTACGACCCCCACCGACTGGGACGACTACATACCAGAAAGCCTGCTCCCAAGATGGAAGCGATGGAAGCAGGCATTAACCCTAATCGCCACGGTTAAGATTCCGCGGTGCTTCTTCAGAACCAACGAGGACATCCAAGTTAACAGTATAGGGCTAACCGCCCGACTCTACCGCCCCCCGCACCCCGTCCCACCTCAGCTTTGCGACATACGCCGGCCAGGCACCGACACACCGCTCCCCCCGCACCCAATGTCAACTCAGCACAGCAACATCCGCCGAGCGGGCACCGATACACAAAATAAATTTTATAACGTAATATAAAGACATTCTGGACTTCTCACTCATCTGGGGAATTGGCCACATACTTGGAAGGGACTGACAATTAAGGAACCTTATTCTAATGACTAGGTATAAGTCAGTCCACACAAGGACAGGAGTCCTTGGGAAGGACTTAACTGGCGCCCGAACAGGGACCTCTCCATTAAGCGACGAGGATCCCTAGGACAAGGTAAGGCGGGAAGTGAATTGTGTGTTGCGTGTGTGAGAAAAGTGAGAGTAACCTTCCATGAGAGGTACATTTTTTTTCTAAAAAAAATTGAAAATGAAATAAAAAAGTGAAAAGGAAAAAACATTAATTCCAAATAAATAAAATAAAAAAGGTCAAAAGGAAAAAAATAAAAAAATTATCAAAAAATTTTAATTCCTAATAAGTGGAATGAAAAAAAACGTGAAAATGAGAATAATAAAAATTGATTCCAAATAAACAAAAAAAATGATAAAAATATGACCGACCCGCTGCTGTGATCTGACCTCCCGGCTTATTCACGAGCGCAAAAGGTTATCGTGAAATAAAAGAAGTGACCAAACCGCCGCGGTGGTTTTAATTCACGGGCGTTATAAGGTGTTACAAACATAAAGAAATATAAATTTTGATAACCGCTGCGGTAACTTGTTTACGAGCGGCCCCGATTTATAATAAAAAATAATATAACGTGGAAAGTGGTGTGGGTAATTCACTAGATACGCTCAGTGTTACCAGCACAGAAAGGGCCGCCTAGTGGATTGTGTGGCAACCGTACCTTAGTAGGTGATAAACCAAAACGGAATAATAAGGATAAAAAAAAGGAATCGAAAATTTTTATTTACAAAAAATATACAAGTATTCACCGAGGAAAAAAATTGAAAAGAAAAAATATGATGATAAAATTGAAAAAAATAAGTAGGAAAAATCTCACGAAACAAGAAATAAAAAACACACAAAAAAAATTCAATTCCCGCCTGCCCCTAAAATAAAAATATCTGAATCACACTAAAGTCATTCTTTTTACCCTTAGAATCTGCACGTAGTAAGTGACCTGATACTCATGTCCTGAACACACGAAGATAACACCAATAACACGAATGAAGAATAAATACGAAACACGGGTAGTGAATCGTTCTCAGCAAAGAATTTAATAATAAACAAAAAAAAAAAAAACTTAACCGTCACTCTACTCATAATTATTTTAAACTATTTGAAAAGACTCCCATTTGTTTGAATCGATTCGTTAGTATGGAGGAAATGAAGGCAGCTTTGACTAAATTTGAGGCTACTCTGGCCGTGTTGCTTGGCCAGATGGCTGACGTTAAAAACGATGTAAAGAAAGTTAGCGATAAGGTAGTGAGCCTAGAGGAGGCTCAGGAAAAAGTTAACGAGGTTGTTCCCCAAACGAAGCCTTTGACTCCCGCCCGTACGGAGTATGAACTAAAAGAAATTGCTAGACTGCCAGATTGTTTGAAGGAGCTGCAGGTCTTTGAGGGCGAAGCTGGTGGCTACGACTCTTGGATGGGTAGAGCCGAAACCATTCTAAAAGACTATGAGATAATCAAGGAAAGACCTTTCTATCGCTCCATAGTCGTTAACCTTAGGCAGAAGATTAGGGGTAACGCGGAGACAGCCCTTCTGTCATACAACGTGGCAGAAGACGATTGGCCTGAAATTAAACGCGTCCTAAGACCTGCGCACACTAGAGTACCAGATGGGTCAAATGACTCAGGGGGCGAAGAGCGTGGAAACGTTTTACTCGGGAATAAATGCTCATTTTGCCCTGATAATACGTTGCCTTAAAAACGGTAACCAAAGCCCTGGAATTCATAGTGCGCTGGTCGAAACTTATAGGGACAGAGCCTTGGATGTCTTCATCAGAGGCCTGAGTGGTGACCTCTCTAAATTATTGGTAATTCGCGGCCCAAAAAACTTGCCAGAGGCCTACGCAATCTGTTTAGAGTTGCAGAATCTTACCTCAATGAATCATGTCACCTATTCTAGTAGGTTTTCATCCCCTTACCGCCAGAAGTACTCTTGACCCTAATCCAACCATTCGTCTTACCAATATCAAGACGCAGGCAGGAATTCTCAGCCCCCGCCAAGATATTCAAATCCGCGAGCGATCAAAATGGAGCCCCACCAGTCTGGCCACTCCTATCGTTCAAACCAGGGAAACAATAATTTAAGCGTTAAACGCAGCCCCAGTACCTCTTCCAATCTTAACCCTTTTCGGAAATCGCAAAGACTATACCAATTAATTGCTGTCCCATCCCCGGGTGAGGCCGCTTTAAACCAGCATGATGAAAAATCCGTCAGTGAGGCTTATTATGATGAAGCTTTACCAGACAAGCTTCAAGCCGGAAGATGCCCATGTTCAGCGTTTCCTTTGGTACGACCAAGATGACGAGCTACACCACCCAAGCGTCTTCACGATGGAAGCGCTCACATTTGGCATAAACTGCGCACCATGTATCGCACACTTCATACGGGACAGAAACGCTGATAGGTTCCAACAGCAATATACCGCCGCCACACAAGCCGTAAAAAATTACCATTACGTCGACGACTTTATCTACAGCGGCAATGACAATAAGGAGGGGGGTTCTATATTCGCAACTGGGCATCAAACTCGAAGACTGTGCTTAGCGAACTAGGCGGAGAACCATCGTCAACGGAGGTCGAAATGTGGCCCCAGGAATTCCGCAGTGATGCCAACTCTTGAGACGACGAAATGATGTATTATTTTAATGTTTATTGATTATTATTATTTGGTATCCTATTACAAATGTTGTGGTTTTAACTTTAATGAGTTAACCAAACTTAAAACTTCTGTGCTTGCGTGACGCTTGAGATCTTCGATTCACTCTCGTTCTCGTTATACTTTATTAGAAGCGACAACCGCTCCGTGTCTCTCTTCCTACTTGCTCTTCTGGTTTGTTTCTGATTCCTACATTCGGCCCTCCTGACGTGATGTTCGTCCCGAACTTCTTCATAAACTCAGCTACAGTGGACGTTTTCAAAGGACCTTCGCTATCTCCCACTTATTCAACATCATACCTGCCATGTTTGTGAACTTTAACTACCTTATAAGGTCCAAGATATTTTCCTTTTAACTTTAGACCAACACCATACTGCGTACGCCTGATCGAAACTAAATCATTCAAATTGTAGAGCTTTTCGTCCTTCCTCTTTGAGTCAAAGGATCGCCTGTTTTCCTCCTGTAGGGCTTGAATATTTTCCCTGGCTTCTTTGCGTATCTGATCTCGGTCATCGGCTAACTCCTGAATCAAAGATTGCTGTACATGTTCTTTCAATTTCGCTATGTTAACAACTTAAACGGAGTTACTTTTGTGCTCCTAGGCTCGATATTGTTGATTAATTGCTGCACTTTACCCACATGCTTGTACCAAATTCCTGGATTCTCTAGGCTCATCTTCGACAACATTGGCACAACAATTTTATGCATTCTTTCGACCTGCCCGTTACCACGAGGTACACCTGTAGCGATTAATAAATGTTGAATCTTTTGTTTGTCGCAGTATTCCTTAAATAAGTGCGAAGTGAACGCTGCACCCCTATCTGATACCACCCTGAACGGATTACCAAAGGTTACTGCTTGCCTCTCTAAGCAATTAAGCACCTCTTCGACTCCTGTACTGCGCGTCGGATACAACCAAACGAATTTTGAAAATGCATCTACGACAACTAGGATGTGATTATACTTTTTCTTGGTGATCTCCATTGGTCCCACATGATCAATGTGATAAGTGACTAAAGGTTTGTCCCCCTTATCAATAGGATTTAAATATCCTTCCTGTTTTCCCATTTTTGCGTTAACCATAATGCATTCCACACAACTGCCTACTACTCTGGATACTTTATCTCTCAGTTTTGGAATGTAATAAGATTTCTCCACCAAGTCTTGAGTTTTCTTCGCCGAAAAATGGCCTTGCCTATGAGCAATTTGTATTATTTCAATTTCCATTTGAGATGGGACTACTATTAACTCTCGGTCGGGGTCTTTGAACAATATTTGATTGGCGATGTAATAATCCTCAAGTCCCTTATTTTCAACTAGGCTTCGGACGGCTCTTGTCCACTCATCTGCCATCTGAGCTTCCTTTAATCTGTGCATCACACTCTCTGTCAATATGAAACAAGCAACTCGACTAAGCGCGTCTACATGCCTCATTTTCGTGCCTGATCTATGTTCTATCTCGTAATCATAATCTTGCAAAAACATTGCCCATCTAGCCACTCGCAACGGAACTTCTTTCTTTTTCATTGTCATGGCGAACGCGTTACAATCAGTGATGATTTTGAATTTCGTTCCCAACACATATACACGCCATTTAGTCAACGCTGCAATGACTGCCAACACTTCCAGTTCGTATGAGTGATATTTTTCTTCACATGGCTTTGTTTTACGACTCATGTACATAACAGGGTGTAGTTGACCGTCTTCTAGGTCCTTTTGCAGAAGGACTGCCCCAAAACCAAACTTAGACGCATCCGTGTGTATTTCAGTAGTCAATTTAGGATTATTCAGTTTCAAAACTGGTTTTCTAATCAATGCTGCCTTTAATTGTTCGAATGCAACCTGCTGCAACTCTTTGAACACAAACTTGACATCTTTCCTCAGCAAATCTGACAACGGCTACGCTATAACGGCATATCCATCCACGAACTTCCTAAAATACGACGTTAAACCAAGAAATCGCTGAATAGCTTTACGATCAGTGGGCACTGGAAAATTTGATATCACTTGCGTTTTTTCATTACTGGGTGTGATCGAACCGTTTTCTATAACACATCCTAGAAAATCGACCCTGCTCTGTAAAATTTGACACTTGGTCCAGTTAATCCTCAATCCATTTCCCTCTGCTACTTCAAGCACTTTTTTAAGCTTCTCTACTCCCTCTCTGATATCTTTGCTGTAAATAATAATATCGTCCATGTAGACAACTGCGTCACCGTTTTTAATGAGGTCCCTGAGAACTGACATTATAAAGCGAGTAAATACTGCCGGGGAGTTTGAAATACCAAAAGGCACATACAAGAATTCAAATTGTCCGTTCTGTGTAACAAATGATGTATACTTCTGAGATTCAACCTCAACTGGAACATGAAAATAACCGTTCGTTAAATCTAGAGTTGTGAAAATCATCGCTCCCTGTAACTTCTCGATAACGCTATCCATCTGTACCATCGGACAATTTTCTCGTTTAATTTACGATAATCGCAACACAACCGTTTCTGCCCATTCTTTTTTGACACAAGTACGATTGGAGAAGCGTACTCTGAAGTACTTGTTTTGATAATTTTCTCTTTGAGCCACTCTTTAACCTGCGCATCTACTATCTTCTGTTCAGTATAAGGAATACGTCGAGGATGTTGAAATACTGGCGATTCATCGGTGAGTATAATCTTCATCTCGACCGGACAACGAACATTCCTTTTCGGCTTGTATTCATCAATCATGTTTTTCACGACACCTCTAAACGAATGTGGCAAATGCGACAACTCTATGTCCTGCTTACTTTCCGTCTGCTCTTTAGTTAGCATACACAAACTCTGAAACCCCTCCAACAACTATGTGCATTAACTTTCTTGTTTTTGTTCGAGACTTTGGCATTTTTGTTCTGTGATTACCTGACAGTCTGATCTGCTAATCAACTCTGTACCGTCCTTTGTTATCTTCATATCCACACAATCTAAGAGAGTTCTACCTAAAATAGCTTTAAAAGCCATGTCCTCATCCGATATGATGTGAAATTCTACACAAAGATTAATACCATCTATTTGTACTGGGATTGTCACACTTCCAAAAGTCACAATTTGACTTTCACCGATACCTGTCAAACATTTTTCGTTTACAGTTAATTTCTCCACTCCGAGCTTTGAGAAAACATTGGGACGCATTAAGCACAAATCAGCTCCCGTATCTATCAATCCTTTAAAAATGACTTTTCCAAATGAAATGTACTTTAACTCCAATCCTGAAGACGTAAATGTGCTTGTTGGCTTCGCCCTGTCTTCCGTCTGTACTAAGTTTGTTGTCTTTTCCTGTTTAGCTACCATCTCATACTTGCACTGAGCTGCTCTATGTCCTGGTTGGTTGCATTTAAAACACTTACTATCTTTCTTCGGGCAATCTCTTTTGATATGAGATTCGTCCCCACAGTTAAAGCATTTCCTTCCTTTCTCGGCTGTTTTTACTACCTCTTTGTCACCTTTATTGAAGTGAGAGTCATACTTGAACTGCCTTACTGATACTCGCATCTTCTGATATGCCTCAATCAATACCTTCAACTGCCTCATACTCTTTGCTTGGTAAAGTAAAGCCTTATTTGTCTTAGAGTCTGGAATACCGCCGACAAAGTATTCAATCAAGCTTTCATCATCCAGATCAATTGGCTTTGCACATTCCATTAATACATACAGGTACTCGTGCAACGATTCGGTCTTCCTCTGCTGCCTTTTGCCAAGTCTACGATGTACCTCTGCTGATGACACCCTCACACCAAATTCGTTCAGTAATGCGTTCTTTAAAGATCTCCAATCCCGAATATCTCGCTGACTACGAATGAAAAGTTTCGTCGCTCCGCTAAGTAGTTGTTTAGCATAAATAAAAACCTGCAGCTGACTCCATTCCACAGTTAGTGCACATTCTTCAAGTTCCTCAATCCACTGATTAATGACTGGACTGATTAAAACTGTGACACACTTCCTTCCACATCCTTCAAAGTAAACCATGACCTACCCGAATTAGAACTTTCACGGTTTTGCCCACCTACAATTGAATTCCTATTGGCCTGTGAAGGTACGGAAACGAATGATCCGCCCTCATCATCATCCACTTCAATTCCTACCTCATCGTTATCATCGATTTGCAAACCATAGTGAGCAAGCAGTCTATTTTGCAATTCAATTTTCCTTCCATTTCGGCTTAATCCTAGCTCTGTCAATTTTTCGCGTAGATCTGCCACAAGCAGTGCCAAAATCTCTTGCCTGTTCATTTTAAAGACTTAAATATAATCTTATAAAATAGAAGAGTAAAATACTGCTTATCCATTAAAATATGTACATATATCAAAAACGAAAACTTGCAAACTTACGTTATTACGTTACTCTAACAAAACAGCTTTATGCACTGCTTGAATTTCATGCAAGAATGAAAACTTAACACTACGTTGCTGTAAACACAACAACTGCAGAACAGCAATCCAAAAAATTGTATATTGTCTTCTTGGCAATTTGTCTCGTTCTCTTCGTCTTGTGTTCTTCTTTCCGCAAATTTCTGCCCGTCCAAATCGCCAAATATCCTGTCTCGCTTTTTTGTCACTCACCAATACTGCATTAGCTTAACTTCTCGCCACAAATACTGTTTTGTATTCTTCCTTGTCTCACCAATACAGCTGGACTTCTTGTTGCCTGATGCACACGGCCTTGAATTCGTCTTCTAGCCACGCCAAGTCACCAGTACTGCTCCAGAATGGACTTTTCGCTGCAAACCCACAATTGGTACTTCTCCAGATCTTCCTGCTCTTTGACCGCCGATCTCCTTCCGCTTCCTTATCTTGCTTTGACCAGCCTTTGAAGCCTGTGTCCTCGTCTTCTTCTGATGCACAACTTCTGCGATCCTTCTGCCTGCTACCGTAACTGCTCCACGCCTTGCCTTGCCTCTGTCTAGATGACTACTGCCAACAATCCTGCTTCTTGCTTGTTGACGTGCACCACAGAGCTATTGCGTTGCTTCCAGTTTTGGTACTCGTCAATCGCCTTCTACGTTGCCCATGTCAGTCCTCCTTGCGTCGGTTTCTCTGCAAATTCTTTTGCGTCTCACAAAGTCGAATTTCACAACTTTTTATTTCTGCAATTTTGCCTCTCCTGGTACTACTACCGCCTTGCACAAAGTTAAGTAGGTTCTTAAACACACAACTCAGTTTAATGATTGTAGTTTGTAATGGATCCAAATATTTCCGGTTGAGCCCCAAAAAATTGTGGCCCCAGGAATTCCGCAGTGATGCCAACTCTTGAGACGACGAAATGATGTATTATTATAATGTTTATTAATTATTATTATTTGGTATCCTATTACAAATGTTGTGGTTTTAATTTTAATGAGTTAACCAAACTTAAAACTTCTGTGCTTGCGTGACGCTTGAGATCTTGGCACCGACTGACTCTTCTTGAGTTCTGCTTTTCGATTCACTCTCGTTCTCGTTATACTTTATTAGAAGCGACAACCGCTCCGTGTCTCTCTTCCTACTTGCTCTTCTGGTTTGTTTCTGATTCCTACAGAAATCACCACCGCCGAGAAAGTCCTCGGCCTATACTGGATCCCGGAAACGGACGACCTAACGTTTATCTTCAAATTCTCACGTCTGAAACGCGACATATGGACAGAAAACGATGCACCCTCGAAGCGGGAACTCCTCCAAGTACTTATGTCAATGTACGACCCTCTCGGCCTTATCGCCTGCTACACTATAGAGCTGAAAATATTATTACAAGAAGTGTGGCGGACCCACACCGACTGGGATGACTGCATACCAGAAAGCCTGCTCCCAAGATGGAAGCGATGGAAGCAGGCATTAATCGCTACGGTTAAGATTCCGCGGTGCTTCTTCAGAACCAAGGAGGACATCCATGACGTGCAGCTCCACACCTTAGTAGACGCGAGTGAACTCGCATATGCAGCAGTCTCGTATCTTCGCATCCACCAAGGAAACTCCGTTTATCTTAGCCTACTAGCAGCCAAAACTAAAGTTGCCCCGCTAAGCCCGCTGTCCATTCCCCGTATGGAATTACAGGCAGCAGACACTGGTGCCAAGCTTAGCCAGTTAACTCAAACAAATTCTCGGCTATCAGTTAACTCCCATTACTACTGGACGGACTCAAAAACAGTTCTCAAACGGCTGCGAATGGACCCGCGCAAGTTCCAGTAGTACGTAATGCATCGAGTAGGAGAAGTGTTGGAGCTCACCAATGTCGACCAATGGCACTGGGTGCCATCTGACTTAAACCCTGCTGACATCGCCACTAAGACTTCAAGTTTCACTTCCATGCATAAATGGTTTGATGGCCCAGAGTACCTTCTCCAGGAACGCCATCGTTGGCCCACCTGTACCGACCTAGGAGCCCCAACCAACATCGAAGTGAAGCAGGTATTCTTCGTGGCTACTACGCCACTGGACCCCATTATGAACGTAGAACACTTTTTCGACTGGCGGAGGTTATATCGAGCGGTATCAACGTTATACGTCGAAAAGCTGAAAGCAACAGCCCGGAAATGGCCTCCAATTACGAGCACTAACGCCGAGATGATACGACGCGCTCAAACAATCGGAGTTCCGAAAAGAAATATGTTTACTCTGCAAAGGTAAAGCTCTAAATGCAAATTCAAAACTAATTTGTCTTAATGTTTTTCTAGACGATGACCAGCTGCTACGAATCCGAGGGAGAGCTGAAAACTTGTGCCCCCAACAGCAAATAATACTCCCTTACGGACATTACGTAACACGCCTAATTGTCAACTGGTATCACCGTCAGATGCACCACACCATGCACGAGGCCTGCATCAATAGGATTCGTGGCATTTATTATATACCACGCTTACGAGTTTTATATAAGTCAGCCCGACGAGCATGCCAACGCTGCAGAAACGATAATGCCTTCCCAAAACTGCCGCAAATGGCCAAACTACCCATTGCTAGAGTCGCCGCTTATCAACGCCCATTTACCTACGTTGGAATCGATTACTTTGGACCAATTCCCGTGACCGTTGGCAGGAGGAAAGAGAAACGATGGGGAGTAATCTTCACCTGTCTCACTGTCAGAGCAGTGCATCTAGAAATAGCTCACTCACTCGACGCCGCGTCCTGCATTATGTGTATCCGCAACTTCTTCAACCGCCGTGGGACACCTAGAGAAACGGACAACGGCACTAATTTTAAAGCTTCCGAGAAGGTAATCTGCGAGGAGCTTCAAAGGGTTAACTTCGACGAAGTGTACGGATCGTTTGACACAAGTAAGTGGAACTTCAACCCGCCAGCAGCGCCCCATATGGGGGGAGCGTGGGAGCGCCTTATAGGCTCCATAAAAAGAGTCCTGTCCGCCATCTGCCCAGCGATGAAGTTCACTAGCGAGAGTCTACAAAGCGCAACCTGGGAGATCGAATTTATAATAAACTCGAGGTCACTCACGTTCGTATCGCTGGACACCAACGACGACGAAGCCATCACACCCAACCATTTACTACTGGGGTCAGCAAGCGGATATAAGCCCATTTTCGTCAACAACCTCTCGGTTCGATGCATGTGGCAATCGGCTCAACTATTTGCCGACCATTTCTGGAAACGATGGGTCAGGGAGTACGTTCCCGACTTAGCTCGCCGAGGAAAATGGTACGCCAAGCAACCACCCTTAACGATTGGCAGCGTCGTCCTCATAGTAGACGAAAACTTACCACGGAACACGTGGCCGAAAGGAATAGTCACCGATGTGGCCTTAGCTAAGGACCAGCAAGTAAGAAGCGCTTCGATCAAGACTGCCCACGGTATCTTACGACGACCCGTAGCAAAACTGGCTGTATTTAACGTCGGCAAGATTGAGGGTAACCCAGACCCAGAAGAGCCACGTTTACCGGGGGGAGAATGTCGCCCCCGAAATCTGTTACAATAGACAGATCCAATGAGCCCGCTATAGTTTAGTGGGTTTCAATCAGCAGATGAGTGGCTGGAATTGTACCGTTCAACATAAGCTTTAAGCGCACTTTTCGGGTACGCGAGTACTTGCTTCGCCCATGCTCAGTACAGCATTAGCCACCGTCTGCTACGATTATTTTTAAAGCGTTTCCCTTATTTCTTTGTGTCACGTCTTTTTGTAACGCCATACAGCCAGCATTTATATACTGAATAATAAATTGGATATATGTTAACCTGCGAGTTTTATTAAGAACGGGACGTGCTGAGTAAAGTCGAGGACAGGGTGGCGCTGGCCTCAACAGTACTTTTACTTCTGTTCTGCGATCACTCCTTGACTGGTAGAATGTTTAAGTCGCGATGTATATTTTCATTGGGAACGTACCACGGTGCCCCGGTGATAGTTCTCAAGATCTTCGACTGAGCTCGCTGGACTATGTCAATATTGCTATTGCTGGCATTCCCCCATAACTGAGAGCCGTTCATCCATAGAGGTTTTATTACCGAGTTATACAGCAGGACTTTATATTCAAGACTAAGGGGAGACCGAGCGTTGATGAGCCAATGCAGGCTACTAGCTTTTAGCTTTAGGTGTGTTCTTTTGGCTTCAATGTGCCGGCGCCATGTGAGTCTTCTATCGAGATGCACTCCTCCTCCATATGTCACTTCGTTTGCTTGCGGAAGTAGAGTATGGTTTAACATGAGCGGCAGGCAGTTTTGCCTGTTCAGGGTGAACGTAACGTGCTTGCATTTTTGTTCGTTCACTTTAATTCGCCAATCTGATAGCCACTTTTCAACATCGACCAGAAGAAGAGCTAGCTGCGCAGTTGCTTGCATTGGGCATTTTGAGCGGCTGAGAATGGCTGTATCATCAGCAAACGTAGATGTTGTTAGCTTGTTAGGCTTGTTGGGATGTCTGCTGTGTGGAGGACATATAATGTTGGCCCAAGCACGCTTCCTTGAGGAACTCCAGCTCCAATAGTGAAATCGTCAGTTATAGCAGTGTTGCATCTCACAGCAAATTTTATGTCGTAGATGTAAGACTCTAAAAGCTTATGGGTGTTGTAGGGAAGCATTGTTTTGATCGTGTACATTAGACCTTCTAGCTAAACTTTATCAAATGCTTGAGAGACGTCTAAAAATATGGCAGTACAGTACTCTCGTTTTTCGAACGCGAACGCGGATTCAACTGAATTTTGATGATTTTAACGATTTTGTTTGGGCGAAACTCTATTGGCTCATGTTGAAGCTGAGGCTCATTTGGTAAAGTCGGCAAAGTGAACGCACTAGTGGCAGAATTTGGTTGGAAGACATTTTTAAGGTGGTTGGCAAACGTGCTGGCTCTGTCTGCATCGCTGCGCGCCCAGCCGCCTGTGGGATTTCTACTTACTTTCGGTTACTTTCGGTGAGCTTAGAGTTGGGTGATCTCTCCATAGTGAGTGCTTTGTACTAGTTGTTGACAATTGCTCTATGTAGCGCCGGTGGACATGAGCTTCTTCTTGCTGTAAAGCTTTTGTGAGTCGACGTGAGGCATATTTTAAGCTTTGCCTAGCAGATGGCGATCTGTGGAGCTGCCACTCTCGACGTAAGCGCCGCTTTTCGAGGACGAGCTGTTCTATTTGTAGATTTGTCTTCTTTTGGTTGCTTTGTGTACTTGTAGTTTGGGGTGTTGAAACTCGAGCTGCAGAGACGAGTACAGACTCCAGTGTATTAACAAGTCTATCTACGTTGGCTTCATCGTTAAGATGAGCTCAAGGTGTGAGCTAATGTATTTCTTGTACTTAACTCAATTGATGTCACTTTATACGATTTCTCCATTGCGCCTGGATGTCGGAGTAAAATAAACAGGACAGGCGAGTGATCAGATGAAAGATCCGAGAGGCATTCGGCCCTTATCAGATTTTTAGGAATGTTTTTGGTAATTGCAAAGTCTATTAAATCGAGTAGTTTCTTTGGGTCTGCCGGCCAGTATGTTTGTCTGCCAGGAGAAACATAGTCCAGCTTGTTCTTGGCTTTTATAACTGCATTATAGAGCTGTTTTCCTTTTGGAGTCACGAGACGTGATCCCCAGTGTGTGTGTTTGGCATTGTAGTCCCCTGCTGCATAAAACTGCATAAAATCATCTTCAGCTATAGTGAAGCGAGGGGGCAGTATACGGCGGCTAGTGTAAGAAGGTTGCCAGTATTTATTTGTATATTTACAGATGTGGCCTGTAGGTAATTTTTAGCAAATTTGTTGTGATAGTGGTGCTTAATACGGCTTCTGATTAGAATTCCAGTCCCACCATGTGCTTTACCATCTGGATGATTTGTTCCGTAAAATGAATAACCTCGTAGTTAAAAATTGTATTTGGTTGTAAGGTATGTTTTTGAGAGCAGCATTACGTCGATATGGTTGTCGAGTAGGAATTGAGCTAACTCATGTTTATGCTGTGGGACGCCGTAAGCGTAGATGTCCTTAGAGTTTAGAGTTTATGGGTCCTAATGAGGATCTGGCTGCAGTCGAAAAGAAGACTTCAGGGTTTAATCTAGAAGCTGTCATCTGTTTATTTTGGGTAGTTCCTTTCTGGTGGATGCGACTTTTCCTTATAAACAGGGCATCCTCTGTAGTTAGCAGTGTGATTGCCACCGCAGTTGCCGCACCTTTTCGAGTTGCAGTCATCTTTGCTCGCTGGGCAGTGTGCGGAGTCATGAAGATCTCCACAAACGACACACACCGGGCGCAGTTTACAGTATGACCTTGTATGGCCATATTCTTGGCAGTTCCCACATTGTACCGGCCATTGCGTTTGTGCGGTTCCTCAACTGTAATTCTGCGGTGCAGCAGCAGATTTTAAATGGGGTGCACTTCGTATTTCTTTAGGGGCTTATTTTCTGGTTCGAGCTCAACCTTAAAGAGTGGCTGCGGCTTTCTATCCATGTTAAGGATGTTGAAGACTGTCTTAGCGTTAAATCCCTTCTCTTGAAGCGCCCTTCTCTGCAGGCGTTACGTCGGACTCTATGCCCTTAAGTACGATTTGCAGGCCCTTGCTACTTTTTAGCTGATATGTGTAAAAGTTCTTTTTATTCTCGGTAAGATATTTCGATAATACTCTGTAATTATATTCGGACTTCATTTGAACCTTTGTCTCTTGGATGTTGCCCTTCACTAGAGGTATTATGTGGAAGTTATCTTTTCCAATAAGCTCGATCATTTTGTTGACGAGAACATTGGAACTTTTTTCACGAATATAAATAGGCGGAGGTTTTAGCTTCCTTTTCTCGACTTCATTAGATTCGGCCGCCTCAACATCATAGGCGTCTTCCAAGATTTTAAATCGGTTTAAGTTCATGGGCGTTTCTATTCCAGCTAGGCTGGCTTTGTTACGGGTTATTTTGCGTTGGGAATTTAGAGGGCTCAGCTTCCTTTTGATTTAGATGTAGCGATCCATACCAGTCTGCACAGCCGGCTTAGCATATTCATTGTTTTTGTTCTGTTTTTCGGGCAGCGCAGCGGCAGACGTAGTAATATTTGCGCTGCTATCTTGATGTCATTAAACGCGCAGTCGATACGGTTGCAGTTGTTGTTATAGTTACAGTTGACATTGTTAAAGAATTTGCGGTACTAGTTACTGCTGATGAGCTTAAGTTATTGCATACCTGCATTGAAGCACATTCAGCGCTCTTTGGCAACAGAGACGTCGATGGTAGCGAGGGGGAGCAAGAACGCGCTCTCTCGCTCGCTACGTCTATGAATTCGGTCAAGTTGAGGGTAATTGCCCGCGCTTGATCAGAGCTTGCATTATTTTCGGTTGCTTTAAAAGATAAGTACGCGTTATTTCTTTGTACTGAGAGCCGTCTCTCGTCTTGCTCACGTTGACGTTGTGTGCGAACGTCGTTCAGACTCATTGTATTCGTGGTAAAGTTAATTACAGTTTTAAGTGTTAAATGTTATATTAATTAAATGACCAATCAATATAAACATTCGGGAACTTTTCGCGTTATAGCAGATTTATTAAAATGGTCACTGCACTTTTGTGATTTTATTGATTACTTTTTCCCGAAGCACAATAAATACACGTCTGCATGCGACGACAATTACTATACGCTATGCATGCATTTATTTATAATAAATCAATAAAAACAAGAAAGGAAAGCTAACTTCGGGCTGTGCCGAAGTTGATATACCTTTGCAGAATACTCTGTAAATTATATTCTCCAAAATTATTCATATGTTGCATTCTTAATACTCATAAAAATCCCAACTTTATGCTGATCCCTCTCCTGATAGAAAGTATTTCAGGGGTTTGGGCGATAACGGTCCCAAAGGGTTTCCCACTTACTTGAAGCTTTATTTTACGGTATACAGATACCTGAAATATTTATTTGAATATAAAGTGAGTTTTGTGTTCTGATTTTTAATTTTCAATAACAGTGCTTCTTTTACAAACAGTAATTCTTCTTTTACTTCTACAAAATTGTTTTTGGAAAACAAGAAGTCAATTGACGAAGATGATTATAACGATGTTAAGTCCACATATTATTAATACCATGCAATAATATCCAAACAAAATTAAATTACTCCGAAATCTAGAAATTCTGCATTGCCATGTTAAGACCCATTTTAAAATATATCAACACACAATTTTTATATTCAGATTTCGTTTTGAAAAAGATTTGCCTTCTGTCGGTATTGTACAGGGCTTTATTGCATGTACCTGACCTTACACAGGCAATTCTTGGTAGAATGAGTTTAAAAATGTACCTTATTCGTAAAAGAGAGCACTGAATCTAGTTTTATTTTGCCTTAGATTTTTACCTTATCACTCCGGATAAACTTATGCCATTTGAAGCGTTTGTGTGTAGATGACATGAACCAAAATTTTAAAATATATGTTTTTATTTTTTTACATATATGCTTTATTTATTGCATATTCTCCTTAATGAGACTAATAATAAGTACATCAAATGTTAAAAATATAAATTAACTAACTTTGATGCAGACTGACTTTAGTCTAAAGGTCCCTTATAATTATTACTGGACTAGCAGAGCGTTTCGATGTAGGCGAATTCTGCTCGAAACCCGTGTTAGGTTCTTTGCAAGATTTTTTGCGTGCAGTTTAAGTTTGTTTGGTAGGGCACTTTGTGCTTTGATATTTCACCTTTAACCGGCGGTAAGCCAAGATCCCTGTCGCTGCTTTCGTTCCGAACTCACCATGGTGTCCCAGTGATTGTTCGCAAGATTTTTGATTGTGAGCGCTGTATTTTTTTTTTTTCGGACGTTGATGCACTATGATCAGCGCAAACAAGTGGCCCTTACGACACCAAGCAGTGCTTGTTACGCGCGGAGCCTAATAGGCGTAAAAACGAGATCGCGAGAAGTTAAAAAGCACAATGTAGAAGCGGTCAGACTAAGATTAGAAATACGTACGAGACTAATACTAATACTAATTGTATGCTAAGTATGATAAAATTAATGCTTTTAAGTTTGGCAAAGAGTCGGCAGTAGAAATAATATGGTATAGTCTATTATAGTCATTACACAGTACTCTAAACGGTTCATGCATATCAAAGTTAGATCTACAAATTTTTAATGTAAGAGGAACATAGTTCCTGGTAATTCTATTAGGCACGGAGAAGCTTATGCGACCCAGTAACTCGGGACTCTCCACATCCCCGTGAATAAGTTTATAGATAAAAGTTGTGCCATGCATCGTTCTACGGTTTACTAAGGATGGTAGATTAATTAGGAGAAATCTACTAGAGTAGGATGGTAAAATAAGGCTTGCATTCCAGTTAAGGCCCCGTCAAGCAAATAATAAAAAGTTCTTTTGCACAGACTCTATCCGGTCTATATGTACACCATACTGAGGACTCCAAACTGCTGAACAGTACTCCAGGATTGGACGGACTAGTGAAATGAACAGAGTCTTTGTAACATAGGGATCATCGAATTCCTTTGACCACCTTTTAATAAATCCAAGTACTCCCCTGGCTTTATTCACCATAGATGTAATATAATCACAAAACTTAAGTTTTGGGTCAAGGAGGACGCCAAGGTCATCAACGTGCGTAATTCTAGACAACGCGCAACCACCCAGCGTATACGTTGTGTATTGTGGGTTCACCCGAAAAAATGTCATTACTTTGCCCTTAGCTCTATTTAAATCCAAAAGATTTTCACAACACCATGTTTGAAAAGCATTTAGTTCAGATTGTAAGTCTGAACTGCTAGAAATTTCGTTATATTGCAGGCATAACTTAACGTCATCTGCGTACATAAGAAAACGCGACTTTGTCAAGACTAGAGGGAGATCGTTTATATATAAAGTAAAAAGAAGTGGGCCAAGGTGGCTTCCTTGTGGGACCCCTGAAGTAACTCGGATCAAATCAGAGATCGAGTTTTTAAAGAGGACTCGTTGAGTCCTACCACTCAGATAACTTGAGATCCATGTTAGAAGATCACATCTAAACCCTAATAAGTCTAGCTTTAATACAAGAAGCGAGTGATTTACTGAATCAAACGCTTTACTAAAATCAGTGTAAACTACGTCAGTCTGCATGTTCTTTCTAAAGCCATTTATTACAAAAGACGTTAGCTCCAAGAGGTTTGTCGTCGTAGAGCTTCGCCTTATAAATCCATGTTGACATGGAGATATAATCGATCTACAAAGATGTTGCAAATGGGGTGTAATGGTATTTTCGAAGAGCTTTGGGATGGCGGATAATTTGGATATGCCTCTGTAATAACTTGTATTGCATTTATTTCCTTTCTTATGAAGGGGAATGACAAATGACTCCTTCCAAATAAGTGGGAAATGAGATGTTTTTAAAGGCAAGGTAAACAATTTGTAAAGAGGACTACACAGAGTTTCAGCACAGTATTTAAGCACGCAGCCTGGGACTCCGTCCGGACCCGGTGAATAGACTGGCTTAACTTTATGGAGACCCAACAGAAGGGAGCTTTCGCTTAGCCTTGGACAAAAAATCAAGTTCGACTTGGGTATGGCATTTGAATGAGACGGAATTGGACGGGATGAAACAGAATATGTTGTCTGGAAAAACTAGGCAAATAGATCGGCAATTGCCTGATCAGAGTTTGCCGTAGAGTTTTCAAATTATAGCGATACAGGGTAAAAGGCTGATTTACGCTTAGTGTTAACAAAATTATAAAACTGTTTTGGATCTTGGACCCTACAACCAGTCATAGCTTTTATAACACCGGGCGTTAAGCACGGTAAAATTTGACCGAGCCCACATTTTAAATTTATTGAAAAGTCTGGACTTAATATTTTTAGGTGTGACAACTCTTTATTAAACCACGGAGGTTTATTTGAAATTGACGGATAGTATAACGGAACACACAGATAAAAGAAGGAATTCAATGAATTATATAAGATATTAACGGCCTTAGCCACGTTAGTGCATGAATAAAATTCGGACCAGTCATAGCCGGATATACAAGTATTTAAAAGATGAAAGTTTGCCTTACGAAAGCAGCGGATTCATTTAACCGACTTTTCGGATTTTGTATTCAGCTCTGTTCTTACGTCTAAAGTCAGCTCTAGAGTTGGATGATAAGGATCTTCCGGTTGTGTAAGTCGTGACGTTCTTGATAGGCAAACGCATTCTGAATTTGGAACAAAACACAAGTCCAGTAAACGTCCTAAGGAGTTCTTAACATGGTTCACTTGGGATATAATGTCGAATTTGTTGTTCCCTCAAAGCTGGGAGCCGTAAGTCCAAATGAGTGGAATGGTAGAGCAGAACTTTGAAGTCCAGATACAGTGGAATTTATAATCCAGTGTAGGCTGCTGGCACTATACTCTTTGGATGTTTTGCATTGGATCTCACCGCGAAGATTCTGTGGTTGAGGTACGACTCAAGTAACTTATGAGTGTTTTCTGGAAGTAATGTTATGATTTTATGCATAAGGCCTTCAAGCCACACTCGGTCGAATGCCTGAGAGACGTCGAGGAATATCGAACTACAATATTTCCAATGTTCGAAGGCTGTACGAATTTCTGAAGTTATCTGGTTTACTTGATCGATGGTTCCCTGGCTTTCTCGAAACCCGAATTGATGTGCCGGGATTAAGTTTCGTTCTCTTAAATAAGGTGTAATGCGCTTGAGCAGGCATTTTTCTATTAATTTGGACAGACACGATAGTAAGCTTATTGGCCTGTACGCATTTTGTGTGGTCTTTCCCAGGCTTCGGTATCTTTATAACCACAGACTTTTTCCAGTTTTTGCGGTGGTAGCCAAGTTTTGTGATCCCGTTGAATAGCTTGCATATAACATCCACTGCGCAGTATGGAAGTTCAATTACCATTTTTGGGGTTATTAGGTCGCCCCCAGGAGCCTTTTTCGGTTTTATTTGCTTCCTAATGACATTAGAAATTTCAGGTGCTGGAAACAAAAACGGGTTAATTGCAATTTCGGAACTAAGCGGCGGTAGTTGAAGAGAGTTTGTGGCGGCGTTTGGCTGAAATACATTTCGTAGGTGTAAAGCAAATGTTTCGGCTCTGTCTTCGACACTGCGGGCCCAAGTACCCAAGGAGTTTATAATCGGATTGACTGATTCAATCGGAGAGCTTAAATTTGGGTGAGCTCTCCGCAAAGGATGCTTTATACTGGTCGGCATCAGCGCAGAAGTCGATGTCGTTCTCTATGTTTAACTGTGGTGTTAGTTCAATGTGGGAACTTACATACTTTTTGTACTTTAACCAGTTAGTTTTAGTCGAGGTCAGCCTGAAGGGGTGCTCGACTATTTTCGGGCTTTGAAGAGTTATTAAAACAGGCGAGTGGTCCGATGAAAAGTCCGATAGCGATTTGGCGCTTACTAAATTTCTTGGGATGTTCTTGGTCACAGCGAAGTCAATTAAGTCCGGGAGTTTTCTGGGTCAGCTGGCCGATATGTGGTGCTGCCAGAGGAGACTTAGTCGAGTTTGTTGCTCAAGTTTATAATTGCTTTATACAGATGTCTTCCTTTGGGGGTCACGAGTCACGATCCCCAGTGCGTGCGCTTGGCGTTGTAGTCTCCTCCTGCTATAAAGCGATCTCCGAGAGAATTGTAGAAGTCCAAAAATTGCTCTTTAGTTATTGTAAAACGCGGTGGGCAATAGACAGCGGCTATAGTGATACTGCCGTCGTCTGCTTGTAGTTTTATAGATGTAGCCTGCAAATAATTTGTTGCAAACCTCTGGTGAAAGTGGTGCTTAATGCGTTCCCTGATTAGGATTCCAGTTTCTCCGTGAGCCTTACCGTCTGGATGATCTGTACAGTATGAAGTATAACCTCATATTTGGAAGTAGTATTTGCTTGTAAGATGCGTTTCTGCCAGCAGCATTACATCTATTTGGTTTTCATTGAGGAATTGAGTTATTTCAAGTTTGTGCCGTGATACGCGATTGGCATTCCACATGGATATTATATATCCATTATATATATAATCGATTATTTAGATTGTTGGGATGTGAGCAAATTTATTAAAATGTTTTGATTTTGCATAAGGTCTGCCATTGTTGTTTTCATGAAGGACATAAATTCTATCATACCGTGTTGTAAAGTCAGCATTATGGTTTCAATGCTGTTTGGTATTTGTCCTATTGCTTGCTGAGGTGTTATTATATTTTGTTCAGAGCATTGAGCTTGTGGGAACCCCGTCTGATTAGCAAGTCCTGATTTTAGGGCATTGGCGTATGAAACTCCCCCATTTGTGTTAAGGGGCCGAAATGAAGATCCGGCTGCTTTCGCAAAGGAAACATCAGGTGTGGTTTGGGATCGAACATACTAATTTCGTGCATTCTGGGAGCGTGCTTATTTTGCTAGATGAAACTGATTCTTCAGCTCTTTATAGACCGGCCTCTGTAGTTTGCGGTATGGTTATCTCCACAGTTAGCGCATTTCTTCGCCTTTGGGTCTTCTTTGCTCGCAGGGCAAGGTTCGGAGTTGTGGAAGCCACCACAAGCTACGCAGACTGAACGAAGCTCGCAGTTGTTTCTGGTGTCCATACTCTTGGCAGTTTTTGCATTGCAGCGGACCATTTCGCTTATGTGGTTCTTTAACAGTAATCCTTCTATGCAACAGGAATTGCAATTTGTAGATCGGGTGCACTTCATTTTTTTTGCAAGACTCTGCTTTGGGGCTCCAGTTCGACCTTAAAGAGTGGTTTCGGCTTTTTATTTCTGTTGATAATATTAATAATATTTTTGGGGAAAATTTTTTTTTCTTTCAGTACCTCTATTATCTCATTGGTGGATACGTAGCACTACTTGCAAGCCCTTGCTACTCTTGAGCTGGTACATGTAGTAGGGTTTCCTAGCTCATTGAGCTATTACTCGTGGCACTTCTTCTTAGTTTTTATAATAACTTTGCACTAGTTTTATACATATCACTAATTATCATATACTATTTTATTTTCTGCTTATAGCAATAAGATTTCCTTTATTACACTACTCCAGTATTTTTAGTTATTCGTTTTTGACTTTTAAGCTGTTTTTTTCCGAACTCGGGCAAAACACGTCTGCAGTCTCCGGGTACGACTCAAAAAGATAAATAATAATTGCCCTATAATAATAATTAAAGAATGGGGTCACAATTTTTTGTACGAGTTTAAGCAAAAGCTTAGATACTGCGATGAGACCTTGTATAGACCACTAAACCTTATGCGTAGATACATCTTACTTCTCTCTCACTTGAAATCCTTGCAATTTCTCCCAATCTATCAGATGTCAGTCTAAATATTAAGTTTGTTTAATGATTTTATGCTGATATCTAAAATTAATCAGAATTTAATAAAAGTAAAATCGTAATTTTGAAATTACTAAATATTGCTTTTGTCGGAGAATATGGTTATATTTTAAAAAATAGCGAAACAAAAATTTGTTTCCCTTTTTCTGGATTGGAAAGATATATGATAATGTAGCCCGTTACGGCCTGTTCCGTCTTAAATACAACCGGCAACAGAAAGAAGTCTTATTGCAAAGTCGCATATAAATAGTCTGAAAACTGTGAACTAGTTTGCATGGAAACGGGCAGAGGGGTGATGCTGATTTATTTTTTGTTAGCGTACCACTTGAGTCGCTTTGCCACATGATGCCCACGGACAGCGCCATCTCTGCCTGAGCTACCTTTTCTATTTTTATTAACCCTAGCGTATAAACTCCATTAGTGGGTGACAAGTATGATGACTCTGTACTTTTGTATATCTTAGAGCGTAGGCAATGTATTTTCAACCAACAACCCCATACCACTTCTTTGCTATGGTGGCCCCCTTGACTCTGAAAACATGTATATAGAATGTATTGCCCTAGTAAAATCAGCATTCAACGAGAGAGCATCGCAGAGCCTTCGGCCCTCATATGCTTGATCCCTCCGAGTTAAGTGTTGGTTTAGCACTAGAGTATTTTTTAGGGGCAACCATTCCTATAAATAATAAATAAAACAAGAAAGGAAATCTAACTTCGAGCGGAACCGATGTTGATATACCCTTGCAGAATATTCTGTAAATAATATTCTCCAAAATTATTCATATAATGCATTCTAAATACTCATAAAAATCCCAACTTCCTAACTTAAAAAACACAAAAGTTATGGCATTTTCAATCGTTCAGATATATAGCAGCTATAGGATATAGTCGGCCGATCCCTATAGAATTTGGTAGGTCGAATTGATTGGTCAAATAAAAAAGCCATAGAAAATCCTAACTTCCTAACTTTTCAAACACCAGAGTTATGGCATTTCCTATCGTTCAGTTATATGGCAGCTATAGGATATAGTCGGCCGATCCCGGCCGTTCCGACTTAAATACTGCGTTCAAAGGATGGGTGTGTGCAAAGTTTCAATTCGATATCTTTAAAACTGAGAGACTAGTTCGCGTAGAAACAGACAGACGGACAGACGAACATGCTTATATCATCTCAGGAGGTGATCCTGATCACGAATATATATACTTTATAGGGTCGGAGATGTCTCCTTCACTGCGTTGCACACTTTTGACCAAAATTATAATACCCTTTTCAAGGCTATAAAAATTACAAACATTTTGGTGACTCCGACCATTGCATGAAATTTGAAGTCAACTTGGCGACAAATTTCTGCACATAATTTTCTAGACAGATTTTCGATCAACTTGGCGATCGAATCATCAGTAAACCAGATATTGAGCAGAATTCATAACAAAGGAACTTTGCCTCGAATAATTTTCTGAGCATATTCCCGAATAACTTTAAATCTTCAAGGAGTAACTTATCAACATGGCGATATGTTACTACAATATCAACCTGTCAACCTGGCGACTCCAATAGCACAAATATTTAAAAGTAGAAGAAGTCAACCCGGCGACTCTTCCAACTTACAACATCCATATAATCCGATTTCTGGAGTCAACATGGCGACTCTCAGGGTAATCATCGATTTTTCGTTTGAGATTGAACAAAAAGGCGGTTCTTCAAGTGGAACTCAACAACATCAAAAAAAGCTGGTGAACTCAAAAGACGTAAAACAGGTACCGCGGTCAGATATAATCCTTTGAGGTCTGCTATAAAAGTCAAAGTATTTATTTAGTGCATCTCTCGCCTCTCGAGTACTTGTGGTGTTTACCGGAAAAAGTTTAACAAACTTGGTAAAGACATTAATAACAACCAAGAGATGCTTTCTCTTTGAAGTTATACTAGGTAAGGGGCCTAAATGGTCTTTATGGAGTGTACGATATGGAATGCAAGGTATTGGAATTCTGTGCTATCATGAAAAGTTCTTGGCACCGAATGCAAAATACACGAAAGACAATTCCTAATAAATTGCTCAACCATTGCTTTCATTGATGGAAACCAATAGGTCCGTCTCAAATCCTTAACGCATTTATCTGCTGCCAAATGTCCTAGTTTTTCGTGCGATTTTCTAATAACACAGCCTGGAGGTCAGACCATGTTTACTATATATTTTCGGGGTCCGAAAATTTTTAATTTGGACAGACACGATAGTAAGCTTATTGGCCTGTACGAATTTTGTGTGGTCTTTCCCAGGCTTCGGTATCTTTATAACCACAGACTTTTTCCAGTTTTTGCGGTGGTAGCCAAGTTTTGTGATCCCGTTGAATAGCTTGCATATAACATCCACTGCGCAGTATGGAAGTTCAATTACCATTTTTGGGGTTATTAGGTCGCCCCCAGGAGCCTTTTTCGGTTTTATTAGCTTCCTAATGACATTAGAAATTTCAGGTGCTGGAAACAAAAACGGGTTAATTGCAATTTCGGAACTAAGCGGCGGTAGTTGAAGAGAGTTTGTGGCGGCGTTTGGCTGAAATACATTTCGTAGGTGTAAAGCAAATGTTTCGGCTCTGTCTTCGACACTGCGGGCCCAAGTACCCAAGGAGTTTATAATCGGATTGACTGATTCAATCGGAGAGCTTAAATTTGGGTGAGCTCTCCGCAAAGGATGCTTTATACTGGTCGGCATCAGCGCAGAAGTCGATGTCGTTCTCTATGTTTAACTGTGGTGTTAGTTCAATGTGGGAACTTACATACTTTTTGTACTTTAACCAGTTAGTTTTAGTCGAGGTCAGCCTGAAGGGGTGCTCGACTATTTTCGGGCTTTGAAGAGTTATTAAAACAGGCGAGTGGTCCGATGAAAAGTCCGATAGCGATTTGGCGCTTACTAAATTTCTTGGGATGTTCTTGGTCACAGCGAAGTCAATTAAGTCCGGGAGTTTTCTGGGTCAGCTGGCCGATATGTGGTGCTGCCAGAGGAGACTTAGTCGAGTTTGTTGCTCAAGTTTATAATTGCTTTATACAGATGTCTTCCTTTGGGGGTCACGAGTCACGATCCCCAGTGCGTGCGCTTGGCGTTGTAGTCTCCTCCTGCTATAAAGCGATCTCCGAGAGAATTGTAGAAGTCCAAAAATTGCTCTTTAGTTATTGTAAAACGCGGTGGGCAATAGACAGCGGCTATAGTGATACTGCCGTCGTCTGCTTGTAGTTTTATAGATGTAGCCTGCAAATAATTTGTTGCAAACCTCTGGTGAAAGTGGTGCTTAATGCGTTCCCTGATTAGGATTCCAGTTTCTCCGTGAGCCTTACCGTCTGGATGATCTGTACAGTATGAAGTATAACCTCATATTTGGAAGTAGTATTTGCTTGTAAGATGCGTTTCTGCCAGCAGCATTACATCTATTTGGTTTTCATTGAGGAATTGAGTTATTTCAAGTTTGTGCCGTGATACGCGATTGGCATTCCACATGGATATTATATATCCATTATATATATAATCGATTATTTAGATTGTTGGGATGTGAGCAAATTTATTAAAATGTTTTGATTTTGCATAAGGTCTGCCATTGTTGTTTTCATGAAGGACATAAATTCTATCATACCGTGTTGTAAAGTCAGCATTATGGTTTCAATGCTGTTTGGTATTTGTCCTATTGCTTGCTGAGGTGTTATTATATTTTGTTCAGAGCATTGAGCTTGTGGGAACCCCGTCTGATTAGCAAGTCCTGATTTTAGGGCATTGGCGTATGAAACTCCCCCATTTGTGTTAAGGGGCCGAAATGAAGATCCGGCTGCTTTCGCAAAGGAAACATCAGGTGTGGTTTGGGATCGAACATACTAATTTCGTGCATTCTGGGAGCGTGCTTATTTTGCTAGATGAAACTGATTCTTCAGCTCTTTATAGACCGGCCTCTGTAGTTTGCGGTATGGTTATCTCCACAGTTAGCGCATTTCTTCGCCTTTGGGTCTTCTTTGCTCGCAGGGCAAGGTTCGGAGTTGTGGAAGCCACCACAAGCTACGCAGACTGAACGAAGCTCGCAGTTGTTTCTGGTGTCCATACTCTTGGCAGTTTTTGCATTGCAGCGGACCATTTCGCTTATGTGGTTCTTTAACAGTAATCCTTCTATGCAACAGGAATTGCAATTTGTAGATCGGGTGCACTTCATTTTTTTTGCAAGACTCTGCTTTGGGGCTCCAGTTCGACCTTAAAGAGTGGTTTCGGCTTTTTATTTCTGTTGATAATATTAATAATATTTTTGGGGAAAATTTTTTTTCTTTCAGTACCTCTATTATCTCATTGGTGGATACGTCGGGCTCTATGCCCTTTTGCACTACTTGCAAGCCCTTGCTACTCTTGAGCTGGTACATGTAGTAGGGTTTCCTAGCTCATTGAGCTATTACTCGTGGCACTTCTTCTTAGTTTTGTGACGATCCCGCCTGACGGCTAGACCGCCACAATATATATTTAAGCAATAGTTATCTAAGTTTCACATTATTACCATTAGTATGTAAGAGATTTAAAATGAAGTATTTTAAGTTAGTAATATGTTAAGCGGTCTTATGGATTTTTGGGTATAAAACCAAAATAGGTCAAGTTTGGTTCCGTACCACCCGCCCGAGGTGGCAACCATAGAGAAAAATACTGGAAAATAGGGAAAATACCAAACCTTCCTTGGGGAGAAAGGTCCAAAAGGATGAGAGGGTCACACGGCGGTTTCCGGAAAGCTCTCGGCTCTTGGACTTCGAAGCGATCGGTCGCGTACGCGGACAAAGTAAAAACATAAAGGAAACACGTGCGAAAGGGAACGCGGTCGTTAAGAAATAAGGTTAGTGAATCAGTGTGATCGGCGCAGTGAAACACAGGGACGTTTTAAAAACCAAAGAATTAAATTGAGTGAACTCGTACGGAAAGGAACGCCAAGCCGGATTGTTGTGCATTTTATTTTTACTCCGTACCCCTTTGTTCCCCCAGTGATTCAGGCCGTTAGCGACTGACGACCCAATTGGAGGCGGTAAATTATTTCCACCATATACATACACATTATCCCGATCTACTGAATTTCACCCACTAACCTGCCTGCGTAGTGAGGCGGAAGATCCCCTCATTCTCCTACTTAATCCCTCTCCCCCGCGAAGTGGCAGATCCCTTCGTGCCCTACTAACCCCCGCGGCGAGACGGAAGATCCTCTCACGCATCCTCTCCTCGTATCCTACCGCGAAGTGGCAGATCCCTTCGTATCCTATTAACTCCGACGGTGAGATGGAAGATCCTCTCACCGGCCCCTATTAATCCCACATCTTAACGGAAAGGCAGATCCTTCCGACTAATCAAACTTGTTTCCAGCCGGCCAACCACGATAGAATCCGGCTGCGGCCTCGCCCGAAGGTCCAGCCCGTGGGATTCTTGGCCCCTCGAACCACGTATCTCGGCCAACCACGATAGAATCCGGCTGCGGCCTCGCCCGAAGGTCCAGCCCGTGGGATTCTTGGCCCCTCGAACCACGTATCTCGGCCAACCACGATAGAATCCGGCTGCGGCCTCGCCCGAAGGTCCAGCCCGTGGGATTCTTGGCCCCTCGAACCACTTATCTCGGCCAACCACGATAGAATCCGGCTGCGGCCTCGCCCGAAGGTCCAGCCCGTGGGATTCTTGGCCCCTCGAACCACGTATCTCGGCCAACCACGATAGAATCCGGCTGCGGCCTCGCCCGAAGGTCCAGCCCGTGGGATTCTTGGCCCCTCGAACCACGTATCTCGGCCAACCACGATAGAACCCGGCTGCGGCCTCGCCCGAAGGGCCAGCCCGTGGAATTTTCCGTCCCGGAAAGACTTGATAGTCCGACGTTATCGTACCCTCGAAGGTCCGGGAGCATTTCGGGATAATTGATCAAAAATCGTCGTTCGCCGCGCGAACATTATTCTCTAGCCCTATGTCTCAGTGATTTTACAAATTTCTTGTAAAAGGACCTCTGGATCCGACTGAGAGTTGTATCCTGGCCAGAGAGCATCCTTACAAGTGGCGCGCGAGCAGGGACATTGAGGCTAACTAGAGCAACACCAAAGTGGCCTAAAGACCCACTAAGATAAAGATCTTTATCCCGAAGGATCGCGCCCCTGCGGAGTGTTACAACTGTGAGAGCAAAAGAAAAGGCAAAGGAAAAGGAAAAGCAAAGGAAAAGGAAGAAGGTTCACGTATCACAACAAACCATGGCCAATACGAAGGAGTCCGACGGCGAGTACGAGGAAGCCGATTCGATAGAAAATCCAGGCGTAGGAGTACGATGGATTTATGCCCGGCGTAAGGATGAGTTAGCCGCTCTAGCACTCGAGTTCGGGTTTAGCGCCGACGGCACCGTAGCAGAAACGCAGAAGGCGTTCGCTACACTCGTAAGCACTGGATCGTTTCCAGAATCGGTGTGGAAACGACTCGCTCAACTACAGGAGCAGTACAGTTCGAGAGCCGTCACTCCGAACCGCCTAGGAGGCGACAAAGGGTTCATGCCGGGAGCCAAGATAACCCAAGTTGACCAGAGTCAGGCTCCATATTTCGCCGGTCATAGTTCTCCCGGAAGGCTGACAAGCTATCGAGGTGTCCATCCCGGCACGTCACGAGATTTTATCGCCTCATCCCTCGGAAATCATGGCGTGTCGAAGCCGCCAGAGTCAGAAGTTCCACTCATTATCACTCTTCCTCGTCATTTACTAGCCGAGCGAATGCATAAATGGAATCTACGATTCGACGGGACGTCGGACCCGCTGACCTTGATCGCTGAACTTGAAGAGAAGATAGCAACCTACGGAATCAACCAGGAGGAAGTACCCCGCGCCATGTCAGAGATTTTGGAAGGTAGGGCAGCGCGATGGTTCCGCACGAGCCGCTTACAGACAGCTACGTGGGCAGAGTTTCGCACCGAGTTCTTAAGTTTCTTCCTGCCCCCACGTTACTTCGAGCGACTAGAGGACGGAATCCGAGCTCACATCCAGGGAGCGGATGAGACGTTTAAGGAATATTTGGTCGAGTTGAGGACCAAGATGCAGCAAGCCGGATACCAAAAGGAAGAAGAACTCTATCAGATCTACGAAAATATGGCACCGGAATATCGTCTGTATATAAGACGTCACGAGTTCGCGACGCTGGAGCAATTAACCCAAATGGCAACGGAATACGAAAGTGTGAGGCAGCTGACGTCGAGTCGCACAGGTATTCCTAGGACGGCGACTGCAGACCGGGATAGGGCCAACGCCCGTCTGACGCCGAACCCCTTTCGAGGCCACGGGGTACCCGTTCAAGGAGGGAATGCAACTCACCGAATGATCAGACAGCCCCTCTCGAACGTCGACGTACAGCGAGCTTGTAGTAGATGTGGAGAAGTCGGTCACTTTAGGCGGGGTTGTACTAACCCACGTCTGAACTTTTGTTGGGACTGCGGTCGAAGGAACACATTGACCGTCGACTGTTGTCGCCGGGATACCCCGGGAAACGAACAACGTCTTCGCCGAGATGCGGGCGCAGCGGAGACGAATGCAGTAACAGCCCGACACCGAGAAACCCACCATTAAGGATAAGCAACGGACTGATCACTGCTTCCGTGCAGATCGGAGGCCGATGGGTGGATGCCACGGTGGATACAGGAGCGTCGAGGAGCTTTGCGAGTGAAGGGTACGCTCGTATGGTAGCAAGACCTGAGGAGATGCAGGAGATCATCACTACGATAGCGTTGGCTGATCGGTCAAGCCTGGCAGTGAAGAAGCTATGGCGTACTCGCGTGGAGTTAGCTGGCACGCGAGTGTGGATGCCATTCTTGGTGATGCCAACCATGTTGGATCGCGTGATATTAGGTATGGATTTCTTGGCGGCAATGGGAACACGGATACAGTGCGGAGAAGCTACCTTAAAGGTAAAATTGCGCCCGTCGGTGGAAGACCCCCGACTGCGGCCGAGGAAAGTCGATCGGATGTCATCAGAGGATACGAACTCGGAAATACTCGAAGGAAGGAGTATGGCGGTTCTAGGGCGTCAGGAACCCGACGATAAGGACACCAGGTATGCAGAGCAGAGTGAGGTCCCCGCACACAACCGGATCATGCGTCAGATGGCCCCATCAGGAGAATTAAAGAACGACGGAGGAGACGGGACCGGGAGGCACGACGAACCGGGAAGGGCCTTGGAGGACTTTCCAGATGAAATCGACGAAGCAGAGGGCGAAGAACCGACGGCGGAAGAGGATGATCTGAGACCCGACCAGCGGGAATTCATCACTCGCGAGTTGGCGCTTTTCAAGGAGCTTCAAGGTGTATCACACGTGGCGGAGCATCGGATTATAATGCGGGACGATAAACCCTTGAAACAAAGGTACTACCCAAGGAATCCGGCAATGCAGAGCGTGATCGACGCCCAAGTGGACGAACTACTCCGCGAAGACGCCATCGAACCGTCACGGAGTCCACATAGCGCACCCATAGTGTTGGTCAAAAAGAAGACGGGTGAATGGCGCATGTGTGTTGATTATAGGCAATTGAACGCTCACTCGGTACCCGACGCGTACCCCGTCCCCAGGATCAACCATATTCTGGAGAAGCTACGACAAGCCCGATACATTTCGACGCTGGACTTAAAGCACGGTTATTGGCAAATACCCATGGCCAAGGACAACCGTCAATTCACAGCCTTCACCGTTCCGGGCAGAGGCCTATACCAGTGGAAGGTCATGCCCTTCGGCCTTCACTCGGCCAGCGCAACCTTCCAACGCGCTTTGGATGGCGTGATCGGTGTGGACATGGAGCCGTTCGCCTTCGCCTATTTGGACGATATCATCGTTATAGGCGCCACGGAGCAGCAACATTTGTCCAACCTGGCCGAAGTCTTCCGTAGGCTGCGGAGGGCGAACCTGAAGGTGAATCCAAAGAAGTGCGCGTTCTTCAGGAGGAGGTTAGTTTACCTAGGCCACTTGATTAGCGCCGAAGGGGTACAAACCGACCCGGAGAAAGTGACGGCCGTTACCAACCTTAAGTCCCCTACCTGTCTCAAGGAGCTCCGGCAGTGGCTAGGCATGGCATCTTGGTATCGCCGGTTCGTCCCTAACTTCGCAACCGTGGTCCAACCGATGACGGCCCTGTTAAAGAAAGGTCGGAAGTGGTCGTGGGGTCCCGAACAACAGAGTGCGCTGGAGGAGGTGAAAAAGAGGTTAACCACCGCCCCCGTGTTAGGATGTCCCGACTTCGACAAGACGTTCGTGTTACAAACTAACGCTAGCGACGTGGGACTAGGAGCAGTCTTGTCACAAGAGATCGAAGGCCAGGAGAGGGTCATCGCGTATGCCAGCCGTCGACTCACGGCCGCGGAGGGCAATTATACGACGACGGAAAAAGAGTGTCTGGCCATTATATGGGCCATTAGGAAAATGAGGTGCTACTTGGAAGGGTATCGGTTCGAAGTGGTTACCGACCACCTAGCCCTCAAATGGTTGAACTCCATCGAAAGCCCCTCCGGTCGGGTAGCCAGATGGGCGCTGGAGTTGCAACAATTCCAGTTCGACGTGCGGTACCGCCGAGGCAAATTGAACGTGGTGGCGGACACGTTATCCCGGCAACCATGCGAAATCTTGCAACAGATGACCGAGGTGGAGACACCCTGTAAATGGATCCAAGGTATGCAAGTTAAGATAAGAGAGTGCCCCGAGAAGTTCTCAGACTACATGACGGAAAATGGACAACTATACCGGAATTTGGGACATCGAGCGGATGGAGGACTACTTCCCATGGAAACTGTGCGTCCCTGGTCCAAACAGGGCCCGAGTCCTCCGAGAATGCCACGACGCGCCCTCGGCTGGTCATTTGGGCGTCCGAAAAACCGTTTCCCGACTATCGCAGAGGTATTTCTGGCCCGGCATGTTTACAGACGCGAAGCGTTACGTCCAGCGCTGCGAGTCGTGCCAGAAGTTTAAAACCGCCCAGACGAAGGCGGCAGGCAAAATGCTAACCCGCGTAACAAGCGAACCGTTTGACGTTCTATGCGCAGACTTTGTCGGCCCGCTACCTCGGTCAAAGCACGGAAACACCATGCTCCTCGTGTTTCATGACATCTTTTCCAAATGGGTGGAGTTGATCCCGTTACGGAAAGCTACCACCGCCCAGGTTCAGAAGGCATTCCGGGAACGGATACTGGGTCGGGTCGGCATCCCTCGGAAGTTCGTCTGCGATAATGGTACTCAATTCACCAGTCGCACTTTGAAAGAGTATTTCAGCACGATAGGGGTAGAGGTCCAATATACTGCCCCATACTGTCCACAAGAGAACCCTACCGAGAGGACGAATCGGACTGTCAAGACGATGATAGCCCAACTCACCGAGGGAGACCAAAGTTCCTGGGACGAGCTGTTACCGGAAATAGCGCTCGCCATCAACGCAAGTGTATCGGACTCGACGGGATACAGTCCCGCCTTTCTGACGCAAGGACGCGAACCCAGACTCCCTACTATGTTATACGACGAGGTCACCCCTGGATCGGCAGTGATATCTAAGGACCCCGCAGGAAAAGCGTTCCAACTCAGAGGAATCTTCGACATCGTCAGATCCAACCTCCAGCGTGCTTCCCAAGAGCAAGCACGTCATTACAACCTTCGACGCCGTGAGTGGAGACCGAAGCTTGGCGACAAAGTGTGGGTACGCCAACATCCCCTCTCGAAGGCAGCCGAGGGTTTCGCCGCCAAATTGGCCCCCCAAATATGACGGTCCCTACACCGTAACGAGGTTCACGTCCCCTAACCTTGTTCTGTTGCGAAGCCCCGGGGAAAGACGTTCACGCTCCGCCAACATCAGCCAACTGAAACCCTATTACTCAGAGGACTTCGAGAATGCCGCCGCAGAAGAAGATGACGAGGCTACCCAGGGGACCGACACGAGAGGTTAAGTAGGATACAAGGTCATACGATGGAAGAAGTCATCGAGTTGCCGGATGGTTCCGACGATACCGAATCATTTCATCACGACCTTTCCGATCGCGACGAGTGGGTCGCGGAAGGATACAGCGGAGGAGATTCGGACACATCGGGGGACGAAGAGGGAGAGATCGCAGAGGACCAGGTTACCGACGATGGCCAAGGTGAAGAAGACCCACCCGGAGGCGCTGAGTCTTCCGACGACCAGGAGCCTGGGGGTACAGGTGGGTCGCGGTTTGCGGGCATGTGGAGCCCTAAACCCGACGAAACCCGACGACCCGATCGACCATCGGCAGCGTTCAACATCGAGGACGACTCCAGCAACGCGAGCGACAGCGACGAACGCGACGAGCCTCAGGATTACACGAGAGGTCGTCGCTCACAGGGGCCAGGGTATTACGCACCGCGAGGAGACGACGAACAGCCGTGGACCAGGCGAGATCCTCGAGGCGGTCACCCGCGATACACCGAGTCCCACCAACGTCCCTCCATTGAACACTCGTGTCATCGTACGGTCGAAGACCAAGTCAGCCGCTGGGAAGGGCATGTCGCGATGATGCGCATCGAGGTCAAGTCGGTCGTGTTTAAGACACCCTGGATACACGCCGAAGGTCCTTACGTGGACGAACCTCCATCACCACCGCTAACCCCCGCTCTGGATTGGGACGCGACGTTCCGTCCCCAGGCGGAGGTCCCGATGTCCCCCCGTCTCCGCCGTGCTCGCCGAAGAAGACCCGCGCGCAGGAGACGCAGACATCCCCGACTTGCTGGCAGCGTTCGCCGAAGCAGACCCGCGCCCGGTCTGTCTAGACGTCGCCAACTTGCCGACAACGCTCGCCGAGGGAGACTCGCGTCCAGGCGGTCCAGACATCCCCAGTCGGACTACGGCGCTCACCACGGGAGACCGGAGGGCAGGAGACGAAGCGTTGCCGCGTGAGTTCGCACCACGGGACTCACCACGTGAAATATTTTATGGAGTGCGAGTTGGCAACCGACAGCAACCGACGGGATAGAAGATCGCCCCCTGTTCCGTCGGGTATTCCAGAGCTCGGAGGCAGCAGAGGCCAGTACGGCAGACCCGGACCCGACGGGCGAGGCCAAGGAGGACGACGTTGCAGTCCAATTGACGTCACACCAATCCCCGATCTGCGCACCGCCAGGAGCACCACTGACCGAATGGGAGGACGGAGTCCTCGATCAGGTCTTGACCGAGATCCAGGGGACCGGTTGGGACGGGTCGTTCATGGAGGAGTTGACCTCATCCATAGCAACTCCGGAGGTACCCCGAGACGAGTTAGCCCCGTTACCTGAAGGTTGGATTGGGACGGGCGAACTGCGGCGATTGCCGACATCGGCCATTCGTCTGATCGCCGAGAGGGCGGCCGAACAAGCCGGACGAGGACATCGCGTTCGCTTCGCCGTTAAGGGACTGGATTGGCATTACGTCGTCACCGTGAAGAGAGACGGGCGGTACATCATCAGTCCCCGGTAGGAAAGGGGGGGGTGTGACGATCCCGCCTGACGGCTAGACCGCCACAATATATATTTAAGCAATAGTTATCTAAGTTTCACATTATTACCATTAGTATGTAAGAGATTTAAAATGAAGTATTTTAAGTTAGTAATATGTTAAGCGGTCTTATGGATTTTTGGGTATAAAACCAAAATAGGTCAAGTTTGGTTCCGTACCACCCGCCCGAGGTGGCAACCATAGAGAAAAATACTGGAAAATAGGGAAAATACCAAACCTTCCTTGGGGAGAAAGGTCCAAAAGGATGAGAGGGTCACACGGCGGTTTCCGGAAAGCTCTCGGCTCTTGGACTTCGAAGCGATCGGTCGCGTACGCGGGCAAAGTAAAAAAATAAAGGAAACACGTGCGAAAGGGAACGCGGTCGTTAAGAAATAAGGTTAGTGAATCAGTGTGATCGGCGCAGTGAAACACAGGGACGTTTTAAAAACCAAAGAATTAAATTGAGTGAACTCGTACGGAAAGGAACGCCAAGCCGGATTGTTGTGCATTTTATTTTTACTCCGTACCCCTTTGTTCCCCCAGTGATTCAGGCCGTTAGCGACTGACGACCCAATTGGAGGCGGTAAATTATTTCCACCATATACATACACATTATCCCGATCTACTGAATTTCACCCACTAACCTGCCTGCGTAGTGAGGCGGAAGATCCCCTCATTCTCCTACTTAATCCCCCTCCCCCGCGAAGTGGCAGATCCCTTCGTGCCCTACTAACCCCCGCGGCGAGACGGAAGATCCTCTCACGCATCCCCCTCTAATATCCTACCGCGAAGTGGCAGATCCCTTCGTGTCCCACTAACCCCCGCGGCGAGACGGAAGATCCTCTCACGCATCCCCCTCTAATGTCCCACCGCGAAGTGGCAGATCCCTTCGTGTCCTACTAACCCCCGCGGCGAGACGGAAGATCCTCTCACGCATCCTCTCCTCGTATCCTACCGCGAAGTGGCAGATCCCTTCGTATCCTATTAACTCCGACGGTGAGATGGAAGATCCTCTCACCGGCCCCTATTAATCCCACATCTTAACGGAAAGGCAGATCCTTCCGACTAATCAAACTTGTTTCCAGCCGGCCAACCACGATAGAATCCGGCTGCGGCCTCGCCCGAAGGTCCAGCCCGTGGGATTCTTGGCCCCTCGAACCACGTATCTCGGCCAACCACGATAGAATCCGGCTGCGGCCTCGCCCGAAGGTCCAGCCCGTGGGATTCTTGGCCCCTCGAACCACGTATCTCGGCCAACCACGATAGAATCCGGCTGCGGCCTCGCCCGAAGGTCCAGCCCGTGGGATTCTTGGCCCCTCGAACCACGTATCTCGGCCAACCACGATAGAACCCGGCTGCGGCCTCGCCCGAAGGGCCAGCCCGTGTAACTTTTCGTCCCGGAAGGATTTGGTGGCCTGACGTTATCGCACCCTCGAAGGTCCTGGAGCACTTCGGGATAATTGACCAAAAATCGTTGTTCGCCGCGCGAACATTACTCTCTAGCCCTATGTCTCAGTGACTTTACAAATTTCTTGTAAAAGGACCTCTGGATCCGACTGAGAGTTGTATCCTGGCCAGAGAGCATCCTTACAGTTTTTATAATAACTTTGCACTAGTTTTATACATATCACTAATTATCATATACTATTTTATTTTCTGTTTATAGCAATAAGATTTCCTTTATTACACTACTCCAGTATTTTTAGTTATTTGTTTTTGACTTTTAAGCTGTTTTTTTCCGAACTCGGGCAAAACACGTCTGCAGTCTCCGGGTACGACTCAAAAAGATAAATAATAATTGCCCTATAATAATAATTAAAGAATGGGGTCACAATTTTTTGTACGAGTTTAAGCAAAAGCTTAGATACTGCGATGAGACCTTGTATAGACCACTAAACCTTATGCGTAGATACATCTTACTTCTCTCTCACTTGAAATCCTTGCAATTTCTCCCAATCTATCAGATGTCAGTCTAAATATTAAGTTTGTTTAATGATTTTATGCTGATATCTAAAATTAATAAAATATTTATACCAGTAAAAGTTTAAAAACTGATCGTTTAATTCCCCGGGTACTAACTTTAAGAATAAAATGGTCTTTAAAAGCTTTTGTTAAAAACACGATTAAACAAAAAGGAACCAAACTTCGGAAACTTGTAGTTTAAATACCCCTACAGATGTTACAAAAATTAAATATTGTATTTTTCGAAGTTTAAAAACAAAGGATCTAGGTAGATTTGTCGTTGTATTTTTTATCATTGATATTACAGATTTATACGATATCGTCATCAGAATTTAATAAAAGTAAAATCGTAATTTTGAAATTACTAAATATTGCTTTTTTTCTCATTGGAGGTGATTGGAATGCGCACCTTTGATCATATTCCGCTCCTGATATATTTTTTCGTGGCTGCCTATACGATCGTCACCAAATCCAGTCTTTTTCCCGGGGCTCGCATTTTAAAAGATTCAGTGCGCAACTTACTGCTCAGACTCCGGAGCAACCTTCTCTTCTTTCTGTGGACAACGAGGATTCCTTCGATGACGTCTTAGTGGAACAGATCCATCAAGCTGCCCCTCCTCCATGAAGTATACCTATTCCTCCTCCTTCTTGGGCTTATTCAAAGCCAGAAATTACTGCCTTGGCCAGAAAGGTCATGCACTTCGCCGTGTCTGGATGAGGACGAGGCATACCATCGATATGGCAAGGTGGAAGGCTACTGTATCAGAGCTAAGGAAAGTCCTCCCTTCGGCCAAGTCAGAATTTTTTATAGACAAGCTCAGTGCAATTGATCCTAACCAGAATTACGGACTTGCGCTCTGTAAATGCACCAGCAACCTTAAAAGACAGCCTTTTCAGAGGTTTTCCCTTAAACGTGGTGATGGGACTAGGGCCCACAGTGATTCCGAGATTGCTGAAGTATTTGCTGATGATCTTGAAAATCGCTTTACTCCATTTGAATTTGCAACAGGTGAAGAAGTCCAGACTACAATCTTTAGGTTAGATCTTTCATTTGGTGGTCATATAAAGCGACTGGTTACTACTAAAGCTCCTGGCATGGACGCGATTGATGGCAAAGTTGCAAAGGCTCTGCCTAGCTCTGTCATTGCACAACTCTGTCTCCTCTTTAATGCTTGTCTGGACCTTGGTTATTTTCCATTACCTTCAAAACGAGCATTAGTCACAATGGTGGCAAAAAAATGAAAAGACCCATGTTGCCCGGAATCTTATAGGCCGACAGCAAACTGTCCACTTTCTCCAAGATTTTTGAGCGGATCATGCTTAGTAGACTTCTAGCCTTTGAAGACACACTTCCGAACCACCAGTTTGGGTTCCGTAGTCGTAGTGCTATTGAGCAAGTGCACAGAGTAATTAACCATGTTCTGGGGGCTTTCGAAGACCACACATACTGTTCAGCCGTTTTTCTCGACGTTCGACAGGCCTTTGACAGGGTTTGGCATGAAGGACTGTTCTACAAGCCAATGCCGCTTTTGCCTGAAAGGCTCTGGAATCTCATAGTATCGTTCTTAGATAATAGGGAGTTTGCTGTTGATATTCGTGGACACCGTTCTGGACTTCGCCCAATTCTTGCTGGTGCCCCGCAGGGATCCTGTATACAATTTACACTTCGGATCTTCCAAACCCAGTTGCTCGTGGTACACTCCTGGCCACATATGCAGATGACACTGCATTTCTTGCAGCTCCACTACGTCTGCGTCCCGACGTGTCCAGACATTCTTAGACGAATTTCAGTGCTGGGCCTCTCGATGGAACATTGCGCTTAATGTTGACAAAACCCAGCATGCCACTTTTGCTCTCCACCCTGGCCGTTCGCGTAGCCTTTACATTGATGGGAATAGGCTCAAGCACGAAGATAAGGTGACGTACCTCGGAGTTACCTTAGACCGTCGCCTTTGTTGGAAGGGACAAATTGATCGAGTTTGTGGATCAGCAAGAACAAAACTTGACAAAATGGACTGGCTCCTTCGTCCAGGTAGCGGCCTTGAAGCCAAGGTGCGGCTTTTTAAGGCCATTGTCCTTCCAACTTTCAACTGGGGAATCACTTGCTGGGCACGGCCTGTGATTCGTCACTAAAAAGGGCATTACAAAGGCTCTCAGGAGGATGCTGGGGGTGAAGTGGCACCATTATGTAGAAAACCGAGTTTTGTTCCAGGACACGGGAGTGCCGACGGTAACGGAGACGATTTGTAAATCCTCAAGTCGATACCGGGAACTGTCTGGCAAGACATCTTGCAACACCACTGGGTCGACGGCGTCTCCGCAGACGACACCCGGCAGACTTATGGATTCTCGACCGTGACAGACACGGTCGTCTTCAGTAATTACACATCCTTATTAACTTTTGATCGGCTATGACCACACCTGATTTGCTTAAGAATGGAGCACCCGCTACCCACTTTTTTTCGGATCTTTAGAAATAATTCGTCAATACACGAAAACAAGGTCCATCCTTGTGTGTCGTGTTCAAGAATCTATAAAAAAAAAATTTATTTATTTTAGACCGGCAGGCAACGCAATTCAATTTTTTATTTATTATCCAACCTGATAGCGACCGTAGCACAAACAATTCTGATGAACTCTGAAAAATTGGAAAGATAAAAGGTTTTTTGCTTGCAACCTTGTTTTTCGATCTAAGTACTAGGCTTGACTGGATGAGACTCCGCAGACTTGGGGTTTCCTGTGTATTGTTTGATCCAAAAAGCATTTTGCTTTGACAACACGATTTAAAATATAACATTTTGTATTCTTTTCGCTGGGGCCTAGTAAACGTTTACTCATAGTTTATTCTGGAGGTTGGCAACGCGATGTAATTTTCTGGTCTTTATTTTGTCGATCTGAGTACCAGTGTAGAAGAGTGTCAGCCAGCTATTTGCCTCTCGTTCAGTCACTTAGCTGACGAACGGATCTAATGGGTCTGATTTAAAAAACTTTAGAAGCGACTCTTAATCTTAAATTTTACATAAAATTATTTATTAGTTCTATTATTCAAACACAACTTTTGAGTTGTCTTTATTTTGTTCTCTAGGAACAACTGCAACCCTCGACAGACATATTTGGTATAACACTTAAAACCAGATTATGGTTGTCGTCAAAATATAACAAACTTAAGGAACTCATTTTCGTGGGCGAGCAACACGGTGTGGCCGACGTCGTTAAGGCTGCTAAATGTGTGTGGGGATATTGCTCTAAGTACCCAACTTTGCAAGCTCCACTGCAGAAGTATGCATCAAATGACGTTGGTGCTACGACAAAATGCCATCCAAAGCTGGTAAAGTTAACTTTAAGTGGATATCGACAACATCGCATGTCACGATCATTCTCCGTGCAGTCCATATATACGCTGCGCTTTCTTCGATGCTTTTTTGTGATCCAATTTCTATGTGAACTCTCTGAAATATAGACAGTTTTAAATAATATATTAAACAATTATAATAAATGATAAATGGCAATAGTTCAATATATTTGGATCAATTTGGATAAAAAAAGTGTAAAATCGAAATGTATTATAATTTTAGTCAAAAATTTGCAACACAGTGAAGGAGAAATTTCCCACCCTATAAAGTATATATATTCTTGATCAGCATCATCAGGAGAGTCGATCTAGCCATATCCGTCTGTCCGTCTGTTCGTTTCTACGCAAACTAGTCCGTCCCTTAGTTTTAAAGCTATCTGCTTGAAACTTTCCAAAAAGTTGTTTTTCTATTGCAGGTAGTATATAAGTCGGAGCGATCCGGATCGGGCGACTATATCATATAGCTCGCATAAGAAAAATCGGAAAATTTTTTTTTTTTTAATTTTTAAATTATTTTTTTTGTTCTTTGCTATTTGATAATATTTAAATATTAAGGATTTAATTAAATTAAAGTCAGACAACAATATCATATAGCTGACATAGAAATGCAGCGAAAAGTCGACATAACTTCATTGTTTTTAGCATAGAAATCTAAATGTAGTAGATATGTAACAACTGCAAGGGCGTGCCGAACTTTGCTTCCTTTCTTGTTTAATGCCGAATCGGTAACCAACAGAATAATCTTTTTATTAAATTAAGAGGTTTCGTACCAATGGATTCTTTGATGTGTTATCAGTAATCACAACTAATGGCTTCATCCATTGATTAGAATTTCCTGTGTATTATTTGACCCCAGATCGCCAAACAGAGATTTTAAATCAACGTTAACCCATTGGCCAGGTCCTGACGGAATACTTTGCCGAAACTCAAACATTTTGACTTTATGAGTAAAGCTTGTAGTATTTGCCCGCTTCGCAGCACGGTGGATGGTCACAACAATTTCTTTACTTGGCTGGTTTTTAATCTCTTCAACGAGTTCCGGTTGATGGCTGTTTATCCAGTCCCACCCACGTAAATATAAATGAAGCGTTGCGTATGATAACTCCGAGTAGGTGCTGTCAATTTTAAACCGAAGAACATCGCCTTTACGATTGTGTCGGACATGTGGTTGAATTTCTAAAAGAACGAAATAAAAAAAATAAAATCATAAAAGTTGTAATTATTTATATTAAAATTTAAAATTAATATATTAAGTTTGTTCTTCAAAAAAGAAAATATCGGTATTATTGCTTTGCTACTAAAACTTAAAAAGAGCTTACAGATGCCCCTCTAGGAATTTTATAATTTTGGCTAGATTGTGTAAAGCAATCAGTCTAAAATTTCGCCCACAGTAAAAGAAGCATTTCCGACCCTGTTAAATATATATATTTTTGACCAACATAATCAGGCGACACGATTTAGCCAAGTTCGTCTGCTTGTCTGCCTATGCTTTTCGACGCCAACTCAGTTGTAGAGCTATCTGTATGAAACTTTCCCAAAAGTGTTTTTTCTATTGCAGATAGTAAGATGCCTATAACAAATAGTTGCCAAAGGAACAGTCGGAACTAAAAATAAAAAAAAAATGATTAACTATTTGTTTTAAAACATATACGCTTGTACTCTAGTCATTTTGTATTTGTTCCAGAAATTCGGTTTTAATATAGCAAATGGTTAGAAAAGAAAATGCTCTACTCTTATCCAATTAATTGTTCAAATTAATATAAATAAAAACGTAATTAAATTCCGGTCAAACAGATAGTTTTTTTAAAGCTGTTATTGTATTATTGTATGATTTTGTCAATATCTAAGTACAATTAATCCGATACTACTTCATAAAATATATAGCAATTCCATCTTGTCGTATTTTAATTTCCAATTCCTTTTTTTACTCATGCACCCAAATTCATATCTTTTCGTGATTGATATCAACAATCATTTCCATTCACGCAATCTCATTTGCAAGTAGTTGTACAAGTCCATCTAAATAAAAACATACTCCAATTTCATAAGTAAATTATACCCACAGTTACAAAATATTATGTTATAACAAATTAAATAATCATTTTTCCTATATATGCTTTATTTATTGAATCTTCTTTATATGAGACTAACAATAAGTATATCAAATCTTAAGAATATAACTTAACTTACAGTCATGTAGACTGAATTTAGACTAACGGGCCCTAATATTTATTGCCGGGCTGGTAGATCGTTTTAATGCAGACGAGTTCTGTTCGAAACCCGAGTTAGGTTCCTTGCGAGATTGTTTGGGTGCAGTGTAAGCTTGTTATGGTAGGCCGCTTTTTGCTTTGCTATTTCATATTTGATCGGTGGTATGCCCAGATCCCTGTGGATGTTTATGCATAAGTCCACACGCGGTCGAATGCTTGGGAGAAATCGAGGAACATAGCTCTACAACATTCAATGTTCAAAGGCGGTGACATCTTTCTCGATGGTTCCGTGGCTTTCTCAAAAGCCGGCTTGATGTGCCGGGATTACATTTTGAGCTTTTAGAATTGGTGTTATTCGTGAGCAGGCATTTTTATAATAATTTTGACAGACACGATAATAAACTTATTGACCTGTACGATGGAGAAATTGTGTGGTTTTTTCTAGGCTTCGGTATCACAAAACTTGGGTACTACCCAAAAAAATGGAAAAAGTATTTTGTCATAATGAGACAGTTTTGTGATACCGTTAAATAATTGCATATAACATCCACTGCACAGTTTGGAAGTTCATTTATCATTTTGGGGGTTATTAGGTATCCTCCTGGAGCCTTTTTTGGTTGCAATTGCTTCCTAATAATACTAACAATTTCAACAGCTGGAAAGACAAATGGCTTGCTTGCAATATCAGTGCGAAGAGACAAATATCAAAAAAGTTAGTGGCGACATTTGGCTGATATTCATTTCGTATGTGTAAAGCAAATATTTCGACTCTGTCTTCGTCGCTGCGGTTCCAAGTACCCTAGGAGTTTCTAATCGGAGTGACTGATTCAATCGGAGAGCTTAAATTTGGGTGAGCTCTCAGCAAATGATGCTTTGTACTGGTCGCCGACAGTTTCTTGATGTACCGGCGCTGCGCAAGCTCCTCTTCTTGCTTGAGGGTTTTGGTGAGTCTGCGGTTGGCTTCATTAAAGAGTTGCTTCGAATGGGGCGATCTGCAGGATTGCCAAGCGCGTCGTAGACGTCGTTTTTCCCGAACCAGTTGTTCGATTTGCCGATTAGTTTTGTATTGGTTGCTACGCACGAAAGTCCCTTCTGGTGTTGAGATTTTGGCTGCTGCCACGAGTACTGACTCCAGGGCATCAGCACAGAAGTCGATGTCGTACTCTATGTTTAACTGTGGTGTTAGTTCAATGTGGCGCTTACTAAATTTCTTGGGATGTTCTTGGTCACAGCGAAGTCAATTAAGTGCGGGAGTTTTCTGGGGTCAGCTGGCCGATATGTGGTGCTGCCAAAGGAGACATAGTCGAGTTTGTTGCTCAAGTTTATAATTGCTTTATACAGTTGTCTTCCTTTGGGGGTCACAAGTCATGATCCCCAGTGCGTGCGCTTGGCGTTTAGTCTCCTCCTGCTATAAACCGATCTCCGAGTGAATTGAAGAAGTCCAAGAACTGCTATCCAGTTATTGTAAAGCGCTGTCGGCAATAGACAGCGGCTGTGGTAATACTGCCGTTGCCTCATTGTAATTTTAAGTATCTGGTAAAAGTGGTGTTTGATGCGTTCTCTGATTAAGATTCCGGTTCCACCGTAGGCCTTATGATCCGGATGATCTGTGCAATACAATGTGTAACCTCTTATTTGGAAGTTGTATTTACTTGTAAGATGCATCTGTGCCAGCAGTATTACATCTATGCGGGTTATTATGCTTAGGGGCCCAAATGAAGATCTGGCTGCTTTTGCAAAGAAAACATCAGGTGAGGTTTGAGATTTCACTTACCCATTTTGTGCATTCTGAGAGCGTGCAGATTTTGCTTGTTGAAGCCGACTAAAGAATCGTTATAGACTGGGTAGCCTCTGTAGCTTACTGTATGGTTTTCTCCACAGTTAGCGCATTTTTCGTCTTTGGGTCTTCTTTGCTCCTAGGGCACGGTTCAGAGTTCTAGAAGCCTCCACAAGCTACGCAGACTGATCGAATTGATTGTTTATTGATTATTTTCAACATCCGACAAACAGAGGAATCTGTTGCTACGAGATGTTTCTAGTAGTTCCTTTTATTTCCAACCATTTTATTTTGCGGGATAAGTTTCCCATTAATTTGGATGTAACGATGCATGCCAGTCTGTATAGCTGTACCCGTTTGTTGTTGTTTGTTATTGCCCATATTGGCACTCGAACTTACAGTTGGTGCTGTAATTTTATTCGCCGCTTCAGAAGTTGACAACGCATTCGATATCACGTTGTTAATATCACGTTGCTGCGGTTGCAGAAATTAACGAGGTCTCAGCGCTCGTGGCTCGTGAGCTGTGAGAGGTAGATTGGAATAGGATTCTACACTGCAAGCTCCATGAAGCGGGAGTTTGGTTGAGTAGAGAGAACAAGACTGTGCTCTTGCACTGTCAGTAGGGCTGAGTTGGTCTTTGAAGAAGCTCTTTCTACTTTTAAATAAATACGGAGCTTCTACGCTCATTTTTTGAATCGCCGCTAATGAGATATTATTCGTGGCACTTCTTTTTTTATTTATTTTGCACATATTTTCTTTAAAGCGCTAATGATTATTTTACTCGTTTTATTATTATTTTTATGTTCCACTCGCGCAAAACACGTCTGCGCTCTCCAATTAACAAGAGAGAACGCTATAGTCGAGTGCCTTGACTATTAGATACCCGTTACTCAGCTAAACAACTAAATATAAATATGCCTTCTTTGCCGGGCAATTGCAACTGTGTACAATGTAAATACATACATATGTATGCTTACATACATACACACATACGCCATTGTTTGACTCAGACCTCCAATTTGGCTAACTTGATTTGATTTGCATAGTTCTTGGGATATAGTTCGGTATTGACAAATGAAGACCATCGCAATTTCCTTTAATAGAAATCCTTATCGAGAATTAACGTTGACTCTGTTGAGCACCTTGGCCAGCTGTTCCAAAGTCATCCGTTAGATGGCGCTATTGGTACCACGGGCCATGAAAGGCGGAAATGTAGGCGCTAGCCAGGCTTAAGCGTTTAATGGGTTTTTGGGCGTTAGAGTGGCAAACTTTTATTAGGCCAATCGATAGGTATTGACGAAACAAATACATATCAATTAAAATTTTCATAAAAGCAGACAGACAGACGGACAGACAGACGGACATGGCTAGATCGACTCGGCTAGTGATCCTGAACAAGAATATATATACTTTATAGGGTCGGAAACCTGTTACATACTTTTGCACGAATACAATATACCCTTTTACTCTACGAGTAACGGGTATAAAAATCAATAAATACGAAAACTTAAACTCGCTATTAAATTAATGCTTTATAACAGGTACCTTAACATGTGATATTTAATATTCGCCTGCTTAATATAATATTATGATATCAAAGCTATTCTCATTATTATCATTAGGTATTTATTATTGAGTAGGTGGGTACTTTTATAGTATACTAGAGCACCCGGCGAACTTTGTCTCGCCCCAATTTCACGACTTCATATAACCCCAGAATAATAATAAAATAGTGGTAATTCAAATTTCATAAAAATGTATTTGACTTGTCAGAGGAGAGCGATGTGATGAACAATATTTTTTGTTTTGTTATCCGGTGCAAAAATAAATAATGATGACGGCTTTCCCACATGCGAAAGGGCTACGTATAACTGCCCATGTGAAAAACATTGATATTCCAGATTAATTCCGCAGACATCCAACGATTGGCCTGCGATTTATTGATTGTCATCGCAAATACCAATCGAACTGGGAACTGAATCCTCTTGAATTGGAATGGAAGATCTGTTGGAATAATCGGAATTCGTGGGATAAGAACTTCCTCCCCTTTAAATTTGCCCTTAATAATCGTCGCATGAATCACGTTGATCATCAGTTTTTTAACCGACAACAGCGTACCGTTGCATAATCTCGGATGCATTATAATAATTGATCCCACTTTCAGTTGCGGCGGTGTTTCTGGAACATCCAGTGAGTTCAAAAATTCTGTCGGATAGTTGGTCGCTTCATCCTCGTCGGTCACGCTGTCAACGGAAACTGTTTGATTGGGCTGAATTTCCATACAGTAGCTCTGGTGGATGAGCCAAAACGGGCAATTTAATTTTGTCACCTGCACAGCATAAACCGGGGGTTTCCAATCCAAACTTCAGTGCATTGCAATGCTGACATACATACGACAGACAATGAACCAATAACAACGCAGCTATGATCTTTGTAGGGTGTTTCGGAATTGTATGCGAATGCAGCGCGATTTAAGTTTTCATTTGCGGCTGATCTTCTTCTACTCACATTTTGTCGGGCTTGAGGTGGTCTTTGTGCAGCGCGAAGCTGTGCAATTCAAGCACGTGCCGATGCATTTATTTCTGCACGTACCTCTTGCGTTCGATTGTTACGGACATTCTGAGAATGTATCGCATTGCGCCGTCCAAGACTTGATCTAAAAGCAGGCATTATTTCCTATTAAAACTTTGGCAATGTTCCGTTAACTCGATTTTTTACAGTTTTATGTACAATAATGAAGGCAATATTTCCAAAGACTGCTGTTTTAACAGTTTTATGTACAACAATAAATACATCTCTTGAGCCGATAGCGACTTTTCCGGCAGGTTTTGCAAAATGTTCTTATGTATTAACCTTCTTCTGGCAATTACAAACAACTGAACAAAAATTTGAGCCAAATCGGCCCAGCCATTCTCTTGTTTTGCGATGGCGTACATTTTTTGCACCATTGTTATATATATAAATTTTATAGTTTTTCTAAAAATTTGAATGTAATGTGGTAAATTGTTTTTATTTGAAAGTCCAGATAAGCGTCTAACCAATATTTTTTAGTATTTAAAAAGTGCAGGAAAAATTTCAGATCAGAGCACTTGATGGTGTCTCCAAATAATTTGAAATATGTAAATACTGTATCAGGAATAGTTTGTCTCTTTATTTTAATTTATTTATTTCTCACACACGTCGTCGTTACTTTCTGGTTCGATCGAGAGTGAGCTTCGCTGCACGCAGGCAGCTCTCTCTGGCGTTCTCTTGAGAGAGAGGGATAGCACCTCTCTTGATAGAGATAGCCACTGCTCTAATAATGTGGCCAGCTTATATATATTATACTTGGCCTGTTACAACTCGGCCATCCTGGCTTTGAGATAGCCCACTATCTCGGCGTTACAACATATCTTAAGCTAAGTCTTAGAAGTAGTTAACAATTTTGTACAATTTTTTCTTACAATTTCAGTCTTATTATTAATATTTTTATTCTATTTAATTGATTAAGATTTATTTTCATCTTTTATCCAATGCCTAATATTACTTGCGCTCCAAACACCTTGGTATGGATTCCGAGATAACTGAAACCCGTCGATGTCCTTTAATAAAAATCTGTCATTTCTTAAAACTTTTCCAATAATGTATGGTCCTTTGTGCTTCGGTATAAGCTTTCTCGAAACCCCTGCAGTACTATCAAAATTCTTTACCATGACATAATCTCCTTCTCTATATTCTGTATTAATCTTCCTTTTCGCATTGTAATAGGCTTCGTTTTTTGTTTGAGATTTTATTTGGTTTTCTTCCGCGTTCTGCCTAATCTGTTCTAAATTTTGTCTATTATCTTCAATCTTTTCTTCCTCTCCTAATTTTTCCTTTAATTCATCACTATTTTCTCCTCTCTGAGCTATTCCAAATAAGGTTTCACTAGGAAGCTGTTTGATGCTGCTATGAAGTGTATTGTTTAACGAGTACTCCACTTTTTCAATAATTACATCCCAATGTAATCCTCTCTCTGGTTCCGATAGTTTTGCAATCATCGGTCCCAAACTCCTATTTACTCGCTCAACTTGCCCATTAGCCTGTGGTGACCCTGTAGCAATTTTAATGTGCTTTATGTTTCTTTCCTCGGTAAAGTTTGTAAAATCCGTTGACGTAAAACAACTCCCACGATCCGAAATAATACACTTTGGTCTGCTGTATGACCGAAAGTAGTCTGTTAAAGCACTCATAACTTCTTTTGTATTCGTTGTTTTTGTTGTATAAAGCCTAACAAACTTCGTGAATGCATCTATTACCACTAAGATATGCTTTTTTACTCTACTATTATCTACTGGCCCATAGTGATCAATATGAATAACATCAAATGGTCTATTCCCTTTGGGGATACTGTGCAGCGCTCCCTCTCCTTTGCCTAATTTAGGAGAGAAAGCTATACACTTCAAACAGTTCTGAATGTGATCACAAACCTTTTGTTTCATGCCCGGGAACCAATAACTTTTACTAATCGCATCTAACATCTTATCCCTTCCAATGTGACCTAATTCGTCATGATATTTATACATCACGTGTTCCTCCATTCTATTTGGTACATAAAACAGTAACTTGTTATTATTATTCTTTCTATATATAACCCCGTTCCTCATTTCAAACCACTTATGCTCTCCGTTTTCTAAAATTTCCCTAATTTCTTGTACCTTACTATCTCTTGACTGACAAATTACCAAATTATTCTCAAACGTATTTGCCTCTATTATCATTACATTATTACATCTGCTAAGTGCATCAACATGCTGCATTTGTTATCCTGCCCTGTGTTTTAATTCATAATCGAATTCTTGTAATTCTAAAGCCCACCTTGCAATTCGTGGGTTTAAATCTATCTTATTCAACGTTAATGTTAGAGAATTACAATCTGTAACAATCTTGAACCGTTTCCCTTGTAAATATATCCTAAACCTTCTAAGTGCATAAATAATGGCTAACGTCTCTAATTCAAAGCTATGGTATTTAGCTTCAGTCGATGTTGATCTTTTCGAAAAATAAAAAATCGGATGCAACTTCTTGTCTTCCTTTCTCTGAAACAGTACAGCCCCAAACCCTAACGCACTCGCATCGCAGTGGAGCTCAATTTCATCCTTGTAATCATATAAAGCTAACACCGGGGCTGCAACTAATTTATCTTTCAACAGTGTGAAACAAGCCAACTCTTCATTTCCAAATTCAAACGTCCTATCTTTCCTCAGTAAATCATATAATGGTTTCGCCAATATTGAAAAGTCCTTTATAAAGCGGCGAAAGTAAGAACAAAGACCTAAGAAACTTTGTACAGCTTGCACTTTATTTGGCATAGGAAAGCTCTTTATAGCTTCTAATCCCCTCTCATCAGCTTTTATTCCTTCATTTGAAATTAGAAAACCTAAATATTTTACCTTATTTTGAAGAAACTTGCATTTATCCATTCTTAGTTCTAATTTATTCTCCACTAATCTCCTAAATACTTCTACTAATATTCCTAAATGTTCTTCAATACTCTGGCTTGCAATTAAAATGTCATCCATATATATTATCACCTTATTATCACGAATCATATCAGAAAAAATATCATTTACAAATCTTTGAAATACCTGGGGAGCCGTCTTCAAACCCATTGGCATTCGCAAAAACTCAAATTGCCCTAGCGGCGTTGTAAAAGATGTGTACTTCACTGACTCTTTGTTCACGAAAACGTGGAAGTACCCATTCTTTAAATCTAATTTTGTAAAAACCGATTTTCCCACCAATTTATCTAACAAATCGTCAATTAAGGGGATAGGATAATTATCTTTAGCCATAATTTTATTCAACCGTCTGAAATCAATGCACAACCTAAACTCCCCAGTCTTTTTCTTCACTAAAACGATCGGAGATGCGTATTCCGATTTACTACTCTGAATAATTCCTTTTTCTAAGTAATCATCTAACAATTTCTGTAATGCCTCTTTTTCATTATAAGACAGTCTTCTAGGTGCACAACTAAATGGTTTTGTGTTCTCTAAAATAATATTCAACTCACATTTAACTCTAGGACTTTCAGGTCGCAATACTTTAATATAATTTTCCTCTAATGATTCAATAAACTTCATTTGATCCTTATAACTAACCTGATCCCCGATATTGTAAGCCATTTCTTTAGTCTCATCTTCTAAAATGTTTATTTCTAACATTTCACTTTCAAAATTATCCTCTATGCTCTTTCCTAAACTACCTGAACCTAAAGCTTCTTCATACAATACATTATCTAAATCCTTCTCACCTAAATCATCATCGCCTAAACATATGTCAAAACTCTTCTCCCCTAAACCTGTACCTAAATTGTTCCCGCCTAAATTTTTACCTAAACTGTTTTTATCTAAACTTTTTTCACCTAAATGTGTACCTAAACTTTTCTCGCCTAAATTTTTACCTAAACTTTCTTCGCCCTCCGAATCGGTTTCAAATTTCCTAATTTCCATACAATTATTAGAAAGTACTTTATCTTCCGCTTTCTTCTCGACTTCGGTTTCAATACACTCTACAGTAACCATTTTCAGCGCATCTAAATCAATTTTTAAATCGCAAGCATCCATAAAATCTCTACCCAGCACAATGTTACATCCCATAGATTCGTCAGCCACTACAATTAAGTTAAACCAAATCTTTATTTCATTTTTAAATATAAAACATAATATTCTACCATAACTCCTTAATAAGCTTTTGTTTAGGCCAAAGTATTCCTCTTCTTGAGGTTTTAATTTAATGTTTACTGGTAAGTATGAACGTTTTATTAATGACACCGGGCTTCCCGAATCTATTAGGCATTCTGTAACAATGGGCTGGTTAGGATTTTCAATACTAAAAATTTTAAATAATTTTACATATTTATTCTCGACCTTCTTCTTGTTTTGGGGACATTCAACCAAGCGGTGATCTTTTGCGCCACAACTATAGCATGATCCTGGCGGTCTTATCGGCTTGGTGCATTCCCTCTTCCAGTGCCCTTTTGCGTTGCAGTTGAAACAACGTGTCTCGCTGTTTCCTGGATCCGTCCTTGGTGTTGCCCCTTTAGTTGTTGTTGCCCTTTTCGACAGCATGATGTCCGCAAAAGCACGAAGCATACGCTCCGGGCTATCAAAACATTGAAGCTTGGCCTGTGTACGCAAGCCTAGGGCTGGAATGCCCTCCACAAGTCCGTCCAAAAGCTCATCCACCTCCATGCTGACCTCTCGAGCAAGTCGACACTTTTCATCAAAGTAAAAAGCCAATTTTTCGGTTGGCATCCAGATACGCGCCTCAAACTTGCGCCTTAATGCAGCCTTCGATTCGACGCCCCCGAAAGCTAGCTGCAGTTGTTCAAGCAGCTCATTCGTCGGCTTGGCGAAACGTCCTTCATCCGCATGCAACCACTGCAAGGCACTGCCTTTTAACTTGCTGATCAGCAAGATACGTTGTTGCAAGTCTGAAAGGCTATATAGAGCCGATATATTGCCCCATTGAGCGATCCAGGATCGAACAGGCACTTTACCGGTGAAGTCCATCAACATTTCCTTGGCCATGTTAAATCCTGATGACGAAAACCCACCACCAGACGATGCCATTTCGTCATAAACGGCGCTGCCGTCGTCTCTGCCTCTGCCGCCATTTCCTTCTCTGCCACCGCCTTCTCTGCCACCGCTGTCTCTGCCGTCGCCGTCTCTGCCACCGCTGTCTCTGCCGTCGCCGTCTCTGCCGCCGTTGTCTCTGTCGCCGCCGTCTCTGCCGCCGTTGTCTCTGCCGCCGCCGTCTTGCTGAAACGCAATTTCGTCTCCGCCGCCTCCGCTGTTTCGCCGTTGCTCGTTCTGTTGAAACGCATTTTCGCCTCCTCTGCCTCCGTTATTTCGGTTGCCACCAGCGCTGTTGATCTGGTAGTTTAAGTTTTCTAGAATTTTCTGAGCCCTCGAAATTTCGGCTCGCAAATTTTCCAAAGTCTCAGCGTCCACTTCCAGCTCACTGCGATTCTCGTCAACATTTTCCAATTCAGCTTGCTCCACAAGGTTCTCGGGCGCCCTTCCGCGAATTTCTTCCGGAACGCTGCAAAGCCGAGCAAAAAGTTCCGATTTGGTGCCCTTCGTCGACAGATTTAGAAGCTCCAACCACTTTTTTAATTGGATAACTGTCACTTCCGATATGTTTATATCCATATTTATACCCGTTACTCGTAGAGTAAAAGGGTATATTGTATTCGTGCAAAAGTATGTAACAGCTAGAAGGAAGCGTTTCCGACCCTATAAAGTATATATATTCTTGTTCAGGATCACTAGCCGAGTCGATCTAGCCATGTCCGTCTGTCCGTCTGTCCGTCTGTCTGTCTGTCCGTCTGTCCGTCTGTCCGTCCGTATGAACGCTGAGATCTCGGAAACTATAAAAGCTAGAAGATTGGCATTTTGCATGCAGATTCTAGGAGTTCCTACGCAGCGCAAGTTTGTTTCAAAACGGTGCCACGCCCCCTTTAACGCCCACAATCGCTTATATACGATTTTAAAAATTTAAATATTTCGGAAAAGTAATGCAGTTTTATTGTGTTTATCAATACCTATCGAAATGTAGAAGAAATTTTTCAAATCGGACCATTCGTTAAAAAGTTATGCGTGATCAAAGTTTCTATCTCCATCTCCCTCGCACTCCTTTTACCTGAGTAACGGGTATCTGATAGTCGGGGCACCCGACTATAGCGTTCTCTCTTGTTTTATTTATTATTATAGGCGTTCTCAGTTGATAAAAAAAAAATTTTTATGAATCCCACTTCTGAGATTGTATCAGGAATAGTTTGTCTCTTTATTTTAATTTATTTATTTCTCACACACGTCGTCGTTACTTTCTGGTTCGATCGAGAGTGAGCTTCGCTGCACGAAGGCAGCTCTCTCTGGCGTTCTCTTGAGAGAGAGGGATAGCACCTCTCTTGAAAGAGATAGCCACTGCTCTAATAATGTGGCCAGCATATATATATTATACTTGGCCTGTTACAATACGGTGCACTTTAAATCTTGGAAATAATCCTTTTATTTACCTTGGATTTTACCGGCCAAGTTTAGTTGTTGATAAACACCATTTAGTTGTTGACATCAAGCTACAACAACTAATTGAGTGTTTGGCTGAAAAACAAACAGTACAAGCGGTAACTCTTCGAGCGAACTTCCAAAATTACACAACAAGCTCTTCACTGGTGAAGCTTGCACATAGGGTGGTCAGCATATAAAAACATTTTTGAAAGTACGGCTCACAGAAAGCATCATTTGACGGCAATACAAAAATTCCACTACTTTGCGGATTTTATCCGTCATATGCCTATAGCAGATGCAGCTTACGAGGATGGTGAGATTGAGCGTTATAACAGACCACGTCACAGTCTCAAGATTATGCTGGATACATATGTAAATTTTCATTATGTAATACCACATGAGGCATGATTGCACCATTTCGTCCTGTCGACAACGGGACCTTCAAGGCTGCAAGATCCAGAGAAAGTCGCGGTGAAGCTGAGTTGTATAAGGTTCAGTTATTACCTTTCAGAAAACCATGGCAAAGAAGTAGTAATGACCATCACATTAGAAGGTGGATCGAATTATCAACACAAGAACATATTTAGAGCATGAACCGATTGCTTAATAAATTATAAACATCTACTGCCGTAAAAGAACTCACTGATTACCCACAAGAATGGCCTTCTTTGAGTCGGTGAACGACTGAACTATTAACAATTACCCCTTTTTTGCTTCCGAAATCAACAATTTTTATCTAGGGAATTCTGACCTGCGTATGAAGCATCAAAAGTATTCAAAGTGATTTGGCCAACGTATTCACACAGGGCATCAATTTATGGCCGATCTTCCTTTCGCACTCAGGCTGAGATTACAGCGTAATCATTTGGCAATATATTTTTTGAACTTGCAAAATATTTTTTTATTTAACCAAAAATTAAATATTTTGCATTTAAATGCTTAAAATCAATGATTATCCGATCGTTCCACAATATAATATGGTCATCGATTGTATATAAATGTAAAACCGTAATTCCCTCGCCGCTCACGATATGTCCTAGGAACGACAGCTATTCTGGCCGAGCGGTAGTTCATAGTCGTCTTACACGATAGCTCGCCCTCTATTCGGGCATGTTACTCGGGCCTCTTCAATTGGATTGTGTCTACGTCCCTCCACATTCTTGATATTTGTAATTCGCTCCATTACCTGTGAAACGCCCTTGATTTTTAGCTCCTTGGTTGAGCCCTTGAGTCCTGGAGGATATCATCATAGTCGAAGCTAACGAGGAACTCGCCCTATGCTACACCGCTACACTTTAACCCCTGAACCGTCTGCCAGACTTATTGAAGTCCTAAATTAACCCGGTTTTCCTGACGCAGTCATTCCTTTAGTCCCTTACTATCCCTGACACCAAACTTGACAGCATTTTTGAAAGTTTATATATTTTGGTAAACTCTAGAACAATAAGCGAGACCTGAGTACTTAAAACAAAAAAAGAGTTTGCAATATATTTAAAATAACTGTAACGAACTTTAATTGCTCGCCACATTTTTCTGGGGCCGGCAAGGTGTATTGTCTAGAAGTTACAACTGAGTTACGCCTTTTATCGCAGACTGCAACAAGGGTCCGTACGCTTGATTTACCTGTCATCTAGTTCGATTACGAATTCACGCACTCGCTTTGGCTATAACATTATTACTTGCTTATCTTTACAGCGATCATTGCCTTTTGTAAGCTCTTGTTTTATATTGAGCTTCCAGTAGATCTTCCATTTACGGACAAGTCGAAGGTATTTGGCCTTATCATTTAGTTCAAGTGCAATAAGGAAACATACAATTCCTAGTGAATATACCGAGATATACCTGGCAGGACTTACACCAAGACCATAAAAGCTTGTCCAGTCTAATAGATATCAACGGATATCAGTCATACTGTCGCAGGGGTGCTGCGAGAACCTTCCCAGGAGGTCTTTTGTGACAAGTTTTAATCTATCTTCCAGCCAATTCTCGGAAGTTCCGAAATATTGCTGGTTCGAATCTATTAATGTGAATGACTAATTCTTTATGGCGACTAGTTAAGAGGCAAAATTCACGGGTCTATTTTTGTATATTTTCTTGAATTTTGCTTCATGTAGAAAAGAATTCAAAAGTGATAGTAATGTATATAATAATTATATCGTTTTTATACCCTTGCAGAGGGTATTATAATTTCGGTTAAAAGTGTGCAACGCAGTGAAGGAGTCATCTCCGACCCTATAAAGTATATATATTACATTATTGATCAGGATCGCGACCTGAGTTGATACAAGCACGTCCGTCTGTCCGTCTGTCTCTTTCTACGCGAACTAGTCTCTCAGTTTTAAAGATATCGAAGTAAAACTTTGCACACACCCTTCGTTCGTTTGCACGCAGTATATAAGTCGGGACGGCCGACATGGCAGCTGGCATATAACTGAACTATCGGAAATGCCATAACTTTTGTGTTTTTAAAGTTAGGAAGTTGGAATTTTCTATGGGTTTTATTTTTGGCCAATCAATCCGACCTACCAAATTTCAATTATATCCTACAGCTGCCATATAACGGCGGAAATGTAGGCGCTAGCCAGGCTTAAGCGTTTAATGGGTTTTTGGGCGTTAGAGTAAGCGTGGCAAATTTTTATTAGGCCAATCGATAGGTATTGACGAAACAAATACATATCAATTAAAATTTTCATAACATCATCAAAACTGTGGCCACAGCTTGTGGCTTGTGGGCGTCAAAGGGGGCGTGCCACCAATTTAAAACAAACTTGCGCTGCGTAGGAACTCCTAAAATCTACATGCAAAATGCCAATCTTCTAGCTTTTATAGTTTCCGAGATCTAAGCGTTCATACGAACAGACAGAGGGACAGACGGACATGTCTAGATCGACTCGGCTAGTGATCCTGAACAAGAATATATATACTTTATAGGGTCGGAAACGCTTCTTTCTACCTGTTACATACTTTTCCACGAATACAATATATGTACATTTTTACTCTACGAGTAACGGGTATAAAAATGCATCATATGAATAATTTTGAAGAATTTACAAAATACGGTATATCAACTTCGGCTCCGCCCGAAGTTAGCTTTCCTTTTTTGTTTTTGGATTAAAAATTGGTAACATTTTTGTACTCGTTACTTCTAGTGTTAAGGGGTATATTGTATTCGTTTGAAAGTATGTAACAGATAGAACAAAGCGTTTCCGACCTATTCTTGATTAAGATCAATAACCGAGCGATGGTTTCGTAGAAGTGAAAAGGTATTACGCCTTTTTGATTTGATTTGCGTGGGTACTAGTTAGAAGGACGTCCGAAATAATAAAAACAATTAAAATTAATTTAAATTGATTTCCATAATATTAGTGTTTTTATAATTTTTGAATTAAGAATTAATTAGAACTAGAGAGATTGTCAGAAGTTAGTTCATATTTATTTTAATTCTATCGATTGGAGCTATATATGTATGTTAAAGTGGGGACTTATAAACAAAATTAAGTATTACTGTCTTTAAATGTATCTTAACGGTACTCTTCAAAAGACGAACAAATACCCTAAACAGTTATCCGAATTTCTGGCCAAGAAACCATATATGTAAATGTCATATGCAAAATAAATATCCTTCTATTTTGAAATAACATTTTTAAATCTAGTTTACAAAAGAACAAATGTTTTTTCGGAGTGCACCAGTGGTCGAACTGTTCAGGTGTTCTGTCGTAAGATCCAAGCAGAGATAATTTTTGTGGTCATATCGAAATCTAAAAGTTTAAGAAGTCATTATTTACTTAAGAAAAAACATGGATATCATTTTAAAATTTTCCTCTAAGCATGCGTTTTAAAACACATTTTAAAATTCCACTATAATTCCAATTAATGCATTTTGAGCCGTGTGTACATACATATGTACATAAGTACATGTCGCGATCGCTTTTGATCAGCTGCTCAGTTCCACCTCGTCATTCAACCGCACAGCCAGCAGAACAGAATCTCCGGGTTTCCATATTTTGATTCTCTATGGGAAAAACAATTATTATTTTGTTATTGCATACTTTCGCTTACTACAATTAACTAACTATGTGCTTCTCGGCAATGAATAATCAAATTAACAATAACGTGAAGCAAATGAAATATGTGCGAAACCATAGCCAAACTGTTAGTTCAATATAAAACATTTTATAAGTACATGTAAATATATACACTTGCTTAGTGTTCAAAACGGAATTCGGTTGCTCATGTGTGTGAATATAAATAAATACCAATAGATAATTATATATGTTCTTATGTACAATTGGTACGTGTTTCTGTAAATGTTTGTTATCGCTAAAATATTATAAATGTACATACACGCACATCTTCATACATATACTTCTTACATACATACACATATATTTATGTATGTAGGTTTATGATATCTGATTTGCTCTGCTCTGTCTGCAAAGGGGAATACTGCACTTTCAACGATGAACTGAAGTTCAAGAGCACAACAATTTATTATGTTTATAAATGGTTTTAATTGAATACAATAGAGTGTTCATCAAGAGGACTCATGTGAAACGTTAATGATCGGTCTCTGCATATACATATGTACACATGCACGAACTTATTCGTCGGACTGTTTGCACATTAGGGTGGTCATTTTCCATTGACGCATTTTGCTGCGACACGGTCCCAAACAATGCAAGTAATCTGGGATTTAGCTTTGTATTTTCAAATCTGTAGGTGCCACATGATCTTAAGAGTTATTTTGGTACTTTCAGAGTAAGTTTTGTCCGAGTTGTAGAACAATTTTTATAGTAAAAGCAAGCTATAAGTAAAACAGATTTTTAGACTCTAAATTGGCTTTAGATACATTTTTTAATAAGTGACTTAAGTGTCAACATTTTTTTTTATTTGTATGCATGTATATACACACAAATGCTCAAAGTATTTTTCATGCAGAAGTAAATTATTATGCTATAGTTGAATAGGCGATCATCCTTCCCAATTTACATATGTACATATGTATGTATACCTGTGTTGAAACACTACAAAGAAAGTTATCTGCTAATGAGTTATAAGCTTATACCCAGTTCTGCACAATCAAAGGCTAAACGCTTAAGTTCTACGTAATAGTCGCATATGTACACCACCAAAATTAAACCGTACGATACCGGCTCCAAAATTGATTGTTGATGCTGAGAACGAAATGGGCAAACAATGATTTCTAGAAACCGTATGTCAAAGTAATTCATTTAGCCCTACATTTACATACATATGTACATATATGCCCCAAATATAAAATGTCGGTATTATGTTTTGGGTTTCGTGCCTCGGTTAAAGGAACATTTGGAACTAAAAAAAATGTGTCCAAAGGAAAAACAATATAATTTTTTTTTTATTTTAAAGTTAACTATCAACATTTCTTACGAGATAATGAGAAAATAACACGGCTAAATCTAAATTTCTTCTGATCTTTTTCCCACCAATTACAATATTCGATTGCTTCACAACAATCTGTTTTAACTTGCAAAGGAATCGTTTTCGGAAACTTGCTTGTTTATATACATACATATGTAGATTAGTGATTTGTAAGTCTATGTACAAGTCTTTACATGGCCACGTCCACTTTAACGCCCACAAATCAAAACAAGGGAGAACGCTATAGTCGAGTGCCTCGACTATTAGATACCCGTTACTCAGTTAAACAACTTAATATAAATATGCCTTCTTTGCAGGGCAATTGCAACTGTGTACAATGTAAATACATACATATGTACATGCTTACATACATACACACATACGCCATTGTTTGACTCAAACCTCCAATTTGGCTAACTTGATTTGATTTGCATAGTTCTTGGGATATTGTTCGGTATTGACTAATGAAAACCATCGCAATTTCCTTTAATATAAATCCTTATCGAGAATTAACGTTGACTCTGTTGGGCACCTTGGCCAGCTGTTCCAAAGTCATCCGTTAGATGGCGCCATTAAAGGCGGAAATGTAGGCGCTAGCCAGGCTTAAGCGTTTAATGGGTTTTCGGGCGTTAGAGTGGGCGTGGCAAACTTTTATTAGGCCAATCGATAGGTATTGACGAAACAAATATATATCAAAAAAAAATTTCATAATAGCATCAAAACTGTGGCCACAGCTTGTGGCTTGTGGGCGTTAGAGGGGGCGTGGCACCATTTTGAAACAAACTTGCGCTGCGTAGGAACTCCTAAAATCTACATGCAAAATGCCAATCTTCTAGCTTTTATAGTTTCCGAGATCTCAGCGTTCATACGGACGGACAGACAGACATGGCTAGATCGACTCGGCTAGTGATCCTGAACAAGAATATATATACTTTATAGGGTCGGAAACGCTTCCTTCTACCTGTTACATACTTTTGCACGATTATAATATACCCTTTTACTCTACGAGTAACGGGTATAAATACTGTAGAGATGTAGAGATGTACTAAAGTACATTTAGTTGTGCGGTATATATAATTTTGGTGAAATCTATCCAGTCACTAAAATTTTTAATTCAACAAGATAGCCTTAAAACTGTGATACTAGTTTGCTTAGAAATAAACAGACAGACAGACAGAAGGGCACGGATCGAATCTCCTGGTGATGCTGAATAAGAATACGTATACTTTATAGGGTCGGAAATGTGTTCTTTGTAATACTCTTTGCAAATATGATGTAATAAAGTAAGAAACTAGATTTTAGTACTTACAATAATAATAAACCGCCAATATATTTATAATATCTAGTCTTTTTCAGCTCTTTACAACGGTTTGATTAAAAATCATGCAGGCCAATGTTTTGTTCGGTTGGAAGAAATACAAGACTCACGATCAATATGATAATACCCCAATGAGTGATAACACCACTTCAAATGAAAAAACTCAAAAAAACCGGTCAATGACAGCTATTCACATAAGAGTATACCCCAACGATATAGGTTACCAAATTCCGTGCAGAGTCTTATGGGACTGCAAAACAAGAAGAACCAGACGAATGATTATATTTGGACGTTCGAGATGCCATTTTCTTGTTAACCGATGGGTCGCAGTCGCTGTGCTTTTAATTTTAGCGGCTGCACGCAGTGTTTTTGCTCAAACAGAAATTAAAAGTTATAGTAATTCTTCCAACGGCAACGGAAGACCGGAAATTGTTTTGTTGAGTAACGAAAAAAATATCGGTACAAACGTACTTTTTGAAAAAAATGTATCTTCACCGACCTTTGAAGACGATCAAATTAATGAAAATACGGCATTATTCCAAATGAAAGTACAAAGTAAGCTGGGGAGAAAAAGTTCCTCTTTACCAAAGGTGGCAGTTTCAGGAGATTTTACAAGAGTTCAAAGCGTGTCTATGCACCACAATACCTTACTCAATATAGAAAGTATGCTACAACGTCAGTTGCGTGAGAAAGCCAAAGTCGACAGCTTGGAGTCAATTAAAATGCACATACTTATGCGTTTGAATTTAAAAAAACTTCCCAATATAACAAAACCAATATCCGTACCACAAAATATATTAGATAAATTTTATAAAGATTATAATACTTCATCGAAAAATACAGTTTGGAGTCATATGGCAAGTACAGACGAATCTCATTTGTTGCCAAAATCAACAATTCCAGAAAATGTGAAACCAAATGACACTTTTGGCAGCGATACCATAACTGAATTATTTGATGAAAGCTCGTCCTCTCAAATGCAAGGAGATGATGCTAACACTGTTAACGAATTTCAATTAATGCACGGAATAGATTTAAATGAAAATCAAAATAAAAACACTGAAATTCCCATTAACAATAACGGAGAAGAATACGAAAGTATTCTTTCACACATTAGCAGCATTTACATTTTTCCTGACCGTGAGTACAAATATTTAATATATGATTTCTTACTAAGTTTAATGCCAATATTGCGAATATAAAAAGTTTGCTTAATAAGCGATAACCAATGTAAAAGCATTATCAACACAAAGGTATGGATGCATGGTCAAACTTTTTTGACAATAATTAGAAATTTAAAATGTGGATGCCTTAAAGGTCAACCAATTGTTCAACGACTTTTGCTACAACAATCTATATTCATATTTGTAAGCCTCTTTAATTTAAGCTTCCACAGCTTCTACTTTTGGCTGTTACTTTTTGATTTTTGAGTCACCGGTGCACATAAATAAATATGTTCAGACCAAAAACTTGTGTTTAAAATGTTAGAGTGGCAATGCATCGCTAGAATCTGCATGAAATCCAATTAAATTTGTTTAAAAAAATAAAGTTTTTTTCATCGAGTGATTACTTAAGGGGGAGCCTGCCTTAAAAGCTTTAAAAAATATACTTTTGCGAGGACGTTTTTGGGAAGGGATGAAATATTCGATTGAAATTTATTCTTATATATTTTAACAGTCTTCTAAAATATTTGCATTAAAATTTATGTCATATTATGCCTGGTGCAAGCATTTCGCCGAGGCGCCTCGAGTGTGCATGTGTCGTACGGCGGGATAGATGCATGCATCCATTAGAAAAAAATCCAAAAAATGTTCTTTTTTCAATAGTATTGCTTTAAGTTAAACCAAAAAAAATTGAACAAAAAGTGAAGAATTCTAAAACTTTTTTTTAAATTTACTTTAGATTTTTTAATGTCGTCTTCCCACAGAGATCCATTCACCATCCGTTGAACGGATGGTCCATAAGGTTTTGCCGTTCCGAAAATTCCCAGTTAGTTCCCCATCCGAATTTGACGGACTTTTTTATGCGATAGTTAGGCGATGTTTTTTCGGCGCAACTCTGAGTTCTTCTACTTGACAGTGAAAATTGAAACATTCACTACGAAAATTTAAAAAATAATGGCGGGTAACTTTTCAAAAATGTAGGCGCCAAATCAAAAAATGGTGTTTATACTTGTAATAATTAATTAACTACTAATCCATCCGTGTGGCAGCATTAACCGTTGCTCCACTCTTTCCTAGTCCCATACCGTACTCACAACCTGGAGCACCTTGGAGAACGAGAGAACAAAAAACAAACATTTATATACAATGAACTTGATTTGTTACAATTTAGACAATATTGGGCAAAAGTGGTTCATATTTTTTTCAGCAGGCTGGCAAAAATCTGCGGACATATTAGTTCGATTTTGTTGTTCGCGTAGATCACTTGCAGTCTGTCACCAAGTATCATTTATTACAGTGTTGTCAAAGACCAATATAAACTCTAAGATGCGTAACGCCATACGATTTTTTTGCACACCAATTTTTTGTGCTGGCTTTTCAACTGGCTTTTCGCTCTCTGCCCAAAAGCCAGCGAGAGAGCGCTCAAAAGCCAGCCGCTCTTTGCACGCATACTGCGACAGCCGTCGAATGTATGTGTGCACATGTATTCACAAGCGAAGAAATTCGCTGCAGCGCGCTGTCGAAATATACTCTTTATTTTAAAATTGTAACATTATTATAAATACTTATTTTATATTGCCTTTATATGATAATTATACGAATGTAGAATATTTTTAAGTAATGACCATATATATCTAAGTATATAAAAATACATAATTTATTTCATACATGACTTCACTTTGAAATAATTGTCATTAGGGTATTCAGCGTGCGACGTGTGAACGATTTTAAAGGGCCTCAGAAATTTTGCGATTGAACAGGATGAATATTTTTATATTTATTGTCTTTAAAATATATAGATTTAAAAATATGTGGTCCTTTTATATTATACTTATTATAATAACATTATTATCATAATATAAATTAAATTTATTTAAGTATTTGTATATTAACTATTTTAGTTATTTAGAAAAAGAGAAACCAAAAGGGGAGACAAAAAAGGTTTGCGCGCTTTTCTTTCCAAACATAGGCGCGCGTTTTCAAATCAAATTTAAAAGGCCCAAAATCATTAAAGCTAATTTTATTTTATATACAAAATACTAAAAATGGATAACTTACCTAAAATATACTTGTATTATATTTAAATATACTCCTAAGGTAGCTAAATTTTGAAAATTAAACCTACCCGTAAAAATAAATTATAAATATTTATATACATATGTATGTATTTGTATATTAACTATTTTATTTATTAAATATACTAAATAATAATAAAAATAATAATAGTTAATATGTTAAATATACTATTTAATAATTAAAATAGTTAATATATTAAATATACAACTAATTAAAATAGTTATTATACAAATACATACTTAAATATTATATATACATTTTATAAAAATTAACCAATTTTAGTATTTCTTATGAAAATTAAATTTGCTTTAATGATTTTGTGCCTTTTAATTTGATTTGTAAAACGCGCTCTTTTGGGTGAAAAAAAAGCGCGCTAACTAGATCTCCTAAACAAACTTATTAAAGTTTTACTATTTAAGCATTGCAAATGGACTGTAATTGTTTTTGTTTAACAATCATAGTATATTCAAATATATTAAACTTTATTGAAATGTTTTTAAATTTAATATATATGTTTTGTATTCAAAGTTATGTTTTTTGCTTTAATTTAAATATGTAAAACGAAACTATGAATTAAACATGCCGATATTTGTTTTTAAGGTATATAAAAAATCGTACATCAAGCTTCATTGCCATATATACATAAATTCAATTTAAATAAACATCCTGTTCAATCGTAGAAGTTTTTTTGACACACAATTAGTTTCTTAGTCCCGAAATGATTTCTGGCCGCAAAATCGTCTTCTTAAACAACTACGCACACATACGCACTTCCTTATTCGTGCAATTCTATTTTTAGATTTTTACGCTCTCAACTTTGTGCGAGCGGAGAGAGCGGAATTTTCGTCGCCACCAAAAAACAAGCTGCATAGTGCAAAACCAATGTATGGCCGTTACGCATCTTAGAGTTTATATTGGTCTTTGGTGTTGTGCTCATTTTAAACGTTGTACAAAATGCAACGAGCTAAAATGATGAGCCACAGCTGTTCAGATCAGTTGTCATCGGATGGTGGATGTGCTCTGTGGGAATCGGAGTTTCACATTTGTCAAAAATTCCAACCGTTTCAAACGGATGGACTCTATGGGAACCGATTAGATGAAGCTTCCAGTTGGGTAGCAGTGTGCTAATCTTATGAATACAATTTTCACAATTATAAAAAAATAAATTTAAATATAACCATCTCAAGTTTTAATCAACAACTTCAATTTTTATTTAAAAAAATTAGATAAGAATCTTTCCAAAAAGCGGGAACATATCTCCACATCGGTCGCAACAGCTCAAATTTTTAAATGTTTTCTTTCAGCTCTTTTTCTCTTAGTACTCGGATCGAAAGACGAGTCCAAAAACTTTGCTCTCAACAGAGCCAAAAAAAATTAGATTAGACCCAAACAAGAAAGATATGCTAACTTCGGGCGGAGCCGAAGTTGATATACCCTTGCAGAATATTCTGTAAATTACATTGGTTAGCCAAAGGTGAAACCCATAAAAAATACCAAGTTCCTAATTTTAAAAACACCAAAGTTATATGGCAGCTATAGGATATAGTCGGCCGAGCCTTAAACAAATTTGGTAGGTCGTAGTATAGTCGTCCGATCCCGGCCATCCTGACTTATATCGAAGGGTGTATGCAAATTCGATATCTTTAAAACTGAGAGACTAGTACGGGTAGAAACAGACAGACGGGCAGCAAACGGCCAGACAGACAGAGGGACATGCTTATATCAACTCAGGAGGTGATCCTGATCAAGAATATATATACTTTATCGGATCGTAGATGTCTCCTTCACTGCGTTGCACACTTTTGACCAAAATTATAATACCCTCTGCAAGGGTCTAACAACCAAAAAGTATACATAACGTTCAGGAAAATAATAACAAGAAAGGAAGAAAAGTAATTCGAAGTTAATATACCCTTGCAGCTATAACAAAACAACTACATTTCAATTTTAATGCAATGAAGCTGTCGATTATGAGCTGCATTTTGCTAAAAAACCAAATTCACTTGATGACATAGTAATGAATTGATCTCGATGTTGATTCACAGCCATATTTGGAAATTCATTATCAAGGGAAATCATTTTATTGTTGATGATTACCGTTATTGGAATCAAGATATATATTTTAAATAACTATGTTGATAATAACGGCAGTGTTAATGTAAAGATTACATAATCCTTTACCACATTTGCTTCTGTCCTCATTAACTTATATAATTGAAGTACATCATCGTTGATGCGAGGAGCATTTTTCTTAGAGGCATGTGAATTTTTAGTTTGTTTAAATGTTGCAAAAGTTGCTTGGGAGAAACGAGCAGTGGGCTAATTTCGTTGTGATGAACGTTTGTCGGAACATGTGAAATCTCTGTCTGAATTCTTTGAAGATTTGCCGCCAATATGGATAATTGATTTGTCAATGCAATATACCATTGAGAGAATCTAGAGAGAGAATCTAGACGAGCATTAGCTATATCCTACATTTGCTGAGTCGTTATTTTTATCCTTTGATCGATTTTTATCTCGTTTCATGATGTTTATCGTAGAATCAATTATTGAAATTTGATTCTTAACTAATTCTAAAATGTACTCTTTATTCGCTTTCACTTTTTGAATAGTTGATGACATCTTCTTGGCATACTCTGTGTTTAAAACGCCAATATTTCCCACAATGTCCAAGGGAGAACAACGTATTCTTGACATGTGGAGTAAATCATTTTCAGTTTTTATTTCTTCATAAATGTGTTGAAAATGATTATATACAGCAGCAAATGCTAGTACTGGTTGTATATGTGAACACATTTAACCAACCTTAAGTGTTCCCGTATAAAATGTCTTTACATCTTCGAGATACGGCTTTAAATTATAATAAGTCCAGACTGCAGTTGCAAGTCGAGAAGATCCAATTTTCTGGTAATAAATTCCTGGCCTCGAACCAAACTTGGTTATGTTAATCGGACCTGCGGTAACTAATGGTAATAGCAGCAGCAAGATTAATAATGGCATAGATAGCATTGGTAAGGATATGCTTTTCCGTCTTTTTGGCTCTTGATCTTGCTTTGTCTCTTCTTCAGCATCTTCTTCATTAATTTCCTTGCGTTTTTCTCCTGAATCTTCTTGCCGGAATAGTGGAGCAAGCTTATGAATTGCTCTTTTAAATACTTCTGTTGCAGTTTTTAAGTCTGCAACTCGTACATGTCCATCTTAAGCTGGATAAATTTTTATTATTCGTCCAATGAAATTTGAGAAAGTAATTTATTCAATTCATTTGTGAATTCAGCCTATTGTATACAACGTATTATTATCCGCCTATCTTGTTTTAATTCGTCAAGCTCTAGAAGCACGGTTTGTTTTCTATATTTACGATTAAAAAAATCGTAACATGTGTGCAATTATACGTTGCAAGCGTTTAATGAAATTCCGTGGTTAATTCTACATATTTCTTCTCCAAGTAAAACTGTTGCCAATGTAACAATTTTTATTTTTCCTTCCAACGAAATAGTGTTGTCCTTTGGAGCTTTAAATAGAACTGGCCATTTCTCTTCTGGTCCATAAAAAAAAGTGTTCCGTATAACCACAACGTATGTGCATTTAATGAAGATTCAGGTGTCCCTTTAGATAGTACATCTGCGGTGTTAAAATTTGATGACACATGTCTCCATTGATTTGAACAGGTTGTATCTTGTATTTTTGGCAACCTATTTGCAACGAATGTATTGAAATTCGATGATTTTGCATTTATCCAACATACATAAGACGATTGTTAAAGCTGTCCACTAATAATATTTAATGGATTCTGATTGTAAATTGAGATCTTTTTCACCATTTCACCCAGCTGTGCAACTAACACAGCCGCATATAACTCCAATCGTGGTAGGGTTTGCTTTTCAAGAGGTGTTACTTTTGATTTAGAGCATAATAGGCGCAGAGTCCTTTGCTTGTTCCCATATATGGCTCTTTTATAAGCAACAGCGCCAAACGCTTTTTCAGAAGCATCCACAAATATGTGTAGTTCTTGCTTATGAGGTATTTTTTCATTATAAATGTGTCTCGAAATAGTCATTTTGTTTAAACATAGCAAGTCGTGTCTGAATGCCTCCCACCTTTCCTTTGAGGAAACTGAAATCTCTGAAAGATTATGTAGAAAGATTTTTGCTCTGATTATGACTGGAGCAAAAAGACCAAGTGGGTCGAATATTTGAACCAACTCAGAGGCTACCACTCTTTTGGTAATTATTTGAGTGTTATGTTCTTGAGCTTTTCCACACAAATTGTCATCCTTAGCGCTCCAAATAATTCCCAAAGTCTTTACACTGGTATGTTCCAGAGCAGTGCCAAGATTTATGTTGCTAGCAATATCTTCAGGTGAAAATTTAGTAAATTGTGTAAATTAGAGCACCATTTTCTTAGCTCAAATCCGCAAGGTAGAAAGATTTTCTTTAGTTCTTCTTGAATCCTTGTAGCATCTATAATTGTGTCTGCCCAAATGCTCCAAGCACTTAGTGGAAAGAAATTGAGCTGACGTTGTGCCAGAAGTCACAGTTTTCAGCCGGTAATATTTTATTTCCTCGGACGGATTGTAGCTCCAAATAATCATTTGGTTGAATTGATCCTTTGGTTTCATCCAAACTTGCTGATATATTTTTTCTATACCCGCCGTAAAAACATATTTGTGAATTCTGAATCTCAGATCACAGTGGTGAGAAATAAAATAAGGTTCCTTTAGTATTAGACTAGGTAATACTTGCTTCATATGACCTAGTTTTTCGTATTTAGCCATAAAATCGTTTTACAACATTTTAATGTCTGGGCTAATTCTTCGTTCCAACGAAAGAAAACGCCTTGTCGAAAAATCGCAAGACTTCCCCCAGGGCTGAGGGGAAATGCTCTTCGCAATGTCTTTCCTCTGGCGTCCTGTATTTCCTTACCGGTTCCATGTTGTCCAGTTTCCAGAATTCTTCCAACAATGATTTGCCTCCCTCGGCTGAGGAAACTACCATGCAATTTTGTGGCATTTTTGCACTCATATTTACTTGCCCAGCCATTATCCAACCGAATTCGGTGTTCTGGAGAATAGGTTGTTCTAAATAAGACCTAATTTGTTCAGGTTTTATGACGGAAAAGTGATGTTCTGCGCCAAGCAATATATCAATTTTTTCCTGGTTTGACGAAATGTGGATCAGCGAGCCCGATATTTTTTGAGATATGTAAATCAGCTACTTTTATTTGTTCAGTAGGCTGATCTGCCACAATATGAGGATGAGCAAAGGCTTCAACTCTTGTTTCAAAATCACTATGTTTTTATTTAATTAGTACACAAACGCGTCCTTTACTTATTCGTGACTGACCTCCAACTTCCTCAATGCGAAAGTTTGTTGGTTGTAGTTGCAACGATAACCGCTTAACGAGTCTTTCTGGGCGCGAAAATGTCCTTCTTGATTGTTTAGTCCTTGCACTATGACTTTAGCCGTTGCATGTATCTGTTTTTATTCCAATATTTTTCAAGGCTTGCAGTGATTCATTGATATTGTCATGCAGATTTTTTATTGACTGAGAATCATTCGTAACATTAGGGTGATCAAATGATTTTTCAAATATTGCAGTCGAAAGAACCCGCTTATTATTGAAACGTTCTTTAAGCATAAATCGCTCCATACTATAGCCCTCTTCTTCAGGTGTGATACATAATTTGTGGATTTCAAATTGAAGACTTTCAATTTGTTTCCATAAATTATCAATTACTGATTTATAAGTAAATTGGTTTTCTGGAGATAAACTGTTCTTGACATAGATTCCAGAACCGCTGCTTGGTGTCTGATCAGCTTTTGTATATGATCCACCTCTTCTGAAGATGTTTCTGTTGCCGGTAATTGCGTTAAATTCTACGATGTCATGATGAACAATCGTCTGCATTTGATTGTAATACTGTTTTCAAAATAAACATGCGGATGCAGTGTACCCTTTAATAATTATAGGATACTATTATTTCCTTGGTCTAATTTTTTTCAAAGCTCTTTAATTTGTCGTTTTCTGTCTTCAAAATGCGACGCCTTTTCCTTTCTTTTGCTGGAATCCATTTTGATGTTCCGTAGCAAAATTTGAATTTTTCGCCAATTTGGCTTTGTATGACAATCACATTTTCAACCTCCATGTTGCCTTGACAATTGCCTGACCCGTTGGAAGCCAATTTATTTTCTTATATAAGCTGGCTACGGTTCTACTGGCAACCGATTTATGGTCAAAGACAAGTAAGGATTTTCGGATTAAAAAAAGAACCAAAAAATAGTTTAAAACCTTTTTATTTCAAAAAGTATTTTGTATTATCTCAGAAACATTTTCAGATTTTATAAAAAAAAGAGTGTAGTGATCTATATGGATGATATAGTTATTGCGACAAAAACCGTTGAGGATCATGTTGAAATCTTGAGAAAGCTGTTAGATCGCATTAGTGAAAACAATTTTGAAATAAATAAGAAGAAATGTGTATATTTAAAGAAAGAATGTGAGTTCCTAGGATACAGCGTTAGTAAAGATCGGATTAAGCCAAGTGAATCGCATTTAGATGCTTTGAGAAATTTCCCTGTGCGCAGAATGTTCAAGCCCTTCACTCCTGTTTAGGATTCTTTTCGTATTTTAGACGTTTTGTTCTTTCATTTGCGCGAATACCTAGACCATTGACAGATTTATTAAAGAAGGGTGGTCCTTTTCCACTGAATGATGAGCAATTAAATGCGTTTAACAACTTAAAAAGTGCTTTAGCTCATCCACCTGTTTTGCCCATTTTTAGTCCCGGAAGAGTATCTGAGCTTCATACTGATGCGAGTTCCTATGGTTTTGGAGCTATACTATTACAACGACAAGATGATGGAAAAATGCATCCTGTTTCGTTTTATTCCGCTAAAACCACGGCAGCAGAGTCCCGATACCATAGTTATACCCGATACTCGTAGAGTAAAAGGGTATATTGTATTCGTGCAAAAGTATGTAACAGGTAGAAGGAAGCGTTTCCGGCCCTATAAAGTATATATATTCTTGTTCAGGATCACTAGCCGAGTCGATCTAGCCATGTCCGTCTGTCTGTCTGTCCGTATGAACGCTGAGATCTCGGAAACTATAAAATTTGTTTCGTCAATACCTATCGATTGGCCTAATAAAAGTTTGCCACGTCCACTCTGGCTAGCGCCTACATTTCCGCCTTTCATAGCCCGTGGTACAAATAGCGCCATCTAACGGATGACTTTGGAACAGCTGGCCAAGGTGCTCAACAAAGTCAACGTTAATTCTCGATAAGGATTTCTATTAAAGAAATTGCGATGGTTTTCATTTGTCAATACCGAACTATATCCCAAGAACTATGCAAATCAAATCAAGTTAGCCAAATTGGAGGTCTGAGTCAAACAATGACGTATGTGTGCAATTGCTCGGCAAAGAAGGCATATTCATATTAAGTTGTTTAGCTATGTTTACCATATGAACGACGGATTCGGATTCAACGACCCCAAAAAGATATGGTAAACATGATCTGAGCCCAGAACTCGGAAAATAAAAATTTTATCAAGTTTTTGAGGTTATGTCGTAACCCTGACATTCTGGAGTTTTTTAGACCTCGGATTCGGATTCAGCGACCCTGAAAACATGTAATAAACATGGTCTGACCTCCAGACCCGAAAAAATTTTTTTTTGTGTGGCTGTGTTATTAGAAAATCGCACGAAAAACTAGGACATTTGGCAGCAGATAAATGCGTTAAGGATTTGAGACGTACCTATTGGTTTCCATCAATGAAAGCAAAGGTTGAGCAATTTATTAGGAATTGTCTTTCGTGTATTTTGCATTAGGAGCCGACAACTATTCTTGATAGCACAGAATTCCAATACCTTGCATTCCATATCATACACTCCATAAAGACCATTTAGGCCCCTTACCTAGTATAACTTCAAAGAGAAAGCATGTCTTGGTTGTTATTGATGCCTTTACCAAGTTTGTTAAACTCTTTCCGGTAAACACCACAAGTACTCGAGAGGCGAGAGATGCACTAAATAAATACTTTCCCTTTTATAGCAGACCTCAAAGGATTATATCTGACCGCGGTACCTGTTTTACGTCTTTTGAGTTCACCAGCTTTTTTTGAAGTTGTTGAGTTCCACTTGAAGAACCGCCTTTTTGTTCAATCTCAAACGTTAATCGATGATTACCCTGAGAGTCGCCATGTTGACTCCAGAAATCGGATTATATGGATGTTGTAAGTTGGAAGAGTTGCTGGGTGGACTTCTTCTACTTTTAAATCTGTGTGTTCCACCAGTTTCTGGCCCGAGGGCATATTTGTAAAAGAGTACGAAGCTAAGAGAAAAAAGAATAGTTCAGGGGAAATGGAAAATACCAGTAAAGAACCATCCCCAGCCCCCTCCACATCCTCTTCTGTCCCAAAAAACTAGCCTCCTCTTTTCTTCTTTGCTATCAGAATACAAGAGGCTTACTTAGTAAGCTGACTAAATTGTATTCCGATAGTTTTTGTTTCCCATATAATATTATGGTATGTACAGAGACCTGGTTAAGGACGGATATTCTTAGCTCCGAAATTCTCCCGGGTAAGTACACTATTTATAGGCTTGATCGTCAGACCAGACGGGGAGGTGGAGTCCTGATTGCTGTCGACTCCACCTTTTCCTCTGAATTACTAACTTTCGACGAATTTTATGACATCGAATTCCTAGGTATAAAATTATCGTTTCCCGGTAGTTTTGTATACATTACTTGTTCATATATCCCACCATCATCTGAGTTCCCTATTTACGCAAATCACCTGTATTCAGTCCATTTTCAAAAAACTGTCAAATCAAGACCAGTTAATAGTATTGGGTGATTTTAATATACCTAGTGCGACATGGTCCCCTGACGAAAACTCTAATATGTTGCTTCCTTTAGCGCAGCATGACTTTATTGACGGCTTGCTTGACATTGCGCTATCCCAAGTGAACCATGTTAAGAACTCATTAGGGCGTTTACTGGACTTGTGTTCATCTTTTAAATATATTTATATCCGGCTATGACTGGTCCGAATTTTATTCATGCACTGACGTGGCTAAGGCCGTTAATATCTTTTATAATGCATTGAATTCCTTCTTTTATCTGTGTGTTCCGTTATACTATCCGTCAATTTCAAATAAACCTCCGTGGTTTAATAAAGAGTTGTCACACCTAAAAAATATAAAATCCAGACTTTTCAATAAATTTAAAATGTGCGGTTCACAATCTGCCTTCTCTCGGTACCTAAGGGCTCGGTCAAATTTTATCGTGCTTAACGCCCGGTGTTATAAAAGCTATTTGACTCGTTGTAGGGTCCAATTTTCACAAGATCCAAAACAGTTTTATAATTTTGTTAACACTAAGCGTAAATCAGCCTGTTACCCTTCATCGCTATCATTTGAAAACTCTACGGCAAACTCTGATCAGGAAATTGCCGATCTATTTGCCCAGTTCTTCCAGACAACATATTCTGTTTCATCCCGTCCAAATCCGTCTTATTCAAATGCCATACCCAAGTCAAACTTGATTTTTTGTCCGAGATTAAGCGAAAGCTCCCTTCTTTTGGATCTCCATAAAGTTAAGCCAGTCTATTCACCGGGTCCGGACGGAGTTCCAGGCTGCGTGCTTAAATACTGAAACTCTGTGTAGACCTCTGTACAAATTGTTTACTTTGTCTTTAAAAACATCTCATTTCCCACTTATTTGGAAGGAGTCATTTGTCATTCCCCTTCATAAGAAAGGAAATAAATGCAATACAAGTAATTACAGAGGCATATCCAAATTATCCGCCATCCCAAAGCTTTTCGAAAATACTATTACACCCCATTTGCAGCATCTTTGTAGATCGATTATATCTCCATGTCAACATGGATTTATAAGGCGAAGATCTACGACGACAAACCTCTTGGAGCTAACGTCTTTTGTAATAAATGGCTTTAAAGCGTTTGATTCAGTAAATCACTCGCTTCTTGTATTAAAGCTAGACTTATTAGGGTTTCCATGTGATCTTCTAACATGGATCTCAAGTTATCTGAGTGGTAGGACTCAACGAGTGCTCTTTAAAAACTCGATCTCGGATTCGATCCGAGTTACTTCAGGGGTCCCACAAGGAAGCCACCTTGGCCCACTTCTTTTTACTTTATTTATAAACGATCTCCCTCTAGTCTTGACAAAGTCGCGTGTCCTTATGTACGCAGATGACGTTAAGTTATGCCTGCAATATAACGAAATTTCTAGCAGTTCCGACTTACAATCTGACCTAAATGCTTTTCAAACATGGTGTTGTGAAAATCTTTTGGATTTAAATAGCGCTAAGTGCAAAGTAATGACATTTTTTCGGGTGAACCCACAATACGCAACGTATACGCTGGGTGGTTGTGCGTTGTCTAGAATTACGCAAGTTGATGACCTTGGCGTCCTCCTTGACCCAAAACTTAAGTTTTGTGACCATATTACATCTATAGTAAATAAAGCCAGGGGAGTACTTGGATTTATAAAAAGGTGGTCAAAGGAATTCGATGATCCCTATGTTACAAAGACTCTGTTCATTTCACTAGTCCGTCCAATCCTTGAGTACTGTTCAGCAGTTTGGAGTCCTCAGTATGGTGTACATATAGACCGGATAGAGTCTGTGCAAAAGAACTTTTTATTATTTGCTCTACGGGGCCTTAACTGGAATGCAAGCCTTATTTTACCATCCTACTCTAGTAGACTCCTCCTAATTAATCTACCATCATTAGTAAACCGTAGAACGATGCTTGGCACAACTTTTATCTATAAACTTATTCACGGGGATGTGGAGAGTCCCGAGTTACTGGGTCGCATAAGCTTCTCCGTGCCTAATAGAATTACCAGGAACTATGTTCCTCTTACATTAAATATTTGTAGATCTAACTTTGGTATGCATGAACCGTTTAGAGTACTGTGTAACGACTATAATAGACTATACCACATTATTTCTACTACCGACTCTTTGCCAAGCTTAAAAGCATTAATTTTATCTTACTTAGCACAAAATTAGTATTAGTATTTAGTCTCGTACGTATTTCTAATCTTAGTCTGTCCGCTTCTACATTGTGCTTTTTAACTTCTCGCGATCTCGTTTTTACGCCTATAAGGCTCCGCGCGTAACAAGCACTGCTTGGTGTCGTAAGGGCCACTTGTTTGCGCTGATCTTAGTGCATCAACGTCCAACCTTAAATATTTGTGTTATTGGAGTCGCCAGGTTGATATTGTAGTAACATATCGCCAAGTTGATAAGTTACTCCTTGAAGATTTAAAGTTATTCGGGAATATGCTCAGAAAATTATTCGAGGCAAAGTTCCTTTGTTATGAATTCTGCTCAATATCTGGTTTACTGATGATTCGATCGCCAAGTTGATCGAAAATCTGTCTAGAAAATTATGTGCAGAAATTTGTCGCCAAGTTGACTTTAAATTTCATGCAATGGTCGGAGTCACCAAAATGTTTGTAATTTTTATACCCGTTACTCGTAGAGTAAAAGGGTATATTGTATTCGTGCAAAAGTATGTAACAGGTAGAAGGAAGCGTTTCCGACCCTATAAAGTATATATATTCTTGATCAGGGTCACTAGCCGAGTCGATATAGCCATGTCCGTCTGTCCGTCTGTCTGTCTGTCTGTCCGTATGAACGCTGAGATCTCGGAAACTATAAAAGCTAGAAGATTGACATTTTGCATGCAGATTCTAGGAGTTCCTACGCAGCGCAAGTTTGTTTCAAAAATATGCCACGCCCCCTTAAACGCCCACAATCTCTTAAATACGATTTTAAAAATTTAAATATTTCGGAAAAGTAAAAATGCAGTTTTATTGTGTTTATCAATACCTATCGAAATGTAGAAGAAATTTTTCAAATCGGACCATTCGTTAAAAAGTTATGCGTGATCAAAGTTTCTATCTCCATCTCCCTCGCACTCCCTTTACCTGAGTAACGGGTATCTGATAGTCGGGCCACCCGACTATAGCGTTCTCTCCTGTTATAGCCTTGAAATGGTCAAAAGTGTGCAACGCAGTGAAGGAGACATCTCCGACCCTATAAAGTATATATATTCGTGATCAGGATCACCTCCTGAGATGATATAAGCATGTTCGTCTGTCCGTCTGTCTGTTTCTACGCGAACTAGTCTCTCAGTTTTAAAGATATCGAATTGAAACTTTGCACACACCCATCCTTTGCACGCAGTATATAAGTCGGAACGACCGGGATCGGCCGACTATATCCTATAGCTGCCATATAACTGAACGATTAAAAATGCCATAACTTTGGTGTTTTTAAAGTTAGGAAGTTGGGATTTTTATGAGTATTTAGAATGCATTATATTAATAATTTTGGAGAATATTATTTACAGAATATTCTGCAAGGGTATATCAACATCGGTTCCGCCCGAAGTTAGCTTTCCTTTCTTGTTTTATTTATTATTTATAGGAATGGTTGCCCCTAAAAAATACTCTAGTGCTAAACCAACACTTTACTCGGAGGGATCAAGCATATGAGGGCCGAAGGCTCTGCGATGCTCTATCGTTGAATGCTGATTTTACTAGGGCAATACATTCTATATACATGTTTTCAGAGTCAAGGGGGCCACCATAGCAAAGAAGTGGTATGGGGTTGTTGGTTGAAAATACATTGCCTACGCTTTAAGATATACAAAAGTACAGAGTCATCATACTTGTCACCCACTAATGGAGTTTATACGCTAGGGTTAATAAAAATGGAAAAGGTAGCTCAGGCAGAGATGGCGCTGTCCGTGGGCATCATGTGGCAAAGCGACTCAAGTGGTACGCTAACAAAAAATAAATCAGCATCACCCCTCTGTCCGTTTCCATGCAAACTAGTTCACAGTTTTCAGACTATTTATATGCGACTTTGCAATAAGACTTGTTTCTGTTGCCGGTTGTATTTAAGACGGAACAGGCCGGAACGGGCTACATTATCATATATCTTTCCAATCCAGAAAAAGGGAAACAAATTTTTGTTTCACTATTTTTTAAAATATAACCATATTCTCCGACAAAAGCAATATTTAGTAATTTCAAAATTACGATTTTACTTTTATTAAATTCTGATGACGATATCGTATAAATCTGTAATATCAATGATACAACGACAAATCTACCTAGATCCTTTGTTTTTAAACTTCGAAAAATACAATATTTAATTTTTGTAACATCTGTAGGGGTATTTAAACTACAAGTTTCCGAAGTTTGGTTCCTTTTTGTTTAATCGTGTTTTTAACAAAAGCTTTTAAAGACTGGTATCCAAATACCCGGGGAATTAAATGATCAGTTTTTAAACTTTTACTGGTATAAATATTTTATTAATTTTAGATATCAGCATAAAATCATTAAACAAACTTAATATTTAGACTGACATCTGATAGATTGGGAGAAATTGCAAGGATTTCAAGTGAGAGAGAAGTAAGATGTATCTACGCATAAGGTTTAGTGGTCTATACAAGGTCTCATCGCAGTATCTAAGCTTTTGCTTATACTCGTACAAAAAATTGTGACCCGATGCTTTAATTATTATTATAGGGCAATTATTATTTATCTTTTTGAGTCGTACCCGGAGACTGCAGACGTGTTTTGCGCGAGTTCGGAGAAAAACAGCTTAAAAGTGAAAAACAAATAACTAAAAATACTGGAGTAGTGTAATAAAGGAAATCTTATTGCTATAAGCAGAAAATAAAATAGTATATGATAATTAGTGATATGTATAAAACTAGTGCAAAGTTATTATAAAAACTAAGAAGAAGTGCCACGAGTAATAGCTCAATGAGCTAGGAAACCCTACTACATGTACCAGCTCAAGAGTAGCAAGGGCTTGCAAGTAGTGCTAAAGGGCATAGAGCCCGACGTATCCACCAATGAGATAATAGAGGTACTGAAAGAAAAAAAAATTTTCCCCAAAAATATTATTAATATTATCAACAGAAATAAAAAGCCGAAACCACTCTTTAAGGTCGAACTGGAGCCCCAAAGCAGAGTCTTGCAAAAAAAATGAAGTGCACCCGATCTACAAATTGCAATTCCTGTTGCATAGAAGGATTACTGTTAAAGAACCACATAAGCGAAATGGTCCGCTGCAATGCAAAAACTGCCAAGAGTATGGACACCAGAAACAACTGCGAGCTTCGTTCAGTCTGCGTAGCTTGTGGTGGCTTCCACAACTCCGAACCTTGCCCTGCGAGCAAAGAAGACCCAAAGGCGAAGAAATGCGCTAACTGTGGAGATAACCATACCGCAAACTACAGAGGCCGGTCTATAAAGAGCTGAAGAATCAGTTTCATCTAGCAAAATAAGCACGCTCCCAGAATGCACGAAATTAGTATGTTCGATCCCAAACCACACCTGATGTTTCCTTTGCGAAAGCAGCCGGATCTTCATTTCGGCCCCTTAACACAAATGGGGGAGTTTCATACGCCAATGCCCTAAAATCAGGACTTGCCAATCAGACGGGGTTCCCACAAGCTCAATGCTCTGAACAAAATATAATAACACCTCAGCAAGCAATAGGACAAATACCAAACAGCATTGAAACCATAATGCTGACTTTACAACAAGGTATGATAGAATTTATGTCCTTCATGAAAACAACAATGGCAGACCTTATGCAAAATCAAAACATTTTAATAAATTTGCTCACATCCCAACAATCTAAATAATCGATTATATATATAATGGATATATAATATCCATGTGGAATGCCAATCGCGTATCACGGCACAAACTTGAAATAACTCAATTCCTCAATGAAAACCAAATAGATGTAATGCTGCTGGCAGAAACGCATCTCACAAGCAAATACCACATCCAAATATGAGGTTATACTTCATACTGTACAGATCATCCAGACGGTAAGGCTCACGGAGAAATTGGAATCCTAATCAGGGAACGCATTAAGCACCACTTTCACCAGAGGTTTGCAACAAATTATTTGCAGGCTACATCTATAAAACTACAAGCAGACGACGGCAGTATCACTATAGCCGCTGTCTATTGCCCACCGCGTTTTACAATAACTAAAGAGCAATTTTTGGACTTCTACAATTCTCTCGGAGATCGCTTTATAGCAGGAGGAGACTACAACGCCAAGCGCACGCACTGGGGATCGTGACTCGTGACCCCCAAAGGAAGACATCTGTATAAAGCAATTATAAACTTGAGCAACAAACTCGACTAAGTCTCCTCTGGCAGTACCACATATCGGCCAGCTGACCCAGAAAACTCCCGGACTTAATTGACTTCGCTGTGACCAAGAACATCCCAAGAAATTTAGTAAGCGCCAAATCGCTATCGGACTTTTCATCGGACCACTCGCCTGTTTTAATAACTCTTCTTCAAAGCCCGAAAATAGTCGAGCACCCCTTCAGGCTGACCTCGACTAAAACTAACTGGTTAAAGTAAAAAAAGTATGTAAGTTCCCACATTGAACTAACACCACAGTTAAACATAGAGAACGACATCAACTTCTGCGCTGATGCCGACCAGTACAAAGCATCCTTTGCGGAGAGCTCACCCAAAATTTAAGCTCTCCGATTGAATCAGTCAATCCGATTATAAACTCCTTGGGTACTTGGGCCCGCAGTGTTGAAGACAGAGCCGAAACATTTGCTTTACACCTAGGAAATGTATTTCAGCCAAACGCCGCCACAAACTCTATTCAACTACCGCCGCTTAGTTCCGAAATTGCAATTAACCCGTTTTTGTTTCCAGCACCTGAAATTTCTAATGTCATTAGGAAGCTAATAAAACCGAAAAAGGCTCCTGGGGGCGACCTAATAACCCCAAAAATGGTAATTGAACTTCCATACTGCGCAGTGGATGTTATATGCAAGCTATTCAACGGGATCACAAAACTTGGCTACTACCGCAAAAAATGGATAAAGTCTGTGGTTATAAAGATACCGAAGCCTGGGAAAGACCACACAAAATTCGTACAGGCCAATAAGCTTACTATCGTGTCTGTCCAAATTACTAGAAAAATGCCTGCTCAAGCGCATTACACCTTATTTAAGAGAACAAAACTTAATCCCGGCACATCAATTCGGGTTTCGAGAAAGCCAGGGAACCATCGATCAAGTAAACCAGATAACTTCAGAAATTCGTACAGCCTTCGAACATTGGAAATATTGTAGTTCGATATTCCTCGACGTCTCTCAGGCATTCGACCGAGTGTGGCTTGAAGGCCTTATGCATAAAATCATAACATTACTGCCAGAAAACACTCATAACTTACTTAAGTCGTACCTCTACCACAGAGTCTTTAAGGTGAGATGCAATACAACGACATCCAACGAGTATAACATTGAAGCCGGAGTTCCACAAGGTAGCACTGGCCCTACCCTGTTTGTCCTATACACAGCCGACAACCCTCCGAACGAGAGGCTGACTTCGTCCACATTTGCTGACGACACCGCAATCCTGAGCCGCTCGAGATGCCCAACTAGAGCAAAAGCTCAACTGGATGATCATTTGGTGGTAGTTGAGAAGTGGCTATCAGAATCAAAATTAATGAACAAAAGTGTAAACATATAACGTTTACCCTTAATAGACATTCTTGTCCCCCAATAACTTTGAATAGTACGCAGATTCCCCGAGCCAGCGATGTAACATATCTCGGCGTCCATCTCGACAAAAAGTACATCTCAGACTTAAAGCTAGCAGCCTACACTGGATTATAAATTTTCGATCACCCCTGTGTCTGGACTTTAAAGTTCTTTTCTACGAGGGCTGCAATATATATTTCTGGCCTAGGCCACATTAAGTGTTGCCTGGCGCTATCTGACGTTTTCATTGTGAAGTTTGACATGTTTTAGCAAAAACGTGCTCAGAATGTTTTGACATACGGCCATAATTTGTGTTGTTTACAGTGGCTTGAAAAAATCAATTTGGCAGAAAATGGAATTAACTCGTGAACATTTTCGCGCAATCATTTTTCACGGCTTTCGACGTGAATTAACACGACAAGAGTGCATCGATGAACTTAAATCTTTGTATGGCGATAGAAGAAGAAGGACGTAAAGGTCGTCCAAAAACAGTCGTTGTTCCAGAGAACATTGACGCCGTGCACGAACTGATAATGCAAGATCGTCATGTGACATACCGTGAGATAGAGGCATCTTTGGGCATTTCTTCCACTATACATTCGATATTGCATGAACACTTGGTAGTAAAAAAAATTTCTTCTCGTTGGATCCCGCACAATTTGACAATCGCTCAAAAAAATACTTGTGTGGATTGGTGCAAAAAAAATTTGAAAAAATACAATCGCGGTGTTTCAAAAGACGTTTATAAGATCGTCTCAGGTGACGAATCATGGATCTATGCTTATGAGCCCGAAACAAAGCGTGGTCAACGGTTTTCGACGCCAGAATATGCTGTTGAAGCGTTCAAAAACCATGTTTTGGAGGTGTCTCGATTGCTTCGACAATTGGTTTGAGCGCATGCAAAAGTGTATAAGTCTTGCTGGAGAATACTTTGAAAAACAATAAAACCATTTTTAATCATAAATACTCGCATTTTCATTATTAGGCCAGAAATATATGTGTATAGAAACCCTCTTACAACTCCAACCTTAAGCCCTTTTGCACCTACGGCCCCCAGCTCTGGGGGAACGCGACCAGCAGCAACGTTGATATCAACAGAGCTCACAATCAAAAATCCTGCAAACAATCACTGGGGTACCATGGTATGTTCGGAACGAAAACATCCACAGGGATCTGGGCATACCACCGGTCAAATATGAAATAGCAAAGCAGAAAGCGGCCTACCATAACAAGCTTACACTGCACCCAAACAATCTCGCAAGGAACCTAACTCGGGTTTCGAACAGAACTCGTCTGCATTAAAACGATCTACCAGCCCGGCAATAAATATTAGGGCCCGTTAGTCTAAATTCAGTCTACCTGACTGTAAGTTAAGTTATATTCTTAAGATTTGATATACTTATTGTTAGTCTCATATAAAGAAGATTCAATAAATAAAGCATATATAGGAAAAATGATTATTTAATTTGTTATAACATAATATTTTGTAACTGTGGGTATAATTTACTTAGATGGATTTGTACAACTACTTGCAAATGAGATTGCGTGAATGGAAATGATTGTTGATATCAATCACGAAAAGATATGAATTTGTGTGCATGAGTAAAAAAAGGAATTGGAAATTAAAATACGACAAGATGGAATTGCTATATATTTTATGAAGTAGTATCGGATTAATTGTACTTAGATATTGACAAAATCATACAATAATACAATAACAGCTTTAAAAAAACTATCTGTTTGGCCGGAATTTAATTACGTTTTTATTTATATTAATTTGAACAATTAATTGGAAAAGAGTATAGCATTTTCTTTTCTAACCATTTGCTATATTAAATTTCTGGAACAAATACAAAATGACTAGAGTACATGCGTATATGTTTTAAAACAAATAATTAATCATTTTTTTTTATTTTTAGTTCCGACTGTTCCTTTGGCAACTATTTGTTATAGGCATCTTACTATCTACAATAGAAAAAACACTTTTGGGAAAGTTTCATACAGATAGCTCTACAATTGAGTTGGCGTCGAAAAGCATAGGCAGACAAGCAGACGAACTTGGCTAAATCGTGTCGCCTGATTATGTTGGTCAAAAAAATATATATTTAACAGGGTCGGAAATGCTTCTTTTACTGTGGGCGAAATTTTAGACTGACTGCTTTACACAATCTAGCCAAAATTATAAAATTCCTAGAGGGGCATCTGTAAGCTCTTTTTAAGTTTTAGTAGCAAAGCAATAATACCGATATTTTCTTTTTTTGAAGAACAAACTTAATATTTTAATTTTAAATTTTAATATAAATAATTACAACTTTTATGATTTTATTTTTTTTATTTCGTTCTTTTAGAAATTCAACCACATGTCCGACACAATCGTAAAGGCGATGTTCTTCGGTTTAAAATTGACAGCACCTACTCGGAGTTATCATACGCAACGCTTCATTTATATTTACGTGGGTGGGACTGGATAAACAGCCATCAACCGGAACTCGTTGAAGAGATTAAAAACCAGCCAAGTAAAGAAATTGTTGTGACCATCCACCGTGCTGCGAAGCGGGCAAATACTACAAGCTTTACTCATAAAGTCAAAATGTTTGAGTTTCGGCAAAGTATTCCGTCAGGACCTGGCCAATGGGTTAACGTTGATTTAAAATCTCTGTTTGGCGATCTGGGGTCAAATAATACACAGGAAATTCTAATCAAAGGCGCAGAATCCTGGATGAAGCCATTAGTTGTGATTACCGATAACACATCAAAGAATCCATTGGTACGAAACCTCATAATTTAATAAAAAGATTATTCTGTTGGTTACCGATTTGGCATTAAACAAGAAAGGAAGCAAACTTCGGCACACCCTTGTAGTTGTTACATATCTACTACATTTAGATTTGTGTGTGGGGATATTGCACAACTTTTGGGAAAGTTTCAAGCAGATAGCTTTAAAACTAAGGGACGGACTAGTTTGCGTAGAAACGAACGGACGGACAGACGGATATGGCTAGATCGACTCTCCTGATGATGTTGATCAAGAATATATATACTTTATAGGGTGGGAAATTTCTCCTTCACTGTGTTGCAAATTTTTGACTGAAATTATAATACATTTCGATTTTACACTTTTTTTTATCCAAATTAATCCAAATATATTGAACTATTGCCATTTATAATTTATTATAATTTTTTAATATATTATTTAAAACTGTCTATATTTCAGACAGTTCACATAGAAATTGGATCACAAAAAAAGCATCGAAGAAAGCGCAGCGTATATATGGACTGCACGGAGAATGATCGTGACATGCGATGTTGTCGATATCCACTTAAAGTTAACTTTACCAGCTTTGGATGGCATTTTGTCGTAGCACCAACGTCATTTGATGCATACTTCTGCAGTGGAGATTGCAAAGTTGGGTACCTAGAGCAATATCCCCACACACATTTAGCAGCCTTAACGACGTCGGCCACACCGTGTTGCTCGCCTACGAAAATGAGTTCCTTAAGTTTGTTATATTTTGACGACAACCATAATCTGGTTTTAAGTGTTATACCAAATATGTCTGTCGAGGGTTGCAGTTGTTCCTAGAGAACAAAATAAAGACAACTCAAAAGTTGTGTTTGAATAATAGAACTAATAAATAATTTTATGTAAATAAATAAACATAGGGGAAATTATTTAGCTGTTTCAGAAAGCGAGTATGTGATGTAAAGTGCCCAAAAAAAATATATTTTTTACCCGAAAGAAAAATGCTATTATTTTATATATGTTGTATCGTATTAAGAGTCGCTTCTAAAGTTTTTTAAATCAGACCCATTAGATCCGTTCGTCAGCTAAGTGACTGAACGAGAGGCAAATAGACAAAATAAAGACCAGAAAATTACATCGCGTTGCCAACCTCCAGAATAAACTATGAGTAAACGTTTACTAGGCCCCAGCGAAAAGAATACAAAATGTTATATTTTAAATCGTGTTGTCAAAGCAAAATGCTTTTTGGATCAAACAATACATAGGAAACCCCCAAGTCTGCGGAGTCTCATCCAGTCAATTGGATCTTGTCCAACAAATTACTTGGCTTTAAGCCTTTTTCAGAGTTCATCAGAATTGTTTGTGCTACGGTCGCTATCAGGTTGGATAATAAATAAAAAATTGAATTGCGTTGCCTGCCGGTCTAAAATAAATAAATTTTTTTTTATAGATTCTTGAACACGACACACAAGGATGGACCTTGTTTTCGTGTATTGACGAATTATTTCTAAAGATCCGAAAAAAGTGGGTAGCGGGTGCTCCATTCTTAAGCAAATCAGGTGTGGTCATAGCCGATCAAAAGTTAATAAGGATGTGTAATTACTGAAGACGACCGTGTCTGTCACGGTCGAGAATCCATAAGTCTGCCGGGTGTCGTCTGCGGAGACGCCGTCGACCCAGTGGTGTTGCAAGATGTCTTGCCAGACAGTTCCCGGTATCGACTTGAGGATTTACAAATCGTCTCCGTTACCGTCGGCACTCCCGTGTCCTGGAACAAAACTCGGTTTTCTACATAATGGTGCCACTTCACCCCCAGCATCCTCCTGAGAGCCTTTGTAATGTCCTTTTTAGTGACGAATCACAGGCCGTGCCCAGCAAGTGATTCCCCAGTTTAAAGTTGGAAGGACAATGGCCTTAGAAAGCCGCACCTTGGCTTCAAGGCCGCTACCTGGACGAAAGAGCCAGTCCATTTTGTCAAGTTTTGTTCTTGCTGATCCACAAACTCGATCAATTTGTCCCTTCCAACAAAGGCGACGGTCTAAGGTAACTCCGAGGTACGTCACCTTATCTTCGTGCTTGAGCCTATTCCCATCAATGTAAAGGCTACGCGAACGGCCAGGGTGGAGAGCAAAAGTGGCATGCTGGGTTTTGTCAACATTAAGCGCAATGCTCCACCGAGAGGCCCAGCACTGAAATTCGTCTAAGAATGTCTGGACACGTCGGGACGCAGACGTAGTGGAGCTGCAAGAAATGCAGTGTCAGCTGCATATGTGGCCAGGAGTGTACCACGAGCAACTGGGTTTGGAAGATCCGAAGTGTAAATTGTATACAGGATCGGACCAAGGACGTTTCCCTGCGGGGCACTAGCACGAATTGGGCGAAGTCCAGAACGGTGTCCACGAATATCAACAGCAAACTCCCTATTATCTAAGAACGATACTATGAGATTCCAGAGCCTTTCAGGCAAAAGCGGCATTGGCTTGTAGAACAGTCCTTCATGCCAAACCCTGTCAAAGGCCTGTCGAACGTCGAGAAAAACGGCTGAGCAGTATGTGTGGTCTTCGAAAGCCCCCAGAACATGGTTAATTACTCTGTGCACTTGCTCAATAGCACTACGACTACGGAACCCAAACTGGTGGTTCGGAAGTGCGTCTTCAAAGGCTAGAAGTCTACTAAGCATGATCCGCTCAACAATCTTGGAGAAAGTGGACAGTTTGCTGGCGGCCTATAAGATTCCGGGCAACATGGGTCTTTTCATTTTTTTGCCACCATTGTGACTAATGCTCGTTTCGAAGGTAAGGGAAAATAACCAAGGTCCAGACAAGCATTAAAGAGGAGACAGAGTTGTTGCAAATTCAAATGGAGTAAAGCGATTTTCAAGATCATCAGCAAATACTTCAGCAATCTCGGAATCACTGTGGGCCCAAGTCCCATCACCACGTTTAAGGGAAAACCTCTGAAGAGGCTGTCTTTTAAGGTTGCGGGTGCATTTACAGAGCGCAAGTCCGTGATTCTGGTTAGGATCAATTGCACTGAGCTTGTCTATAAAAAATTCTGGCTTGGCCGAACGGAGGACTTTCCTTAGACTTCCACCTTGCCATATCGATGGTATGCCTCGTCCTCATCCAGACACGGCGAAGTGCATGACCTTTCTGGCCAAGGCAGCAATTTCTGGCTTTGAATAAGCCCAAGAAGGAGGAGGAATAGGTATACTTCATGGAGGAGGGGCATCGAAGGAATCCTCGTTGTCCACAGAAAGAAGAGAAGGTTGCTCCGGAGTCAGAGCAGTAAGTTGCGCACTGAATCTTTTAAAATCCGAGCCCCGGGAAGAAGCCTGGATTTGGTGACGATCGTATAGGCAGCCACGAAAAAATATATCAGGAGCGGAATATGATCAAAGGTGCGCATTCCAATCACCTCCAATGAGAAATCCCTGCAGCACCAACTTGCTTCCTTAATCCATTAATAAATTTTTAAAAAATCCTGTCCTTAGTAGGTTGATCAATCAAGGAGGTCTTTTCGCTTGGATGTGAATTAGCCGTTGGCGAAGATTGACTTGAGGATGCAGAAAGACGCGTAGAAAACCAAGCATTTTGAGCCGGGGGCATGGCAGGCTTAAAAGTACGTTTTTGAGTGGGTCTACGTTCTACAGAACCAGTGGGCTTACGTCTTTCAATAGTCTCTAAATAGGCAGGACATCGATGGGAAGACGCACTATGATTTGAACCACAGTAAATGCACTTCAGTTGTTCCTCTTTTATGCCCAAGCACCTCTCCTCGTCTTTTGTCGAGAGTGAGCAAACATTTTTAGAATGTCCCAATTCTTGACATCGGAAACACCTTAAAGGACCTTTTCTCTGAAGTAGCGGTTCCACTTTAACCACCTGGAAGTCAATTATGTGGATATCATATACATTTTTGATGTTTCTAGCTCAACAAAGAATATATCCCGGTTCGCCTTCCCATTTTCACCAGGGGGTGAATACATTCAAGATCATCAGCAAATACTTCAGCAATCTCGGAATCACTGTGGGCCCAAGTCCCATCACCACGTTTAGGGGAAAACCTCTGAAGCGACTGTCTTTTAAGGTTGCGGGTGCATTTCCAGAGCGCAAATCCGTGATTCTGATTAGTATCAATTGCACTGAGCTTGTCTATAAATAATAAATTGAGACTTGGCCGAACGGAGGACTTTCCTTAGCTCTGATACAGTAGCCTTCCACCTTGCCATATCGATGGTATGCCTCGTCCTCATCCAGACACGGCCAAGGTAGCAATTTCTGGCTTTGAATAAGCCCAAGATGGAGGAGGAATAGGTATACTTCTAGGAAGAGGGGCAGCTTGATGGATCTGTTCAACTAAGACCTCAGCAAAGGAATCTACGTCGTTCCCGGAAAGAAGAGAAGGTTGCTCCTGAGTCCCGGAGTCTTTTAAGATCCGAGCCCCGGGGAAGAAGCCTGGATTTGGTGACGATCGTATAGGCAACCACGCAAAAATATATTAGGAGCGGAATATGATCAGAGGAATGTCCCGGGCAATCTGAGATTGTAAGGTGGTTTCACGGGATGCCTTTGTACACAGCAAAATCAATGGCCGTCCGGAGGATGGCATTGATCCAAGGAAAATGAGTGGGTCCGGCAGTAGCCAAAATCTGCATATTTGAGTCAGCAATAACTGACATCACGATGACATCATTTCAATCCCCTCCAATGAGTAAGCGGCTACCTACAGAGCCAAACAGACGCAGATATTCCTCCGTCGTCCAAGAAAAGCGTTGACCATGCGGACAGTAGACAGCACCAAATGAAATTATGCCAAACCCAGTGACCAAACTTAGGGCAACTTAGGCACTTGTGGCACTTAGGTGCTAGTCTAAACAGGATTTGATGATGACAGCAGCACAACCGCGATGTCGATCATCAGGGTCGTTGGCAGAGTGAACAGCCATTAATGTGGAAGAATGAACGGCTGGTAAAATATGTCTCTGAGATCAATAAAATGTCAATGTTGCGTTCCTGGAGGAGGTGCTCAATCTCGAGTGATTTGCAAACTAAGTTGTTGGCGTTCCAAATAACGATATTTATACCGTAATTAGTCATCGCAATGCGTTGACCCTGATAGAATGGCGAGCTTAGAAATCACGTTTTGTAACATTTGTAGTGTGGTCATCATTACTGACATCATTTGAACAAAGCATAACAACAACTTATCAATTGCAGCTCCTTGGGCTGTCGCAGCAGCCTCTTGTTGGTTCCTCCAGAACCAGTGGGCTTACGTCTTTCAATAGCCTCTAAATAGGCAGGACATCGACGGGAAGGTGCACTATGATTAGAACCACAGTTAATGCACTTGAGTTGTCCCTCATTTATGGCCAAGCACCTCTCCTTGTCTTTTGTCTCATGGTCACCAGCACATCTGCCACACTTTGGCAAGAGTGAGCAAAAATTTATAGAATGTCCAAATTCTTGACATCGGAATCACCTTAAATGACCCTTTTTTTGAAGCTGCGGTTCCACTTTAACCACCTGGTAGTCAATTATGTGGATATCATATACATTTTTGTTGTTTCTACCTGGTTCACCAGGGGGGTTGAATACATTCCGATGGTTGTGTCCCAGAGCTTTAAGTTTTGCGGTAAATTCGGCTATTTCAGTGGAAGCGTGAAGTCCCTTGATGACGACTCGAAAGGCTCGTTCATTATTAAACATTATTAAAAGTGCTGACAGGAATTCCATTATCCTTGAAGAGCTTCTGGACTACACGGTAAACATTGCCGTCATCCACAGTAAACCTACAGGAAGATTTACAATAACCATTGGTCACAGAAGATAGTAAGGAAATTAGTTGCCTAAAATCAGTGATTTCCTTCAAAAGGAAGGGTGGAGGACGGGAATCATGTTTCTTGGTTTTAGCTTGAGAAGAGGCATTGCGTGGGGACACCGAATGCAAGTTAGCTTAGAGGTTTAGAGATGCTGATTGAATTATTAATATGAGTGGAAGTCATTGTATCATCATCATCATCGTCAGACAAAATAGCAAAGCTATTGTTCTTTCCTAAGTAGGCAGAGTCTTCTTGACTTGAAGAATGTGATTGTATGGTCATGCCAGAGTCTGGAACTTGAGGACGTTTATGGTCGCCAACAGGGTTTGGCAGCGATGATTTGTTGATATTACTACCACCGAGTATGTCAAGATTTCGTCTTTTCCTTAGGTTAGGTTTGTTCATCGGCAGCATTTTAACTAATCTACTTGGGGGTAAAAATGGTTATAGTCAGAACAGATGAGGTGTTTGAATAATTGGAATCATCAAATTCATCAGAAGAATCAGAGAGGCATTCATGACAGCTACTTTAGCAGCTTCGTCTGTATTGACTGGTGGTCGCGTAACTTGGTCCTTAGCAAAGACCGAGTGCTTAGCCACATGAGACTCATGATTGGTTTCACGACAACCTTTCGTCGAGATGGCTTGAAATTGGAAGACATCTTTTTTCGGAACTATACCAGCATCTGACATTGTACTTGCGTAATGAACTAATAAAATAAAGAAAAAGAAAGTTTACCGCAGCAGCCGGCCTGCCAACCGAAGGCAAGGTCGGCAAATGTTTTGTTAAGGAAGTCAAAAGAAAAATCGTAAAGACACAGAAAAACAGAATTTTGTATAACATTTAGCCTGACACATAAGTCGAGACTAAAAAAATTTTAAAATTAATCTTTTTAAATGTAATCTTCAGAGAAACGCATGCAAGACCTTAGTGCAATTATAATTGTAGGAATTATTATATTCACAATGTTTTATTGGGATTAAGTTTAAACATTAGAGGTGCTTATATTAGTTTTACAAAGTTCTTTTTGAATTTTCTTAAATTGTCTCCTCTCTTTACGAACGCTATTCGACGACTCCTTGCTCATTTTTAAGTATCGGCGGCCTAAGAAGAATCGAGTACTTTATCGAGAGTTGCCATATAAGTTAACCCGCTTCGAGTGTGCCGTGCATTAAGCCCGCCTGATTCAAATCCCACATTCGGTCCTCCTGACTGTTCATTCGCCTCGAATGGACCTGACCAGGGTTTCATGTACTCGGAAACCGTAGACGTTTTAAATGGTCCCTCTGAGTCACCTATACGTTCTACTTCGTACCGCCCATGATTCTTGACTGCAATAATTTTGTAGGGCCCTAAAAACTTCCCCTTGAGCTTTAATCCGACACCATACTGAGTTCTCTTAATTGCTACCAAATCATTAAGATGATAGACTCTTTCTTGTTTCCGCTTCAAATCAAACGCTTTCTTATTTTCTTCTTGTACTTTTTTGATGTTCTCTCTGGCTGTTTGGCGAAACTTCTCTCTTTCTTCATTTAGAGATTTTATTGCGAACTCCTGCATCAAATCCTTTAGTTCATTGCAGTCGGATAACCTCATATCAACTCCTGTTAAAAGCTTGAATGGCGTAATCTTGGTGCTTCTTGGCTCGGTGCTATTGATAATTTGCTGAACTCGTCCCACGTATTTATACCAGGCTAATGGTTTTTCATAGCTCAACTTTGCTAGCATTGGTACAACGATCTTGTGAATTCTTTCGACTTGGCCATTTCCGCGTGGTACACCTGTCGCTATAAGCAGATGCTGTATGTTGTGTGACTCGCAGTATTCTTTGAATGCAAGAGATGTGAAAGCGGTGCCTCTATCGGACACTATGCGGCAAGGATTTCCAAAATGGACTGCTTGTTTATCCAGACAGTTTAGAACTTCGTCTACACCAGTGCTACGAGTTGGGTAGAGCCAAACATATTTCGAGAATCCGTCTATTATGACAAGGATGTGGTTATATCGCTTGGTCGTCATTTCCATTGGTCCGACATGATCGATGTGGTATGTAATGAAGGGTAAATCGCCTTTGTCAATTGAAGTCAGAAATCCCTCTTTCTTGCCCACTTTGGCATTAACAATAATACATCGTATGCAACTCTCGACGATCCGATCTGCTTTTTCTTTGAGCTTGGGAATAAAATACGACCTTTCGACGATATCCTGTGTCTTTCTGGCAGAAAAATGCCCTTGGCTGTGCGCGTTCTGAATTATTTCATTTTCCATAGTTGAGGGTACTACTACTAGCTCACGATTTGGGTCTTTGAAGAGAACGTCATTTTGCATATAAAAGTCCTGGTAAGCATCCTTTTCAACAAGGTTGCGAACTGCTTTTGTCCAATCATCGTTAATCTGGGCTTCCTTTAAGCGATGAGAAATAGAGTCCGACAAAAAGAAACATGAGACCCGACTCAAGGCATCAGCATGCTTCATTTGAGTCCCAGAACGATGTTCGATCTTGTAGTTGAAGTCCTGCAAATATAAAGCCCAACGAGCTACGCGAAGAGGAACTTCCTTTTTGTTCATTGTCATTTTGAACGCGTTGCAGTCAGTTACGATTGTGAACTTTATGCCTAACACATAGACACGCCACTTGACTAAAGCTCCAATAATAGCCAGTACTTCCAGTTCATACGAATCGTACTTTTCCTCGAATGGTGATGTCTTTCGGCTCATGTATTGGACTGGATGGAAAGCACTATCTATGGGGTCCTTCTGCAGTAAAACTGCGCCAAAACCGTACTTGGACGCGTCTGTGTGGATTTCCGTTTGTAAATTAGGATTATACAACTTTAGGACTGGTTCGCTAATAAGAGCAGTCTTCAGCTTTTCAAACGCACATTCTTGTTTCTCTCCAAATTCATACTTGGAATCGCCTCTCAGTAAATCCGACAAGGGCCTGGCAATGGATGCGTACCCGTTTATAAACTTTCGGAAGTAAGAAGTCAAACCTAGGAATCGCTGAATCGCTTTTTTGTCATGTGGTTTGGGAAACTCTTTCACAGCTTGAATCTTTTCCGGACCTGGGGTGATAGTTCCACTTTGAATAATGTATCCTAAGAACTGTACTTTACTATGCAATATTTGGCATTTACTCCAGTTGATACGTAAACCGTTCCGGGAAGCAACCTGCAAGACATCTTTCAACTTAGCAAGTCCTTCCTCCGAGTCTTGACTGGGAATGATTACATCGTCCATGTACACAATGACAACATTAGTGGCGATGAGCTCCCTTAGAACTGCCATGATGAATCTTGTGAAAACCGCAGGTGAATTTGATATGCCAAATGGTACATAAAGGAATTCAAATTGTCCAGATTGGGTCACAAATGATGTATACTTTCGAGAGCCTGGTTCAATCGGAACGTGGAAGAAGCCATTTGTTAGATCCAAAGTGGTGAATATCTTGGACCCTTGCAGCTTGTCTAGCACGGTCTCCATATGAGCCATCGGAAAATTGTCTCGAATAATTTTCTCATTAAGTTTTCGGTAGTCACAGCACAGTCTCTTCTTTCCGTTTTTCTTGGACACCAAAACTACCGGCGATGCGTACTCTGAGGTACTTGGTTGGATGATATTCTCTGCAAGCCAATCCTCAACTTGATCGTCAACTGTTTTCTGGTCACAGACAGGTAAACGACGTGGATGCTGGTAGACAGGTATCTCATCCTTCAAAATGATTTTCATTTGTACCGGAGCACTCGCGTTGCGCTCGGGTGCATACTCTTCAATCAAACTTTTGACCGCAGACTGCTGTGATTGATTCAAATGAGATAAGTCAACGTGATCGGAAACTGCTGCCTGTTCTGCACACATGCCCTTAAAATCTTGCAGAAACTCGGACCCGAAATTTATATGTTTATCTTCAATACTTTTTGGTTCATTGCGACGGATAAACTCAGTGCCTTCTTTTGTAACTTTCATGTCAACAATATCCAGGATAGTTCTGCCCAAAATTGCGTCAAAGCCCATGTCCTCATCTGGAACCACGTGAAATTCCACCTTCATGTGCATGTTGTCCACTTCAACAGGTATGACAATGCTCCCAAAAGTTAGAACTCGACTCTCGCCTATTCCCGTCAAACACTTTTCTTTTCCGGTGAGAGATTCGTTGCCTAGTTTGAGGAAAATGTTCCTGCGCATGAGGCATAGATCAGCGCCTGTGTCGACGAGTCCTTTGAAATGAGCGTTGGAAGACTTGATCATTTTTAGTTCGAGGCCAGAGGCCGTAAACTCGCTTTTTGGCTTAGTAGCTGCGTTCTCCACGTGAACGGCGTTAGCATTTCTCTCCTGTTTCACCTCAACCTCGATTTTGCACTGCGCAGCACGATGACCTGGCTGTCCGCACCGATAACAATTATTATTATCCTTCTTCTTGCAATCTTTCTTTAAATGGGACGGATCCCCGCACTTAAAGCATTTACGTACAAACTCTGGTTTCGAGTCGAAGCTTTTGGATCCATCTACCTCAACTACACGCGCTTCATTCTTGTAAGGCATCTTGTATGAACCTCGGACCTTCTTGTATACTTCGATCTGCTCCTTCAAATCCCTTATGGTTTTCGCCTGATACAACATTATTTTGTTTGCCTTAGCATCTGGAACTCCTTTTACAAAATACTCTATCAAACTTTCTTCGTCTAGTTTAACTGGCTTGGCTATTTCCATCAAAGCATACAAATATTCCTGAAGTGTCTCTCCTTTTCTCTGCGCACGTTGACCTAGCTTGCGATGGACCTCAGCAGATGAAATTTTAACAGCAAATTCGCCACGCAATGCTGCCTTTAGAGAATCCCAGTTGCGAATGTTAACCTGACTGCGAATGAACGATTTTGCAGCCCCACTGAGCAACTGCTTAGAATAAATAAAAAGTTGAAGCTGGCTCCACTGCACAGTCAAAGCACATTCCTCCAACTCCTGAATCCACTGATCTATATCTGGACTACCTGTACCTGCAAAATTCGAAACACTGCCTTCTACATCTTTAAGTGTAAACAAAGAACGGCTTATAGGCACTGCCTGCACTGGACAATCGAGAGCGGTAGCTACAGATTCAACTTCATCCGAATCGTTGTTATCATCGTCGTCCTGAATACCGAAATGAGCCAGGAGTCTATCCTGTAAATCGCGCTTTCTACCGGCTGTGGGTAAATTTAGTTGTAGTAGCTTTGCGCGCAAATCCTCGCATCGCATTAACATTATCTCTTCGAGTTGCATTTTGATATGAAATTTGCTTACAAAGATATTAGTTAACAATAGCAATGAATAATGAATAACTTCAGAAATGACAAATTTTGGTTTTATACATACATACAGTCTACTTGTGAGCGACTTTCAATTTCATTGGGTCAATTTTCTGATTAGCACCCCTTTTGATGCACTGCTTCTCGAAACTGCTTGCCTGCCAATTGGATTATCTTCTGGACTATTCAACTTGAATAAAAATCCTGCCCTTGCTTGTCCGCTGACGGCGTTGCCTTCCACCACGATCTGCTTCTCCAGACTCTGCTGCTCTGCTTGAAAATCCTGCCCTCCAGATTCCGTCAACCCGTCTTTGCTCCAATGCCCGCTTCACGCTCCTGACTTACTCCGCTCGCCTCTGTCTATCGCTGCTCCCAACGCCTTCCACAGATCAGCCTCTGCAAGTTACCAGTTCACCGTGACTGGCCGGATCTCAGACCGACGCTCTGGGGAACTATGATGCACGACCTCCTGGACTCCAGTCGCTATTTGCTTCAAGCGTTTCCCGTGCGCGTTTTTACACACACATCTGCCAATTGCTGGTTTTCGTCGTCGTCTTTTTTGCACACACTGCCAAATTAACTGCGCAGTTGTCTCAAATTGCAATTTCACCAGACTTGAAATTAGACAATCATTGTTTGTAAAATCGCACTTCTGCACTCTAATGTTTGGGTCAAATTCCTGGTTGAGCCCCCAAATTGTAGGAATTATTATATTCACAATGTTTTATTGGGATTAAGTTTAAACATTAGAGGTGCTTATATTAGTTTTACAAAGTTCTTTTTGAATTTTCTTAAATTGTCTCCTCTCTTTACGAACGCTATTCGACGACTCCTTGCTCATTTTTAAGTATCGGCGGCCTAAGAAGAATCGAGTACTTTATCGAGAGTTGCCATATAAGTTAACCCGCTTCGAGTGTGCCGTGCATTAAGCCCGCCTGATTCAAATCCCACATAATTATTACTATTTGTACACTGGCAGAATCGTCATATCAAAGTACTTGAGAATATCCTTTAAGGGCCCTTTCCTGCAAAAAGTTTTTTGATTTCATTGTTTTTACCTGTACTTACACACACATTACACCCAGCTTCCATTATTGACTGGGCCATCTTCATGTATTGTTTTATCGACTGTAAAATTGAAATCAATGAATTATTGCATATATAAACTGTATTTTTTGATTTTGTGCGTCAATGTTAATGTTAGTCAATGTTACAGATTTCACAGTCAAGAAGAAGAAGAGTTGCAGAGAAAAAAAATTACCCAACTATAAATTTAGATGGGGAACTAATCCCCTAATATTAAATCATTGTATGCCTTACATAAACCTTTCAGAGTATTATGTTCTGACTATAATAGACTTTTTCCTATAATCTCAAATCTTGACTCTCTGCCGCTCCTAAAACGATTAATACTAGCTTCATTGGCACACAATTGATCTTACTATTACTTTTTTCACCGAACTTTTACCTATCTTTTCTGATCTCGCTTCTTCTCGCGATTCGTGCCGTATGACACACGGCTGCGCCCATCGGTCGGTTGGGCTGGAATGTGGGCCGTGGGACTCCGAGCAAAAAAAAAAACCATGCCCTCTTCCCACAGAGTCCATCCGTTTGAAAAGGTTGGGATATTTGACAAATGTGAAACTCCGATTCCCACAGAGCACATCCACCATCCGAGGACAGCTGATCTAAACAGCTATGGCTCATCATTTTAGCTCGTTGCATTTTGCACAACAACTAATAGTAGAAAGTTGAATTAATTCTTCTAAGCCGACTTAAAATTTTGAGCATCATAGTAATGGGATGTGTTTAAATGGAACAATATTATATTGTAGGAGTATGCTTATTCTTAAAAAGATGATCATTGCAAGTGTACTAAATAATAATGTAATTGTTTGGTAAAGAGGCATAAACGTCAAAAATTGAAAAAAATTATGACATTATTTGGTGATAGGCCATTGTTTTCTACCTTGCTATTTAAATACACATATATTCATACTAAAAACACTTTTTTTTAATTAAACATATGTTGATGACCTACAATGAAAGAAACTCATATTTATAAGGAAATGGTTTGTTTTTTCGATAGGAAGATTCAAAACAATCTCTTGTCAACTACTTCAGTCATAGAAAATTAGTATATATGGCATCGGTTTAGGTGGTCAAATAGTTTGCAAAGGTTTGTCTTAAGAGCTTTGATCAAGCCAAGTTAAGAGATCATTGGGTGGCCAAGGTTTTTTGGGCAAGATGATGGAAACATTTGGAAAATACGCTCAATAGGAGAATAGTTACAATTTTAGATAGCATCGTTCAATGCGATTTTTCAATTTAATAATAGTGGCCTTATAAAAAAACAAGAGAGAACGCTATAGTCGAGTGCCTCGACTATTAGATACCCGTTACTCAGCTAAACAACTTAATATAATTATGCCTTCTTTGCAGGGCAATTGCAACTGTGTACAATGTAAATACATACATATGTATATGCTTACAAAGACCTCAGACCTCCATTATGGCTAACTTGACTTGATTTGCATAGTTCTTGGGATATAGTTCGGTATTGACAAATGAAAGCCATCGCAATTTCCTTTAATAATCCTTATCGAGAATTAACGTTGACTCTGTTGAGCGCCTTCGCCAGCTGTTCCAAAGTCATCCGTTAGATGGCGCTATTGTATACGCCATGAAAGGCGGAAATGTAGGCGCTAGCCAGGCTTAAGCGTTTAATGGGTTTTTGGGCGTTAGAGTGGGCGTGGCAAACTTTTATTAGGCCAATCGAAAGGTATTGACGAAACAAATACATATCAAAAAAAATTTTCATAATAGCATCAAAACTGTGGCCACAGCTTGTGGCTTGTGGGTGTCAGAGGGGGCGTGGCACCATTTTGAAACAAACTTGCGCTGCGTAGGAACTCCTAAAATCTACATGCAAAATACCAATCCTCTAGCTTTTATAGTTTCCGAGATCTCAGCGTTCATACGGACGGACAGACGGACAGACGGACATGGCTAGATCGACTCGGCTAGTGATCCTGAACAAGAATATATATACTTTATAGGGTCGGAAACGCTTCCTTCTACCTGTTACATACTTTTGCACGAATACAATATACCCTTTTACTCTACGAGTAACGGGTATAATAATTCAGTGTTGATAAAATTTTTGTTAATATGTGGCACAGAAATTCGTAACTATAAAATTTATATTTCGCGGTTGTTTTTTTTTACAATTTTTAAGTTATGAATTAAAGCATTTACGTATTAACTAATCGTTAGATGAAGGCCTTAAGACTACTTTGATTATTTGCTTGATTAGATTGTTTTAAATTTGCTTAGATAATAAAAATTAGTACAAGTAAACATTAAATATTTGGGATGACACACATTTGAATGACAAGAAAAAATAATCGCAAATGGACAAATAATAATATAAATAAAAAAACCAAATCCCAAAGAACTATATGATATAGTCGCCAGATCCGGGTCGTTGCGACTTACATATATGTATACTACCTGCAATAGAAAGACACCTTTAAAGCTATCTGCTTGAAACTTTCCCAAAAGTTGTCTTTCAATTGCAGCTTGTATATAAGTCGAAACGAGCCGGATTGGGCGACTTTATCATATAGCCCACATAGGAACAATCGGAAAAAAACAATCCAAAAAAATTATAACTTTGTTGTTTTTCATTTTTTTTGTTGTTCTTTGGGATTTGGAAATAATTATTGCGGATTCATTTTTTTAAGTAACATAGGCATTGAAATCGAAATGTAGTCGATTTGTAATAACTGCAATGGTATATAAACTTCGGCTTGCCGAATTTCGCTTCTTTTCTTGTTGCCACCCTAAAGCTCTTAAGGCACATTAATCATGAGCTTAGGTGGAATTTATGAGATATTTCTCTGTGTAAAGCTTTTCTCTATGGATACCAACTTTTACTATTATGGGATCAAAATAGGGAACTTTCAGAGCATATATGAGTAGTAGCTGCTACAAAAGCCGTTTGAAAAACAAATGCAGAAAGAATAATTGAATTTTTTATTCACCTTGAAAAACTGCGCCTTTTCATTGTGTCAAGGGGCAATAGGTTTATCTGTAAAGATTCTATTGGTGCCGTATCATCCCTCAAAACATCTCTTATTTATATATTGGCTGTCGTATTAGAGATCTGAAAAGTATTAAATAGCTCGGGTACAGTTTTAGCTTTATAAATGGTGAGCAATATAAGAGTAACTTTACATTCCAAAAGTCATCGCGCGCATAAAAATTGAAACCGGTCGCCTATGTGAATGTTAAAATAATAAATCATGTCAACGGTGTCAGTATAAAGCTCGGTGGCATACTCTTTTTATACCCGTTACTCGTAGAGTAAAAAGGTATATTGTATTCGTGCAAAAGTATGTAACAGGTAGAAGGAAGCGTTTCCGACCCTATAAAGTATATATATTCTTGTTCAGGATCACTAGCCGAGTCGATCTAGCCATGTCCGTCTGTCCGTCTGTCTGTCTGTCCGTATGAACGCTGAGATCTCGGAAACTATAAAAGCTAGAAGATTGGCATTTTGCATGTAGATTTTAGGAGTTCCTACGCAGCGCAAGTTTGTTTCAAAACGGTGCCACGCCCCCTCTGACGCCCACAAGTCACAAGCTGTGGCCACAGTTTTGATGTTATTATGAAATTTTTTTTATATGTATTTGTTTCGTCAATACCTATCGATTGGCCTAATAAAAGTTTGCCACGCCCACTCTAACGCCCAAAAACCCATTAAACGCTTAAGCCTGGCTACATTTCCGCCTACATTTCCGCCTTTCATGGCGCCATCTAACGGATGACTTTGGAACAGCTGGAGTCAACGTTAATTCTCGATAAGGATTTATATTAAAGGAAATTGCGATGGCTTTTATTTGTCAATACCGAACTATATCCCAAGAATTATGAAAATCAAATCAAGTTAGCCAAATTGGAGGTGTTTCCTGGGTACCGATTTTAACATAAAAATCGGGAGCTAATTCGAGCGGCGAAAAACATACAAGAAGGCATATTTATATTAAGTTGTTTAGCTGAGTAACGGGTATCTAATAGTTGAGGCACTCGGCTATAGCCTTCTCTCTTGTTTTCTATCAGAACAGTTCTGGATCCTTGTTGTCTCGTGGAGAGTTGTTCCTATTTAACTCTAGTCAGCTTTCTGGCAAGTTTAATTTCCTAGACTTTATAGTGACATCTGATTTTTTCGCCAGTAGCTTTAAGACTTTACGAGGTATTTAGAGAGAACCTCTCGCGGTATCAACGGTACAAATGCTTCGTATTACTTGTTTCTAATAAGCACTATAACGTCTTCCTCCACGAATTTTTGGGGTACTGGCAAATCCAAGATGTAAGATATTAGTGGCAATTAGAAGCTTTTGATGTGATTTCCCGATTCTAATTTCGGATATCAACCCTGTTGCATGATAAAAACGTTTGAGCTCGCAAAATACTTTCATCAATAAGTGTAAAAAGATGTTGAAGATTACTCACTTTTGAATTCAAGCAATTTTGTTCATCTTTATAGCATTAACCATAGCATTGCCATTAAAGGTGGTCAGATTCGGTGGTAGTACTTACCTTGAAAGCAAAATTGAAAGCTGGGGTTGTCATATCCTGTACTTTTTGAGCCTTGGATATAATTTCTATATTTGGTGTTCGTGTACAAAGTAATAGTTTACCAAATGAAAATTTATTTTTTGAGTTAAAATTTAGATAATATAATAGGGAGAGAGCTTAAGAACCTCATCTGGAGTATATTCTTCAGAGTTACCATATACTTCATTATGCAGAGTCAGTCAATTGATTAAAAAACCAAAACTACACGTTTTTGATTGTGATAGTGATCTGGCCCCGTGCCATATTGGCATTCCCAAAAATGACCCAAGACACTCATTCGAAAACCATTTGAATCTTAAAAACTTTGTATCGAACAACAAAAAAAACTGATACAGTTTTACGACAATGAAAATATCTTTTAAAAAATTTGAAAAAAAAATACTAAACACTTACAAGAAAAAGCACCTATTTATCTGCGAAAGATTTATTATGTAACCATTTAGTGATACATTACTGTATGTATATAATTATATTTGCATAAATATTTCTTATATAAATTTAAGGGCCTCGGCTTTCAAGTCGGCTTTTAAATGTGAGTACTAATCAGTAAAAAGAGTATGCCGATTAAAGTCGATATATGAAATGTACTTTTAAGATATTATATTTTCTGTCGAACACAATACGGATATTTTACTATTGTTTATATTATTTATGTTATTGGGGAGCTTACTTTAAAACTATATGTTTCTGTATTTTTATTAAATTATATAAATAAATATATTTATATAGACATATACATTCATATACTTATTCACGGTTTTCTTATATTTCTGTTATGCATTTATTGTTTTTTTTCTCAATCGCATTTGTAAAATATTCGTTGTAAATACATAGCGGCCAATAATAATAAGTAAATGTAACACCTTACAAACTTTGTAAAAAAATATTTTTTTCCGTTCTGTATGTATGTACGTATGTATATATGTATGTAAATTATTTCTTAGAAATACTTTTTATTGAAGATACAATCAAAATGTTTTTGAGCCCACAAGAAGTGCGTGTTTCGTAAAGAACTAAATAGAAAATTTAATATTTTGTAGAACTTTTTTATGACGTTTAAACACAACATAGAAACAAACATTTTTCTATTTCTGACAAAATTTGTTGTGAGATTTCTTTTATTTAATTTTCTCTGGAAATGGAATAAAAAATATAATATGAACTATAGCTTCAGCCATAAATAATTTAATAAACTTAAGAATCAAATAACCAATAAATTCAAAATATATCTTATTTCCTTTTCAGGTCATTAAGCTTTGTAAAATTTTTATTATAAATTGAAATTTTTGTTGGGCTGATTTACACGTGTACATTTTCTTAGCCTTTACAACCACTGTACTCATAATTTTTCATTGGAATTTAAGTACATTGCAATATAATTTTGTTTCCACAACGGTAATGGTTATCTTCTGAAAATATTATTTAAGAATTCGCTCTATCATCAAACATTTACGAGTCCAGTTTATTATAAATCTAACCAAGCACCCTAGATCTCTTTTTATATTTTGTTTAAACAAACTAGTAATCTATTATTACTCATTAATATATCTTAGATATTTTTTATTTTGAAATACTGATTCTTCGTACATATGAGAACGCATTGAATTCCTTGAAATATTAATGCTACCTTACAAAGAATATTTGTTAGGGCTTAGTTATGTATATTATTATATATATAATATACATATACATATATTATTATAGTATATATATAAATGCTTATTTTTTTATAATTCTTGTATGAAATTAAATTGCTCTAGTAATAGTTTATGTAATGTAAAATGTTTTTTTGCGCAATAATAACCTTTATTTAGTCTCACTCGTTTGAATTTTTGACCTTACAGATTTTAGTTTAAAATTATATACATTTAAAAATATATAAGCCTCTATTACAATTAATGGGACTAGATTGATTAATATACTCTTGGAACATATTACAAACACAGATGTAAAATAATTGTTATTATAAAAAATTCAATTTTAAACGGAACTACAATATTTTCGGTTTTCTAACATTCTGCGCATTTCACTGTATTATAAATATTAAATATGATTGACTATAAATGTATAAGTCTTTTTATTCACATTAATCGTAAGCTTTATTAAGGTAGTTGTCACATGTGGGTCATACATCGTATTTTTTAATAAATATAACTATTTTTATCTGCCTTTATTGATATAATATATGTTTCGTGCCGATCTTAATATTAATGCTATTTTATCAGTCAATTTTTATTTTTTAGAGAATTAGTGTTATAACATTTACTTATAAGATCCAATATATTTTTAATTACGATTGTTATTATTTGTTAAATGAGAAATTTCGTTTATTAATTTTCCCTAGAAATCTAAATAAATAATGTGTCTTTGAAAATTTTATTATGAACAATCAAAGCAACAGTTAAATTTGTATAACTAAAGTTTGAATTATTAACTTAAAAAAAGATTTCCTAATGATTTTATATGATGATTCTTTTATTTTAAAATCAAGTGACAATAATTCAAGATCAGAAGATTAACTGCTATAAGCCATTAGCAGCAGCTTAAACTAAAAAAGGGTATATTTGAAAAATTATTTTTGAAAACTATAAAAAAAACTGGGTTCAATTTAATTTGTACAAAATGTTGTTCATTTTTTTGCAATTTATAGGTAACGGAATCACAAATATAATAAAAGTTTTGGATGGTTACATTTATTAATTATCGAAATATATGACTTTCATTTTGAATTTTTAATGTTATTTATTTAATATTTATAGTATTATTTTTAAAATTTACAAAATTGTTATAGCCATTTATTCGAAACAACTTCGAAAATCTGTTAAATCTACCACAAAGAACTGAATTCAAATTGGAGGTGAGATTTTAAAAGAGTGGTACCGAAGTTTATATACGGACAGACAGATGGGTATGGTCAGACCGACTCGTTTATTAATGTGTACTTAATGGGGTCGGAAATGCTTCCTTCTTCCTGTTACGTACCTTTCAAAGAATACAATATATCCTCTAACTCTATGAGTAGTGGGTTAAAAAATGTATAATAATTTTGTGGTCTACAAAATCTAAAAATTTGTTTTTTAGATTAAAAAAGGGTTAGCGAATATGCGCAGCATTATTCGATCTATAGGTCAAAGAAGGTTACGTATAGTTTTCCTTATAGATATTAGCTACGGTTTGAATATCGCTATAATTTCGAAAAAAATAAACGACAAAATTCAAATCAATGGGTAATGGACAAAAACTACTATTTTAAATTTAAGATGTATGAAAATCTAGAACAAAATTTTTCTGTGCCTTAACTGATGAACATATATTTTGTGTAAGGTTTTTACCTAAATCATTTAAATTAGCAAAAAAAATACTTTTTAGTTTTAAATTTAAGTTTTATGATAACATAAAACAAAACTGTTTTCTGTAGCTTTATTCTCATCTTCTTTACAAATATCAAACCAAATACGGTAATTAAATTTTCTCCCTCACTTCTAAATAATAGTAGTAAATTTAGTTTAGTAGTAAATTTGTAATAGTCAAAAAATGTAGCTGTTTAGATATTGAATTGAATAAAGTGTTTGAATTCTGCCGTCATTAGTTAGTCGAGAAACCGTTAAAGGTCTTTGTTTGTAAACAAAAAAAAAGAAGTCAAGCCAAGTGTCGATAAAATCGTATAGTTTTAGATAATGATATATATTAAACTCTTTTTGCAAAATTATACATAAAATAACCCAGCATAACTTTATTTTTTTAGCCACAAAAATGAGAAGAAATTTACGAAACTAAAAACTCTTCAGGTTCCTTAGCAAAATTTTAATTCCCTTTACAACGGTACACAGAACGGTACATAAAACCTTTTACTTTTTATGACATTTGAGTTATTGATTGTGTGATCCAATCTTTAGCAAATTGCTTCAAGACTTTTAGGACGTCATTACTATCACAAAGTAATGAAGGCATTTAGCTGATGAAATTTAATTTGGGTTTTAAATAAGAAAGGAAAGCTAACTTCGGGCGCAGCCGAAGTTGATATACCCTTGCAGAATATTCTGTAAATAATATTCTCCAAAATTATTCATATGATGCATTCTTAATACTCATAAAAATCCCAACTTTCTAACTTTAAAAACACCAAAGTTATGGCATTTTCAATCGTTCAGTTACATGGCAGCTATAGGATATAGTCGGCTGATCCCTTTAAAATTTGGTAGGTCAGATTGATTGGCCAAATATAAAACCCATAGAAAATCCCAACTTCCTAACTTTAAAAAGACCAAAGTTATGGTATTTCCTATCGTTATATGGGAGCTATAGGATATAGCCGGCCGATCCTTGTGAAATTTGGTAGGTAGAATTGATTAGCCAAATATAAAACCCATAGAAAATTCCAACTTCCTAACTTTACAAACACCAGTTATGGCATTTCCTATCGTTCAGTTATATGGCAGCTATAGGATATAGTCGGACGAGCCCGGCCGTTCCGACTTATATACTGCTTGCAAGGGAAAGAAGGGTGTGTGAAAAGTTTCAATTCGATATCTTTAAAACTGAGAGACTAGTTCGCGTAGAAACAGACAGACAGACAGACGGACATGCTTATATCAACTCAGGAGGTGATCCTGATCAAGAATATATATACTTTATAGGGTCGGAGATGTCTCCTTCACTGCGTTGCTTCACTTTTGCACACACTCTGCAAGGGTATAAAAATACAAGAACGAAGGAAATAGAAAGTCACAAATTTAGCTGTACGGTCAGTATGGCAGATATAGGACATAGTCATCTGATTTATAAAAAAATCAGAATGCAGGCCCAAAGCGGTTAAACTGAACTGCTCATAATAAAAGTTCCATAAAGATAGCCTTTTTGACAATATAACCCAGTCAAATAAAAAAAAATTAATTCTATCCGCTAGGGACAACATTTTGAACATTTTCCATATGCATTTCTGTTATAATTATGGTAATAGATTATATATGTATATGTAACCTTTATGTCCTAGAAGTAAAAAAGCACAAACAAAAGACATTGTTCTTCTTTTTATTAAAACCCATTTAAAATAATAAGAAATTCAAAATTACGGCCAAGGAAGCCTCTGTCTGAAAAAAGTAGATGTGTGCTACCCCTCCTACAGCATTATAAAACATAAATTGTTCGAAAAAAAAACAAATCATGCAAATATATCGTTCCTAGGAAAGCAATAAAGTACTGTCTAATCAGCAAAGGTTTTAACATAATCAGTGTAGACAAAAAATTACGATAGCGATATTTTAAAGTCTTTTAAAACAAGAAAGGAAGAAAACTTCGGCAAGCCGAAGTTTATATACCCTATGATATTGTTAACCGATTTTAATTGAATTCATTCCATAATATTTAAATATTACACAATTCCAAAGATCAACAAAAAAAATTTAAAACAACAAAGTTATACTCTTTAAAATTTTTTTTTCCAATTTTTCCTCTGGGAGCTATATGATAAAGTCGCCCGATCCGTCTCGTTCCGACTTATATACGCCTGCAATAGAAAGACAACTTTACGAAAGGTTTCAAGCAGATAGCTTTAAAACTGAGGGACTAGTTTGCGTAGAAACGGACAGACGGACATGGCTAGATCGACTCTGCTGGTGATACTGATGAAGAATATATATACTTTATAGTGTCGGAAATGTCTCCTTCCCTACGTTGAAAACTTTTGACTGAAATTAGAAGGTATTATTCTGCAAGGGTATAATGAGCCCGCAAACGGTATTAAGCAGACAAACTGACGGAAATGTCTTCTACACAGCGTTAAACCAAAATTAAAATACTCTTTGCTAGGGAATAATATCTCACATGGGCTTTGTATAGGAACGTGTTTGATTCGCCCTCTTAACTCGAGCATATTAATTGAAACATTTTTTTTTTTGTTTGGTAAAATGCTTCTTTGGGTTATCATTTTAAAGATGCTTTCATGTATATCAATTGAAAACTCGATAAAACTTAGTTTAGCAATCCTTGACCGTAGTCTAAACATAATATTTTTTGTCCTTACACACAACTATTAGGTGTCATAAGCTGAATTTATATAGTTCGACTAGAAATACTTTTTGTCAACCCCTATTGCTAAAAAATATATAAAAATGAAATCTCTTCTACTATTCGACCGACCAATTTTTAAATGCCGGAAGCAGAATATATTAACTATATTTAGGAATATTTTTCAACACAAATTAAACCAAAAATGAAAAGTGGGCTTAAGTTTAACTGCAGATGTACCAAAAATTACCGTTCATAATATCAAGAAGTCAATACCTCAAATAGTGTCAAAACGATCTTCAACTTAACAAATCTTAGTAAAATTTTTTAATACACTTTCGTTTGAGCTGTTTTTCTCCCTCACTTCTAAATAATATAAGTAAATTTGTAAAATAGTCAAAAAATGTAGCTGTTTAGATATTGAATTGAATAAAGTGTTTGAATTCTGCCGTCATTAGTTAGTCGAGGAACCGTTAAAGGTCTTTGTAAACAAAAAAAAAGAAGTCAAGCCAAGTGTCGATAAAATCGTATAGTTTTAGATAATGATATATATTAAACTCTTTTTGCAAAATTATACATAAAACAACCCAGCATAACTTTATTTTTTAGCCACAAGACCGAGAAGAAATTTACGAAACTAAAAACTCTTGAGGTTCCTTAGCAAAATTTTAATTCCCAAAAATTAACGTTCATAATATCAAGAAGTCAATACCTCTAATAGTGTCAAAACGATCTTCAACTTAACAAATCTTAGTAAAATTTTTTAATACAATTTCGTTTGAGCTATAATATAAATATTAAGCTGATTTAATTTTAAACGATGCAGCGGTTAAGACTTTCAGACTCGAAGACCAAATGGCTAGAATGCTGTACATACAGCCGCTGTACCGTACAAAACCAGTGTAAAATAAAAATATTTCAGGTCAAACATTTTGAAGAAACTAAAACATAGCTACATTTTAAAGCACTTCACGGAAGCGACAAGCAAAAAATATTAACAAACTACAAAACCATCGAATTAAAATTTGTTAAACATAATCAATAATCAATGACTTACAAAAGTTAATTTTATTATCCTAAAATGCGCATTGCATGGTAAACAATAGAATGACAAACCGGGCAAACTGCTTCCATAGAAATGCATATTTGATTTGCGCACTCCATGCAAAACATATTATGACCACATGGGACCAAAGCTGTGGTAACATTGTTTTCATTACAAACAAAACATTCGCGATGAATCAAATATTTGTCCGGGTTAGATTGCAATTGAATGGCTTGTGGTTTTTGCTGGTTGTTACATATAGTCGGTTCTTTTGTGTGGTGCAGATTTTTTTGATTTTTGTTATGTTCGCCCAGGCCTAAGACCGAGTCCGTGGGACTAATTGAGATTGTGGGGGAGCAGTGAGCAGTGGGTATAATATTAGCAGGTAGATTCCAAATACTAGGCGAATCCCCTATACCCTCATCCACGTCAATTGAATCACTTATATTTTTCCATATATTCAATATTTCTGGAGGTGTGTTGGCGCTATTACTGGTACTTTTTGTTGAAGTTGTTGAGGAAGCAGATGAACAAGATCTTGTTAAAATATTTGCATTAGAGTTGGAATGAATCGATGCGGATGTTGATGTGGGAGGACAGAAGGTTAATGCTTTACTAGATGTATTACGACATACAACATTAGCTTTTGCCAAGGGCATAGAAACTTCATTTCCGGGAAGGTGTTTATCGGATATTCCTGTTGGTGTTAAAGTTCCTACCATTTCCATGTCAGAGAATTCGGTTTTTGGAAAATAGTTGCCAGTATGATGCCCTTGCATGGGCTTTACTGGATTGCTACCATTTCCAGCTATCTTTATTGAATTATTTGCATAATCCTGTGCAGATGGAATTCCATTTTTGTATATAGACGACAAAATTTCTGAGTTTAAATCATCATTTAGTATTTGGGTTAATGAATTTATTGTAGGGAGGGGCGCGAACTCATTCGTCTCAACCGATTCACTACCATGCATAGTATTGGCGTCACCTGTTCCAGATCCAGCCCCAGTTCGAAGGGCAATGTGAGCTTCTATCTGCTTTCGTGCAGTATCTACGTTTTCGGGCAAGCCAGAAACTTCAAAAATTGGTTCCTTTTCGCGCGAAGGTGTCACAATGTAGGTTTGAGTTTCTTGTTGAATGTGTTTAATAGTAGCACCTTTGGGCCCTACAACAAGTCCAACTACCCGATAGGGTACACGTACCTGAATGGTTACCTGTCCAGGCATACATGGAGGACCGGACTGCATGCGGGGAACTGCACCACCTCCAGAACAACTTGCAATGCCTACTATTCCGCTACTCTGACCGTCGCCTATTGGCTTGCGTGATGCACGTATTAAGCTAAAATGGTCAGCAGCGGACAATATTTCCCGTTTGGCCTTGTTTACATCTTCCTTTCGACCAGTCACTACGAATACCGGTTCCTCTCCTCGAACTGGTGTTTTAATATAAGTGTTGGTTTTGGCTCTCAAAGCTTTGATTTTGCAACCTAAGAACGGAAACAAGACATATACAAATAATATATTTCTTCTCATAATAATTGTTTTATTATAATTATTTGCGGCTATGAGATTCACATCCTTCAGCCTCTTCACCATAACTTGCTTTTACACCAAAGAGTATCAGTACAAATTTGAGCGTAGTGAACAACTTATAAAAAAGTTACAAATAAAAGTTATTCAATGCCAAATTAAAAAAAAAGTATTCTATTTGACCCATTTTATTTAAATATAAGTGGACTCCAAATGCAGCGGGCATTAAGTTGCAGTCTTGTAGCAACTTCTTAATACGTACACATCTCTTTTTATCGAATTTATAAAACGTAAAACGTAATTCTGCAGCTCTTAGTGTCCTAATAGCGTTGTAATGGTACGCATATTTTTATACCATATTTATATTATGCTATAAAGCATATATATTCTTGATCAGCATCACCAGCCGAGTCGATCTATCCAAGTCCGTCTGTCCGTTTTTACGAAAACTTTTTAGAAAAATAGTAGTCTTAAAAAAACAAGAAAGGAAGCAAAAATATATATAACGAAATTATAATTCCCTTTTTTACTAATGGCAGCTGAACGATACAGTCGTCCGATTTTTATTAAAAAACTAAAACCGTATTTTTGAAATCTCTGAATAAAATAATAATAATAATAAAATATCTCTGAGAAAAGGATATACCTCAGTAAAATTGATATATGTGCAAATTTTGTTTTTTATATTACCGTCGTTTTAATAGCGATAGTTATATTTTGAGTATACACAATTTTTCTCTTATATGTATTCATGTTTCCTTATACATTGATTTCTTATCAGATCCAAATCTGAAGCACCGTTAGAATAAAAAAGAAAGCAAAGTGATGCGCTTCATAAAAAATTGATAAATGTGCAAAGTTGTTCATTTGCGTTTTGACACGGTAATAATTTCAAGGAACAAAGTGACTACATTTGTGTGATCACCTAAAAACCCGAATTAAAAACAGGAGAGAACGGTATAGTCGAGTTCCTCGACTATTAGATACCCGTTACTCAGCTAAACAACTTAATATAAATATGCCTTCTTTGCAGGGCAATTGCAACTGTGAACAATGTAAATACATACATATGTATGTATATGCTTACATACATACACACATACGCCATTGTTTGACTCAGCCCTCCAATTTGGCTAACTTGACTTGATTTGCATAGTTCTTGGGATATATATATATGTATATATATGTATATATATATATAGTAATGAAACCCATCGCAATTTCTTTTAATAGAAATCCTTATCGAGAATTAACGTTGACTCTGTTGAGCACCTTCCAGCTGTTCCAAAGTCATCCGTTAGATGGCGCTATTGGTACCACGGGCCATGAATGGCGGAAATGTAGGCGCTAGCCAGGCTTAAGCGTTTAATGGGTTTTTGGGCGTTAGAGTGGGCGTGGCAAACTTTTATTAGGCCAATCGATAGGTATTGACGAAACAAATACATATCAATTCAAATTTTCATAACAGCATCAAAACTGTGGCCACAGCTTGTGGCTTGTGGGCGTCAGAGGGGGCCGTGGCACCATTTTGAAACAAACTTGCGCTGCGTAGGAACTCCTAAAATCGACATGCAAAATGCCAATCTTCTAGCTTTTATAGTTTCCGAGATCTCAGCGTTCATACGGACAGACAGACAGACGGACAGACGGACATGGCTAGATCGACTCGGCTACTGATCCTGAACAAGAATATTTTAGGGTCGGAAACGCTTCCTTCTACCTGTTACATACTTTTGCACGAATACAATATACCCTTTTACTCTACGAGTAACGGATATAATTATATTGCGTTACTTTGACAAGTTCCAAGTAAAATAAACGGTAGAAAACAATTAAAATGCCACGTGGAACCGAATTGAGTAAGGAAAAGCAGATTAAAATAAAAACTATGGCTTATTGTGACGTTAAAGTTGGTGTTATTGCTACATCATTAAACAGGCATCGAAATACTATATCGAAGTTTCTAAAGTCTCCGCAAAAATATGCTCAGAACAACCGAAAAGGTGCAGTTAGTAAGGTTGATGAGCGCACTAAACGCCACGTTTGAGCTTTGGCAACTGATAAAATGATGAGTTGCGCACAAGTTAAAGCAGAACTGAAGCTGGCAATAACTCGGCAAAGGGTGCAGCAAATTTGCCGAAAGGCGTTATATGTTATATGTTATTATATGTTATTATGACGCCATAAAATAGCCAGACTTGCCTTTTATGAAAAATATAAATTTTGGGAAAGTGATTTCCATAATGTCGTCTTTAGTAATGAGAAAAAATTTAATTTAGACGGCCCAGATGGAAACCAAAAGTATTGGCCAGACCCCAGGCATCCCCGGCTGACTTGCCACAGGCGCAACCATGATGGTGGCTCTCTTATGGTTTGGGCGGCTTATACCATTTTCTGAAAAGTTCCATTGCGAAGATTTTGTGTTTCAACAGGATAACGCTCCTATACATGTTGCACGGTACACAAAGACGTTTCTGGAATCAAAAAAATATCCTTGATGCAGGGCTCCTATAAGTAATATATTTATAAGTAATTATAAAAAAGTAACATGAAGAAGTTAAACAAAAAACAACAAAAACTCGATGCACATATGTATATCAATTTTACTGAGGTATGTTGGAAACAACGAAGTTATAATTTTATTTCCCTTTTTCCCGAATGTTCCTATGTTAGCTTTATGAATAGGCCAAGTTAAAAACGAAACTCAATTCTCAAAAATCGATTATACTTACCCTGTCTACCGACTATTTCGGCAACATGTTCTGAACTGGGGACTGGAACACATTCGGTCATGTTTTGCGACTTTTTTGATCGATCTTCTAAGCTGACGGTCCCGGCAACGGGTAATAAAAGGCAACTCGATGCCGATGGAGGTGGCAGGGTGTTATCTGTTTTGGAGAACGCGGGTACTCCGTTAATAGCGCCTATCTCGAAGTGACTTTGTGCAATTAAAGATAATGGTGGGGCTTGAGCAGGTTGCGCATAACTAGTTTGATTGTCATTAAATCCGACCAAAGATAGTTCCAACGCCAGTTGCAATGTTCGCGGATCGTCGGATAGAGGTAATGACGCCGCATTAACTTTTGGTTGTTCAATCATTTCGAGGTGATGTACGGTGTTCGACTTGTGAATTGATTCCTTCGGATTAATATTGCTCAAGATTTTTGGTGTTACTTGTGCTGACATTTCAATAGCACTCTTGTCCTTTTTTTGAAGCGGAACAAAGTTGCTGGTCAATGAACAGCAGCTGACACTTTCGCGCGGTGCAATAATACTTTCGCCCGGGGTAATTATACTTTCGCCCAATGAGGAGGAGCTCGATGACACGGAAGCCGATAAGAAATTAAATGATGAGATGGAACTGGATGTAGAATTTGAACTCACTCTTTTGAACCCAATAAATTCCGTGTTTATGTGTGCTGCAGACATGTCAATATGGTGTTTAACTTTTAACTATATAATTTCCTTGTTTGGCCACATTATTTAAATCACCATGTCAGTTTATAAAATATTTGTAGTTCCTTCCCTTAGAAGATTCTCTGCAATATATAAAAAAGACCGAAAGTGCATTTGGTATACATACGCATGTTTATGGGAGTGATAGCCACACATAGGTGTAATGGGCATGCCTATTCATCATTCATAAATGCGTACCCTTGGCAGATTGTCACGTTTCTGGTAAACTTACTTATATTTAAAAATCTTTTCAACGAAAATACTTTTTGATAAGAAAAATAAAAGTATTTTCTCTCTCACTCAATCTTGTTACCCGCGATGCCACAGAACACACAGAATACCGCGCTCATAACCAACCCCTAACTTACAACTTTTGTGTCACTCACCCCTTGTAACTTCTTTTATGCTCCCACCCCTCTCTGAGACCGACAACACAATACACTGTGTGACCACAGGCATATAGTTAGATGTGCGCCAATCTTTAAATGGAATATGACATTTTGGCTGTTATTTCCGATACAACCAGTTTAGTAGACTATCACTGTATATATGTATTTATTCGTCTACAAGAAACACTTTTAATAGCACTCCAATAAAATTTGATCAAAATTTACGTGTGTACACTAGAAAACTTATATGGCCAGGTACACATTCCAGCAGTGTCCCGAAACGCTTTGGCATACATATGCGAAGCCAAGGAAACAGGTATTAAGCATTAGGGAATGACTCTCCCAATAATTTCTCTAATACAATAAAATGTACAGGCTAAACCACAGCTATTGTTTATTTAGCGCACCAAAATTTAATCAAAATTACATTGCCGGCTATCAGCACTAGATAGGGAACATAATAAAAAAAAACTACTATCGATATCTTAGAGTTGTAAAACGTTGAGTATAATTTGTCTTAAAGACTATTCACACAGAACCACATTTCGCATAACACATTCACCTCATCCTGGCTTGCACCTGTAATATTCAGTTCAGTTGCAACATCTTTGTAGATCAATTATCATATCATATTATTTTTTTTTACAAATTCAAATTAGTGGTAGCCGATGTTTTGCATATACATATGTATGTATTCCAATTAACATAAGTCAATCTAATGAGATAGGAACAGGGCACACCGCAGTCGGTATCTGCGCTTAGTGGTTGAGAAAACTTCAAACCCAATCAGCTTTGGTTGTTGTTCTGCGAGCGGATGGTGCCTGCATACCCTACTTACATTTAAGAAAATCACTTTGAATATTTTTTGGCTGTACTTTATAGTGATTAAATAATTTGTTATTTTCCAATATTAAAATTATACAATTGAAAATTTAAATATTATTTAAATAAAAAATTCACATTTGTCTATTTGTTCAATTTACTGCACCAATTACTATTTAAAATGGTTCACAAAGATTTCGAAACTAGTTTTAAATTCAGTGGTTCAATCATATGAACATGTTTGATCACTCTTGTGCTGTTTTTTGTCGGTTAAGAGGTCTACAATTTAAGCCTAGTATCCAGATCGACGAAAACCGTACACCAGTCATGAGAGAGAGCGAGAGGCAAACAGCTGGCGTTCACTTTTCGTCGGGCCTTTTTTTCACATCGGTCTCTGATCGACGAAAAAAATACCAGAAAATTCCATAGCGTTGCCAGTCTGCGGAAATGAACTTTGGGTGAACCCTAGCGAAAAGATTAAAAAATGTAATCTTTTGGCGTGCGCTTCTCACTGAACATTATAAGAAATGGAGGGAAAAACTCACAAAAGTCGATTGCAGGTGTTTACATGTGAGGACAAAATAACATTAATACTATCTGGGGTGCCTCTTGTCAGAGCAAAATGTTTTTTAGGCCCAGAATGTACGAAAAAAAAAACAATAAAAGTGCAGCTATGAACTTTAAATTAGCAAATAATTATCAGTTAATTAAAAATAAACAACTGTCAAATTTAAATTGTATTGTTTTTTAATTTCTTTGTAATTTTAAAGGCTCTTTCCCGCAAATACGATATTTGAATTTTAACTGCTTGTCAACAAACCCAGCTGATTGACAGTACTACCGTAGCACGCCTAAATCTGATAAACTCTCAAACTTTTGGTCACATTGCAAAGATTAAAGTTTTTACGCTAGCGTAATCGTTTGTCGATCTGGATACTAGGCTTTATAAACAACATTTTCGGGATGCCTGGCTGGGCGACGACGAGTTAAAGGTAAGTATTCGGATTTAAGTGAAGCGCACGCATTGGATAGTATTATAAGAATTTTGTAATTAAGTTATATATAATATGATAATTAATTATAATTTTAATTTTTGTTATTAGTTTCATATTTTTATACCCTTGCAGAGGGTATTATAATTTTGGTCAGAAGTTTGTAACGCAGTGAAGGAGACGTTTCCGACCCCATAAAGTATATATATTCTTGATCAGGATCAATAGGGGAGTCGATATAGCCATGTCCGTCTGTCCGTCTGTCCGTCTGTTTCAATACCGTTTGCGAGCTCAGTTTAAAAGCTAGCGATCTGAAACTTTCACAATCGTCCTAAAACATGTGTACGCAGATCAAGTTTGAAAATCGCCCCGATCGGACGTCTATATCCTATAGCTCCCATAGGAACAATTGGATATATCTTGCAAGAATTTATGATATTTCGCGCAGTGTAAAAGCTATTGACATTAATCTTTCAAAATCGTATTTTTTATGCATACCTTGATCAGGGTAAAAGCGCGTGGTGAACGGACGTCTATATCCTATAACTCCCATAGGAACAATAGGGTAAAATCGGTTAAAATTTAATGATTTTTAGGATATTTCGCGCAGTGTAAAAGCTATTGACATAAATCTTTCCAAATCTTATTTTTTTATGCGTACCTTGATCAGGGTAAAAGCGCGTGACGATCGGACGTCTATATCCTATAGCTCCCATAGGAACAATAGGGTAAAATCGGTCCAAATTTGATGTTTTTTAGAATATTTCGCGATGTGTAAAAGCTATTGCTATACATTTTTTCAAATCGTATTTTTTTATGCATTCCTTCATCAAGGTAAAAGCGCGTGCTGATCGGACGTCTATATCCTATAGCTCCCATAGGAACAATACGGTGAAATCGGTCAAAATTTCATGTTTTTTAGAATATTTTGCGCAGTGTATAAGCTATTGACATACATTTTTCCAAGTCTTATTTATTTACGCATACCTTGATCAGGGTAAAAGCGCTTGCCGATTGGACGTCTATATCGTATAGCTTCCGTAGGAAAAATTGTTAAAGGCTGCGAAAATATCCCTTTTTTCCCTATTTGTATAAGACCATTTTGCAGTATAAAAGCTATTGGCATGAAACTATTCAATTTATTTAATTTATTTATGTATAAATTAATATAATTATTTATCCGGTTAATGGTGAATCGCCGTCAGTACTCGGCGACTTCTCTTCTTCTTCTCTGGCGGACGACAGGTCCACTGTTGATTGTTGGCCGGCTGGCCGAAGGTGTCCCAATGATGAATTAGGAGGATTATGTTGGAAGGGTGACTGCCCTTCTTAACCTGGGGGCCTAGAGACTCAGTCAGTTTGTAAATAATAAAATGGTTAACGGCGGTTGCCGGAGTTATATTGAACGAGCTTGTGCTCTTTATTCGTTGAATATCAAAATTGAACTGAACTTAAAGCTAACATAAAAAGGGACTCATAGCGGCCACTCCAATGGGTAATGCTTGCCGGCTATGCACGAGCTTCCGGCCAGACGCTGTGTCAGCAATTTGGCCGGAGCGAGCTTTCGGGCGATCGGTCATTGCCTTCGCCCGGTTAACTTAGTTAACTACTCCCCCCTCAGGATTAAGGCCGCCCTCGGCCGACCCTATTTGGGCGATCATATCTGCTATCTGGGCCGTAGCTCTCCTGGCCTGGATGACTCGCCGATAGGTGAAACCGACGCAGATCCACGCGCAGCATATTGCTCCTGCCACCAGTACTATCTGATGTGAATGATAGTCGTTGATATTCTCCCCGACTCTCTTGATGTGTTCCAGATTACGCTCACTCAAGCGGTGAAGGTACGGAAGACTGAGGATGTTGTGCTCCATAGTAATATTCAGGGAGCGCGAGCTGGCTACTCCTGGGACCCTCTTCTGGGCCCTGTCATTGTTGACATATCGGGTTTCATTAACCATGGCACTCTCAGTAAAGGTAATGATATGTGTGCCTCGTACATGGATGTAAGTGCCATTATCCACACTCACACGTGCCGGACGATCGTTTACAATTATAATGCCTTCATCTACGTGAGTAATTGGATGTAGATCGCTGTGCTGGATGTCACAGTGCGCTATGCCTCCAACGTGGAGCTGTTGCGCGCACGACCTTCTTAACGTCAGCTGGCAAAATGTGGCTCCAGGTGTTGTGGAGCAATTGTTGACCGTGCGAATTGCTCCATTGCAATCAGCTATTATTTTGTCCTCCAGCCTGAGCATCGTGTCATGATGGGACACGGGGAAAACAGTAATTTTAATACACGACGACTTAATTATTGGAAATTTGATGACAAAATGCAAAAAGTTATCGGACTGTAATATTTTAACGGAAGCAACGGACAATAAGTCTTTGATGGGGGTATCTGTGGGCTCTTCTATCCATATATCTTCTAGGTCTGCATGATCTAGTATACTAGAGCTCACAATGTTGGCCTTAGCTAGAGCTATCGCTAGTAATAAATTTTGCAGCTCCATACTAATCATTCTATTTCGGGATAATAACATCTCATAAAGATGCCCCGAGTCAACTTGGGTTCCCTTGGCTGACCTCAGAAGTTGGTTGACGGTGGTAGTAATATTATTAATTTGGTCTTGTACTTTACTATTGATGTTTATCTGCCTATTGTTTGCATTTATTAACTGAAATTCATTAAATTTAATTTTTTCGAAATCCTCTGCATCTGGCGTACCACTACCTTTAACGCCGCTCCTAGGAAATCCAAACTCCTAGCTACCCTATGGTGGATGCTCAACGAGTCGAGCAGGTCACGCAGATGAGCGACATCGACACTCAAAAGTTTCTGCATGTGTGACTGGGGAAATATGCTGGTCATGCCATCCGTTTCTTCCACCACGCGCCTATATTCCGAGAGATTCGCCGAGTGTGTAACGAACGCGAATTCTTCCCAAACTAAAATTCTACCATCAATGATGGGAATATATTTGGCCTGTGAGTAGTCCGAGACGTGCCCCGATGTTACGGTAAGCAGGACTAACAGGGATACGAATGCGAACCTGTAATATTGGATGTATTGTAGTGTTTGTTTAAAATATTGTAGCCCACCACCAAAGCATAAAGAAAAAAGCACAATTATAACAAAAACTTATACCAAGTGAATAGGGGTTAGAAAATATGGAAAAAAACTAATGCCAAGTGGCTATGGGTGAAAAAATGTGGAAAAGAAAACTTACGCCAAGTGGCTAGGTGTAAACAGTAGAAAAAAATGAATTATTATCTAATGTTGTCCTTGTGGACCACCCTCCCCTTAATGAGGACCGTGGTCCCCGGGTCCGCTTCAACAGCTTTTTCCTCACACAGTGGTGTGAGTTTATTGCCAAGCCTTCGGTTTGACTTAACCAAAACTTTCTCGCCGACTTCGAATGTTCTGCATTGTCGGGAGACATTTTCCCTGGCCCTGAGCGTGTTTTGTGCCCTAATGATCTTATTCTGGACGTCCGTCTGTGGGTCGTCTGGGTGCTTTTGCACGATGTCGACCGGCCGTTTGTCAACGACAGAGTGAATTGATTTATTATACTTGGCGGTTGCCAATAAAATAATTTCCACAGTATCGGTTATCCCCTTGTCGATCTTTAGGCAACGAACAAGCTCCAAGAGGGTGCTGTGAAAGCGCTCTACTTGCCCGTTTGAGACGCTATGAAGTGGTGGGGCATTTGCAATGCTAACACCAAAATGGTTGTCAAGCACGGGTGAGATAGTGTGCGAGTTTAACGAAGGTTCATTATCGCAATAGACTACTCTAGCCCTAGGGAAAAAGTTCATGATTTGGAGTATGGCCGGTTTAAGATCCTCGATTGTCCTGGAGTGGACATGTTGCACAACTGCAAACTTCGAAAACTTGTCGATGCAAGTGAGGAAGTATTTCTTGTCTGTGGAAAAGATGTCGATATGTAGTAGTTCTCCCACATGAGAGGGGATCGGAGACTCGCCTAGCTCATGCTTCTTTGGGTGCCTATCGTACTTGGCTTTCGCACATGTTTTGCAGTTTGCTACAATCTCGGTGGCTAGCTTGGCCATCTTTGGAAAGTAGTACTCGGAGAGTATCTGCTTAACATTTTCTTGGGCCGATCTGTGAGCCCTGTTGTGCTCGACGGTGAGGATTTCCCGTCTCTCAGGAACCGCAAAAATATCCGTTACACGATTTTTGCAATGCCAAAATTTGGTGGCGGGAAACTGCCGAACCAATTCGTCCTGTATCATTGCCAGCGTGTGCAAGTCACAATGAATGGCGTTTACGCCTTTAGGAACGATTATATCCGCGAGTTCATCAAGTAATGACTCTTTGCAGGAGAAGTTAATCACATGCCGTCTCTTGTTTCCAAAGAGGACGAAGCTGCGTTTCAACGGAAAGCGTGCCTCCTCCAGAGTTATCTGGTTCTGAAAGCAATTTAAAGGCTTGTCCGTGGTTTCAATGGTATAGGTTAGCGACAGCTCACTGTGAATTGTGGCCGCGCTAGAAAAAGCTTCTTCCTCTTCCACAACGTTAAGTTGCTGTCTTGAGAGGGCATCCGCAACGAGATTATCTTTGCCGGGCTTGTAAAAAATTTTAGCGCCGGACTCGTCGATGCGGGCTTTCCATCGTTTGATTTTCGCATTCGGATTGGACTCCGATACTGCGAAGGTCAACGGTTGGTGATCAGTAAAGATATTTATGTCTTTTTTTTTTTTTTTTTTTTTTTTTCGCGCGGAGTCCCACGGCCCACTTACCCGCCCAACCGACCGAGGGGCGCAGCCGTGTATCGTACGGCACGATTCGCGATAAGATAAACGCGAGATAGGAAAATAAAGGTAAAGGTCCGGGGAAAAAAGTAATAGTTAGATCAATCTTGTGCCAATGAAGCAAGTATTAATCGTTTTAGGAGCGGCAGAGAGTCAAGATTTGATATTACAGGAAAAAGTCTATTATAGTCCGAACATAATACTCTGAAAGGCTCATGCAAGGCATAGTTAGATCTACAATGATTTAAAGTTAGGGGAATATAATTTCTAGTTAATCTACTTGGCACAGAAAAGTTTAGCCGACTTAACAAGTCGGGGCAGTCAATATCACCATGTATAAAGTTATAAATAAAGATAGTACCAAGCATCGTTCTACGGTTGGCTAGGGATGGTAAATTAATCAAAAGAAGTCAACTAGAATAAGAAGGTAAGATAAGATTTGCATCCCAGTTTAGGCGCCGTAAAGCAACAAGAAGGAAGTTTTTTTGTACAGATTCAATACGACCAATATGTATTCCGTATTGTGGACTCCAGACGGGAGACCCATACTCCAGAATCGGACGGACTAGCGAAATATATAAAGTTTTAGTCAAATAAGGATCATCGAATTCTTTTGACCACCTTTTAATAAATCCAAGCACTCCTCTGGCTTTATTAACCATGGACGAAATGTGATTAGAAAATTTTAGTTTGGGGTCCAAGAGAACACCAAGATCGTTTACAAGAGTTATTCTATCCAAAGAGCTGCCACTTAACGTGTAAGTCGCGTATATCGGATTGGCCCGATAAAAAGTCATCAGCTTACACTTGGAACCGTTTAAATTTAGTAAATTATCTCGGCACCAGTTTTGAAAATTATCTAGATCGGATTGCAAGCCTAAATGGCAGGAAATGTCCTTATACTGCAGGCACAACTTAACATCATCTGCGTACATAAGTACGCGAGAATGATTTATAATTGAGGGAAGATCATTAATAAATAATGTAAAAAGTAACGGACCCAGATGGCTCCCTTGTGGGACACCGGAGGTAACACGGAGAATTTCAGAAATTGAATTTTTAAAAAGGACCCTTTGTGACCTGCCATTCAGATAACTTGAAATCCATTTAAGCAGATCAACTGGAAAACCTAAAAGGTCAAGTTTTTGAATGAGAAGTAAGTGATTTACAGAGTCAAATGCTTTACTAAAGTCAGTATAAATGACGTCTGTTTGAAAACTACTATTGAAGCCTTTTATCACTAATGAAGTGAGCTCTAGAAGGTTTGTGATTGTGGATCTACGTTTAATAAATCCGTGTTGACACGGAGAAATGATTGATCTGCAAAGGTGCTGCAAATGAGGAGTAATAATTTTTTCCAAAAGCTTAGGAATAGCTGACAACTTAGAAATACCTCTGTAGTTACTGGCTTCTAACTTGTTACCTTTTTTGAAAAGAGGAATAACAAATGATTCCTTCCAAATATTTGGGAATTGGGAGGTTTCTATAGATAAGGTAAACAACTTGTGAAGAGGTTTGCACAGGGCCTTAGCGCAATACCTAAGCACGCACCCAGGAATACCATCGGGCCCTGGTGAATAAACTGGTTTAATGCGAAGAAGATCCAAAAGAAGAGAGCTTTCTGTTAAAGTGGGACAGAATATGAGGTTTGACTTGGATATGTTGTAAGAATAAGGCTGTGATGAATAATCTAAAGTAGAGTAAGTCGTTTGAAAAAATTGGGCAAATAAATCGGCTATTGCCTGATCAGTGGTTGCCGTCATGTTTTCGAACGATAGCGAGGAAGGAAAAGAATTAGATTTACGCTTGGTGTTAACAAAATTATAAAACTGTTTCGGGTCCTGAGAGAATTGGACCTTACAACGGTTTAAGTAACTGTTATAACACTGAGCATTAAGCACGGTAAATCTTGACCGAGCACTTAAATATTTAGTAAAAACAGATTGAGAACCGGTATTTTTATATTTCCTAAAAAGTCTGGACTTTACATTTCTTAAGTGTGTCAACTCTTTGCTAAACCAAGGTGATTTATTGGAAGTTGACGGATAGTACCACGGAACACAGGAATTAAAAAATGAGTTTATTGCAGTGTAAAAAACATTAACTGCATCGGACATATTAATGCATAGGTAAAGATCAGACCAATTAAAGCCAGAAATAAAATTATTTAGCCTCAGAAAGTCTGCCTTGCGAAAACAACGTATTCGTTTGGATTTTTCTGATTTTTCTTCTATAACTCTACCCGTATCAAATGAAAGTTCGAATGTTGGGTGATATGGATCTTCAGGTTGCGTGAGTGGTGCTACTCTGGACAGAAACACACCTTCAGGATTTGATACAAAACACAAATCCAGTAGGCGACCTAATGAATTTCGAACATGGTTTACTTGAGATAGAGATATGTCAAGCAGGCCATCAATAAAATCATGCTGTGCTATAGGTAGTAAGACATTCGATCCATCCTCAGTGGACCAAGTAACTCCAGGTATATTGAAATCACCTAGAACTATCAACTGATCCCTATCGGAAAGCTTATTTGCAACGGACTTAATAACGGATAGGTGATTTAAATAATCAGGAAGTTCAGACAACGGCGGAATATATGAGCAAGTTATGTATATAAAGTTACCAGGAAGCGATAACTTTACACAAATAAATTCAATGGTATTGAATTCATCAAAAAATAACTCCTCAGACGGGAGGTTTGAATCAACTCCAATTAAGACTCCACCTCCCCGTCTAGAGGGACGGTCATACCTATATATTGTGTACTTACCTGGAAAAACTTCAGAGCTAAAGATCTCCGGCTTTAACCAGGTTTCTGTGAACACAATAATATGAGATGCAAAGGAAAGGCTATCGGAATACAATTTAGTAAGTTTGCTGCGCAAACCTCTTGCATTCTGATAGGAAAGTAGGAGGTTAGAAGTTAGTTTTTTGAAATTGGTACACTGGTTTGGCCTCGACTAGGAAGTTTTACTCCCACGGGCCCCTTCTTCTTTATCTTAGCCTCGAACTCTTTTACAACCATATTATCCGCCCAAAAGTCGCCCGAGCATATGGCTTCAAAAAGCTCGTTAGGGACAGTTATCTTGAAAGATGAAATGTCTCTAGCATAAGAAAACTTAAACTTTTCCACCTTAACACTATTACAATCGGCTTTAGTTTTGTCTTGTATATAAGACAATACATCAGAAGATGTTTGATCAGGGGAAAGCCGAGAAACGAAAATCTGTTTGGTGGAACAGACATTGCTTCTGCCAAACCAACTTGTGCTGGTTGTCCGGACTCAGTAATCCCTTGTGGTGGAGATGCTACATTCTGAGAGATAGGTGGATCCACTAATTGTGAAACCACTACGGACAAATCGGAATTCTTAGAAGTCCCTGGTTGCATGCATTCTGAAACGGATAGTTCGGATACCGAATCTTTTTTAGCTGCCGATCTTAGCAACATTTGAGGGTTTGCTGAAATCGGCTGCTGATCCGCCGGAATGCTCTGTTGTTCTTTTGATTTCGGTTGCGGGGTGTTCCCCTTTTGCTCCTTACCACCAGCGGCCTTTTTGCGCTTAGGGGACTCTTCTAATAGCTTACGACTATTAAACTGCGAGTCCAGCGCAGAGAGGAGATCATCAGCTCGGCGAAAACTATCTCTAGCAACACCGAAACAGCTAATCAGCCCCATCAGGCCGCCTTTAGTTTGGCGCATGAACGATTTCATCTCGTTCGCAACCTCGACACAAGCATCACAACAAAACTGCAAATTGGGCCCCTTCGATAGGTCATCACTTGTCCGGCCAGTAAAACCGGCGCACTTGGTGTGCACCATATTTTCACACAGCCAGCAAGTCATATTCGACTGGTCAGCCCTGATTACGAGGCTGCATTTCTTGCAGAAACAGACTAAATTTTTATTATTAATTTTATTTATTAGGACCACTGTACCAAGAAAGGGAATTGAAATTTATAAGCGAGCAGTTATAAGTACCGCAAGAGCGCAGAAACTGCACGCTTGAACTTTCAAAGAAAAAAGAGAGCAAGAGAGCGGGAGCGTAACTAAGTTAAATTGCATGCACAAAAGAGAAAACGGTGTGGATAAAAGAAAAGAAAACACAGATAAGAATTACGAAAATAAAACAATTAATAAGTATTAAATACAAAGTGCACTCGCGAAGCAAACGGAGTTTAAATTTATGTTTAAATAACACCGAAGAAAATTAAAATTGTTTTAATAACACCCACCGATGGGAATAAACGAAAACAAAATACAAAATTCGAAGCGCAGAAAAAAAACACGACCGTTCACTTTGAAAGTCAGAAGCGATACTTTTACTGCATATAAATAGTGGCGTAACTTGGCCAGCGCCCAAACTATGGCTAATAATTCACGCTCGTTAGTGGCGTAATTAACTTCTCTGTCCTTTAGGGTTCTCGAGATCATGGTAATGGGTCTTCCCTCTTGGGATAGTACCGCGCCAATGCCAAATGCCGAGGCATCCGTCGTTAGATCGAATGCCTTTTTATAATCGGGGTATTTGAGGATGACATCCTCTGAAGCCAGAATGTTACGCAGCTTTTGGAAAGCCAGCCGTTGGGGCTCGCTGAACTGCACCTGGATGTTCCTGGATCTGTGTCTGCTGACACTTCCAAGTTCCCCTTTCAGGATATCAGTGATGGGCCTAGCTATAGACGCAAAATCTTTTATGAAGCATCTATAATAGCTGGCCAAGCCAAGGAATGATCTGACCTCGAATATGTTCTTAGGCTCTTGGAACTCCTGAATGGCTTTTATTTTTTCTGGGTCTGTGGTAGCCCCGTTATTGGTGACTATGAACCCTAAAAAGCTAACGCTTTTCTTGAAAAATCGTGACTTTTCTGTTGATACCCTCATATTTGCATTGTGTAGGCTCTTGAGAACCCAATCCACGTGCCGGATGTGGGAGTTTTCGTCCTCCGAAAAGACGATAACATCATCAACATAGACATAGCAAAATTTGCCAATCTGCTCTCGCAGTATGTCGTCAATTGTTCTTTGGAAAATGCTGGCTGCATTTTAATCCAAATGGCATTCTGCGAAACTCGTACTTTCCTCCGTTAACGGAAAAGGAAGTTTTTTCTCGGTCGCATTCTGCCAGCGTGATCTGATGATAGCCGGACTTCAAGTCCAGGGTTGTGAAATACTTGGCCTTGCCTAAGTTTCCTAATATCATCGAGATGTTCGGCATGGGGTATCGATCGGGTATTGCTTTCTCGTTTAGTTTGCGAAAATCCAATACCAAACGCATTTTCCGCTTGCCAGTTTCGTCGGTGCCCTTTTTATCTACTACCCATATTGGGTAATTGTAGGGGGATTTCGACTTTTGGATGATGCCATTTTTTAGCAGATCTTGGATTTCGCCATTGACAAAATCAGCTGCCCCCATTGGATATGGGTAAAGTTTAGCATAAATGGGCTTCTCATCAACAGTTCTGATGGTGGCTACCACCGACGTATTGTAAGATAGAGCCTCGTTGGGGAAGGTTTTTTTCCTATCGCTGAGCATTTTCAAAAATGCTTTTCGGACCAAAGGTGGTGCGTCTGAGCAATCCACCTCAGTGAAATTTACATCGGGGCAAGTATGAAAATCAATTTTCTCTACTTCCGTGCCCCATTTGCGCTGGCCGGAGGCCAGACAAAGTGACGCCCCTGCCTGCTTTAAAAGGTTGAGGTCGATTATTCCATCAAAGGAAGACAAATCTGGTAAAATGAAGAACGTGGCCTTCCAGTTGAAAATTGACACGAAGCATTTCTTCGTGATTTTGGTGACTCCATGGATCGAATGAATCGTGAATGGAGTTTCTACCGGGCGGACGCCTTTCAGTCCTTCATGTGGTCGGATGAAATTTTTGGCCGCGCCCGTATCGACTAGGAGTCTCATGTCGATCCCCGCTACTCTTCGTCTGATGACGGGTAGCAGGGATTTTCCCCTAAAAAATTGATGGCGTCCGAGTCGTACTCGCTGATGGCATCGTCATCAATTTCTTGTGCCGCGCTAGAGGCAGCTGTGGTGTACGTATCACCAGTTTTGTCAGCGCCCTGGGCAATGTGATTTACCCTTTGCATTTTTTGTGGGCGCGACTTGTCGGATGTCGCCGGCTTCCTATTCTGGTATGCCGGGGCCTGTGATGGCTTAAGCATCCTAGACAATGATGGATCCACTTCCATGGGTTCTGGAGTGTCTCCCTGGTGCCTATCGCTGCGTGGAGCAGGGTGGACTTGTGCCTTGTGTTGCTTAGTAAAATGGGGATTTTTACCGACACTATATTGGGAATTAGCATGAGGGGCGGCCTGCGGACGCTCTTGCGCCTTAGGAAATTGTTTTTTCTCCCTGTCTTCCTGGCTTCTTGCAAATGATGATGCAAAGGTATACCTATCATGGTTCGCCTCCACCTCTTGAGCCAAGGCAAGTGCTGATGGCATGTCTTTGGGCTTCGCCGCGAAGAGGACGTCAGTGAGGCTGCGTTTTAATCCTGAGATAAATACGCGAAGGGCATCATCACGGAATTTTTCGCATAAAACTCGTGCAGCCGAGGCTTCGTATGTCATGGTCGCCTTGTTGGTGAGGAGAGTGAGCTTCCTTTCAACCTCGTCATAATATTGTAAAAGCGAGAGACTCCCCTGTCTGAGGGTGCCCATCTCCTGCTCTATGACATGCATTGTCCGCTTGTCACTATAAGTAAAGTCGAGTCGATTTATAATCGCGTCGAAATTAAGCACTGTGCCAAATGAGGATAGCACTGCATCAGCCGGTCCCCTTATTTTGCTCCTAATTATAATAACTGCCTGATAATGGCGTGAACTTCCTACGAAATTCTTAAAAATATAGTATGCGCCTACTGCCGCCTGCCGCCAGGAGACGTATGTTTCCTGGGCACCCGAAAATTCGGGCAGGCATTTGACGGCGTCTAGTGGCTCATTACAAATGACGGTGTTATTAATGTCTATGGGTGTATAAACTTTAATCTGAGGAGCTACTGTTGGGGCAGGTGCGACCTGCATCGCCGCCACTTGGTTGGCCAGTTGTTGGATAGTCTGGCGCAACTCATTCTCCCTGCGCTGGCTGTCCTGTAGGGCATGGTTGACGGCAGCGTCTACTACCGCCTTTATTTGATCTGGGTTAAATGCCATGTTTCTGGCTGAGGGAGTGCCGACGATTACACTTTTCGGTGTAGAAGTTTTTGCCCTTCAGTCTCTGATTCAGAGTCACTGGGGATCTGGTTGCTGTTCCTATATTGTTGGAATGGGTTGCTCATATGGAGCCGTGCAAGCTAAATCGGCCCAGCGATTTAATGCATGCTCAAGCGGTTTTGCCCACAGATATAGCGAGGGGGCCGCGGGGGCTGAGATGCCGCTTGGTAACGATGGACGAGAGCTCGTTGGAAATTGAGCTGTTGCCTCGCCAAGCAGTGACAAGGAGAGGGGGATCACGGGGACCGGGTCTCCGCTATGGCAAACAAAAATATAAACAACAAAAATTGACACAGTAAAGATCCGTGGTGGCTAAGCTGCCGCTCTGAAAGACAAAGAAGCGAAGCTAAACAAAATCGGAATACAAACGTCGCGGTGTCGAGTTCGAGTGTCGTAGTGGAGTGGGTAAGCGATGGAAACAAAAACAAACCCAAGACTGTTGCCAAGCTAACACAAAGAATTTAGGTGTAAGCAAAAAGATGACTACATATAAGGGGTAAATTAAATGCACAAATTTAAATGAGACAGTATCCGTCGCCAATAAAAATATATCAATAAATGCACAATTAATAAATTTATTTCCCGGCGGCACCTTGCGTCTAGGCTGGGTATTAAATATGTAATCTGGTAGTTATATTGGCGATAATATTGGGCACCAAGATATTTATTGAAAGAATTTTTTTTAAAAAATGCAAAAAATGAAAAACACAAATAATATCACATGTGATTACACCAATAAAATTGTCAGCCAATTAGTGAGTATGTTTATTTATAAAAATGTTAACACGAAACTCTAATACAGAGCTGCAGAAAATATAGCGTATTTAAATATTTTACCAATGCAGATGCCGGAAAAATTTTTTGGAACAGAAGTGCTCACTTACATGATTTCCCGACTTAGATGGGTAATTTAACGTGGGCGCCAATTAATATAATTATTTATCCGGTTAATGGTGAATCGCCGTCAGTACTCGGCGACTTCTCTTCTTCTTCTCTGGCGGACGACAGGTCCACTGTTGATTGTTGGCCGGCTGGCCGAAGGTGTCCCAATGATGAATTAGGAGGATTATGTTGGAAGGGTGACTGCCCTTCATAACCTGCTGGCCTAGAGACTCAGTCAGTTTGTAAATAATAAAATGGTTAACGGCGGTTGCCGGAGTTATATTGAACGAGCTTGTGCTCTTTATTCGTTGAATATCAAAATTGAACTGAACTTAAAGCTAACATAAAAAGGGACTCATAGCGGCCACTCCAATGGGTAGTGCTTGCCGGCTATGCACGAGCTTCCGGCCAGACGCTGTGTCAGCAATTTGGCCGGAGCGAGCTTTCGGGCGATCGGTCATTGCCTTCGCCCGGTTAACTTAGTTAACTTATACCTTGCTCAGGGTAAAAGTTGCTGCCAATCAGACAAGTACATACTACAGCCGCTATTTAAAAATGAAATTAATTACGTATAGCTAATCTTTTTATACCCTTGCAGAGGGTATTATAATTTTGGTCAGAAGTTTGTAACGCAAAGAAGGAGACGTTTCCGAACCTATAAAGTATATATATTCTTGATCAGGATCAATAGGGGAGTCGATATAGCCATGTCCGTCTGTCCGTCTGTCCGTCAGTTTACACTAAACAATTTTAGCAATTTCGGCTAAGTCTGCAAGGGTATTAAAACTTCGGCTTGCCGAAGTTAGCTTCCTTCCTCGTTATTTTTAATTTTTGTTTTCTTTAAATATAAATATATATCATATATTCATATTCATTGAGACAAAGAAAACTAGTTATTTATTTGTATTTTAAATTTCTATCTTTCCTTAAATATATCCATAATAAACTTAAAAGTTTAATGTTATTGATCTAGTATTTTTTTTGGCTGTTTTCAAAGAATTTGAAGCAATTTTTAGCAACTTTTTTTTCAAAATCTAGCAATTTTTTCTTGGGAGTTCCTGGCAGCACTGAGAACAACAACCAAAGCTGATTTGGTTTGAAGTTTTCTCAACCACTAAGCGCAGACACCGACTGCGATGTGCCCTGTTCCTATCTCATTAGATTGATTTATATTAATTGGAATACATACATACATATATGCAAAACATTTTTCTGCTACCACTGATTTGAATTTGTAAACCAAAATAAAATATACGCGGATATATTAAAAATATACTATAACATATAATATTCTTATTTTTATCATTAACCCAATAGTGAAAACGCCTATTTTGTTAGGGTATCAAGTCTGAAAAGTAGCAAAAGACAAAATATTCTTGCCGCATAGAATTGAAATAAACGCACACATATAAAGACTAATTCAAGCAGGCGAAACCTTCTTCAAAATGCGCGTCCATGATACAATAACAATAACAGCCGACGAGACTACCTTATGTTATTGTATCATGTGCGCGTCTCTGCGACTGAACGACAGAACTCGTGCAATAAGCGCGAGCGTCAAAATGAGAATAAGAATGAGAGCGAAAAAAACCCGAAGGTACACGAATTGTCCGGGGCCTGCTGCTACTAGCTGTGGGGCCTCCCGCAAAGTTTTTTGAGTGTCCATATTAGTTGTATGAAATGACCAGTCTATATGTTGTATGGTTAGTGATTTAACTCAGTAAATCACCCGCTTCTTGTCTTTAACCTAGACTTATTAGGGTTTCCATGTGATCTTCTAACATGGATCTTAAGTTATCTTTGTGGTAGGACTCAACGGCTCCTCTTTAAAAGCTCTATCTCTAATTTGATCCGAGTTACTTCAGGCGTCTCACAAGGATGCCACCTTGGCCACTTCTTTTTACTTTATTTATAAACGATCTCCCTCTAGTCTTGACAAAGTCGCGTGTCGTTATGTACGCAGATGACGTTAAGTTATGCCTGCAATATAAAGAAATTTCCAGCAGTTCAGACAATCTGCTTTTCAAACATAGTGGTGTGGAAATCTTTTGGACTTAAATAGCGCTAAGTGTAAAGTAATGACATTTTGTAGGGTGAACCCACTATATGCCACGTACATATACGCTGGGTGGTGTTGCGTTGTCTAGAATTACGCATGTTGGTGACCTTGGCATCCTTCTTGACCCAAGACTTCAGTTTTGTGACCATTTTACTTGTATACTGAATAAACCAGGCGAGTACTTGGATTTATTAATAAAGGGTTAAAAGATGTTATGTTACAAAGACTATGCTCATTTCACTAGTCCGTCCAATCCTGGAGTACTGTTCAGCAGTTAGAGTCTGTGCAAAAAACTTTTTATTATTTGCCTTAACTGGAATGCAAGCCTTATTTTACTATCCTACTCCACAAGACTCCTTCTAATTAATCTACCATCTATCTATACAATACCTACTACTGACTCTTAGCCAGTCTTAAAAGCAATAGTTTTATCTTATATAGCACAAAATTAGTATTATATTTTTTTTCGTATGCATTCTAATTTAGTCTGTCCGTTTCCTTTTTCCATATTTGGGAATAGGGCTCCGAGCAGGACAAGCACTGCTTGGTGTTGTAAGGCCACTTGTTTGCGCTGAGTTATAGTATTATCAAGCTTAAAGATATGCTGGTTTTTAAATTTTGGATTAGCATGAAAAACTAGTGGTGGGCCGGAGCTGAGGAAAGTCGAGTTTTTGGCAAAAAATCATATTGAGTTATTCAAATTGTTTACGTCTAGTAGCGACTTTAAAAAAATAGCAATCGCAAGTGAACGCTTGAAATTTATCCTACAAGAACACTTTTTGCAGACACAGGCAAGTAATATGTTTAAGGTTCATCTATGCTTAGCGTTTAAGGGCTGATTATTATTTGTCAAAAGCTCTCGAGTTTAAAAGGGTAAAAGAAATTCCAAAAGAAGTTCAAAAATAGGCTTTAAGCTATAATTTCCAATATAAATGAATACGTTTCGTAGATCGGCTGCTGGTCCCTCGCTGCTGTCCCGTAGTGATTGTGAATTGCGCACGGCGGCTGCTGGTACCACGCTGCTGTCTCGTTTTAGAGGGGCGGATGTCAACTTCTGGTTCTTCTTATGAGTGTCCATTTGGCCGGTGTTCAGCACCTCGTTAACTGATTAGTTACGAAGATTATGCTGGGAAGGTAACTGCCCTCCTTTCACTGCTGGCCTAGAGACTCAGTCAGTGCTCAAAGTGATAAGTAAATTAACGGCGGTGGCCGTAACTCCATTCTCAAGCATGTGTGCTCTTTATTGAAATCAGAATGAAACTGAACTTAAGGCTAACAAAAATTGGATATCATAGCGGCCACGCAAATATGCTGTGCTTGCCGGCTATGCATTGGCATCCGGCCAGACGCTGTGTCAGCAGTTTGGCTGGAGCGAGCTGTCGAACGATCGGTCATTGCCGTCGCTCGGTTAACTTAGTTAACTTCTCCCCCCTCAGAAATGAGGCCGCCCTCGGCAGACCCTAGTCTGGCAATCATCTCTTTTAGCTGGGTCGTAGTTCTTCTGGCCTGGGTGAATCGCCGATAGGTTAATCCGATGCAGATCAACGCGCAGCATATTGCTCCTGCAATTTCCATTATCTGATGTAAGCGATAGTCGTTGACTTCACTTAACCGATGAAGGTATGGAAGACGAAGGATGTTTCGTTCCTTAGTGACGTTCAGAGAAGGCGAGCTGGCTACTCCCGGAGCCCTTTTCTGGGCTGTTTCATGGTTGACAAATCGGGTTTAGTTGACTGTGGCACTCTCAATAAAGGTGATGAGGTAGGTACACTGTACGTGGACGTAAGTGCCATTGCTCACACTTACACGAGCCGGGCGATCATTTACAATGACAATTCCATCGTCAACGTATGTGACGGGATGCAAGTCATTTTGCTGAATTTCGCAGTGCGCAGTGCCTCCAGCGTGGAGCTCCTGGGCGCACGAACTTCTTAGCCCCAGTTGGCAAAATGTAGTCCCTGGTGTTATAAAGCAGTTTTTTACCGTGTGGATCTCTCCATTGAATTCCGCTATTACATTATCTTCCTGAGAGAGCCTGAGAATGGTGCCATGATGCGACACAGGAAAAATGGTAATTTTGTTGCCGGCTGACTTAATTTCAGGAAATTTAATAACAAAATGTAAGATGTTAATGGATTGTAAAATTTTCACGGACGCTAAAAACATCTTTGATGGCGGGCTCAGTGGGCTCCTCCATCCACACACTTTCTAGGTCTGCATGATCTAGTATGTTAGGGCTAACGACATTAATTTTCGCAAGAGCGACTGCAAGCATTAAATTCTGCAGCTCCATTGCCATCAATCTATTACGAGTTAGTAACATCTCGTATAGGTGTCCCGTATCAACTTGGGATTCTTTAGCCGACCTCAGAAGTTGATTGACAGTAGTGGATATTCTATTGATTTGGTCTTGGACTTTGGTATTAATATTTAATTGCCTATTGTTTGCATTAATGAGTTGAAATTCATTGAATTTAATTTTTTTTTAAATCCTCGGCGCCCGGCGTTCCCGCCACTACCTTTAGGGCTGTACATAGGAAGTCTAAACTCCTGGCTACTCTATGGTGGATGCTTAATGACTCGAGCAGGTCGCGCAAGTCAACGCTCAAGAGTTTTTTCATATGCGATTGTGGGAACATGTTCCGTCTGTCTCTTCCACTACCTATACTCCGAGAGATTCGCTGAATGTCTTACAAATTCCAACTCTTCCCATACCAAAATTCTACCATCAACGATGGGAATGTATTTGACTTTTGAGTAGTCTGTTATGTGCGCCGAAGTTACGGTCAAAAAGAATAGCAGGGGTATGGTTGTAAACCTGTAATTCGGATATACTGTATTATTTGTTAAAGACGGGTTAGCCCACCACCAAAGCACAGAGAAAGCAGTATGATTAAAAATAATAGTAATGAAGAACTTACGCCAAGTGGCTAGGGATAAAAGTAATGAAAAATGAAATTACCAGGCAAGCGATAACATAACCATGCTTGGCCTACCTAAGGTAGTCTTTGTGGACCACCCTCCCCTTAATGAGGACTGAGGTCCCCATTTCCGCTTCCACCGTTTTCTCTTCGCATAACGGCGAAAGCTTGTTGCTTAGTCTCATGTTGGATTTTACTAGGAATTTTTCGCCGACATTGAACATTCTGTTTTGCCTGGAAGCATTATCTCTGCTTCTTAGCTTGTTCTGGGCAAGCCTTATTCTATCCTCTATATCGCTCTGTGAGTCATTCGATTGAGTGATTACCACGTCGGCGGGCCTCTTACCGATGACCGAATAGATAGATTTGTTGTATTTTGTCGTGGCCAGTAAAATCAACTCTACAGTGTCGCTTATGCCTTTGTCGATTTTGAGGTATCTGGAAAGCTCTACTAGAGCGCTGTGGAAACGTTCCACTTGTCCGTTTGAGACGCTGTGGAGGGGCGGCGCATTAGAGATGCTAACGCCGAAGTGGTTTTCCAGCATGGCCAAAAAAGTATGCGAGTTCAATGACGGTTTATTGTCGCAATATATTACTTTTGCTTTGGGCAAAACGTTCAAGAGTTGTAATAGGGCCGGTTTGAGATCCTCTATTGTTCTAGAGGGAATCGGTTGGACCATTGCAAATTTTGAAAACTTGTCAACGCATGTGGGGTAGTATTTCGTGTCTGTAGAGAAAATGTCTATGTGTAGCATTTCCCCCACCTGCGATGGGACTGGCGTTTTGCCGAGTTCTTGTTTTTTTTGGATGCCAGTCGTATTTCGCTTTAGCGCAGGTCTTACAGTTAGTGATTTCGTTAGCTAACTTGGCCATTTTCGGTAAGTAGTACTCTGAGAGTACCTGCTTCACATTTTCTTGGGCCGATCTATGAGCCCTGGTGTGCTGAACAGTGAGGACTTCTCGTCTTTCGGCGACTGCAAAAATATCCGTTACTCGGTTTTTGCAATGCCAAAATTTGGTGGCTGGGAATTGCCGAACCAATTTGTCGTGTGCAAATCGCAATGAATGGCTTTGACGCCTTTAAGAACGATAGTGTCCGCGAGCTTCTCCAGCAATGACTCCTTGCATGTGAAGTCAATGTTATGCTGTCTCTTGTTTCCAAAGAGTACGAAGCTGCGTTTAGACGGAAAGCGTGCTTCCTCCAGAGTTATCTGGTTTTGAAAGCAATTCAATGGCTTGTCCGTGATTTCGATTGTATGGGTTAGCGACAGCTCACTGGGAATTGTGGCTGCGCTAGAAAAAGCTTCTTTCTCTTCCACAACGTGAAGTTGGTGTCTTGAGAGGGCATTCGCAACGAGATTATCTTTGCCGGGCTTGTAAAACATTTTAGCGCCGGTCTCGTCGATGGGGGCTTTCCACTATTTGATTTTCGCATTCGGATTGGATTACGACACTGCGAAGGTCAACGGTTGGTGGTCAGTAAAGATATTTATATCTTTGACCGCATATAAATAGTGGCGCAATTTGTCCAGTGCCCAAACTATAGCTAACAGCTCCCTTTCATTGGTAGCGTAGTTAACTTCTCTGTCCTTTAAGGTTCTAGAGATCATTGATATGGGTCTCCCTTTTTGGGATAGGACTGCGCCGTACGCTGAGGCATCTGTCGTCAGATCAAATGCCTTTTGGTAGTGGGAGTATCTGAGGATCACGCTGTCAGAATGCGACCGTGAAAAAACTTCCTTTTCCATTAACGGAGGAAAGTCCGAGTTTCGCAGATTGCCATTTATATTAAAAAATGCAGCCAGTATTTTCCAAAGAACAATTGAAGACATACTGCGAGAGCAGAACGGCAAATTATGCTATGTCTATGTTGATGATGTTATCGTCTTCTCGGAGGACGAAAACTCCCACATCCGGCAAGTGGATTGGGTTCTCCAGAGCCTACACGATGCAAATATGCGGGTATCAACAGAAAAGTCACGATTTTTCAAGAAAAGCGTTAGCTTTTTAGGGTTCATAGTCATCTATAACGGGGCTACCACAGACCAGAAAAAATAAAAGCCATTCAGGAATTCCCAGAGCCTTAGAACATATTCGAGGTCAGATCAATCCTTGGATTGGCCAGCTATTATAGATGCTTCATAAAAGATTTTGCGTTCTTAGCTAGGCCCATCACTGATATTTTGAAAGGGGAACTTGGAAGTGTCAGTAGACACAGATCAAGGAACATCCAGGTGCAGTTCAGCGAGCAAAAACGGCTGGCTTTCCAAAAACTGCGTAACATTCTGGCTTCGAAGGACTTCAAGTCCAGGGTTGTGAAATACTTGGCCTTGCCTAAGTTCCCTAATATCATCGAGACGTTCGGCATGGGGTATCGATCGGGTATTGTTTCCTCGTTTAGTTTGCGAAAATCCAATACCAAACGCATTTTCCGCTTGCCAGTTTCGTCGGTGCCCTTTTTATCTACTACCTATATTGGGTTATTGTAGGGGGACTTCGACTTTTGGATGATGCCTTTTTTTAGCAGATCTTGGATTTCACCATTGACAAAATTAGCTGCCCCCATTGGATATGGGTAAAGTTTGGCATAAATGGGCTTCTCATCAATAGTTCTGATGGTGGCTACCACCGACGTATTATAAGACAGGGCCTCATTGGGGTCTGCGAAGGTTTTTTTCCTGTCGCTGAGCATTTTTAAAAATGCTTTTCTGACCAAAGGTGGTGCGTCTAAACAATCTACCTCAGTAAAATTTACATCGGGGCATGTATGAAAATCGATTTTCTCTACTTCCGTGCCCCATTTGAGCTGGCCGGAGACTAGACAAAGTGAAGCCCCTGCCTGTTTTAAAAGGTCAAGGCCGATGATTCCATCAAAGGAGGACAAATTTGGTAAAGTGAAGAACGTGGCCTTAAAGTTGAAAATTGACACTAAGCATTTCTTCGTGATAGTGGGATTGAATGAACCTTGAATGGAGATTCTACCGGGCGGACACCTTCCAATCCTTCGTATGGTCGGATGAAATTTTTGGCCGCGCCCGTATCGACTAGAAGTCTCATTTCAATCCCCGCTACTCTTCGTCTGATGACGGGTAGCAGGGATTTTTCCCTAAAAAATTGATGGCATCCGAGTCGTACTCGCTGATGGCGTCGTCATCAATTTCTTGTGCCGCGCTAGAGGCCGCTGTGGTGTATGTATCACCAGTTTGTCAGCGCTCTGGGAAATGTGATTTACCCTTTGCCTTTTTTGTGGGGGCGTTTTATCGGACGCCGCATCCTAGACAGTGATGGATCCACCTCCATGGGTTCTGGAGTGCCTCCACGGTGCCCATCGCTGCGTGGAGCAGGGTGCACCTGTGCTTTGTACTGTTTAGTAAAGTGTGGATTTTTCCAGCACTTACTTGCGTGTATGCCTGGTGGGACGTTTGCTGGCGTTCTTGCGCCCTTGGATTTGTTTTCCTATCCCTATCTTCCTGGCTCTTCGCAAACAACGATGCAAACGTGTATCTCTTGTGGTTTGATTCCACCTCTTGAGCTAGAGTCAGAGCCGTTGGCAAGTCCTTCGGCTTTGCCACGAAGAGGACATCTGTGAGCTTGGGCCTGAGTCCCGAAATAAATACACGGAGTGCATCATCTCGGAATTTGTCGCATAAAACTTTTGCCGCTGACACTTCGTACGACATTGTGACTTTGTTGGTGAGGAAGGTCAGTTTTTTCTCGACCTCGTCATAGTACTACAAGAGTGTTAGGCTTTCCTGTCTGAGGGTGCCCATCACCTGCTCGATTACATGGATCTGGCGTTTGTCACTGTATGTGAAATCGAGCCGATTTATGATCGCATCGAAATTCAATACAGTTCAATAACCGCCTGATAATGGCGGGAGCTATCCACATAATTCCTAAAAATATAATATGCGGCTACTGGCGCTTGCTGCCAAGAGACGTATGCGTCTTTTGCTCCCGTAAATTCGGGCAGGCACTTAACGGCGTCCAGGGGCTCGTCACATTTAACATTATTTTTAATTTCTATGGGCTCGTAGGCCTTAAGCGATTTGTACCGCATTAACCTAGGCGGTCAGCTGCTGTAAGGCTTGGTGTAGTTCGTTTTCCCTACGCTGGCTTTCCCGGGTCTAGAACGGCATGGGCAACTGTCGCCTGTATGGTGGCTGTCATTTGCTCCATATTAAAAGCATTGTTTACAGCTGAGGGAATATTAGCGCGTACCCTTTTCGGTGTAGAAGTTCCGGCTGGGTCTTCGGTCTCAGAATCAGAATCGTTGGAGAATGGTTAATTATTCCTAAGCTGCTGAAACGGATTATTCATGAGGGTCTGTGACTACAACATCGCCCTGAAGAATTACAGCATGCTCAAGCTGTATGCTTGTGCAGGCAGCTGGCCTGTCGAGGGGGACTCGGGGGCTGAGCCGCCGCTTTGAACACGATGGATGGGGGCTGTTCAAACTGAGTTGTTACCTTACCAGGCAGTGACAAGGTGAGGGGTGTGCGGGTTCTGAGCCTCCGCTATGGCAAACCAAGAAAATGAAAAACAACAATTGTCACACAAATGCATGCGTGACCGTATCGGGTTCGCGGATGTGGAGTGGGGTGACAATAAAACCAACAAGACTGCGAAGCTAATGTAGTATGCGCATATATTGAATATCTACTGTAAACACACTGTAACACTTTGTTGCAGTGCATTCATAAAGGCCCGGTCAAAAAACCCAAGTGGCCGAACACGAGTCGATCGGCGCGCTCACAGAAAGTGCAAGTGTCAGCATTCTGTTACACGCGCCGGCCGAACTCAAGTGCATGCATATACCCTCGCGCTCCAGCTTAAGAGAGCATAATTTAATACATATAATATATAGGTACATAGCCGTCTCTCTGCCGCCGCCTGAGAGCAGCGCAGCTACGGGACTTAGCCTTAATTAGACTTAAAGAATATTGTAAAAGGTCAGAGACATTTTGATCGTTGGAGCGGCACCTTTGCTGCTCCTACTAAATAAAAAAACACAAATTGGAACCAAACAGAATAAACTTATTTCATGGCGACTGTGACTAGAGTCACAAGGAGCAGCGAATCGGGAAGATTAATAATACAATGAGGATACAAGGAGGATATACACAAAAAAAACACGTCTGAGTGAGTAGAGTGTGCGTGATGGTACGTGGAGGTCAGAAGAATAAAATTAATAAAATAATAGCCCGCATAAAGTGGCTGCTATTTGCTCAATCAACACCGCCCGCGTGGACGACGGCGCAAAAACTTTATAATGAGCTTGAATTTTTAAAAGAAACCCTCCAAAATAGAGTACCACAAGGCACTCAGAAACCCAAATACAAATAATAAATGAAAAACTAATAACGAAACCAAATATTCCCAAGCCACTGCCGAAACGACCACAAGTCTGCCCGACCGACTGCCCCGGACCTCTCAACTCTGCGGCATGCAATTCCGCATGCATGAAGCCGAAGACCAGTGCGAAGACCAGCACCGGTACCGCCTGAGCCCATAGGCCCAGGACAGCAGCAGCAGATATCAAGCGTGGGAGGCATGACCGCCACCTGCGCCTTCGAAGGAGCGTCAGCGTACCCAAACCGGCGACGACCAGTTGACGTAGAAGGAAGAAAGAGAAACCAACCAAGCTGGAAGCAAAAATTTTTTTTTACCCATGCACTGCGTTGCATAATTTTTTTGATTGCACTACGATGCATATTTTTTTTCAATAATATAATATTTTGTAAAATTGAGCGGAACCTTTTCTGCCCGATTAGATGTGTAGCCCGTAAAGCTATGCAAAAAACTAGGTAGGAAGTTTGTTAATTTAAATGCGCAGTAATGCGATAAGTAAATTTTCAATAGAAGATCATAATAATTTTAATAAAACACTTTATACACATAAAATAAAAGTATATGCAAACCCCACCAAAATGACTTTGGACATAAAAACAGTGGATTCCACTGCCAATGTCATCAACAAGCTAGAATCTAGCAACATCAATCTATATTGGGTACATATACTCTTGATAATCATTGTTGTTATCATGTGCGTCACTTTCTTTTACAAAATTTACAAGCTGCATAATAATTGTCTGAAAAAAGGTATATGAGCCGGGGAAATGACCTGGATAAAATATAAGCAGCAAAATAAATAAATAAAAAATAAAATAAAAAAAAAAAAAAGCACAAACAACAGTGATTACACATAAATATATTTCATAAATGTTAACACCTAAAATATAAGAAAATTGAATACAATAAAAATGAATAAATAAAAATAAAAAATATATATTAAATAAAAATGGCTACACTAAAAGCAATTAGAGACACGTATGATAGGGACATTCTCTTTAAAGAAAGAATTCTGCAATTAGTTTCAGCAACTTCAGTGAGCACTTATGGTTTAGAAAATTTATATATTGAAACATTTAATTTAGATACTTCTCCATTAATACATTGCACAAGCACCCAAAAGGGAATTGTATTGTCCACTATTCCAGGCGTACAAGTTAGATCGGTAGTAGACGAGCACCCAATACTAGGTAGAGCAATAGTAATGACAGTTTTCAAGAAATAATTCATATCCATAATATAATGGAATGGAATTATAGACGAATAAATTATACAAGCTAATAAAAAAAAAAATAAATATAAAAATATTTCAATATATTCTTCTTACAAAGTATGGCTAAACTAAAGGCATGGAATGGAACAAATTGTACGGGGAATTATCAAACATTAAAACTAATTTTGACAGATCATACAAGTCACTAACCCAGAATAGACCTATCCAAAAGAACACGGTTAAGAAGCATGTTGAATTATTAGTAGAGTGCTTTAATGAAGCGCGAATGCTAATACATGATCACAGGGAAAGATTAAATCAAGATCATTGGTCACAGGTATCGAAACTTTTGATACGACTACGATCTAATTTATATTTGTTAAACAAATGTTCAGTTTAGAAATATCGGTACCAACCATTTTAAACACTCTAATAGCAGTTGACACTGCACCTGACCCGGAATCAACAGAAACGAACGAATCGGAGTCAGAAGAGCTTCCCGAAGTAAACCTCAAAATAGAAGATGACGATTTGAATAATCTTACTATTCCGGCTATATACACTGATCTGGACAATTCAACAGATTCAGATACTTCGAGTGTAATTGAAAACAAAATAAGTAACTCTATCACAATGGCTCAATCAAATATTGATTTTATTAATACAGCATCCAAGCTTATACCAGTTTTTGATGGTAAGGCTGAAAATTTAACAAGCTTCATTGATGCTTTACAAATAATAGAATCAATAAAAGGCGAGCACGAAGAATTAGCTGTTTCCATAATTAAAACAAAGCTAAAAGGTGTCGCCAGAAATCTAATCGGTAATGAACCAACAATTACTGAAGTGATTTCCAGACTAAGAGGCAACGTCAAAGGCGAAACTGTAGAAGTATTATCAGCGAAGCTGATGAACCTACAGCAGCGCAATAAAACTGCTAACCAATACAAACAATTGAGCAGATGACGAAAGCCTTAGAAGGTGCATATATAACAGTTATTCCACGCAACATGCAGTCAAGGCAATGACTAAAAATTGCTCAATTGATAAGGTAAAACTTATCATGCAAGCTGGCACCTTTAGTACTATGAACGATGCCGTTTACAAATTTGTCAATAGTTGCACTGAAGCAACTGGACATTCAAACACCGTCCTATATTTCAAGAACTATCCACAGCGCGGCTCAAATCGCGGACGTGGAAATTATAGAGGTAATTTTCGTGGTAATCACAATAACTACAACAACAATAACTACAACAACAATAACTATAACAACAATTACCAAAATAACAATGGAGGACGAGGCCATTATAGTGGAAACTATAGAGGTGGTGGTAACTCGAACCGATGCCACAATGGCAATAACCAAAGCAATGTCAGAATAACCCAAAATACTAACTAAAACACATCGGAAAAGCCCTTTAAATACTCAACAATAAAAGAAGTCAGAGTTCACACCATTAATCTCAGCCAAAATATATTCGTTTCATTTTTCAATGTAGCTACTGGAAAAGAACTTATCTTTTTAATAGACACAGGTGCAGACATTTCCATTTTAAAAGAAACTTCGGATAACTTCCAAAACATGCAAGATGATTACATCACAGACATAAAAGGTATAAGTAAAGAAATAACCAAATCCCAAGGTTTAGTTTCATGGAGATACAGACAACTAAATACATAATTCCACACGATTTTCATATCGTAAATTCACATTTCCCTATTCCATGCGATGGAATATTAGGCATCGACTTTATTAAAAAATACAACTGTCAATTAGACTTCAAGCCATCTGAAGATTGGCTCATAATTAGACCCAATAATTTAAAATTTCCAATTAATGTACCAATAGCTCATAGTTCTGGCAATAATTCAATACTTCTGCCAGCAAGATCCCAAGTTATTCGGAAAATTGAACTTAATTCAAAAGAAGACAGTGTATTAATTCCAAATCAGGAAATTCAGCATGGTATTTACGTTGCAAACACCATAGCAACATCCAATAATGCCTTCATAAGATTAATAAACACAACAAATACCGACCAAGTAGTCAGTACAGATAACCTAACATATGAATCACTTTCGAACTACGATGTAGTCAACACAAATTCAGACAATAGAAAAAAATCCGTACTATCACAACTTTCAAAAAACTTCCCTCCACAGTTCAAGTCACAGCTTTCTAGCTTATGCACCCAGTATAGCGATATATTCGGATTGGAAACCGAATCAGTAACCACAAATAATTTTTATAAACAGAAACTGAGATTAAAAGATGATGAACCAGTCTATATAAAGAACTATCGAAGCCCACATAGTCAGGTGAACGAAATACAAAAGCAAGTAGGAAAATTAATCTCTGACGGGATTGTCGAACCGTCAGTATCCGAATATAATAGCCCATTGTTACTTGTTCCTAAAAAATCATCCCCCGGCTCAAATGTAAAGAAATGGCGATTAGTAATTGACTACCGCCAAATTAATAAAAAATTACTATCTGATAAATTCCCATTACCTAGAATTGATGATATTTTAGATCAACTAGGTCGAGCAAAATACTTTTCATGTCTTGACTTAATGTCAGGATTCCATCAAATTGAACTAGAAAAAGGTTCAAGAGATATAACGTCTTTTTCAACGAGCAACGGCTCATATCGCTTCACGCGATTACCCTTCGGATTAAAAATAGCTCCTAATTCGTTTTAGAGGATGATGACTATTGCGTTCTCTGGTCTAGAACCTTCTCAAGCATTCCTTTATATGGATGACTTAATAGTAATTGGTTATTCCGAAAAACATATGCTTAAGAACTTAACAGATGTTTTTGAGAAATGTAGGAAATACAACCTAAAGTTACATCCAGAAAAATGTTCATTTTTTATGCATGAAGTGACTTTTCTAGGTCATAAATGCACTGATAAAGGAATACTTCCAGATGACAAGAAATACGATGTCATTATGAACTACCCAGTTCCGCACGACGCGGACAGTGCTAGACGTTTCATAGCATTCTGTAACAATTGTAGACGTTTCATAAAAAATTTCGCCGACTATTCACGGCACATAACAAGATTATGTAAAAAGAATGTTCCTTTTAAATGGACGGATGAGTGTGAATATGCATTTCAATACTTAAAAACAAAACTTATGGAACCTACCTTGCTACAATATCCAGATTTTACTAAAGAATTCTGTATAATAACAGATGCAAGTAAGCAAGCATGTGGAGCGGTTTTAACTCAAAACCATAATGGTCTCCAACTTCCCATTGCATACGCATCAAGAGCATTTACAACAGGTGAAAGTAACAAATGTACTACTGAGCAGGAATTAGCTGCAATTCATTGGGCGATATTACATTTCAGACCATATATATATGGAAAACATTTCTTAATAAAAACAGACCATAGACCTTTAACATACCTTTTCTCAATGATCAACCCCAGTTCTAAACTGACACGTATGAGGCTCGAACTAGAATAATACGACTTTACAGTCGAATATTTAAAGGGGAAAGATAATTATGTAGCTGATGCGTTATCAAGGATAACCATCAAAGATCTACAAAATATAACTGGAAATATATTGAAAGTCACTACTAGATATCAAAGTAGACAAAAATTCCGCGCGGAAAATCAAGAACAAGAATTGCCTATGCAATCTCTAAATAAAGCTTCCAAGCCCAACGTATACGACGTCATAAACAATGATGAAGTACGTAAAGTAGTGACCTTGCAGATAAAAAATACGTTATGTTCATTTAAACAAGGCAGAAAAATTACTGCAAGATATGATGTTAGCGATTTATATACTAATGGAGTTATTGACTTAGATCAATTTTTCCAAAGGCTTGAAATGCAAGCCGGTATACATAAAATCAGCCAACTCAAAGTGGCACCGTGGGAAAATATCTGTGAACATACTTCAATAGATAATTTCAAATTAATGGGCAATAAAATCTTGAAAACATTAAGAGTAGCGCTACTCAACGCGGTGACCCAAATAACAAATTTAAAAGAAAAAGAAGCAATTTTGTCTACATTTCATGATGATCCAATTCAAGGAGGTCATACTGGCATATCAAAAACTTTGGCCAAAGTAAAAAGACACTATTACTGGAAAAGTATGTCTAAAGATATAACTGAGTACGTAAGAAAATGTAAAAAATGGCAGAGAGCCAAAATAACTAAACACACAAAGACCCCTTTAACAATTACAGACACACCAATAAATGCTTTCGACCAAAATCAGAAAATGGCAATGAGTATGCAGTCACTTTAATATGTGATTTAACTAAGTATTTAGTTGCCATACCTGTTCCGAATAAAAATGCTAATACTGTCGCTAAAGCAATATTTGAATCTTTTATCCTGAAGTACGGTCCAATGAAGACGTTCATTACGGTAATGGGAACAGAATATAAGAATTCAATTATAGACGATTTGTGCAAATATTTAAATATTGAAAATATTACATCCACAGCACACCACCACCAGACAGTTGGAACAATAGAAAGAAGTCATAGAACTTTCAATGAGTACATAAGATCTTACATATCGGTTGATAAAACTGATTGGGACGTATGGCTTCAATATTTTGTCTTTCGTTTCAACACGACCCCCTCTATGGCACATACTTATTGTCCATATGAGCTAGTATTCGGTAAAACAAGTAATTTACCGAAACATTTTAATAGCATAGACAGTGTAGAAGCACTATATAATATAGATGACTATGCTAAAGCCTAGTATCCAGATCGACGAAAACCGTACGCCAGTCATGGGAGAGAGCGAGAGGCAAACAGCTGGCGTTAATTTTTCGTCGTGCCTTTTTTTCACGTTGGTCTCCTGTTCGACGAAAAAAATACCAGAAAATTCCATAGCGTTGCCAGTCTGCGGAAATGAACTTTGGGTGAACCCTAGCGCAAAGATTAAAAAATTTAATCTTTCGGCGTGCGCTTCTCACTGAACATATTAAAAAATGGAGGGAAAAAATCAAAAAACCCGCAAAAGTCGATTGCAGGAGTTAACATTTGAGGACAAAATAACATTAATACTTCTGGGATGCGTCTTGGCAGAGCAAAATGTTTTATATGTCAAAAATTTACGAAAAACACAATAAAAGTGCAGCTATGAACATTAAATTAGCAAATAATTATCAGTAAATTAAAATAAGCAACTGTTTAATTGCAAGCAATTGTTTTTTTTATTTCTTTGTATAGCGGCAGACTTGTCTTGCCAAGGTATTTGATAATATCTTTTAAAGGCTCTTTCCCGCAAATACGATATTTGAATTTTATCTGCTTGTCAACAAACCCAGCTGATTGACAGTACGACCGTAGCACGCTTAAATCTGATGAACTCTCAAACTTTTGGTCACACTGCAAAGATTAAAGTTTTTACGCTAGCGTAATCGTTTGTTGATCTGGATACTAGGCTTAAGGGAAGTAAGTATAGATTAGAAGTAGCTTATAAAACAGCTAGAGTTATGTTAGAAGCAAATAAGAATAGAAATAAACTAATATACGATCATAAAGTAAGGGATATAGATATATCAGTAGGTGACCAAGTTTTATTAAAAAACGAGACAGGTCATAAGTTAGATCCTAAATATACAGGTCCGTATAAAGTAACGGAAATAGGAGAAAGAAATAACATTATAATAATGAATAAGAAAAACAAAAAACAAAAAGTTCATAAGGATAGATTAAAAACGTTTATTTCATAATTGCATTTAGCATGGCCATGCTTCTAATACTATTATAAATTCTATTCTCTTTATATAAAAAAAATTAAAAAAAAAAAAAAATTTTAATAAAAAAAAATTATTATTCCTTTAATATTTTACTTAAAGGAATAATAATAATTTTTTTTATTAAAATTTTTTTTTTTTTAATTTTTTTTTATATAAAGAGAATAGAATTTATAATAGTATTAGAAGCATGGCCATGCTAAATGCAATTATGAAATAAACGTTTTTAATCTATCCTTATGAACTTTTTGTTTTTTGTTTTTCTTATTCATTATTATAATGTTATTTCTTTCTCCTATTTCCGTTACTTTATACGGACCTGTATATTTAGGATCCAATAAAATAACTTCATAATATATTACGTTATTTTTCAAAAGGAGGGAGATGTAGTATGCGCATATATTGAATATCTACTGTAAACACACTGTAACACTTTGTTGCAGTGCATTCATAAAGGCCCGGTCAAAAAACCCAAGTGGCCGAACACGAGTCGATCGGCGCGCTCACAGAAAGTGCAAGTGTCAGCATTCTGTTACACGCGCCGGCCGAACTCAAGTGCATGCATATACCCTCGCGCTCCAGCTTAAGAGAGCATAATTTAATACATATAATATATAGGTACATAGCCGTCTCTTTGCCGCCGCCTGCGAGCAGCGCAGCTACGGGACTTAGCCTTAATTAGACTTAAAGAATATTGTAAAAGGTCAGAGACATTTTTATCGTTGGAGCGGCACCTTTACTGCTCCTACTAAATAAAAAAACACAAATTGGAACCAAACAGAATAAACTTATTTCACTAACGTCGAGAATACGAGATATTCGGTTGGGATATTTAAAGTTTATAATGTTTTCTTTATGGCTGCACTAAAATGTTGGTTTATCTATTTGCAAAAAAGGAAAATAGTATGCAAACAATACGCAATAATATTTAGTAATATTGTCACCATGTCACAATTAATAATATATTTAGTCAAAATATATTTATAATATAAGATTTTTTAATCAGAGTAAATTTACGAAATTAATATGAAATGTTAATAATGGAACTGCAGAAATTTTTTTTGGCAGTGTATTTAAGTTTTTTAACAAAATGAATGCAGATATGAATGAAAATGCTCACTTACATGATTCCCTAAATTTACTGCAATCCGTATTATGGTCTGCTGGTCTCTCGCTGCTGTCACGTAATCTTTTGGCGTAATTTAGGTAAGGTCGAGGAACAAAGGGCGCATTCCGAGATCATGTCATTGAATAGAGCTTGGCTGTCTGCCATCCTTGATATTAATTATAAAATGAAATATGAAATTATAATTAAACCAAAAACTAACATATTTATATTTAATGAATTGATTTATTACCACTTAGACAATTTTGGGCAATAGCTGTTCTTATTTCTTCGTTGTTCGTGTAAGTCACCTGCAGCCTGTTACTATAGCGCTGTTGTGCTTATTTTAAATGTTGTTCAAAATTCAACAGGGTAGAACGATAAGCCAAAGTTGTTCAGTTCAGCTGTTATCGGATGGTGGATGTGCTCTGTGGAAATCGGAGTTTCACATTTGTCAAAAACTCTATGGAAGAGGGTATAAGGGACTTAACTTTGGGACGTACCTACTTAAGGTAAAAGTTAACTTCTTTTTGACTTTGGGAACTGTTGGGACATGTGAAGTGCATGCTACCAGCCTTCTGCTTTAGGTGTGTTCTGAAGATGGAAAGCAAATGTGTTGGCTCTACGGGCACAATTACCAGATGTAGTCTTTCTATGGTTTTCTCCAAAGTTAGCGCATTTTTTCGTCTTTGGGTCTTCTTTGCTTGCAGGGCATGGTTCAAAGTTGGGACTGAACATATTTACGGCATTATCAAAACACGTGTATTTAGTTCTCTTATGCTCCGGAAGACAATCGTTGAAAAAAAACTAGCATAAAAATTAGCAGGGTGTCGCCAGCTTCGCTTGCGGAGGATAACCCGTATATCCTACTTTTCCTGTGTAATAGGTTTGCAGTAGAACTATATAATTTTGCATTTTAGATGTTACTTTAAATATATTTGTAGTTTTGGCTGAAACTTTAGATAACCCTCATTAATAATATTATTGCTCACATACGGTTATACACCAAAATACACGGTTATGCAAAGAAATTTTCCTATTAATTCGGCAAAGCCTACTCTTTGCCTAATTAATAGGAAAATGATCACATAAAAACACAACTCGCGGCAAATTTTCTTGATACGACTGATTAAATTAAATTCAAAGTTTCCCCGTTAACTTCTGCTTTTGCGCACTTGCTACTCTCTTTCCTCTCTCTCTTTCTACTGCGATCTCCCTCTCTTATGTTTCTTAACAGCACGTGGCAAAACACTATAAAAAAAAAACAATTGGAATGGTATATTTTTACTACACTATCAAAAACCAGGCCAAATAGATTTTCGGCAAAAAAACGTCTTTTGAGTATTCTGGCAGCAATAACTGTAAAGAGCACTTAAATTCGAAAATAGATCGACTTTTTGCTTAGTTTCTTTTTTTAGAAGATAGCTAGAGCTTTAATGAAACCATTAAATGAATCGTTAAGGCTTAAGGAAAAACTTTACCGAAGGAATTTTTGATATTCAGCTTAGAAGTGCCATTTTTCAACGTTTGAAGATATTTTTGGCTAAATTGTAATTTTAGAACGGGTGTTAAAAATAGTAAAAAGCCTTAACTCTAAGCGGTAAAATTTTTTAAACATTTATAATGTCTTAAACTATTTTTGGGCGAAAACGGATTCGATTTGTTAAACGGTTTAGCGTCCACAATTTTTGAAAGGAACATTAAGCTTTTTTCCAATTGGAAGCGATTGGGTCCACTTGGGGAGCTCCAATAAATATTAGTAAATCAGTTTAAAGTTATTAGAAATTAATAAAAATGCATATTAATATTGTTAGCCAGTGGTTTTGGCTGTGCGTTGATTCCCAGTTTTCTTACTGATAGCTTTATATATAGAGATTAATGAATTCCCTTGGTTGATCGAATACGTGTGTGTATTTCTGTGTGGGCTTTTGCATATCTATATTTCTTTTGAGTGTATTTGTTTTTGAACATATTCAAGAAATTACTATTTGGTGTTGGGTTTGCGAAAATATAGTTATACCAACTTTAACTTTAACTTTAATTATTTTTTGTAATGGTATTTCGAAGAAAAAAATGACAATCATAAAGCAGAGTCAGGGGGTGGAAAAAAGATGGAGGTATAGATAATCAATCGTATGCTGGATAAGACGGCTAATTTTAATCGGGTATTAAAAATACTAGAAGTTCAAAATTGAAGCCGTCATACTTTTTAAACATTTATTATGCATTTAACTATTTTTTAGCAAAAACACGGTATCGATTGGTTTAACGGTTTTGCGTACAGTATTTCATTATACCCTTGCAGAGGGTATTATAATTTCAGTCAAAAGTTTGCAACGCAGTGAAGGAGACATTTCCGACCCTATAAAGTATATATATTCTTGATCAGCATCACCAGGAGAGTCGATCTAGCCATGTCCGTCTGTCCGTCCGTCTGTCCGTCTGTCCGTCTGTCCGTCTGTCCGTCCGTTTCTACGCAAACTAGTCCCTCAGTTTTAAAGCTATCTGCTTGAAACTTTCCCAAAAGTTGTCTTTCTATTGCAGGTAGTATATAAGTCGGAACGAGCCGGATCGGGCCACTATATCATATAGCTGCCATATAACTGAACGATAGGAAATGCCATAACTTTGGTGTTTTTAAAGTTAGGAAGTTGGGATTTTCTATGGGTCTTATTTTTGGCTAATCAATCCGACCTACCAAATTTCATAAGGATCGGACGACTATATCCTATAGCCGCCATATAACTGATTGATCGGAAATGCAATAGCTTTGGTGTTTGTAAAGTTAGGAAATTGGGATTTTCTATGGGTTTTATTTTTGGCCAATCAATCCGACCTACCAAATTTCATAAGGATCGGCCGACTATATCTTATAGCTGCCATATAACTGAACGATTGGAAATGACATAACTTTGGTGTTTTTAAAGTTAGGAAGTTGGGACTTTTTATGAGTATTAAGAATGCATCATATGAATAATTTTGGAGAATATAATTTATAGAATATTCTGCAAGGGTATATCAACTTCGGCTCCGCCCGAAGTTAGCTTTCCTTTCTTGTTTTCTAATTGAAGGAGTTTGGGGAACTTTGGTGGGGGGTGGGTCACCAATAACTATAAACTAAAGTCTACAGAAATTAAAACCGTATTAAAGCTCATTTTATATTTTTAAGGAAGCGCAGGGAAATGCAAGGCGGAGCGAGAGGGAGGGAGACGGAATCATTTGTTGACAATTTGTATGAAAATTCAGTGAGAGATAGAAATATGCAGGCAGAAAACGTATGATGCTAATGGATACACTTAAATTCGATAATATATCGACTTTTTGCTTAGTTTCATTTTTTAAAAGATATCTAGAGCTTTGGTGAAACCATTAAATGAATCGTTAAAGCTTAAGGAAAAATTTTACCGAAGTAATTTTGATACTCAGTTTAATAGTGCCATTTTTCAAAAATATCTTCAATTTTTGGCTAAATTGTAAGCTGTTCCAAAGTCATCCGTTAGATGGCGCTATTGGTACCACGGGCCATGAATGGCGGAAATGTAGGCGCTAGTCAGGCTTAAGCGTTTAATGGGTTTTTGGGCGTTAGAGTGGGCGTGGCAAACTTTTATTAGGCCAATCGATAGGTATTGACGAAACAAATACATATCAATTAACATTTTCATAATAGCATAAAAACTTTGGCCACAGCTTGTGGCTTGTGGGCGTCAGAAGGGGCGTGGCACCATTTTGAAACAAACTTGCGCTGCGTAGGAACTCCTAAAATCTACCTGCAAAATGCCAATCTTCTAGCTTGTATAGTTTCCGATATCTCAGCGTTCATACGGACGGACAGACGGACATGGCTAGATCGACTCGGCTAGTGATCCAGAACAAGAATATATATACTTTATAGGGTCGGAAACGCTTCCTTCTACCTGTTACATACTTTTGCACGAATAAAATGTACCCTTTTACTCTACGAGTAACGGGTATAACAAGCGTCGACTGTCGCTGCAAAAGAGCAATGCATACTTCCCTTTCGTATCGACAGATGCAGCCGAAGAATCAACAGCTCTAACGCGATCGTTCACCCCAACACCGCCCAATGAACTCAAGTCTATTCAAAACGAAAGGGCACGCTCTCTCTCTCCGTCAATGTCAGCGACGGTGCAAAGCGGGGTAAGCGATAAATGCGTTTCCCCACTTCCTTGGTTTGCCTCGCCACGGTTTCCAGCACAGTGACAACATTAGCAGCTGTAAATGCAATGACAACAACAATAACATCAGTTACGTTTGTATGCTCGTCGACCGTTCTACCGGCTGTGCCAGCGCACTTACCAGCTGCAGCTAGCGCAGCTACCTAGGTTCGACCATACAGACTGGCTTGGATCGCTACATAAACATTAAAAGAAAACACGACAATGGGTAACGTTGCAAAAATCAATCAAGCCAAGGAACTGTGCAAAACTCTAATAAAGCAAATATATTTGATGTTTTGGCTGACACGTCTGACGAAATCCCTTCTACAGTCAAGGATACGGACAAAAAGAAAGCGAAGCCGCCTCCGTTTTATATTCGAGAAAAAACTCCAACAATCTTGTTAATATAATAATAGATCTGATTGGTAAAGATAGCTTCCACGTAATCCCCTTGACTAAAGTAAATATACATGAAACAATGGTCCAAGTCAAAAGGGAAGAAAGCTTTAGAAAATTGACTGAACTCCAAGACGCAAAGAAAAAGAACTACTAAACCTACGACCTAAACAGTAGTAAAGGTCAACAAGTTGTCATAAAAGGAATCGAAACAGACGTAAGCACTGATGAAGTCGAACAGGCACTAAAAGATAAAGGTTTTAACGTAAAATCCGTTTCAATTTCAAATATACGTAATCGAAACAAACAACCGCAGCCTCTCTTTAAAGTGGACCTTGTACCTGACCCTAGACCCTCAAGAAAAACGAAGTTCATCCCATCTACAAACTCCAGTTTCTATTGCGATTTCACGGTTGAAGAGCAGCATAAACTCAATCGCCCAGTCCAGAGCTCAAATTGCCAGGAATACGGACACACAAAATCTTACTGTACACTCCGCTCCATATGCGTCGCTTGCGGAGGGCTGCATACCTCTGCTAAGTGTCAATTAAAAAACGAGCCAAATAGCAAAAAGTGTAGTAACTGCGGAGAAGACCACACAGTAAACTACAGAGGCTGCCCAGTACACAAGGAGTTAAAAAGTCGGATCAACCAAAGAGTGTCAACGATCTCACTACACACCATTGATATCCTCCAAATCCACACCTGGAGTTTTCTTTTCGTCAGCAGCCCGATCTTCACTAGGCAGTTCCACTATAACTTAAAACGTAAGCTGTGCAAACGTTTTAAAATTGAATGTCCAATCACCACCTACAGTCTCTTACCAATATGCAGAGCACACAGAAAATAAAATGAAAACGATGATAGTCTGATTGAAGTATGGATGAATTCATGCAGTGTCCTCTTTTCAATAAAGTTGTAACACTGGCTTTAAATTATTGATATTGTTTATTCCATTCAACTTGTAACTTAAATTTAACAAAACTTCTGTATTATGCAAAGCGTCCGATCGAGTCGAGATTCTGGCGGCGATTGATTTAGCGAGGAGTTGCCAGACATTATTTTCTGCAGTTGATTACTTCCCTTTCAGTATATTTCAAAAGAAGGGAGACAATGACTAGTAGGTGAAACCGCTCCTGGTAACTCTGGTCTCATCACCAACACTACCGGATCACACATTCGGCCTTCCTGACGCTTGATTCGACCTGAATGGTTTCATAAATTCTGCAACTGTCTTAGTCCTATATGGCCCTTCTCCTTGTCCTACTCTTTGAACTTCATAACGCCCATGATTATTGATCTTGACTACTTTATAAGGTCCTAAGTACTTTCCTTTCAACTTCAAGCCTGTTCCGTATTGGGTTCGTTTAATAGCTACTAAATCGTCAACCTCAAACTTATTTTCTACCTTTCTTTTAGAGTCAAATGCCTTTTTATTTTCTGTTTGAATATCCTGAATATTTTGCCTTGCTTTCCCTCGCAACTTTTCTCTTTCCTCGTCTAGCTCGGAAATCAAACACTCTTCAATCAATTCTTTTAACTCTGCATTGCGCGAAACACGCATATCAAGCCCTGTTAGCAACTTGAACGGAGAAACCTTTGTACTCCTTGGCTCAGTGTTAATTATTAATTATATTAATCGTCTGTTGTACCCTGCCAACTTGCTTATACCAGCACCCTGGATTCTCCTGGCTCAGTTTTGATAACATTGGGGCCACTATATTGTGCATTCGTTCTACCTGTCCGTTATCCCTGGGAACTCCTGTCATTATTAGCAAATGCTGTATTTATTCCCTTTTTCCGTCTTTAAACAAGTGTGACGTAAAAGCGGCTCCTCGATCCGATACGATTCTGTATGGGTTACCAAAAAGAACTGATTGACGCTCCAAGCAACTCAGCACTTTTTCAACTCCATACGTACTTAGAAAAAGCATCAACTATAACGAGAATGTGATTATAGCGTTTTTTGGTTAACTCCATCGGGCCAAAATGGTCTATATGGTATGTCACCAAATTTCTGTCACCTTTGTCAATCGGTTTCAGAAACCCTTCCTGCTTCCCAGCTTTCGCATTCACCAATATACACTCTACACAGCTCTTAACAATCCTCGCTATCTTTTCCTTCACTTTGGGGATGTAATATGACTTTTCGATCAATTCTTCAGTCTTTTTGGATGAAAAATTACCTTGCTTGTGTGAGTTTCGAATTATCTCATCTTCCATCAGCGATGGAACTACAAGCAACTCCTTATTTGGGTCCTTAAATAAAATTCCATTCGATATGTAGAAATCGTCAACACTCTTCACTGCCTTCGTCCAATCATCTGTTTGCTGTGCCTCTCGCAAGCGATGTATTATGCTATCTGTCACAACAAAACAGTATACCCTGCTCAGCGCGTCTACATGTCTCATCTTGTTACCTCACCTATGTTCGATTTCATAATCAAAGTCTTGGAAGTACATTGCCCAACGTGAAACTCTAAGCGGAATCTCCTTCTTCTTCATAGTCATGGCAAATGCATTGCAGTCTGTGACTATTTTAAATCTTTTCCCAAGAACGTAAACTCGCCACTTTACCAAAGCTCCAATAACTGCTAGCACTTCCAGTTCATAAGAATGGTACTTCTCCTCGCATGGTTTGGTCTTCCGACTCATATAGAAAATTGGGTGCCACAAACCATCCTCCCTATCTCGCTGAAGCAACACGGGTCCGAATCCGAATTTCGAGGCGTCGGTATGAATTTCTGTTTCAAGGGAATGGTCATAAAGCATTAGAACGGGCCCACTGATTAGAGCTACTTTTAATTGATCAAACGCTTCTACCTGCTTTTCTTTGAACTCAAATCAGACAACGGCTTAGCAATCAATGCGTAATTTTCTACGAATTTTCGGAAATACGACGTCAAACCTAAAAACCTTTGGATACCCTCTTTATCCCGAGGAATCGGAAAATCAGCCATCGCTCTTGTTTTCTCCTCACCTGGTTTGATTGTGCCCCTTTCTATGATATACCCAAGGAATTCAACTCTCTTCTTGAGTATCAGACACTTGCTCCAATTTATGCGCAAACCGCTTTCTTCTGCCACCTTTAAGACTCGCTTTAATTTCTGCACACCCTGTTCTACACTCCTGCTAGCAATGATCACATCATCCATATACACTACTGCATCATCAACTTTTATCACCTCTCGTAGGACTGCCATTATAAACCTGGTAAACACCGCTGGGGAGTTCGTGATGCCGAAAGGTACAAACATAAACTCGTACTGCCCACTCATGGTTGCAAACGATGTGTACTTTTGAGATTCTGGTGACACAGGAACGTGAAAGAATCCATTTGTCAAGTCTAGAGTTGTAAAAATCTCTCCACCTTGAAGCTTTTTAATACCACAGTCCATGTGTGCTGTTGGGAAATTATCTCTGACTATCTTTTCATTCAGCTTGCGGTAATCGCAGCACAAACGCTTCTTCCCATTCTTCTTATCCACCACTACAACTGGCGAAGCAAACTCGGACGTACTTGGCTTGATTATTTTATCCCTAAGCCATTCTTGCACCTGGTCATCGACTATCTTTTGGTCACAATAGGCCAAACGCCTTGGATGTTGAAATACCGGCAACTCGTCTGTCAACAAAATCTTCATCTCCACTGGCGAACTGAGATTTCTTATCGGCCTATAATTCTCCACCAAGAATTCTACTTCTGCAGCGACACCCTTACTTAAATGATCTAGTTCTAAGACTGGCTTACTGTCTTCGGTGCTTAGCATACAAAGGCTATCAAATTCTTGCATTAGTTGCACACAGGAACTTTCTGTAATCTGTTCCTCCTGTAGCTGCGTACACTGAACCCTTTTCGAAAACACGGTTCGTCTCTTCGTAACCATCATGTCGTCGTTTTCTAAAATAGTTGTTCCTAAGATTTCATCAAACTTCATGTCCTCGTCTGGAATCACGTGGAACTCGATACACATTTCTATTCCATCGATATCCACTGGCGCTTTGAAGCTGCCGAAAGTTAGCACCTGACTTTCTCTAATTCCTGTCAAAACTCTTTGCCTGCCCATCAAACTGCCAACGCCTACGCCTAGTTTTAAAAATACACGCCTACGCATAAGGCATAGTTCTGCTCCTGTATCTACAAGGCCTTTGAATTCAACATTCGAACAGAAAACGGATTTTACCTCCAAACCACATGAGATGTTTTGCATGAGTTTGTTTTGGGATTACTTTTTCTGCCTGGACTACATTAGTTCTTTCTTCTGTTTTGACTTGAACCTCCGCCTTACACTGCGCTGCTCGGTGTCCTGGCCGATTACATTTAAAACATTTCTCTTGCACTGGACAATCTCTCTTCATATGAGATGGATCTCCACATCTGAAACACTTTCTAACCGACTCTGTTGTCTTTTCCTTGGCTGACTCATTGGCTACCTTAATGCCCTGAAATGTATGCTTGCTTTCTGGCTTATATGTGCTTCTTGCCTTTTGGTATGCCTCGATCTGCCACTTCAAGTCTTTCAGATTTCTAGCTTGATACAGCATGGATTTATTCGATCTTGAGTCTGGGATACCTTCTACGAAGTACTCAATTAGACTTTCAACCTCCGAACGTATCGGCTTAGCTATCTCCATTAATGCATATAAAAACTCCTGCAATGATTCACCCTTACTTTGACGACGCTTTCCCAGCCTGCGATAAATCTCGGCTGTAGAAACCTGCACTGCGAACTCCAATGACAAGGCTAACTTCAAACTTTTCCAGTCCTTAAAGTCTCTCTGGCTAGGCACAAACATTTTAGCTGCTCCACTAAGTAATTGTTTTGCATAAACAAACTGCTGCAGCGGGCTCCACTCCACAGTAGCCGCACAGTCTTCTAACTCCTCAATCCACAGATCTATATTTGGGACTCCTGAACCTGAAAACTGAGAAACACTTCCTTCGACATCTTTCAATGCAAACCACGATCTAGACTGTCCCTGCGCTACTTGGCCATGTTGTCTTTCTTCTCTCCTATGGGGAACTGCCGGTGTGGACGATGTAGACCTAAAATCTGCGGGCTCACCCTCAGTCTCTGACTCACCCTCATCCATCAACCCAAAATGGTTTAGCAAACGTTGTTGTAATTGAGACTTTAGTCCGGTTGTACTCATCTGCAGTTCTGACAACTTCCGTCGCAACTCTTCCACTCGCAATGCCAAGATCTCGCCTCTCTCCATTTTACAAAAGTAACATGCTAAAAATTACAGTTAATATGATGACAAAATTGTGTTTTAACTCTAATTCCTTCTGATACAATTGTAATCAAACTGACAAATCTTCAAACCAAATAAACCCGGCGACGACCCTGTTTCGTCTCTTGCTGTCTCCCTGCTTTTCGCGTTCACTGCTTCCTGTAGCGTCCTTCCTCTTTTCTCTCTTCTTCGCACGCACCGATACTGTTTTGCCTCCAATTGGAATCAGCTTTGCCACATGCCTCAGCTCTAGCCAACAAGGTTTTGTTCACACGCACCGACGATACTCTGCTGCTTCCGCTCTCGCTCCTCTCGCAGACTTTTGACTTCTCCCCACGCCCTTCTTCGCTGCTATTTTGCAACTGTACCGCTGCCTCTACGAGTCTGAACTCAATTGGAATCCGCCTGGCCGTCTACGTCTGCCTCCAATTTCGTGTTCCAATCCTGGCCAATACGTTCTTGCCCGCACGCTCCTTTAACGCCACCAGCTCCAATGTCTTGCCTGTCCTCGTCTGTCTCCAGCCTGCTCCGCTGCTGTCTAATCCTTGCTTTTTACCAGCCTGATCACTTCCACGTCGATCTCGTCGTTTTTGCCTTCTGAAGAACTTCTTTTCGGCTTCTATCGCTGTCTCTGTCACTTTTGCTTATTCGCCTTTCCTTTTTAAAAAACTCTTAACCAGTTTTAAATTGTTCTTATTTCATCTTTCTCCGCACTGCACAATACTTTGTTTGTTAAATTTCTCGTGTGTGAAATATTCAATTTAAGGTCCAAGCTGTCGAATGGTGGGCAATAATCCTGGTTGAGCCGGCAAAAATGCAGTGTCCTCTTTTCAATAAAGTTGTAACACTGGCTTTAAATGATTGATATTGTTTATTCCATTCAACTTGAAACTTAAATTTAACAAAACTTTTGTATTATTCAAAGCGTCCGATCGAGTCGAGATTCTGGCGGCGATTGATTTAGCGAGGAGTTGCCAGACATTATTTTCTGCAGTTGATTACTTTCCTTTCAGTATATTTCAAAAGAAGGGAGACAATGACTAGTAGGTGAGACCGCTCCTGGTAACTCTGGTCTCATCACCAACACTACCGGATCCCACATTCATTTCTTTTACGCGAACGACCATACAAATCAAAATATTTTGATTCAGATGCTCCAAAACACCTTATCAATGTCTCCCCTGCGCATTGCACTGTGGAATGCCAACGGCGTTTCACGGCACAAACTTGAGCTAGCACAATTCATGAATGACAATGAAATCGATGTAATGTTACTTGCAGAAACCCACCTTACCAACAGCTACAATTTCCAAAACCGATTGTATATGTTTTACAATACTAATCATTCTGATGCTAAGGCCTATGGAGGCATTGGAATCCTTATTAAAAACCGCATCAAGCACCACTTTCCCAACACGTTTGCTACTAACTATCTGCAAGGCACATCTATCTATTTACAATTGGGTTGCCACAATCTAGCTCTAGCAGCGGTATACTGTCCTCCCTGATGAACGATATCAGAAGCCCAATTTATCGACTACTTCAACTCACTAGGCAACTATGTACTTTACAGCAGCAGGAGACTATAACGCCAAGCATACGCACTGGGGAACTCGCCTCGTGACGCCGAAAGGTATTACGCAATGATAAAACCTATCAATAAACTTGACTGCGTTTCCCCTGGTTCACCTACACACTGGCCAAGAGACCCCAGAAAACTGCCAGACTTTATTGACTTTGCAGTTTCAAAAAACATCCCAAGAAATTTGATTAGCGCCAGTTCTCTCTCGGATGTATCATCAGACCACTCGCCTGTACTCTTTAGCTAGTCTGGCAAAGCGACGTTCCCGGCGCGAATGGCAATTACTTCGATCGCCATCTGCAAAGCAACAGTTAAAAGAAGCTTCACTGATCCAACAGCGCTATATAGAGCAAATATCTCTATCCAGCTCAAAATTCCAACTATGGAAAGCCCACTCAACATTGAGCCCTCCAACACTAACGGTTACGCCAATAAGGACACCTGCAGGTTGCTGGTCCCGAAGCGACAAAGACTGAGCCGACACATTCGCTACCAACCTTCAAAATGTGTTCCAGCCAAATCCAGCAACAAACGAGCAGAATATAAGATCGCAAACAGAAGACAACTTCCTTATTGCCGAACCAATTGTATTTTAACCATGCGATGTCATAAAAATTATAAAAGAACAGCACCGAGATCTAATAAAATGCTTATTGAACTCCCACATTGCGCTGTTGGTACCATATGCCAGCTGTTCAACGAGATGACAAGACTGGACTGCTTCCCAAAGAGGTGGAAAAAGTCAATCATCATAATTTTTTATACCCTTGCAGAGGGTATTATAATTTTGGTCAAAAGTGTGCAACGCAGTGAAGGAGACATCTCCGTCCCTATAAAGTATATATATTCTTGATCAGGATCACCTCCTGAGTTGATATAGCCATGTCCGTCTGTCCGTCTGTCCGTCTGTCCGTCTGTCTGTCTGTCTGTCTGTCCGTCTGTCTGTTTCTACGCGAACTAGTCTCTCAGTTTTAAAGATATCGAATTGAAACTTTGCACACAGCCTTCGATCCTTTGCACGCAGTATATAAGTCGGAACGGCCGGGATCGGCCGACTATATCCTATAGCTGCCATATAACTGAACGATAGGAAATGCCATAACTCTGCTGTTTGTAAAGTTAGGAAGTTGGGATTTTCTATGGCTTCTTTATTTGGCCAATCAATTCGACCTACCAAATTTCATAAGGATCGGCCGACTATATCCTATAGCTCCCATATAACGATAGGAAATAGCATAACTTTGGTGTTTTTAGAGTTAGGAAGTTGGGATTTTCTATGGGTTTTATATTTGGCCAATCAATCCGACCTACCAAATTTTATAGGGATCGGCCGACTATATCCTATAGCTGCCATATAACTGAACGATTGAAATTGCCATAACTTTGGTGTTTTTAAAGTTAGGAAGTTGGGATTATTATTAGTATTAAGAATGTATCATATGAACAATTTTGGAGAATATTATTTACAGCATATTCTGCAAGGGTATATCAACTTCGGCTCCGCCCGAAGTTAGCTTTCCTTTCTTGTTTTTTTTTGTTTTCGCGCGGAGTCCCACGGCCCAGCCGTGTATCGTACGGCACGATTCGCGATAAGATAGACGCGAGATAGGAAAATAAAGGTAAAGGTCCGGGGAAAAAAGTAATAGTTAGATCAATCTTGTGCCAATGAAGCAAGTATTAATCGTTTTAGGAGCGGCAGTGAGTCAAGATTTGATATTACAGGAAAAAGTCTATTATAGTCAGAACATAATACTCTGAAAGGCTCATACAAGGCATAGTTAGATCTACAATGATTTAAAGTTAGGGGAATATAATTTCTAGTTAATCTACTTGGCACAGAAAAGTTTAGCCGACTTAACAAGTCGGGGCAGTCAATATCACCATGTATAAAGTTATAAATAAAGATAGTACCAAGCATCGTTCTACGGTTGGCTAGGGATGGTAAATTAATCAAAAGAAGTCAACTAGAATAAGAAGGTAAGATAAGATTTGCATCCCAGTTTAGGCGCCGTAAAGCAACAAGAAGGAAGTTTTTTTGTACAGATTCAATACGACCAATATGTATTCCGTATTGTGGACTCCAGACGGGAGACCCATACTCCAGAATCGGACGGACTAGCGAAATATATAAAGTTTTAGTCAAATAAGGATCATCGAATTCTTTTGACCACCTTTTAATAAATCCAAGCACTCCTCTGGCTTTATTAACCATGGACGAAATGTGATTAGAAAATTTTAGTTTGGGGTCCAAGAGAACACCAAGATCGTTTACAAGAGTTATTCTATCCAAAGAGCTGCCACTTAACGTGTAAGTCGCGTATATCGGATTGGCCCGATAAAAAGTCATCAGCTTGCACTTGGAACCGTTTAAATTTAGTAAATTATCTCGGCACCAGTTTTGAAAATTATCTAGATCGGATTGCAAGTCTAAATGGCAGGAAATGTCCTTATACTGCAGGCACAACATAACATCATCTGCGTACATAAGTACGCGAGAATGACTTATAATTGAGGGAAGATCATTAATAAATAATGTAAAAAGTAACGGACCCAGATGGCTCCATTGTGGGACACCGGAGGTAACACGGAGAATTTCAGAAATTGAATTTTTAAAAAGAACCCTTTGTGACCTGCTATTCAGATAACTTGAAATCCATTTAAGCAGACCAACTGGAAAACCTAAAAGGTCAAGTTTTTGAATGAGAAGTAAGTGATTTACAGAGTCAAATGCTTTACTAAAGTCAGTGTAAATGACGTCTGTTTGAAAACTACTATTGAAGCCTTTTATCACAAATGAAGTGAGCTCTAGAAGGTTTGTGATTGTGGATCTACGTTTAATAAACCCGTGTTGACACGGAGAAATGATTGATCTGCAAAGGTGCTGCAAATGAGGAGTAATAATTTTTTCAAAAAGCTTAGGAATAGCTGACAACATAGAAATACCTCTGTAATTACTGGCTTCTAACTTGTTACCTTTTTTGAAAAGAGGAATAACAAATGATTCCTTCCAAATATTTGGGAATTGGGAGGTTTCTAGAGATAAGGTAAACAACTTGTGAAGAGGTTTGCACGCAATACCTAAGCACACACCCAGGAATACGATCGGGCCCTGGCGAATAAACAGGCTTAATACGAAGAAGATCCAAAAGAAGAGAGCTTTCTGTTAAAGTGGGACAGAATATGAGGATTGACTTGGATATGGTGTAAGAATAAGGCTGTGATGAATAATCTAAAGTAGAGTAAGTCGTTTGAAAAAATTGGGCAAATAAATCTGCTATTGCCTGATCTGTGGTTGCCGTCATGTTTTCAAACGATAGCGAGGAAGGAAAGGAATTAGATTTACGCTTGGTGTTAACAAAATTATAAAACTGTTTCGGGTCCTAAAGGAACTGGACCTTACAATGGTTTAAGAACATGTTATAACACTGAGCATTAAGCACGGTAAATCTTGACCGAGCACTTAAATATCTAGTAAAAACAGATTGAGAACCGGTATTTTTGTATTTCCTAAAAAGTCTGGACTTTACATTTCTTAAGTGTGTCAACTCTTTGCTAAACCAAGGTGATTTATTGGAAGTTGACGGATAGTACCACGGAACACAGGAATTAAAAAATGAGTTTATTGCAGTGTAAAAAACATTGACTGCATCGGACATATTAATGCATAGGTAAAGATAAGACCAATTAAAGCCAGAAATAAAATTATTTAGCCTCAGGAAGTCTGCCTTGCGAAAACAATGTATTCGTTTGGATTTTTCTGATTATTCTTCTATAACTCTACTAGTATCAAATGAAAGTTCGAATGTTGGGTGATATGGATCTTCAGGTTGCGTGAGTGGTGCTACTCTGGACAGAAACACTCCTTCAGGATTTGATACAAAACACACATCAAGTAGGCGACCTAATGAATTTCGAACATGGTTTACTTGAGATAGAGATATGTCAAGCAGGCCATCAATAAAATCATGCTGTGCTATAGGTAGTAAGACATTCGCTTCATCCTCAGCGGACCAAGTAACTCCAGGTATATTAAAATCACCTAGAACTATCAACTGATCCCTATCGGGAAGCTTATTTGCAACGGACTTAATAATGGATAGGTGATTTAAATAATCAGGATGTTCAGACAACGGCGGAATATATGAGCAAGTTATGTATATAAAGTTACCAGGAAGCGATAACTTTACACAAATAAATTCAATGGTATTGAATTCATCAAAAAATAACTCCTCAGACGTGAGGTTTGAATCAACTCCAATTAAGACTTCACCTCCCCGTCTAGAGGGCCGGTCATACCTATATATTGTGTCGAAGTCACCGTTTTAAACGAAGGCATTGTGCTGGTCGTTGTTGTAATAAGAATACCGTTGGTTATGTTGTAGAGGTCGAGGAACGGGCATTGCGCACTCCACGGCTGCTTTTGTGATGTGCCGCTTGGACATAATAATCTCGTGCTCTCTCCGCATTCGCTTGCACTGTTGCAGTGGTTGCAGGTTCTGTTAACTCTTCCGCTTCTAGGGAGAAGTAAGCGTTATTTCTGATTGACGAGAGCTGACGTTCGTCTTGTTGTTGCTGCCGAGTCATGCTCAGTATAGCTTTTCAATTTAGAGCTTACGCTCTTACACGTTGCCTTTTTAGAACACTTAGTAATTGATCATTTCCAAACCACATGAGCACAAGTACCCATGCGTACACTCTGAGCGTCTTTTCGCGAAATAGAATTCTGCTATTTGTGGTGTTTTTAATTTCGCGGCGGAGCGATAAATTAAAAAAGAAAAAATATAAATATATATTTTTTAATTATTAATTATTTGGTATGTCGGATTGATTGGCCAAATATAAAACCCATAGAAAATCACAACTTCCTAACTTAACAAACACCAAATTTATTGCATTTCCGATCCTTATGAAATTTGGTAGGTCGGATTGATTGGACAAAAATAAAACCAATAATAAATCACAACTTCCTAACTTTACAAACATCAAAGTTATGACATTTCCGATCAATCAGTTATATGGCAGCTTTAAGATATAGTCGGCCGATCCCAACCTTGCCGACTTATATACTGCGTGCAAAGGAAAGAAGGGTGTGTGCAAAGTTTCAATTCAATATCTTTAAAACTGAGAGACTAGGTAGCGTAGAAACAGACAGACGACAGACAGACGGACAGACGGACATGCTTATATCAACTCAGGAGGTGATCCTGATCAAGAATATATATACTTTATAGGGTCGGAGATGTCTCCTTCACTGCGTTGCACACTTTTGACCAAAATTATAATATACTCTGCAAGGGTATAAAAATAAAAGAATCTGTAAAGATTTCTGTTTCATTTGCTTTGCCCGCACCTCAGCCCATGCTCGGTTTCTC